>OU744799.1:31001240-31651921 GCA_916614155.1 Mesoligia furuncula
TCTGTTTATTAGAATATCATTGCACTAGAATTTAAGTTAAAATTGTTACTAACCCTATGGACTCCGGTCTGAAATAAAAATATTCTATTCTATAATATTAGTTAGGATTATATTTAGCCTACATTGTCCCGTGGCTGGGCAAAAGCCTTTATAAAAATAATAAATAAATTATTTGGTTATTGTCATTAGTTTTTTCGGAACGAACGATATTTCAAGCAAAAATGATTTGGGTAACAGTATTTTTCTATGTGATCATTCAATTTCCGAAATTTCCGAAATTATTTTTTTTATCACGAAACTTGCGTATAAATGCTATGACAATAATAAGCGAAAAATCGAAAGAAAGTTTATTAAAACCTATGACTAATGACATTACTGCAATCTAAAAGAAATTGTAGTCACCCTATTTCCTAATTCAGAGAATAAAAATAAAACTCGATTTTCTTATACAATAAAGGGTCTTTTAATTTCTTTCTGGTACCTATTGCATTTGTTGCACAATTTTTTTTCACAAAAAGAGACAATTTTGTATTTGTCTTATCTTTCATACGATAAGCGTAATAAATCGAAAACAAAAGAAATGGAGGACTGAGGGATAACTTTCAATCAACAAAAAGTGGTGACCTGTTCTTGCTTTCATAAATTTTCACAATTTAGTAGCATATAGGATTTCAAACAGTAGCTGTAAGTTAATGATTTCATTTTATTTACGTAATAAACTTTTACGTGTATGAGAATTGGGGGCCCATTTTGTACGAAGATATACAAAGTAGGACAATGTTTTGAGATAATATCTTGTTTTCACAAATTTTGTTTGGCATTAGCTTAGATTTTGGCATAAAGACTTTTTCTGTAGTGTCCATAGTTTATCAGTTTCAGGTGGGCCCTCAATTCTCTATGTGAGAACTGAGGACCCAACTTTACAGTCTATAACTCGGATATTTGACTTTCACAAAATCTGATTCCAACTTTCACATTTCTTTGGGAATGTTCACTAAATCCTAAGCATGCCTACAGAAGTTAAATTCTACTAGCCTAAATCTAATACTGACCTGGGGTTATATCTCCAATTGTCAGGAAGCTTCTCCTCCCACAGTTTGAAGACCTGGAGCCTCTCATCCACATAGTAGTCGTAGACCGTGTCCTTGAGCGGGAAGACGCCCTCGTGCTCTCGGACCCAGTTGTCCAGCTTTCGACGAGGCTCATCTTCCAGGGTAGCACAGACTGACCAGATCATGCTGTGTGACGAAAACTTAATTTTATTTTAACGTTTCGTTTCGTTTATTCGTATCCTTATCCTACTAATTAGGGCTGATTTTTCAATCATCTGTTAACTTTATTCGAGGAATAATTATGAAATGTTGACAGTTATTTCATACAAAAACTGTCAAACGTCAATTTTATTCCTCGAATAAAGTTATCTGGCGATGGAAAAATCAGCCCTTAGACTAATATTATAGATGTGAAAGTTTGTGAAGATGTTTGTTACTCAATCACGCGTAAGCCGTTGAACAGATTTGGATGAAAATTGGCACATAGACCATTTCCTGGATTAACACATAGGATAATTTTTATCCCGATATTCCCACGGGAGCGAAACATACGCGGGTGAACCGCGGGGCACTGATAGTATTTAAAATATTTATTCCTCAATTTTCATGTTTGCCCCTACCACTGTTTGTCTCTGCATCACCCAAAAAATGACTGGTAGAAAATGCCTATGGTATTAAGTCCGCCTCTGTACATTTATTTACTTTTACAGTGTTTAATAAACAAAGTAACGTTGTCTGGTCATACACGCACGCCGATTGCAAGTACACGCACCTGACTTTTCTGAAGAACTTCACCAATTTCGACTATTTCGACCTTTATTTGTTTATTTTATCATTTATGTACACACCTAAACAGGGTTATTGGTAAAACATTAACAACCTCTTAAGAGGTCATTGTACTCATCATTATGAACAACTTTTACTATGGGACCAAAACTGAAATCGGGAAAAAATATATGAAGTTCCTTACATTTTGACGAGTTATACGAACATAAATGTAGGGAACACCTGATTTTTTTTTCGCGATTTCCGGTTTGGTCTCATAGTAAAAGTTGTTCATAATGATGAGTACAATGACCTCTTAAGAGGTTGTTATTGTTTTACCAATAACCCTGTATAAACAGACAAAAAAAAACAGAACAGAAAAATAGGTACAAAGGGATGGTATAAAATAGGTGATGCTTATTTCATTAGAAAATCTCTTCAAGCATACCTGCGATAGGACAATAAATAGAGAGATGTATACAGCGCGTGAAAGAGTAAAGGAGACAAAAAAAAATTGTTGTTGTTGTCAATTCTTTATAAGTAACGTACGCAAAAAGGAATCTCATCTTAGCGAAGTTCTCCATATCGCCCTGCTCGTCGGGCAGCGTGGGCGCCGGCTCGGGCGACAGGCCCAGCAGCCGACACATGCACTTCACGCCCGTCAGCTCCTGGCCGCGCACACTCTCGCCTTCTTGGAGGTGCAGGCGCTTTAGCTCCAGGACAGGTGTCAGAATTGATAGGAAGTAGCGGCGTAGCTGTCGACACAATCACTTGTCATCAATAGTGGTAATCATCATCTTCATAAATTCAGCCGAAAGACGTCCACTGCTGGTCATAGGCCTCCCAAAGTTGGGGGGGCTTGCCATAATCGCCACGCTTGGCAGGCGGGTTGGCGATCGCAGTATAGTATGGTGGTGGAATGCATAGAGAACGCTGCTGCCCATTCTCCGGTACGACCCTTAGTCGCCTTTTACGACACCCACGCGAAGTATGGGGTGGTGCTATTCTTTAAGTCCGGCACCACACTACACCACACACCATAATAGTGGTAAAGGCAAAGCTAAATAAAATAAAAATCTCTCCATGTCCATACATAGATCCAACATCAACGATTTGTTTTTAGGGTTCCGTACCCAAAAGTTGCCAGAGGGACTCTATTACTCAGTCTCCGACGTCCGTCCGTCTGACTGTCAGTGGGCTGTATCTCATGAACCGTAATAGGCAGACAGTTGAAATTTTCAGAGCGTGTATTTCTATTGCCGCTAAAACAGCAAAAAATAAAATAAAGTTAAAAATCAAAAGGGGTCTCCATACAAGAAGTGTTTTTTTTTTTAATTAATATGAATTAATGGAAAAATAACTTTAATTCCTACACAATAAAGTTCAGTTTACGCTACAACTTCAAACATTTTTATAACTTTTTCAATAGTGCTAGTCACTCTGAAATCAACTCAATTGTCATTGAAATAAAGTTGATATTTGTTTAACTTGAAATAGGGTGGGGGTGTGCGGTACTGCCCACTGGTGTAAGCGACGTGCTACGTCACTTAATCTAAATCCCCAAAAGCCAAAAGGCCACAGTTTCGAAGTCAAGATGTGATATCTATCAACCCGCAGTGGGCTCGCGTGGTGTATAACAGCCCACTCCCTCTTACAAAGAGGACGCCTGCGTTCCTGCAGTTGGACTATCATAGCCTGACCTCCGGGGAGGGAGGTCGGGGAGTGTGGGATTTTTACCTCACTAAAACAACCTTGGTCTGTGTGGTGCCGGACTTAAAGAATAGCACCTCCCCCATACTTCCCGTGGGTGTCGTAAAAGGCGACTAAGGGGCGAACCGGAGAATGGGCAGCAGCGTTCTCTATGCATTCCACCACCATACCATACTGCGATCGCCAACCCACCTGCCAAGCGTGGCAATTATGGCAAACCCCCCCCCTTTTGGGGGAGGCCTATGTCCAGCAGTGGACGTCTTTCGGCTGGAATGATGATGATGATGAAAACCACCCCGGTGATCACCATTAGCACATGGGGGTGGTCCCGGTTCCTCTTAAAAGACCAATTCCGGAACTCCCCCGTGCAAGGCCTTTACGGCACATCCCTGGGGAGACTGTAAAGGGGCCTCCCTTGAGCCTCGCTATGAACGGCAGCACGTGACCACCGTGCCAATGTCTTCCCTGGGGTCACTTGGTGAGCGGACAGAGTCTCCACTCTGTGTGCCCGCAACCCCAAAGGCTTACCTATTTTGTTTGGTAAGCGGGTTTTGACGTATTAGGCGCCAAGGCGGTTGCCACCTCGACGCCTGCTTCTCCGTGTAGGATCAGCCCTCTCCCGATCTCGCTCGGCGGCCTCCTTCTTGACCATCACGGTCTAACAGAAGAAGGCTACTACCGTACAATTCTCTGTCTCTGCCAGCATAGCCCTCACTACTGCCGGCAGAGACAGGTCTCGCCCAATCCTGGCAACTAGGATCTGCCGCTCAAAGGCCCACGCAGGGCACTCCTGTCTTCGTCTAATTACCACAGAAATTTAAGGGCCGAATACAAAATAATGAGAGCAGTGGTGGCCCAGTGGTAACGGCGCCGACTTACGAGTTGTAGGTCGGGGGTTCGAACCCAGGCAGGCTTTTTTACTTTGTGTAAATAATTTCATCACCACTGCTCTCAAAACGGTGAAGGAAAACATAGTGAGGAAACCGACATAGTCTTAGAACCAAAAATTCGAAGATATGTGACATCTACCAACCCGCACTGGGCCTGTATGGTGGATTATAGCCCACTCCCACTCGAAGAGAGGGGGCCTATGTCCCAGCAGTGGGAACATTACAGGCTGATTATGCTATACAAAATAATACTTATTCACGTTGTATATATCGTCCGACTAGTCACGCTTGAAAATTATTTAAATATCCAAGCCACAAAAAAGTAAATCAAAACTAAGCCTCACTCACAGTCTCCTTGTAATCTTGATTCTCGAGGGTATCCAGCCAGGAGTTGACGAAGGGCCACCAGCCCCAGTCCTTGTAATCGTTGTACACCATTCCGTTGCGTGACACCGTGGCTGGCGATGCTACTGCTAAGTCCAGGGTCTCGATCAGCAGGGTCACCTACACGGAAGAGTTGACAACATTTCATATTTTCAAGATGCTTGTATCTGTATAGATGAAGTTACATTTAACGCGTATTTTTAATACCATACTTTTTTTTTGTTTTTGTACAAAAATAACATCTTTGAAATTGGTTCTGCTCTAAACACACGTACCGAAACTCCAAAATGTAAGAAACTGTATTTGACTTAAGGGCAGCGCAAGCGTAGCTCGAAAAATTTAATATAACTTAAGTTTTTTTGCAATTTCCAGATCAGTGTCATTTGGAATGTTGATTAAAATATGATTCGCGAGCGCAACAAACAAGTTTTTACAGAATTATAATCATTAAAATCATCAATACAACCCTCTAAGTGCATAATTCTTTTATATAATGACTATTTCATGAAAAAGCCACATACGAACTACGCATCATACTGACGTCACGCAAAATCCATCTTCATGCATCGCGCAAGCAGTTTACCGCGATTAAAACCATACCTGTACGTACCTGTGAAGGACATACTGAGAAAGACATACCTGTGAAGGCATAGATATTCTCTCACTGTTGACCAGAGTCAGCAGTTTGTTATCGTCCATCACAGAGTTAAGGTTCTCTATCCATATCGCGTCCACGGGACCATCAAATATAATCCACTTCATATCTGGGGACTCGTCTGCAGAATAACATCGGAAATCCAGTTTCAGTTATAAATAATACGTACAAATATACATAGATTCACGCCTTTTCGGCAGGCAGAAACTACAGAACGCCTCCTACGACGATCCTTACATACTTCTTTTGCATCGTTTATGTTCATACATCAGAGGGGCAATTCTCGTAATTTTAAGGGGGCCTAAAAAAGCCACTTTGAAGAATCTTAAAAGGATAACATTATGAATCGTAATAAATGGCGAAGACGGTCCGTGTTTTCCTTTTTTTTGTTGCTCAAGCTAATGCACGTTCAAGATCTAAGCCTTAATAAATTCAAAACATTCATTAAACGTAAGTTGTGCCAGAAAGCCTTTTATACCGATATATATTGAGGACAAAAAGGCTTGGGATTGAGCTGCTTCCAATGTCTGCATTTTAAATGTATTTTTTTTATATACACATTGACATTAATGATTTTTTTTATAAACAATGATATTTTTTTTATAAACAATGTGAATGTGAAGACGATGTGGGTAATTTTAGTAATTTTATATTTTTTTTTTGTTATTCTCTGTTCTGTTAGTTTTTTTTTTATTTTCATAGTCTGACATTTATCATCATTTATCATTCACTACGTTATGTATAATCAAAGAGATTGGGATTAGATTTGGATCGGATTGATCGGTATTTTAGCAGAGACAAAAAAAAAATAACTGAAAATGCTTCACCAATGGGATTTGATACGATTAACTTAACGGTTAACTGTCCATTATGTTATCCTTAAGCCAAAGTGGCCTTTTTAGGTTCCCTGATCTCAGTCTCAATCTGTCAAAAATACTGTCATTTTTGACATGTTTTTGACGTTTCTTTGTCGCCGAGATGAGACTGCGACTAGATATTGAACATTTTAGATTATATCCCCTTGGTCATCCACGCGGTTGCGAGTACGACGCACCTGACCATTCTGTAGAACGTCATCAATAAGTTGAATATGACTGCATGTCCTACAAGCGTTCCCTCAAAAAATCTTACCTGGTTAATATCATCGAGCTTTTGAAAGAGACCAAACACAGGTTATCTTTTCTTATTTTTGTAAAGTTTTTTTTTTTATTGCGGATGGGAAATGATCGAATGACTGCTCCCGCTCTGGGTGGAGCGGAAGGGAGTGTCAGACTCTTACTGACTAAAACCCACCCGTGTTCCTTCCTTAGCCCTTTATGTTCCGGGCCAGCGGTAACCCTTTCGGACAATCCCGCTGACCTTTTTATTTAACTTGAGAGCACCTTCAAAAAACCATTTATATCCCATAACCAAAATTCCAAAACCGTCTTACCTTGACAAGTGGCCCTCATAATCGAAGACAATACTCCATCCTTCCACTCGCCTGTCGCCAGGTTATACTCCCCGTACAGTTCACCCAGGGTCAAAGCCTTGGGGTTCATCGGGAATGTCTGAACTAATTCGAAACCAGGCTGGTTCTCCCTGTTCAGGCGGCTCAGGGTGTTGGCTAACATTTTCCAGGATGTCGACTTGGCTGTGTTGGTGTCGCCGAGGAGGATGCTTGAATGGCGGGAATTCTAGATGAAAGTTATGATATTACAATTTCTTATTAATGACTAACTGCGCCCCCCGGTTTCACCCGCATTAGTTTCGATCCAGTGGGAATATCGGGATAAAAAGTATCCTATCCTATCCAGGGTGTGAGCTACCTCCATACCAAATTTTATTCAAATTGGTCCAGCCGTTAGAGCGTGAAGAAGTAACAAACATATAAACACACACACACACCCCCACACACACACACACACACACACACACACACACACTTTCGCCTTTATAATATTAGTGAGATGTGATAGGAGATCAAATCAAGAGCGTGCGTGATTGATATAAGGTTTAAATTGCAATGCTTGAGGCGCTCGTTAAAAGTAGGTAACATCTATGTAATTGAAAATGTTTATTGTGCTGAAAGAAGAGCTTGAGCATTCTTGCTTAAGTAGGTATAAAATATCTTAAAAAAATATTTAAAAATTTTTGTATGACAACAAATTTATTAAATAATTTAAAAAAAATTTGTTGTCATACAAAATTTCCTGTTCCTTTCTTTTCCTTATACTGTTTTAACCATAAAGCTTTCATGTAAAACCTCAAACACTCTGGGGGTCTAAAAAGGCTACTTTGGCAGAATCATAAAAGGATAACATAATGGACAGTTAACTGTTAAGTTAATCGTATCAAATCCCATTGGTAAAGCATTTTTCAGTTTTTTTTTTGTCTGTGCTAAAATACCAATCAATCCAATCCAAATCCAATCCCAATCTCTTTGATTGTACCTACGTAGTGCAGCGAAAAAAGAAAACATGGACTGTCTTCGCCATTCATCATAATTCATAATGTTATCCTTTTATGATTCTATAAAGTGGCCTTTTTAGGTCCCCAGATGTGATCAAGTTGGGAAAAGGCTAGGCAGATGCTGATGACTCCGATGTGATAAACTAAAGCCACTACTATCTCACCACTTATGTTCATACAGTGACATACAAAAATATCTTCAGTAACTTTGACGCTACGAACAATAAAAGTCAAGAAATGTAACTCAAGCTCAAAAATGGCACCACACAAATGTTTACCGCGGTGGGCGTTGCCGAAAAGGCCACCGCGCACCACAACCAATCACGGCGCTTGCCGGAATACAACGCGCAACGCGAGCGTAGCTGATTGGCTTATTTGCATGTGTGGTCTTTCGTTCACACACTCGAGGTATTTTGTCAATGTAGTGAAGTTTGGTGCCGAATTTCTCATTGATTTTGTTACTGACTTTTTATTATTCGTAGCTTTGAAGTTATCAATCATTTGTAAAGAAAACAAGGGAAAGGGAAACAGGGGCTCGCAGGGACATCCAAGCGCCAACTACAACCATGAATTCAGCACATGCTTCTAGACCCCCTACCTAGCGTATAAATTTTTCATCGGTTATCAAAAGTTATCAAAAAGTGCGGTACCTACGCGACCAAAATGCATGAAACAGCAATTTTTTTTTTGGTATGGGTTTGCTCTTGACTCTAGTCTTGGTCAGAGGTGACAGAGACAAATTCGGCGATGGTAATTTATGATATTTTTTTTTTAAATAACCGTTGATAACAGACAGTTATTTCAAAGGTTCAGGATCATGTACCTACTGAAGACTTTCCAAAGAAACAAGTTGCGCGTCGCTCTCCCTACCAACCTGTGCAAATAACTAAAACCTACCTTCGTCTCATAAGTCTGGATAACTTTATGTATCGCTGCCTTAACCGGCTGCAAGCCTGCTATTCTCATCTCCGCGGTGATGGCCGTCTCCAGCAGTTCGTAGTCCAGGGTCGGGATCTCCACGTCGGGGAAGATGTCCTGCATGATGCCGTCGAAGAGAGGCACGTCCTTCGCAGTCAGGCGGGCTACGTTCATGTCGCGCATGGCTAGGATTACCATCTGTGAGGAAGTGTAAGATGGAGCTTCGATGTGGAACCAGTTTCGGTAGTAAAAAAATATTAATGTTTTAAATAAGAGCCAGTTTTCATGAAGCCAGAAAGAGATGTCTTGTTAACAATCAGTAGGTTAACATTTTAAATAATAGTTTGTACATCATCATCATCATCATCATCATTTCAGCCGAAAGAGGTCCACTGCTGGACATAGGCCTCTCCCAAAAGGGGGAGGGTTTGCCATAACCACCACGCTTGGCAGGCGGGTTGGCAATCGCAGTATGGTATGGTGGTGGAATGCATAGAGAACGCTGCTGCCCATTCTCCGGTTAGACCCTTAGTCGCCTTTTACGACACCCACGGGAAGTATGGGGTTATGCTATTCTTTAAGTCCGGCACCACACAGACAGTATGTACATGTATATCAAAAATTAAGCAAAAGAATCATAGGGCATCAACAAATTCGTCCGCATCGCTGTCAACAGGAACAGTGCCCAAAAGACTGACAGCATTGCCACGTTGAATGGCGATGCTAATTCTTTGGCCAAGAAATAGGGCAGCCCTCTGGTCACGTGAAGAGTCGACTAACCACTTGGCGATATCTCGAAAAACCAAGTGGGTACTCGGACCCCATGGCCCTAGTCGGCTAACGGCTCGAACATATAACTCCCAATCAGATTAGAATATTTTCGCCGTTTGAGGTTTTCTGCACCTGCAGCAGCCGCCCCAGCACAGCCCACCGTGCTAGGAAGATGGGTTGACCCAAGAGTATAATAATATATATCAATGATTATAATATATTTTGTTGCGTTCAAGCTAAGTAGTATGTGAAAATAACCAACTATTCTTACCTCTTGTTCAGGAAGATTAGGATAGGCTCTCCTCTTGATCCCCGCGTATCGCAGCAAGGCTACCATGGACCGCAGACCGAAGTCGTAATGTTCCTGTTTGGACAGCTGCTGCATAGCCAGCTGATATAACGTGAACACCTGGAATTTAGGAAGAGGATTGAGCTGGTCGAAGTAACCATGTTTTGAAGGGCTTTGAAGATCCGTGACACCTACTGGAGAATGTTAGGTATTCCAGGCTCCATAAAAAAATCTTCAAATCCCTTTGTCTATTTACATATGTAGTGTTATGTTTAGGAAGAACAGGGGAAAAGTTCACTCATCCTCAATAGAAAAGGGTTGATCCTCCGACCAGAGGGATGTCGTGTCTAATGGGCTACAGCACGACGATTGATGTCGGGACGTTGTACAAACGATAGTCGCGCGGTAAACTCCACTTGCGCGATGCAGGATTTTGCGTGACGTCAGTGTGATGCGTAGTATGCATGTCGCAATGTAGATGCCGCCACAGAATAAAATAAAATGTTTACTGAAATAACCGTATCTACGAAATACATGAAGATTTGGGAAGTCGGTGTCCATTTTTTTTTCTCAGTACTGACGACTTCCGGAACAATTTATTTGTAGTAAAGAGATCTTTGAGGAATCGCAGGCGTCAAGTATGTATTGAATCTCCACGTGTTTTGAAGATAACTATTAAAAAATAAAAGGATCAAAAAATTTGGCCTAGTAGGATTAGACAGTTATCTCAAAAAAATAATAATAGTCACAATCGTGATTAAGTACTTAATAATTAAATGTTATATTAATTTAACGGTAATGTATGAAAGCTGTACCTTCTTAGCATTAAGTTTGTAAGCGGTGAAGCCATCAGAGAAGAGCGTGTTCTCCGCGATGATAAGCGAGTCTGGCACACACATGGCGATCGGACGGAACATCGACTTCAAATTATCTGGCAACTCTGTTCGGCCGGCGTAACTATAGTGAGAGAAGTTATGGAATAAATATAGTTGACCTCGTAATTGCCTCACCACTTTAAGAGAGAAAAAAAACCTTTTATAAGGTGCGTTTTACGAACCTCGTTTTATAAGGTGCAAATGACATTTAAACTTAGGAAATGGAAACGCCGTTTTATGCTCGGCTAAACGAATGTCCTAGGTAGCCATCCCTGCTACCGCCTTGCTTCTTCTTATTTTCGTTTCGACGTTACAACTACGTTGCTTACACTGTTTGGGCCCAGAAGGTCACCTAGTCTTCTGCCGGTGGAAATTAGACGGCGTAGCAAATTATTGCGGGTCCCGACCTTTTGCTTTGTTTTGTGGCTGTGTTTCTAAAGGTTATAGCACGTATTTATCAATCCGGAAAGGGATCGGCACCTTATCAACTCGAGCCGCTTAGTATCCTTTGTGTGAAACTCCATAATGCAACGCACACTAATCAGAATCGTAACGTAATCGGTTCGCCTCGGGACAAGCTCACGAACCGCGGTGCGGTGCGTTACGGCTCGTCGTCCCCGCGCTTACGTCTCTCCGTACCCGAGCTTACGTATCTTCGTCCACCCTTAACCCTCTCACCCCTCCGGCCTGCCTGCTGCACCATCAACCAGCAGTCGGCGAACCGTAACCGCGGCGTCACCTAGCCGTAACCGAGTCGACGTATCGGAGCTTCTGATCCGCTTTGGTTACGTGCTTACGTTAGGTTACCGCCTGTTTGACGGCGAGACGAAAGGCGATACGATGCCGATCCCTTTCCGATTTGATACGTGTGCCCTTTAAGCTTTAAAGCCCTATCCAACACCTAGATATTTATTTAAGGATTCAGATTACAGATATAAAAAAAATATTTTTACCGACATTTTTCACAAGTTTTTGACATTGATTAAGATTGAGCATTGAGCGTGCTGAGATGAGATTGCAACAAAATATTGAACGTTTTTTTGTTCCGGGAATTACCCTTCTGGTAATGGTGCAAGTACTATACACCTCTCTACCCCATTTTAGACTGTACGGTCAACAGAAACACGAAAAAAATCCCTGACTGCTACGAAAGGATACCCATCCTTTCGTAGCAGTAAGGGAGTCTCTATCATTTTTTTACCCGACGTTAGTTATAGGCTATGTGACGTCACACTAAATTCAATATGGCGCCCTCTAGAGGACATAAAGTATTGAGTTTAAAAATAAATATTTTGTGATGGTGCCTTGTGGGGTATCGAATGAAAGGGCTTAATTAGCACATTTCAAAAATATAAATATTACTGAAATAGGTAGGTAAGGCCCAAAATGTGGTCGCATCATCGCCCATTGCTTTTAAGAATGTTAGTACAGCGGTATGCGACCACGGGAAGATACTTTCTTGTTTCATCCTTTTCAGTAGTCGGGTTTAGTTTTTAAACTTTTTTTACATGATATAGGTAATGATGTATAAGTTACAAGTATAGTCCACTCACCCAGGATTCATAGTAATAAAGATCCCGCAGTTGGAGTCTAACTTGATGTCGGCGCCTTCGAACACGAACCTCTTGAGGAAAAGCGACAGCGCTAACAGTACGGCCAGGATCTGCTGCGCTACCACAGACAACACCTCGATGTTGATGCGGTTGAACTCGTCGAAGCAACCCCAGCAACCACTTTGAGCAATACCTGGGAGAAAGATGAAGGTATTTTTTGTCACAAACGAATAGCCTGATTTTAAGCACATCATCATCTGCCCAGCCTTTTCCCAACTATGTTGGGGTCGGCTTCCAGTCTAACCGGATGCAGCTGAATACCAGTATTTTACATGGAGGGACTGCCTATCTGACCTCCACAACCCACTTACTGGGTAATACGATACCCCTTGGTAAGATTATTTGTCAGACTTTCGGGCGTCTGACTACCCAAAGATCCACGAAAGACAACCGGGACCACCGGCTTAACGTGCTTTCGGAGGCACGGAGGGGGTAAATATGGTCACCCATCCACAGACCAACCGCAGCAAGCGTAGCTTAACCTGATCGATCGACCTGTGCGGCTGTTATTATGTAGCCACGGGCCCCTCGATTTTGAGCACTTAATCAGCCTATAACTGTCCCACTGCTGGGCCGTTATCCACCACGCGGGCCCAGTGCGGGTTGGTAGATGTCACATGTCTTCGAATTTTTTGTTCTAGGACATGCTGGTTTCCTCACGATGTTTTCCTTCACCGTTTTGAGAGCAGTGGTGATGGAATAATTTACACAAAGTAAAGCGCCTGTCTGGTTCGAACCTACGATCTAAGTCGCGGACGTTACCACTGTGCCACCACTGCTCTCAAATTTGATTTTAAGTACCACCTGTAGGTATTTCTGGTTTGAGTGTGTTGGTTGTTTTTCTTTGATCCTTAACTTATCTTTTTAGGGTTCCGTACGTAAATACAGTCGTGCCAGCGACACGAAGAAGAAGAAGAAGGGTTCCGTACCCAAAGGGTAAAATGGGACCCTATTACTAAGACTTCGCTGTCCGTCTGTCCGTCTGTCACCAGGCTGTATCTCATGAACCGTGATAGTTAGACAGTTGAAATTTTCACAGATGATGATTTTCTGTTGCCGCTATAACAACACATACTAAAAGAAGAACAACATAAATATTTAAGGGGGGCTCCCATACAACAAACGTGTTTTTTCGGCGTTTTTGCCTTGTGGTACGGAACCCTTCGTGTGCCCGACTTGCACTTGGCCAGTTTTTTCATTATCAGCTTTAGATCATGTCATACAAATTCTGTTTTACACAACAAGACGCCTGTTTACTCCGTAGGGTCAGGCGGCAGAAGTTTACCCTAGTAAACCCACCTTTCGTCAGTTATGTTCTAGTCTTTTTCTTTCACACCGACAGACACGAAAAGTGACTTTGTTAATGATACATTTACCAGCAAAGCACTTGGCCATGGACTTGTAGTCGAGCCCGTCGGAGCAGTTGGTGACGACGACCCAGCGCGCCAGCGCCCGGCCCAGGTCCTTGGTGGTCTCCGTCTTGCCCGTGCCGGCCGGGCCCTGCGGGCTGCCGCCGCGGAACAGGTGCAGGGCGGTTGTCAGCGTTATGTAGCATCTGTGGATCAAGAACTTCCAATTACCAAAATCAAAAATACTAAGCTACCGTTTTTGCTCGAGATTTTATTGTATAAAACTGCGTGGAGAAGCTTGTTGCTGATTTTCTCCATGCAGTTTATAGCTTACCTATAGATAAGAGGTCCATACCCATACTTATTATCATAAATGCGAAAGTAACTAAGAATCTGTCTGCCCGTTACCTTTTAACACCTTAACGGTGGATCGGAATTTGGTGTTTGGGCGGGTACGTATCAAAATCCCGAAAGTTCATAATACCCATGATTGAAATACCGACGTCCAAAACACCGAATTTCAAAATACCGAAAGTTTTAAATGTCGATAGTCGTTATATCGAAACACAAAATACCGATGTTCAAATGCCCGAAAGGACGAAATCCCGAATGGATGAAATCCCGAATGGACGAAATACCGATGGATGAAATCCCAAAGAGCGGCGACGTAGTTCCCGCGATTACTCATAGATGGCACTACAACACAGTTATGACGGTGGGCATTCTGCTTAACATGTTTTAATATTTTTTATAGCGGGGGTAGATCTCGAAAAAATATTTTATTCCGTAATGTTTTATTAATTAGTAGTTACTGTTAGCTACTTAGTACCGAGTGGTTGCTATAATGAGTGAAGATACTTTTAAAGTGTTCAAATCTCAAAAAGGTGGATATAAAGTACAGGTAGGGGGTTTTGTGTTTACAAAGAACCGGCAAACCCATTTGCTACTTAGTAGCTAACACATGTAATGTCAACTTAGGATGCAAGAGCGAGCGAAGCGAGCTCGGGACTTGGGGCACCCCGACTTGGACAGGTTAGGTTCGAAGTGGATGACGGGGGCTCGAGTGAGCGAGCAAAGCGAGCGAACGAGCCCCCAACGACAGAAATAGGGGCCCCGCGAAGCGGGGCTCCGTCGACTACGCCTAACAACATATTTTTGTAGCAAAAAAAAAAAATTGGGAATTTTTTTCTCGGCCACTATGATTTTGCGAACTTTGCGGTTTTCATATTTACACTAAAAAGGGTTTATTATTATTCTAGTATACACTGTACACTGAAATACCCGGGGCCCCGTGAAGCGCGCCTTCGTCGACATAGAATGCAAGAGCGAGCAAAGAGCACCCCGAGGTTAGGTTTGGTTAGGTTACTTTAAACCCTTTATAAAGAAATGACTGGCCCGTTGGTCTAGTGGTTAGTGGCCCTGACTGCTATGCCGGAGGTCGTGGGTTCGATTCCCACCCAGGACAAATGTTTGTGTGATGAGCATGATCATTTGTTCTGTGTCTGGGTGTAATTTATCTATAATATGTATGTATTTAGAAATATATAAGTATGTTTATCAGTTGTCTAGTACCCATAACACAAGCTCTGCTTAGCTTGGGACTAGACGGCGTTGTGTGATAGTGGTCGAATATATTATTATTATTATTATTATTATTAAATAAGAGCCCCGCGAAGCGGGGCTTCGTCAACATAGGAGACAAGAGCGAGCGAAGGGCACCCCGAGGTTAGATTTGGTAAGGTTACTTTAAACCCTTTACACAAAATTTCAACAATTTGACAATTCAATTTTTTGACAATTTCGGGATTTTAACCTTCGGGTTTTTTAAACTTCGGGTTTTTAAACTTCGGAATTTTAAGCTTTCGGGCAAATGAACTTTCGGCATTTTAAACTTTCGACCAAACAACCATTCGGTGTTTCAATTTTCGGGATTTCGTCCATCGGTATTTTAAAATTCGGTATTTTAAAATTCGGGATTTTAATACGTACCCGTTTGGGCCGGGGTTAGTACCTACATAATAATATGTAGGTTCCCGTGGCGTAATTTCCGACCTCCACGCGGGCGAAACCATAGACAAAGCTAGTTTCCTATAATGTCCGCTAAGAACCAAAGCACATACGCTACCTTTAGCATCAGCGATGTGCGATTTTGCGACTGTGTCGATGCATTTAGCTTCTAAAAAGCGGCTAAATCGCCGATCGCCGCTGATAAAAGTAAGACAACCTGTTTATTTCACTATTGAAATAAAGACTGTAAAAGAAAGATGCAGAAAGCCACAATAACACAATTTCTAACACATGCCTGTCATGTGACCTCTTTTAACCGTTTAAGCAAGGACGTGCATAGCGTCTACTTTGAAAATAAGACTCTCTATGCCATATTCTAGTCACCTGTCAGTAAGTGGCGTGATGACGAGCCTTCCCGAGTTCCCGATATACTCGTACGTGTAGATAGAACTCGTGTTGGTCTGCTTGATGTAGCAGTCTTCTTTCTCGCGGTCCCAGTAGAACTTGAGCTGAGAGAACCACTCGAATGCGGTCACGTTCATACAGCCTGGGTGGAAGGAAAGTTAAGCGAAGAGTTGAAATAAAATATCTTTTATGATGCTGAACAATACTGCTGGGTGACACAGTATAATATTATGATAGATAGAAATAAAGTAGAGATATAATAGATAAGGTACGTCAGGGTACTCAATTTTTATTCAAATCACCAAATCAAAAGTCATTTCTGTCTAGGAACCCATTTAATTTGGACGAAATTATTGTCAAAGATTTGGCTTCATACATATAATTACGTTTGTAGTACCTGGGTCAGGATCGTTGCTTCATATCGGTGGCTTCATAAAGCGGTATCTACTCTGGGGCCCTAGTCTGCTATTTTTATAAATTCGTCATTCCAACACGATCCCATGGTGGTGGGATCGTGTTGGAATGACGAATTTATTGTCATTTTGCTAAAAGTTCGTAATCTGCTAAACTCATAATGGTTGATCATTGGTCGGTCAATGGCACAGAAATTATACGATACTCGTAACGAATTAAAAGCAATGACTGCACAATGACGTTCTTATGGTAGGTCACTGATCAAAGGAACTGTCAAAATTTTAGCAAATTAGGTACCGCGTAAGTCAGTAATTAATTATTCATTATGTACGAGATTACCATTCTATGCCATTTCTTTCAATGGAGTGTCAGTGGTTGACCATTGGAAAGTCATAATGACGCCATTATATTAGTAGATTACCAAAGTTGTCAAAATCAACAATTATGAAATCAATGATAGACCATTCTGACACTATTGTAATAGCAGACTTGAGGCCCTGGTCACGGATCGTACCTACTGTTATAAAAGGTTCCTGTGCCAGGAGCCCTGACCTAGCTAAAGTGTATTTCAAATAAACTTGCGATAAATGTCATTCAACCACCCTGTACCAAAAAGTCCAAATAACTTACGATAGATATCGTTCGTCATACAAAACTGTCGCTAACATTGCATCGGTTGAGTTTCATAATACCAAACACGGAGTAAGTCAATGTTTTGATCGTGTTACCGACACTGCCCATACATTTTTTTCGTATGGTTTAGAAATATTGGGATACATTAGTAGAAGGAGGTGAACAAACTTTATCGCAAGTTTATTTGAAATGAACTTTAGTAGCTTGGATCCTGTTCCCAATACCGAAAGGATTTTTCTATTTTTAAATCTAAACTAATATTTTATAGATAAAATATTTGTTTTTTTTACGTTTGTTACGTTTTCACGCTAAAACAGCTACACAGATTTGGATGATATTTGACACATGGCTAGACCTGGATTAGGCCATAGGATGCTTTATCCTGATATGCCCACGGGATCGAGACTTATGTGGGTGAAAGCGCGGGGCGCAGGCTAGTGATTCTTTAATCTAATATTTAAAAATGTGTAGGTACTTACTTATGTAATTTATATGTATGTTTATTGAGTAAATATAATAATAGTGATAAAATATTCACTAACCCATCTTATACATCCTATCCACCGTATCTCTAGAATGTATCTCAATGACACAGAGCGCGTTCACTTTACAGCGCAGAATCTTACTGATCTCCTTCCGGGACATCATCTGAAGAGTGGCGAGGATTTGGTTTTGCTTCTTGCGCAGTTTCTTTAAAGGTTTCTTCTCCTTCATGATCTCGCAGCGGCGGAGGGTGCGTGTGCAGTCAGATGTCCATTGAATCTAGACGTGTTTTGAAGTGTTAGTTAAAATCGTTAGATTCGCCCAACCGCTTCAAAAGTTGATCACGTTTCTGTTCCAATAACTATGAAAAATTTACAAAAAATCGTATTTGTCGTTCCATGCGGAATGTGTGAACTCACTCTTCTTCAGAACGGACACTTTTTCACGCGGCTTTGGTAGTGAGGGCACATCTAACAATTCAAATCTTTTGTTAAGGTGGTACCTACATATTTAGCGGTACATATTTAGAGAATTATAATCATTAATATATCTTTTTTTAAGTTAGATTTCTACCAATCTCTTAAGGAAAAGTGTTAATGTTGGAAATGTAACTGAAAAATGTAACATTTTTCTAAGATGTATTAATGATTCTAATTATTATAATTCTCTAAATATGTACCTGTTATTGTCGCTCGCGAATCATATTTTGATCAAGATACAACCTGACACTGACCAGCAAATTGCAAAAAAACGTAAGAAATTTTGAATTTCGCGGTCTCAACTACCCATTCACCCTAATAGGAACTCTAAGAAACTCGCTATAGAGTCAACTCCACATTATAATAGCTTATCAATGTATTCATTTGATGGCCATTAAAACTGTGCTGCTAGCCGGTTAATGCGTTTCCGCGTATTAAGGTGGATTTTTGGGGTGGATAAACAGAATAATCCCTACTAGCTGCGAAGGTTTAGGTATCAGAGATTCTTCGCCTGTTTTCCGTTCTTTCGCAATGAGCACCTTTAAGGTCTCTCCTCGCAAATCAGGGCTGTGCCCGAGACGTGACAGGGCCAAGGCACACACAAAGGGTACTGAAACTCCGTCGCCAGGTCGTACACGGACGTGTGTGGACCGGTTAACATACCACGCGGTCACATTAACTTGACGCATCTCTGGAATGCGAGGGCCGCATTCCTTAGCTCGCCCAACAAGTGTTAGGCCTTTGTCTTTGTCTTTGTTACCGATACGCGCGTCGTTTGCTAGTTTTCTGTTGTTGTTTTAATTATATTTTTTATTAGGTACATTTAGGTATATTACCAAAAAACCAAAATGACCTCATCATCGCCAAGCGTCAAGTTAATGTGACCGCGTTGTAAAATCTACAAACCGATACTTTCCATACGAGCTTAAGGCATAAGACAACAGGTAACGGCACCTGTTGCCTTTTAATATGCCTTGTCTAGAATCATGATGGCATTAAAACGTTATAATAGTACGAATTATAACGTATAAAGGCCATCATGATTCTAGTGCGAGAGAGACAGAGCTATACAAGATCGATTGCACCATCCCTCTTTCGGACTGGAATCATGATGGCAATAAAGGGCTTTTCAATTTAAGGGGCATAAGTACAGGACCTAAAATATTTTCAGAAAAATATATGATATTCTTCAGGACATATGCTAGGTAGATAGTGTGTTGAAAACATAATAGGTACAACTAATTTGATACGATAGAAAAAAATCATGAAGATACCTGTAAAAACTTTCTTTTTACAATAAAAACCATACTTCATTCATACATTCAATCATTCTGATTTTTTGTCAGATTATTCTACAAGCGACATACTAAAATACTACCTAGTGTGTACAAGTTGTACAGTTTCTTTATTTATACCTGTAATTTATATGGTGTAGGTACCTACATAATAAAGAGTATTCTATTCTATTATATTCTAGTGTTTTAATTTTTTAGTCCAAACAATAGATTTTTTGTAATAAAATAATTGCTTCATATTTTGCAATAAATTACCAGCGTTGTGTCATCGCGCTTCTCTTCTCTTTTCTATGCAGCCCGACAGTGACCGCGCTTTAGGTCATATAAGCCCCTTAGGGCCAAACCACACGGTGCGGTGCGGCGCCGCACGGCAAAGATTTCGACGAATTAGCGGGCACACAAGCAGCTCATATGCCCGCCGATTCGTCGAAATCTATCGAATAATATCGAATCTCGCACCGCTTCGGCACCACCGACCGCAGCAAACGCTTCAAACGTTTAAATTGAAAAAACCTTTATACTGCATAATACGGCCCAGAAGTGAACTAACCTTGCTGGCTGTGATCCCAAGTTGTCCCGGCCAGTCGTTGATCCAGACTTCCCTTTGGTACTTACACTTCCTCAAAGCCGCTCGCGTCAAAATCAATTGCTAGAAATGAAATTTTCAGATTTGATTATAATATTGGTAGATAATTGTTATTTTCGTCGACCAATGAAAGCAGTATTGGCGCCGATTCTGTTGTTCACAAACTAAACTAAATTTAAGTTCAGGCATCTTTTTCTTTCTATTTCATTAAGACAAGGACAGAAGATAAATATTAGTTTAGTCCTGTTCCTCATACCACTTAGCCTCTAGTAGCAGTAGTTCGGTTGTTAGTCCGGTTGACCGAACTACTGAAGTGGTATGAGGAACAGGGAGTAAAGTTCACCCAACCTCCATAGAAAAGGGAGGATCCGACCAGACGGGTTTTGTGTCTGGCAGGAACTGCCAAATTATTCATGTCGGGCCGTTGTATACATGCTAGTTGCGCGGTAAACTCTGCTTGCGAGATGCAAGATTTTGCGTGACGTCAGTAACTCAGTATGACGCGTTATTCTCATGTGGCGTTGTAGATACCGCTACAGTATTATACTTCTTTTAATAAGCACTAGACGAAACGAAAATAAGGTTGTACGGTTAATTTAATGATTTCGTGGCGTATACATATTTAATAAAACCGGCCAAGTGCGTGTCGGGCCACGCACAGTGTAGGGTTCCGTAGTAGCCCGTTATCACAATGTAGTACGATTCCGTCTCTCTTTATTCTGAATAGGTAAAAAAAAACATATTTTGCTTTTCAATGCAAGTCTTTACCTGCCTTTAATGCTAAGGATTTTGTATTTGGTACAAAATTATCCAACACCCAAGTTCAATGACTATTACTGCTAAACTAATAAAGTTATCTTAATCGCTATAATTTTCCTTTAAAGTTCATGAAATGCACTATCATCGTGAATTTTTCCAGATTTTTCGAGCCAGCAGTTTAGGTTTTAGAGGGGGGGGGGGGGACGCTCTACTGGAACAAAAATTTGCACTTTAAAGTTTAATATTTCGTAAATGGAGCATTAAATCGAAAAATATTTTGAGCAACCTCTAAGTCATTTTAGAAGTTGACCTATTCAACGATACCCCACACGATGGGGTAGACGACGAAAATAATATTCATCCCTACTTCACATGTAGGGGAGCCTAAAAAAAATAATTTCCAAAATTTTATTTTACCACTTTGTCGGCGTGATTGATATACATATTGGTACCAAATTTCAGCTTTCTAGTGCTAACGGTCACAGAGATTAAGCGAGGACGGACAGACGGACGGACAGACAGACATGGCGAAACTATAAGGGTTCCTAGTTGACTACGGAACCCTAAAAAAGTAGATTACAAAATTAATCACTTACGTGTATACTTTTGTCATTTGGTACTTACAATAATTTTGAAATATTGATCATCATAAAAGAAACGCTCAACTCAACTCTATAATAAGGGGTATTAAAAACAGGAATGTGGGTTTATCACACGAGGCGTATGATATTTGTATATCATATTATCACATGAGTAATTAAACTAAATTTATTATGTACAGTTGCATACAAGACTTTAACTACACACATGATATAAATTGGAAGTACTGACCAACCAATATTCTTATCACTTAGTTAATTAAAAGTATTATAATAAGTGATAAGTTAATTTTGTAATCTACTTTTTTTATTAAATACACTTACGCCATGAAATCTAATATTAAATTAACCGTACAATCTTTTTTTCGTTTCGTCTAATGCAATATTAAATGAAGTTTATGAGTGCTGTCTACATTTTGTTTCATTGTGTGGTCACACTATTCCATCTATTTTCATAGGATTAAAAAAATAATATTATCTCAGCTAAGAAGTAAGAAATACAAATTTTTAGATAAGTAGGTACCTATTATTTAGTAGAAACTTTTTACTAAAAGTTAAGTACACTAGACTCTCTGATGGGTCTACCTTTTATAGCAGAACTTTTTACGTCATAATATTGTTTTGCATAACAACGGATAGCATAAACTTCATTTCGCAGAAAATCATTTCGCATACACTCAGTTGTCATACATTCAAAACTCATAATTTTGTTAGTCAGAATCATCTTTAGGCATAATGTTTATATCCATCCATAATAATTAAAAAGCAGAACCATCATATCGCAGAAAATTCACAGTCAGAATCGTCTTTTGGCATACATTTTATATCGATAGTCATTAAAAAGTCAAAACAATATTATGACGTAAAAATTAAATTAAAAATTTAAAAACCCCCGACACAAAAAAATAATAAAATGAAATGTAATTGGAAAAGGATCAAATAACTTAAAAACCCCCAACTTATTGAATCTAGGTAACGAGACTAAAAAAGAAAAATTCATATGGAAGTCGGGGGGACCTCTTAGCATAGAAGGTGTTCCACAGAACGGTCCCCCGACTTCCATATGAATTTTTCTTTTTTAGTCTCGTTACCTAGATTCAATAAGTTGGGGGTTTTTAAGTTATTTGATCCTTTTCCAATTACATTTCATTTTATTTATTTTTTTGTGTTTCGGGGGTTTTTTAAATTTTTTATTTAATTTTTTATTTCATGCTTTTTGTAGGGACTCCTTAATTTTAGTATTTCATTTCTTTTATTTTCTTGCGTTTTATGATTCAGGTAATTTGGTGTTTAATCAGGTTTTGTATCCGTCAAAAAATAATTATTAATTTATAGTTGAAGAATAATTTTTAAGACTAAACAAATTTTTTGGTTTTATTTTACCCTTTTTTACCCGACTGCGGCGAAGCCCAAAAGGAGGGTTATGTGTTTGACCTGTATGTATGTATGTATGTCCGTTTCTTTGTTCTTTCGTAACTTCTAAACGAATGAACGGATTTTGATAAATTATACGTCTTTAGATTCGTCTTGGTAGCGCGAGTGTCACTGGGTATATCAAAATTGAAAAAATATAAAATGGCCGATTTTTGGCGCAATATTCTGTCTTCAAAAAAAAACATTTTTCTCGAAACCTATCGAGTGGGGTATCAAAATAAAGGGTTTTTAAAGGTGATCACAAAAATATATACAACTTATAAGGTTAACAGTAATACGAAGTGACAAATCGTAAAAAACACATACCAAGAGCTAAATCGTCTGCGAAATCTTTCAAATTTGTAAACTAAAAAGCTAGAAATAAAAAACAAGTAATTAAAAAAACTAAAAAACCCGACTGCGGTAAAAATATTAAGTTAAAAAAACTGAAAAGCTAAAAACAAGGCCATTTTAAATTAAATAAAAGTTGGAAGCAGGCGGGACCCATACCATTTTGTTATTATATTTTCAAACTCAAATGGGTCCCGCCTGCTTCCAACTTTTATTTAATTTAAAATGGCCTTGTTTTTAGCTTTTCAGTTTTTTTTTAACTTAATATTTTTACCGCAGTCGGGTTTTTTAGTTTTTTTAATTACTTGTTTTTCTAGTTATTCCTTTAGTAATTCAACTTTCGTACAAGTATTTCATAGCTATTAGATATCTTAGGTATTTCAGATCTAGTTTATAAAATGGGACTGTGACGCTATCTGATGTAGAAATACCCACGCTTTTTAAGTAGGATAATTCCATTCGTAATAAAAATTGTCAAACTCAGTGGTCGTAGGTACCAGTCATCACTCCACTTTCCTCATCATTCTGCATTGATCAGACAAAAAAATATTTTCAAGTTTTTAGTTTTCATTTCGTTAGTTAATTTTCCTCATTCCCATAGTGTACATTATTCTATTTGTCAAGCCCTTGCATTTGATACCCAAGTATATTAAAGAAGTTGTGAAAAAAATATATAATTCGCCATTTTGTGGTGGCGGCCATCTTGGATTTGAAATTTGTAATAGCGTATAGTATTCTACCAGTCAAGCCCTTTCATTTGATACCCATATTGAGGGAGTTGTGAAAAAACAATGTAATTCGCCACTTTGTGGTGGCGGCCATCTTGGATTTGAAATTTACCATAGTGTATAGTATTCTACTATTCAAGCCCTTTCATTTGATACCCATATTAAGGGAGTTGTGAAAAAATATGTAATCCGCCATTTTGTGGCGGCGGCCATCTTGGTTCGATTTTCATCAAACATAGCTAAGAACACTCCCGATTAATTCACCTTTCAAACAAAAGAAACAAAATCAAAATCGGTTCATCCGTTCGGGAGCTACGATGCCACAGACAGACACACACACACACACACAGACACACACACACACACACACACACACACACACACACACACACACACACACACACACACACACACACACACACACACACACACACACACACACACACACACACAGACACGTCAAACTTATAACACCCCGTCGTTTTTGCGTCGGGGGTAAAAAAGTTCTGCTATAAAAGGTAGACCCCTTTAAAAACCTACCCTAACCTAAATGCTAATTACAAAAATATTGTCGGCTTGGATGCATGTAGCATGCAAACAGGCATACAACATGCAAGCAGGCATGCAACATGCAGCATGCATGCAGCATGCATGTAGCACGCAAGCAGGCATGCAACATGCAGCATGCATGCAGCATGCATGCAGCATGCAAGCAGGCATGCAACATGCAGCAGGCATGCAGCATGCAAGCAGGCATGCAACATGCAGCAAGCATTGTTTCTGTCACGGCTCCGGCGCTGCGGGGTTTGGGCGGCGCCACGCGAGCTTATCGTCACAGATGGTTTTAACGCTCACCACCGCAGCTTCGGCAGCCGCGGTGGCGGGCCTTCAAACCACCTGCTCCTCACATCGCGGGCCGCCCTACCCCTCCGCGCCTACGCGAGTTTAAATTACACTCTAGGGGTAGGGCAGACAAGACTGCGTAAAGTCGGTTTCGCAGCGATTCGTTTCTGTCACAAAATTTTGCAGCACAACGTATTGACTTTTTACCCGACTGCGCGACGCAAAGGAGTGGCTATGTATGTATGTATGTTTATATGTTCCTTTGAAGCACAATACAGACCAAACGCCTGGGCCGATTTTTATGATTCACACGTTAATCGATTCCTCTTAGTCCGGCGAGTGTCACTAAAGACATGACGTTAGTGAAAATTCAATATGGCGACTACTGGACGCCATATTAAATATTTATTTGATTTTTTTTTTTCAAAACCTATCGAGTGGGGTATCAAAATAAAGGGTTTTAAAAGGTGATTACAAAAATATATACAACATATATACTTAAAAGCAATTCGAAGTGACAAATTGTAAAAAAACACCTACCAAGAACTAAATCGTCTGCGAAATCTTTCACATTTGTAAACTAAAAAACTTGAAATAAAAAAGTTATTTAAAAAAATAAAAAAACCCGACTGCGGTAAACAACTTAAGTTAAAAGAAACTGAAAAGCTAAAAACAAGCCCATTTTAAATTAAATAAAAGTTGGAAACAGGCGGGACCCATACCATTTTTATTATATTTTCAAATTCAATTGGGTCCCACCTGCTTCCAACTTTTATTTAATTTAAAATGGGCTTTTCAGTTTTTTTAGCTTTTCAGTTTTTTTTAACTTAAGTTTTTTACCGCAGTCGGGTTTTTTTATTTTTTTAAATAACTTTTTTTTTCATAGAAAAGTGCAACAGAATAAAAAACTTTTATTTCAGAGAGGAGTCCATAGGGCTTAGTGTCCGCGCAATACCTAAGTACGCGGTTAAAATGTATGCAACAGCATTTTTTTTCTAATAACCGACGAACAATTTCAACCGCCCGAGGTATTATTCCATGGTAACAATTTGCGTGTTGATGGGATGCCACATATTTTTATGACACGTATATATTATAAGTTTTTGATGTTTTGAACACTAATTTTTACAAGAAGATACATCTATTTTAATTTTTGAAGTTCAAATATGCACCCATACCAAATAATCGTATCTCTAAATAAATGTTATGCTAAACAAAATTATGCATAATATTAATTATGGCAAAGGTAATTATGCGAAACAAAATTCTGCCAAGATAAAAGTATGCCATTGTA
The DNA here is from genome assembly GCA_916614155.1 of Mesoligia furuncula. Taxonomy (NCBI): domain Eukaryota; kingdom Metazoa; phylum Arthropoda; class Insecta; order Lepidoptera; family Noctuidae; genus Mesoligia; species Mesoligia furuncula. The sequence continues at coordinate 31,027,252 of OU744799.1, forward strand.
AATTCGGACACGTAAATATTCTGCCAAACAAAAGTTATGCTAAATAATTTTTATGCCTTAAAAATATTCGATTAAATAAGATTATGCCATGTGAGTTATGCCAAATAAAAATCGGAGTATCAAGATTCTGCCAAATAGAAGGAACCCCTCTCTGATATTCCTCTCGTCTAGCAGCTAGTAGATTGAGGGACCAGTTTTAATATTCATTATCTTGAAATTGCGTCGATATTTCTTTTCCATTTCTTTTTTACAAAATGTTTTAAGTCTCTTACTAAAACTTTATGTAGAAAAAGAAAGATTTTCTTTATTTGATTCGGTAACATTAACTAAAAGATTTTTCTTTCTTGTGTGGAATGAGGGACCACAGTTTAGTCGTTATATATTTTTTTTATCTTTGATGTTTTGTGGTCTGTTATTCAGTAAACATATTATTTACAAATTCCTTACTAAATGTCTTTAGTCACAATAACTTAATTTTTCAGATATTTTCCGAGATCTGGCTGATGGTCTTTGAGGACTGAGGGACCGCACTTTAAGGGCTGTAGTTTTTAATATATTTGTTTACAAATTCCCAGATTTGTTCTACAATTGTTTTAAGTCTACTACTAAATCCTACGATTTTTATTTTGCGAAATATCAGTAGGTATGGTCCCTCAGTTCACACGCACATAGTACAATGACCTTTTAAGAGGTTGTTAATGTTTTACCAATCACCTGTAAATTCTAAAGTAACTCAGTCTGTCTGTATGTTACCTTTTCACGCCTAAACCACTGAACGGATTTCGATAAAATTGGGCAGAGAGATAGATTGCATCACGGGGAAGGACATAGGAGTTTTTATCCCGATATTCCCACGGGATCGACACTTATGCGGGTGAAACCGCGGGGCGCTGCTAGTTTCATATAAACAGACAAAAATCGGGTTTTGGACTTGAGAACAGCGTTTGGAGGAGTCCTAAGAAAACATTGATTGATGTTCGATACGGTACGGAAGCGTATCGAGTGGTTGTGAATAGCTATGCAGGCAAAAGATCTGCCGAAATAGGTACTCCTAAAGCCTCCTCTACACGTAGACAGATTCATCAGCAGATGGCCATCTGCGAATGTCTCCGCCGACGTGTAGACGGGGTAACTCGCTAGTCTGTGGTAGGTAGGTATTTGACGTCGGCAGATGCTAAATACCTACCACAGACTAGCAAATTACCCCGTCTACACGTCGGCGGAGGCATTCGCAGATGGCCATCTGCTGATGAATCCGTCGACGTGTAGAGGAGGCTTAATGATATTCATCTCTAGATTTACAGTGAGATTCACAGGCTGCATTTCGATTTGATAGATAGATAAATCTAATCTAACTAGCCTGTATTGTCCCACTGCTGGACAAAGGCCTCCCTCTCCCTTTTCCACACAATTCTGTCTTCTGCGAGAGCGGGCCAGTCCCTACGGTAGGAGTCAAGCTCATCCCGCCCTCTTCGTCTTGGCCTGACGCGACAGATAAATCATCTTTATACAATACAATAGCGATAAAACACTACAACTACTATCTGTATTTTTAACCGACTTCAAAAAAGGAGGAGGTTTCTCAATTCGACCGTATATTTTTTTTTTTTTTTTATGTGTGTTCGCGGATAACATCGTCGTTTATTAGTGAATAGTCCCGGGAAATCCCGGAACCGAAAGTACCGGGAAATCCCGGAAAATTGCGTCGCTTTTGGAACCGGGATTTTTAAAACCAAATCCCGGTTCTTTCGGTACTTTCGGGAAAAGATACTTCGCGTTTCGAATATTTCTAATTTTATAGCATAAAGCCCGACCGCTTAAAGCGTGGAATACACTTGCTACCTAGCATGCATAACAAGCATGCACGCCACAAGAGCATGCTGCACGAGGGTGCGAGAGGGGTTGGTGGCGGCCATCGCGTCTTCGGAATGTTGTGCTTTGCGTTGTGTTTGTGACTTTAGTGGACAGGGCTTCGCAAAAAAGACTCAAACAAGACTGCTTCTTTTGGGCAGAGCCAGCTTACGAAACTAAAGACCGATGATGGCAAGATCGTATCCGCCAAACCTGAGCTGTTGAGAGAGATCGAGAGGTTCTATGGACAGTTATACACGTCAACAAGTAACCCCGTTATGGATCTGGCAAACGACCCAAGAGCTAGATTGACCCGACACCTTACTGAAGACATCCCGGACGTCAGCCTGTACGAGATAGGGATGGCTCTAAAGCAGCTCAAAAATAACAAGGCGCCTGGTGTAACTAGAGCAGAGAAATATAATGAAACTTCTAAATTTAACTTAACTAACATAAAATAAGCTAATTTAATAATATGTGCGTAAAGTATACATAATAGAGATATATGACTATTTGACTATTGAGTCGGAAGAGGGCATAGCTGCGCTACTCGTCGTACGGTCGTTTATAAGTACCGGTTTTAGTTTTTACTTCCGCTAAGCGAACAACACCATCCTTACCAGGGTATACATTGGTAACAATTCCTAATGGCCAGTGCAAGGGTGGAGCGTTATCTACATTTAACTTTTAAATTTCTGAAGGCCAGCGGAAAACCCGTTCTTAAGGCCCTTCAGAAGCTGTTTGATTCCGTCATACTCCAGGGCAAAACACCACAGGCATGGAACAGAGGTGTGGTGATACTTTTCTATAAGAAGGGCGACAATGCCCTTCTTAAGAATTATAGGCCCATCTCACTTCTGAGCCATGTCTACAAGTTTTCGAGAGTCATCACGAACCGTCTCGCGCGCAGGTTTGACGCCACATACATACGCTGCGACAGGTTATACAGAAGACCGAAGAATATAACCTGCCTCTCTGCTTAGCGTTTGTGGACTACGAGAAAGCCTTTGATTGGGCTATGCTGCAGTCTCTTCAACGATGCCAGATCGACTATCGGTGTGTAATCGTGGATGTGACGCATGTTTCCCCCAACCCATTCTTATTTTTTTTTTCGTTTATGTTGTTCATTGCGTCATGTTTACTACAAATAAACGTATTTTCTTTCTTTCTTTCAACATGGACAAAACGAAGGTCATGTCAAATGCTCATGTAACACCCACTCTCATAAAGATCGGAGACACTACACTCGATGTCGTGGACGAGTATGTTTACCCAGGACAAACTGTCCAGTTAGGTAGGTCTAACTTCGAAAAAGAGGTCAATCGTCGAATCCGACTCGGCTGGGCAGCGTTCGGGAAGCTACGCAATATCTTCTCGTCCCACATACCTCAGTGTCTCAAGACGAAAGTCTTTGACCAGTGCGTGTTGCCAGTGATGACTTATGACACTGAAACGTGGTCACTCACAATGGGCCTTATAAGAAGGCTGAAAGTCAACCAAAGGGCAATGGAGAGAGCTATGGAGTTTCCCTGCGTGATCGAATCTGGAATGTGGAGATCCGCAGGAGGACCAAGGTAACCGACATAGCCCGAAGAATTGCCAAACTTAAGTGGCAGTGGGCAGGGCACATTGCTCGCAGAACAGATGGCCGATGGGGCCGAAATGTTCTGGAGTGGCGACCGCGTACCGAATACGTAGCGTTGTAATGCCTCCCACAAGGTGGTCCGACGACCTTGTGAAGGCCGCGGGAACCCGATGGATGCGAGAAGCACAGAACCGGTCGAAGTGGAGGTGCTTGGGGGAGGCCTATGTCCAGCAGTGGACGTCTTTCGGCTGAAATGATGATGATGAATTATGTTAATAAATAACAATTTAAAAAATGTCGGTTAAGATTATCTAATCAATAATATTGAGAGACTGATTAATGCTTCGCTAAAACTCCACTGTTCCTTTTCTTTTTTTATATAGATATTACGCAAGTTTTAAATTATAATTTGGTTCTGCAGAATTGCAATAGGAGTCATGTTGATTTACAAAATTTTAAATCATTTGTTTGGAGAAGATGTTTAATAAATGTTTCTGGTAAATATTATCTAGGATTAGGTACAAAAATGATTTAATGTTAATAAAGATGTTGCTGGTAGAATATGCGCAGTTACCAATAAAACGAGAAATAAAACGTTTTATTTGATTTGATTTAAATGTTTTTATTTTGCCCTGTCATTTCGTCTTTCTTTTACTTTCTCCGTTTCAACTCTTCATCTTAATCCCGCTGACCGTTGACAGGCTTCGGCCCTAAGAGGGCCCCTCCTCAATGCTGACATCTCTTTGAGGCGCGCGTGGAACACGTACGCGCCGTCCGGCCCGGGCCTGGTCCTGATCGGGCGGTGAGCTACCCATTACTCTTCGCCCGCAGGCCCGCGCCTACGGTGGCCGGGAGTCGTCACGCGGTTCCCGACGCCGGGGGCGTCCCCCGCGGCTGCTGAGAACGCGGCTGCAGGGAGGCTCTCTCCCTGAACCGTCCCGCCACCTCCTTCGCTAGCATGACTGCTTCGCAGAAGGAGGTGACTGCCTCCCCTTTTAAAGGCTTACTTAGAGTATCGAAAGTATCGAAAGTACCGGGAATCCCGGTTCTTTAGCCAGAAGGTCCCGAAAATCCCGGTTCTTTAAAACAGAACCGGTTCTGCATTCCCTATCGTTTATGAACCCATTTTGATTATTCTTTTTTCGTTGGAAAGGATATATGCCAAGGGTGGTACCATGATATGGAAACCAGGATCTGATGATGGCATCCCAGTGAAATCGAGGGGAACATTCAAAAATAGTAGGAGCGACCAGTGCGTTTGTTAACTTTTTCATTAAGTATTTTAAAGCACTACAATTTAATGAAGGCCTGGAGTCGATCTGATGATGGAGCCGAAAGATAGTCGAGGGGACTCCTCAACGATCTACAGCAGTTACCTTGTGTTTGGGCTTGATTAATTTGTATTGTTGTGAACTTTACACCTAGATGGGTTGTGACTGTCATTAGGGGTCTGATGATGAAGACGAAGGACAGTTAAGGGAACTCCTCAACAGTTTACAGTAGCTACCTTGTGTACCTATGTTCACGGATTATTCGAAAAAGGCTGGGCCGATTCCAAAAGTTCTTTTTTTATTTGAAAGGGTATACTCTCGAGGTGGTCCCATTATCATCAAATTGGAATCTGATGAGAGGATCCCATGGAAATCGAGGGAAACCCTCAAATTTTATAGGCAAACCTATAGCGATTTGGGTATTTTTTAAAGTAACTTGAGCATTTGCTCTCGGAAATCATCATTTGGTAAAGTCATTTTGTCATTTGGAGCTGATGATGAAGACCACAGATGGCCATCGGAACTACTCAATGACAAATATTTCACGGGTTGCGATTGCAATTTATGCTCGTCACAATGCGTATGGTGAGTGATTGTTGAGGAGTTCTTCTGGTACTTACCGGGAGAACTCCTCAACAATTAACGTCGCAGCATCGGGAAAAACAATATTTAGTAAAAGGTGATGAACAGTTGGCATTAGGCTATTGTAACTTAGATTAATTACAAACTGACCAACTAAAAAGTGAAAAATAAAAACATTTTTACAAAAAAAAAAACAACCGACTTCCAAAAAAACACCACAAATTGAAAAATAACTTTAATTTCGGAAGTCGGTGTCGATAATCGAAAATGCGGAACCAAAGACACCGACTTCCGAAATTAAAGTTATTTTTCAATTTGTAGTGTTTTTTTTGGAAGTCGGTTGTTTTTTTTTTGTAAAAATGTTTTTATGTGCTACAACTTTGCTAAGTGAGCGTTGCATAGGTATGTACAAACCTACGAATTGCATTTGCAAAAATTGCAATTTGCTTTTATATTTGTTTTTTTTTCGCTAAAAGCTTGTTTACATTTGCCTAAACGAATACCTATCTCAGACCAACAAAAAAAAGAAAGATGGCGCGCCGCGATCATCAAAAGTAAAGCCATAAAACCGTGCTCCTGCAAGTAAACATACACGCTCACGCACACACCTACACTAAAGCCATGCTCATCGCTCTTAGTACGTCACGAGTCGTCGTCAAGTTAACATAGATTTCAAAAATATAATTATGCCTTCCTGTGTAGTGAAAAGTTGCAAAAACAACAGCAAATCACATAAAAAATCTCACGGAATCACTTTTCACTTGTAAGTACTTGAAATAACAACGTTTCTTTACTATTAAACTATGAATTTTAGGTTACTTGGAACAAAAAACCTCAACGAACGAAAGCAGTGACAAAGTGCGGGGGTTGCCATAATACGATTTAAAATTTCCCCATTCGATTAATATTTACATATAAATATGATTTCTTACTTCGAGTTATATTCCTATTTCTTTTGTTATGGTTTTTTTTATTTTAGGTTTCCAACTAATATTGAAATAAAAACTAAATGGATAGTAGCTATAAGAAATAGTCGGAATGATCCAGAATGGCTGCCATCGAAAACCAGCGTGGTTTGTTCCGATCATTTTGATAATAAGCACCTCTACACAACCAATCGTGGACTTCGCCGTGTGACCAAAAGCGGATATCCTAAAAAGGTATGTACAATTTTAAAAAAATGGAGATTTCGTCAACACAATAACGTAAACACGTCATAATAACGTCATTTCGTCAACACGGCCAGTATTTTTCTGATTTAAGTTAGTTTCTGAGCTAATTATAATACTACTGTCCCAAAATTTTGTTTTTTGTATTTTAGATGTTATTTCCGTCGTCCAATGTACCTGCTGAAAACTCAAACCCGGTGTCACAAAATTCAGCCTCTACGTTTGTTCAAGTATGTACTAATTCTTTACTCTAATCTTCATCAAAGAGTTTTAATCAAAAGCTGCCATTACTCATAATATGTTTTTTTTATAGGACGTACCATACTTGCCCGATGTAACCATTGAGGATGTGGCATTACCAAGTGCATTATCTGTGTCTGTTCTCGTACGTATTTTCATGCCACTTATTACTTGTTTTAAAGATTCGAGATTTTATTACAAGACTTGTAATAAAATCTCGAATCTAAAATAAAAAATATTACAAAATAAATTACATACTTAGTATGCAATTTATTTTGTAATATTTTTGTTATAGGACTTACCTGATTTACCCAATGCGGCTGTTGATTGCACGGTATTACCAAGTGCATCATCTGCATTTGTTTCCGTATGTATTTCCTGTCTCTTAGCTAGATTTTATTACAAAATAATATATCATTAATTTTGTAATAATGTTGTTATAGGATTTACCTGATTTACCCAATGCGGCTGTTGATTGCAAGGTATTCCCAATTGCATGCTCTGCATTTACTCCGGTATGTACTCCCCTGTAAAATTATGAAAAGTTGCATGTTTTAAGTGGAAAAATTGCCACTTAAAAAACAAACTCTTTTATTCTTTTATTTTAATGTTTTTTAAGGTCTTACCTGTCTCCCCTGTCATGTCGAAGATAACAGATGAAGAGGAAATAACCTTCGATACACCTAGGATGCATAAAATGAGACAAAAATTGAATTTGAAGAACAAACTTCTACGAATTAACAAGAAAAAAATTAAAAGTTTACAACAAAGGGTCAGGCGTCTCAAAAACAGGAACAAGTTTCTTAAAGATCTAATACGTACTTTAAAAAAATAAAATCACGTTAGTCCACAATTCTACGACTCATAAGATGGAAATATTGCGTTAAGGCGAAAGCGCCAGGGTAGCCCGCAATTTTTTTTTTTTTTTACGTTTTTTGCAATTTGCAGGTCAGTATTAAGTTGTACGTTGATTAAAATATGATTCGCGACCGTAACAAATAGGTATGTACTTATTTACAGAATTATAATCATTAAAGTCATCAACACAACTCTCTTACTCTCTAAGACCAGTTAATCCGACTGAATGACTATTTCATCAAATCTTGACATAATAATAATTAATAATTATAGTCGTTACTATAATTGTTAAATGTCAAGATTTGAGACACAACACAATTAACTTGATACAACTTAACTACTTACTTACTTAATTGATTTGATACAACTTGTTAAGTTTAACAAGTTGTAGGTATTACTGATCAGTGATCATCGGGGTCAAGAGCGGGCCCATTTAGTAATAAAAAAAAGAAACAATTTCACAAATAATAAAATCTAAAAGGTAGCAATTTAAAAATAAATATAATAAAAATGTTCCCTTTTAGAAACCTTGAGTAAATTTTCGCAAGGTTTCTAAAAGGGAACATTTTTTTGTTCGTTACCTTTATATTACTTTTTCTTTAGTGATTTTGTTATGGTGGTCTTTTTTTTGAATTTAATAAATTTGATTGAAAATATGAGTTTTTTTATTGGAATATAAGTCTTAAACAATTGAGGTACAATAACCATACTCAACAATATCTTACTCGTCCAATATTATACAAGTTCCTACGCACACAAATATCCCCAAATTATAGGGAAATTTTTTAACAAATGGCAACCCTTCGATACACAGATAGATAAAAAGGTGGCTTCATTTTTAGGGTTCCGTACCCAAAGGGTAAAAACGGAACCCTATTACTAAGACTTCGCTGTCTGTCCGTCTGGCCGTCTGTCCGTCTGTCCGTCTGTCCGTCTGTCTGTCACCAGGCTGTATCTCAAGAACTGCGATAGCTAGACAGTTGAAATTTTCACAAATTATGTATTTCTGTTGCCGCTATAACAACAAATACTAAAAACAAAATAAATTAAATATTTAAGGGGGGTTCCCATACAACAAACGCGATTTTTTTGCCCTTTTTTGCTCGATATGAAAAATGGCAACAGGTAGGCACTTGAAATATTCACAAAATACTCAGTTGTATTTTAACTTTAATAATAAATAATAAAATTAAAATAAAATAAATATTTAAGGGGGGCTCCCATACAACAAACATGTTTTTTTTTGGCGTTTTTGCCTTGTGGTACGGAACCTTCGTGTGCGAGTCCGACTCGCACTTGGCCAGTTTTTTTAATGTTGGCGGCGCGATACCTATTTCTTGGTCTGAGACGAATATGAACATTATTTCAATAGTTTTCATTAGGTACATTAACTTTACATAGCAAAGGAAAATCAAAGTGTTGTCTGGCCTAATAGTGTCTATAACAAAAAAGTAGGTAAGTACTAAGTAGTAGGTAATGTATCTACTTCCTATCTAGTGTTTACATTCTCTTTGCTTCTAATTTTCGAGTCACAAGTTCACAACTGTCACAAGTCGCAATAGACATTGCGCTAGTTGAAATAAAGTCGATAATCAATAAATTAAACCTTAATGTCCCCTTCTTTCCGCTTTGGTGCTCTCACCAACGCACGTGGGTGGTAACGTGGGTTTTCTTATCTTCGACATTATTTCAATGAGTCAATGTTAATTTTTGTTTGGCTGTAAAAACCGCTTTGTCATCCGCTTCGAGAGGTCTACGCTCTTACTCGCTAAGACATCGAAGACTACATTTTTTTTCATAATACCTATCTATTTAAATACCTAATGCAATTCACAAGCGCACGTCATGTGACTCATGTCTGTTAAAAGGTAGGCATACAATTTACAATTCGAATGATCGACACGGGTTTGTGAATTGCAACATCTGTACCTACCAATTAAGTGTGAAAAGCTTACATCTCTTAGCACAACCCTCATGGTATGCTCAAGTCCACAAAGCCACACTTCGGCGGGTCCGTCCAGTATCAAGTTATACTTCCATTCAACACATTCTCCATCTTCTGACGTCATGGCCTTAGCTACTGGAAGACCCACGGCGTTCTGGAAAACAGTGTCAGACAGGTGTCATGCTGACACTTCGCTTATACAAATTCAACTTTATTTCAATGTTAAAAGCTTACATTTTGTACGCGAATATTTGGAAAAATACGCCAGTGCTAGCAAAAATATTTGTAGATCTATCATGAATGTATTTCCAAATAAGTATGTTATGTAGAACAGCCATAATAGCAATATTTATAACCACTGATTACCGTAAATAAAACCCAGTTGCAATTAATAAAATAAAACATTTTATTTTAAAATTCTTTTAAGTAAGTATCTTTAATTTAGAAGCGGCAAATCCAAATCCGCCTCAATCGCTATGACAGGCGCAGCAACACGTCTATCTAAGAGTCAGTTCACACCTCGACGCGACGCCGCGCGCAGTTTTCAAGATAGCAATTCAATTATAGACCTTATCTACTACACAAAAAGTGTAGTTTTAGTGTAGTAGATAAGATCTATAATTGTATTGCTATTTTGAAAACTGCGCGTCGCGGTGTAAACTGACCCTAACTCGTATGAAAACGCTTCCATAGACGGCTACATTGCCGCGTGACGCTGACGAGGCGGGGGCAACCGCAGACCACAAACCAGTAATGTGCCGTCACTGACCAACAGGGTCGGGTCATTCTCAGGTGTCCAATATCAGTTTCCAAAACTTAATCAATTAAATCCAACTTTCAAATGATACCCGTGTTTGAATTAATAAGTTTATCAGAATAGGCATATCTGCCATACGTAACACCATGTATCTTCTCTGGCAACGTCAAAAGGATCTTCAGAACTGCTTTCTTTACATCATCGGAGCGACATGACCAGACTAAATGCAGGTATTCATTCAACAGCCCTCTAGCTTGCGACGTTGGGTGGTACATAAGGAGAATTACTAGAGCCTGGAAATAAAAAAGGAAATATTACTTTCTCTATGCTCAATGAGCTGGAGGTCTGACACAGTCATAACGTCACGGCAGACTCCAGTAGAAGATGGCGAGTTCATCATCATCATTTGATGTCCACTGCTGGACATAGGCCTCTCCCAAGCACCGCTACTTCGACCGGTTCTGTGCTTCATGCATCCAGCGGATTCCTGGGAGGATTTTCAATTTTTTATTCCTTTTGGGAGGCCTTCAACGCTATGGCGGGATAACTGGGACAAAACTAAAATGACCTGTGGTCCTAATTAGCCTTGAATGAGAAAAGCTGGAATTTCTTCCTTTGCCTAGCAGTAGGATGATAAAGGCTGACAGTAACTAGTGTTGTTATTTTACACCACATTGTTTTGCGAATTTTATCTTTATTAGCTACTAGAATTGTCACTCTGACAGTTGTCAGGAACGCCTTCTCTCAACGTCCAGACTGTAATGCTATTTTGTGGGTAAAATAGACTTGGTGGTTAATTTGTTATATTTCTTGAGCATATACTCACATTCTTGAAATACTCACTCTGACATACAATGCAGCTTCATTTACATCCTTCCAGTTATGTTCCCACGGAGGGCACTTCTTCAACAAGTACAGCAGTTTGTTCCAGTTGTGGGAATATATAGCTTTACAGCATGCTATTCTGTACACAGTCTTGAAGCTCCGAAGGTCACCGCCTGCATACTTCATGTTGGTTCTACTCTGTTGTAGTTTCAGTAAGTTTCTCTTGCAGTATATTTTAATTGGATCAAAGATCACTGGTGCTTCCATTATTTCAATAACTTTTTTCTGTAAATTAAATATAATTATTAGTTAATTTCCTATATAGCACTTATTAGTGAGTAAGTGATCTTGAAGTACAGATGTAAAACTTACTTTTAAATGAAAAATTTTCATGTTATATGATGAAATTATAACAGCACAAAATGTAAAATGACTAAACAAAAATCAGTATTTTAATTTATGTGCTTAAATACTGATATCTATACTCGATTAGGTTAACTTTAGGGTTTATGAATACTCCTTATTAATATTCTTATCCACAAGTTTCTTTGAAACCATGTCTACAAGTAAACTTTGCTAAAGCGGTGTTAGCTCATTTTGATTTACTGCATAAGTTCATATATTGTTTTGAATGCCTACTGATAGCACTACAGATTATTTCTACATATTTCCCTGCTGAAACAGGTCTTATTTTATAATAAATTAGCTTCTGCCTGTGACTTCATCTGCATTAAATTTTTTGCTTCCCCAACCGACCCTGTCACATTACATCATCTGCCAGCATTATCACTTAGTTTTCGCTTTCTGACTTCTTTTCTTTTTGCTTGGCTCCTAAGGGCCATTGCGTGATGGTAAATAGTCTATAGGCTTCCTCAAGAATTGGACTTGCAAATGAAACAAGAATTTTTTAAATCCAACTGGTAGCTCCAGAAATACTGGCTTACATACAAACAAAAGAATTTTACCTCTTTATAATATTAGTATAAATGGAGTATAGTTACACCACGTTAGAAAAGTCTGCCTGAAGATTATGACACTGAGTTTGAGGTTACATAGAAGTTTACTCACAATATTGCAAAACATGGAAAAATTATATTCGTCGATCATAAGATGAGAGAGTGATGTTGACTAAAAGTAATATAAAAAGGATACCTATCAAAAATGCACAGTATTCAAGCGTGAGTTAGGTACAAATAAACGTAAACAATACTTACCATAGTACTCATGGGTACATAATGACATTTATCCAAGATTTCTTCCATTTTAATAGATGAACTTAGATTAAAACACTAGTTGTATGTTAGCGATCTTCAGAAATAATACAATTTAATTGTAGTTTAGCAAAATCTTTTTTTGCAAATTATCGTCAAAAGTGAACCGCTACAAACTCATCATTGTTTTGACTTTGACGTTTGGTTTTGACGTACCGTAGGTGTTGGCAGATATTTCATGCAAAAACTACCAAATATTTGAATACATTAGATGACTCCTTTGAGTTAAATGCAATGAAGGATTTTCTTTTTCTTTTTTTTTTTAACGCTTCCCTAGTCGCTGGATAGATGGCGCTGAACTTGGTAAGTTACTGCAAGGAACGGAACATCACATAATTTTTTTATTAATTCACTTGGGATGTAATTTCGAGATGGTAAAACGAAAGAAAACGAAACTGTCACTCAACGAGCATATATGACGTGACGCAATTTTTTTTTTCCAAGCGTTTTGACTTTGGCACCTAGTAACGTAGTCAGTTCAACGCCATCTTCAGGGTTCTTGGAAACTATGTTTTTTTTAAATCTAATCTAATCTAACTAGCCTGTACTGTCCCACTGCAGGGCAAAGGCCTCCCTCTCACTTTTCCACACAATTCTGTCTGTAGCTAGTGCCGGCCAGTCTTTTAATACTCAAAAGAAAAACCTCTCATTATAATTAGGTTATTATTACACCATGGCCCCCTTAACTAAAACCTAACATCCTGAAACCCTAAAAAATGCAATGTCTATTTGTCTGTCAATGGTAGAATTTCGAAAATCCCTTTCTTAATGCATACCTACTCTTCACAAAGAACACACCCTCCAAATTTCATGTCTCAAGGACCAGCGATATATCAGTCAGTCAGTCTCAGAACTTAGAATTTTATATACTAGGTTGCCTTTGCCCGTGACTTCGTTCGCGTGCATTTCGTACTTTTCTCTAAACATTTCGAAAATGTAGGTAAGTATACATATTTATGATCTTTATCTTTTATTTAGATAAATAAGTATTCGGACCAATTTTTAAGTTCATAGATCAAATGGATCAGATTTTTTAAATGAACTGTATACCCGCTTTTCACCCCCACAGGAGTGGAATTTTGAAAAATCGTTTGGGATGTGTTCATTACTTGACTCAAAGATTATTTATACCAATTTTCGAGTTAATCGAGCCACGCAGTAAAATCCTCCCCTGTAAAATTAACTACCCTTTTTCACGCAGTTAAGGCTAGATTTTCGAAAAACCCTGATGCACGTTATTCTTTATTTTTGGTCTTAAGTATAAATACTGAGTTTGGAGTTAGCCGGACCGCGCGTTAAAATTCTTCCATACAAATGACACCCCGCAATCCTACTAGGGGGGGGTATTTTAGAAAAACAAAAAATGCCAAACTTCATAATTTACATATATATAAGTATTCGTGCCAAGTTTCAAGTTTATTAACTCAAGGAATAAGACTTTTCATACAAACAAAATCACCCCTTTTCACCCCCTTAAATGTTGAATTTCCAAAAACCCCTTCTCAGTGCTCCCGTACATTTTAAAGGAAGCCGTGTACAAAATTTCACATTCCTAATCCCAGTAGTTTTGGCTGTGCGTTGATTTATCACCCAATCAGTTAGTCAATATACCATTTTTTTTTTTCATTTCTTTTAAATCCAGGGGTCCACCCAAAACCCAAAAAACACTTCTTTTTTGTGGTTGATTTCTATCGATATTTTTATCGATCAAATATTTGCAATTTGATAACACCACATGACACTATTTATTTTTCTAATACAGAGCTTCAATTACCTTTTCAATCCTTATTCTATTCACATTATCGAACAATTTTTTCAAATGAACTTGTATCATCGATGGTTTCTTTGAGTTGCCAAGGATTTCCAGTAAATCATCATTAGATATAAAGTAAAATCTCGGGAACAGTTGTCGTTTCGTCTCCAGATATTTTTCAAGAGCTCGAAGGATGCTATCCAAGTTATCCACCATTTGGTTCAATTTATTAAAAAGATACGGCGATGGCTTGTAAATGCAAGCTTCTATTGCGTTTTTTCCGGCATACATGCTATCAAGAAACATAATAATATCTATACAACGTTATTTTTAGTATAGGTATGCGAAACCTGAATATAGTTTGTTCAGAATAAGTAACTGAATCCATTTCAATATGTTATATTTTGTCCCAAAAATAATTAAAAAAGGTTAAAAGTTGGACACCGACCGAGCGACACTAAGTAGGTTATCCAATCTCCGCGCCGAACGGTTAGGTACCTAGGTACTATTATCAATGAGCGCAAGACGGAGCGGCGCGGGTGAGCATGTTTTTGTACGGACAAACAGGTAACTTAATAAGCATATAACTTTGTGATTTTTCATAACACAGTTTTGAAATTTTGTACATAGATTCTTTACATAAAATTACTAGACACGTGTTTCGGGTTTCGCATATACTAAAAATAATATTGTATATTAAATAAAAACCGGCCAAGTGCGAGTCGGACTCGCACACGAAGGGTTCCGTAACACAAGGCATAAAACGCCGAAAAAAACGTTTCTTTTATACCTACTCCTTTAAATTTTAACTTTATTTTATTTTGATTATTTGTTGTTATAGCGGCAACAGAAATACATCATCTGTGAAAATTTCAACTGTCTAGCTATCACGGTTCATGAGATACAGGCTGGTGACAGACAGACAGACGGACAGTGGAGTCTTGGTAAAAAAAAAAATGAAATGCTCGTTGGAAAGCGCATCACTTGAGAACGGCTGGACCGATTTGGCTATTTTTACCGACTTCAAAAAAGGAGGTTCTATATTCGACCGGTATGTATGTCCGCGATTTTCTCAAAAACTATTGAACCAATTGATGTTTCATTAACGTAATCTACATACTTTCAGGAAGGTTTTACTATACAATACATTAGGTTACTGTTATAGAATTTTCTTATGTACGAAGTTATCCATACTAATATTATAAATTCGAATGTAACTCTGTCTGTCTGTATGTATGTTACCTTTTCAGGCCTAAACCACTGAACAGATTTCGATAAAATTTGGCAGAGAGATAGATTGCATCCCGGTGAAGAAAATAGGATAGTTTTTATCCCGATATTCCTACGGGATCGACACTTATGCGGGTGAAACCGCGGGGCGCTGCTAGTATTCTTATAAATGTACTGCAGTTCCAGTATTCCTATGCTAAAATTCTTAAGAAAATTGTTACTAACAGTTAAATGGATTCTGTCCGAGATAAATTATTAATATTATGCGAATTCAATTCTTCAATGCACCTTAGCATTTTTATATCTATGTATTGTTTTTAATGGATAAGGTATGGCTCAGGGGTGGTCCCATTTTTTATTTTATTTATTTATTTAATTAAAACTGTTGAAAACCATATAAATTTGATTAAATTAGCTTGGGTAGTTTTTGAGTTGCTTCAACAATATAATTTTTTTCCTCTTAGTCTCGGTTGTTTTTTTTTTTATAAAAAAGTTTTTTGGTTTAATAATGTTCGTAATACTTAGTCCGAATTAGATTTTTATAAAAGGAAAAAACTCATTTCATTTAAATTCAGAAAATTTTCAAATTCGGGTAAAAATTATCGCCCTATTTCTATGGGATTTTGTATGATTTCAAGACGGGACAGCGTCTGTCGATTCAGGCAGTTTTTTTCGATTTAAAAAATCTATAACAGCAACATAAGTAACTATATGCCTTCAATTCCTAATACTAGGCACTAATCTAGACGTGAGATTGGTATCTAAATTAAAATTATTACCTATTTAGTTGCAGAGCTCACCTAGAAGTGACTTCTGTCCAATCGGCGGTCAGCCTTTCAAATATTATAACTTCCCCTGGCAATTGTTTTCTAATATCGTCACCGCTAAAAATTGTTTCTAGATAGAGGTAACGCCTTTGAACTTGTAAAGAGATCTGTTACAGAAAAATGTTATTGTGTTATTTTAAATACACTAAAAGTATTCAGCTGCATCCGGTTAGACTGGAAGCTGACTCCTATATAGTTGGGAAAAGGCTAGGCAGTTGATGATGGTGATGATATACACTTTAAAAATATTATAACCAAAGTATACTGTATGCCTACTTAGCTGATTGGACATAAACATTAAGTAAGTATAAAATTAATTCCTTACTTCAATACATTCTGCTACATATCCCAATGATTTCTCCCAATAGTCAACTTCTTTAATGAACGGCTCTACATATTTTGTCGATTTCATTGACGACAGTTGCACTTGATGATCTTCAAGAAACTAAGAAATTTTAATGTATAATCACTGTTTGTCCAAAAGCCTATCTCAAACTCAAAATATTGCAAATTTTGGTTCAAACCAACCTGCATTACTTCGTCTACACTTTTAATCTTATAAATGTCTCCCCTATGGTGTATCATCTCATAGGTCGTCGCCTTCCACACTTCTCTAATAGCTTTGAGTCCGTTCTCAATGTTCAGTTCCATAGTAGCAGCATTTGATATTTCTGCTATTTCGTCTGCATACGCTTGGAAGTTTAGTTCCATTATCAAGTCTAATTTAAAGTCTTGTGAATTTTGGTCAAATTCTCTGTATATATCAAACAGATGTGAAATTAAAAAGGTTAAGGAAAAAATATTACGGTCCTTGTAATTTGCCATTTTATTTCATTCAATACACACATTCAATGTACTATACTACACAAGCTTAAATTCATTTTTCTAGCAAATTAATTTAAGTAAAGAAGTTAGTAGGTACTACATATTATAATATTAGCAACTTACACATTCATAAGCGTCTTTATTCTATCCCAGTGCCTGTCCCTCATACACGGATTTTTTAAATCGCCAATGAGAGGTAGTGTTCGCCTAAACGCGTCGACTTTGACTCTAGTCGTATCTATAATATCCCAATTTTTTTCCTTTAGTTGCCGCGAAAGCCGATTGAAATTTCTGAAAAAATATATAAAGCACTTAAAATGACGGGCAGACCGTGCGTGTATTATTTCATTTCATCGATCATTTTTAATGTAAAAATATAACCTAGGTATAATGCGCGTTATGCGCGTCATTTCAAATAATTAATAATTAAAAGCCTGTGATGTCCCCACTGCAGGGCAAACGCCTCCATACTTTATTTCCACTTCTCTCTGTTTAAAGCTGCTAAGGACCAGTTCTTGTTGTAGGAGTCCAGGTCATCCCACCATCTCCGCGCGTCATTTACCTGGGTACTCGAAAAAAATTATCTCTATCTTAAGTAAGTACCTACCTGAACAGGAACATTACATTTTCTTCCATCTCGTCTGTCTCCATTTCCCAAAATGTTTGAGTTTTATATCTCTCCCAGGACTCCTCCCATTGGTTTACCAAGCCCCAGACTTCCTCCAACTTCTCCAGCTCCTTCTCCATTTTCTGAAGATCCAGATTCACTGGTGTACTACAATCAAATAATTTCAATAGTTGTAAATAGCTAATTAATATTCAGATACGTAGTATACGTACTTCTTTCTCTTAACAACAAGAAGAGTCTGCATAATTAGCTGCATGGCATTCTCTGTTTAAATAAATAATAAGGAAACAACTTTTTTCTACTGCTTTCGCCTAGTGCTTTACCGTTAAGAGAAAGTAGTCAATTCATATTTTAGTCTATGTCGATATTCAGGCTTAATACGGGGGGTGATGAGCCTATTACTATAATCTATCAATTATCGAAAACAGAAAGTAATCAATTCATATTTTAGTCTATGTCGATATTCAGGCCTAATACGGGGGGTGATGAGCCTATTACTATAATCTATCAATTATCGAAAACAATTCGACTAAATATGAGCACCAACCAGCGCCCAGCAAAGCAAGAACATTGTTTCCACTCTGCAGTATGCAACTTGTATTGTTTATCATAATAATAATCATCATTTTATTATCAGGCAACAAAGGCCCATAGATAAAATACACAAAATAATCTTATAAAATAATAAACTAATACATATTAAAAACCTTAAAACTATGACTATAGGTACACGTAATATTGTCGGCGTCGTGTGTCGCGTGGTGTCGTGTGTTATAATACGAAATGACTGATTAGGAGCTTGTGGCTAAGTAATAACAGCCGCACGGGTCGATCGATTAGGTTAAGCTACGCATGCTGCGGTTGGTCCGTGGATGAGTGACCATCTTTATACACCCAAGACCCCTCCGGGCCACGGACAGATCGTTAAGCCGTTGATTCCGGCTGTCATTTGTGGATCTTAGACAGTCCTTACGGAGCATTAGAGGCTTACCCAGTAACTGGGCTGTGAAGGTCAAATGGGCAGTCGCTCCATGTAAAATATTCAGCTGCATCCGGATAGACTAAGCCGACCCCAATATAGTTGGGTAATGGCTAGGCAGATGATGATAATACGAAATGAGCAACTTAATTGAAAACTATTTACGTTAGATTGAACACAGCAAGACCATCGCGTATAAGTTGTTCCTGTTCTCGTAATGCATTAAGTTGATCTCTGTAAGCTTTCAACTGGGATAGGGCATCTTTGGCAGTTATTTCGGAGCAAACTGGTGCCGTCTTATAGAAGTCTTCACAAAATTCTTTCGCGGCTTCTTTATATACCTGAGAGGAATTGTGAAATTAAAAACTTGTAGTTGCGGTGACGTGAAAGTTGTCGTGCGGCTGACGCGCGAACTTTATTCCAACTCCATTATTAAAAAGAATTTTAGTTGGTAACAACATGAGAACTCCTTGAAATTTAAATGGCTTCCGCCAAGCCGGTACACGCGATAGCTGCGCGTTATTTACGCGGTCGCTGTGTGGTTTCTCCGCTCATTTGAACGTACTTGGTCCCCAAGCTAATGGGGTGTATTATGCTGTAAAGCACAGTACCTAGACACTTGCATACTGTCACCCAAGGAACATATTTACTCTAGCGAGGCTGTCACCGCGCGCCGGCGTACGATTAGCGAGCGCGTTGTGTAGGGGCGTTCAATTCGTGTAGAACTGAACGCCCCTACACGTAATATCAATAAAACTTCTATTGTGTCTCGTTGAGCGGGAACATTTTAAAAAGAGTGTAAAATAATAATATGTGTGCATTATTTATCTTACCTCTGCTTGATCCAACAATCCGGCTTTGAATCTGTCTTTGCTACCTTCGAGATTTTTTTTAGCTTCTTCCAAAAGCGCTAAATAATCTGACCATAAAATAGGTATATTCTCATGACGAGTCGTCATATCAGAACTGAGTTCAACCTCAAATTTTTCTGAAACAAGAGTCAATAGTCATTTGTTGGTAAAATTGTTACATGTAAGTAATTAATTAATTATCTATTACTAACATCTCCATCATTTATCATCTATTTATGTTCTTGTGTACTTATTTTAATGTTACATTTTTAATACTTATTAATTTTTTTTATTATCTTCTTTCGAAGCAGAACACCTGCTATCTTATCTCTTCACCACCTGTGGTTGACTGGTAAGTCCACCTGTACCTTATTGTTTGTGTGAGTTTAAATAAATAATAATAAATCTTCAATAAATTAAATAGTCATCATTTAATATTATTTAATCACTTTTATTATTATTTATCATTCTTTATTTAGGGTTGATTTTTCAATCATCTGTTAACTATAATCGAGGAATAATTTTGAAATTTTGACAGTTATTTCAGACAAAAACTGTTAAACGTCAATATTATTCTTCGAATAAAGTTATCAGATGATTTAATAATCACAGCCTTATATAATGAAATATTAAAAATTTGAACTTCTTACCCAACGTGTTCATTTTGTCAGTTATCGGGGGGAATGTTTTCTCAGTCTGTTCTAGTTCCGACATTAAACGGTCGTAAGTATCTATGGCTACCTGGAGCTCTTTTAAATCACCAGGTGTCTATGAAATAAATAATTATCCTGTTATTGTATGTAGGTATCGTGAATTGATAAAAGGTTTAAAGGTTTTATTAAAATTATGCTAAAATCAATGTATTATAGCCAATCTCACAATAGGCTTCCATTTACAAAATACCTCTCATGTATAAAACGTACCTACTAACAATGAGGTACACCTCAAATACTAAGGCTGCGTACGCGCTGACAGGTGGCTTGCTTAGCGCCTAGCTAGAGCTTAGCAAGTCGCCTATTACGAGTAGCGAAGTAAAACGAACGCTCTAGAATTTTCGCAACCGGCTGCACTGCGCGCTTGGCGCCTTCGCTAGTCGCCTAGCTAGCTTATATCGAAGGATGACAAGTCACTACACTCTAGGCGCTTAGCAAGCCACCTGTCAGTGTACGTACGTAGCCTAAGTAAGATAGGTAACATTATATATAATATCGATTTCTTTTACGTACTTTCATAGCTTCTTCGCTACTCTTTTCAACATAAGCATAAATAACATCAATGTCAGCTTCTGTAATGGTTCTCAGTAATTCTCCCAACCTGGTTTGCCAAACTATACAGTGTGATATGATGGATTTCTTTAATCTGCTCGAGTTAAGGGTAATAAAATGAATCTGAAAAAAAAAAATTTGGTACATACGATCACTCCGTGAAACGAATACATAATCAGCCTATAACGTTCCCACTGCTGGGACACAGGCTTCCTCTCAGTGAGAGGGAGTGGGCTGCAATCCACCACGCGGGCCCAGTGCGGGTTGGCTAGATGTCAGATGTCTTTGAATTCTTGGTTCTAGGACATGCCGGTTTCCTCACGATGTTTTCCTTCACCGTTTTGAGAGCAGTGGTGGTGAAATAATTTAAACAAAGTGAAGCACCTGTCGGGGTTTGAACCTACAACCTACAACTCTTAAGTCGCGGCTGTTACCACTGGGCCACCACTGCCACCACCACCGTAAAACGATTATGAGAAGAGAATTATTTTCTGCGGGGTATTTGCGTAACACAATAACAAGACTTTAGGCTTTCATTTTGACAGTTCAACAACATTCACATTGTTGAGCAGACAGATTTTTCAACCGTATGAAGCAATAGATTAGCAATATCCTTCAAAATTATTCAGATTGTGCTTAGTAGTGTGTTATGCAGTTAGCGTGCTGGAACATCAATATAACGCACGGATCAGACCGACATTGATCAAAATTTTAACCAAGCCTCGGCCAAAGCAAAACACAGTCTTACGCAGAGTAAAATTATTTTAAAATAACGTTATTTTAAACAAAATAATATTATAAACCAAGTACCTGGTTAACTGTTTCTTGCATTTGGACAGAATTTGCAAGATTGATGTAGTTAATAATAAGATAATCAAATTCCTCTGCAGTATGATTTTCAGCTCGATAATTTTCCAGAAACTCGTCTTTGTCCACTTTCCAGATATGCATGTAAGGATCCCACATTTCCATGTGTTCGTGTATTAGTTTCATATTATAATCAATTTCTGAAAGGAAATTAATTAAGGAACACCGCGAGGCATGAGGGGCTCGTGGCTAAGTAATAACAACCGCTCGGGTCGATCGATCAGGTTAAGCTGGCCGCGGTTGGTCCGTGGATGGGTGACCATTTTCACGATCCCTCCGTGCCTCGGAAAGCACGTTAAGTCGTGAGCCCCGGCTGTCATTCGTGAATCTTCGACAGTCGTTACGGGTCGATAGAAGCCCGAAAGTCTGACAACCAGCCTTACCAAGGGGTATCGTATGACCCATTAACTGGGTTGTGGAGGTCAGATAGGCAGTCGCTCCATGTAAAAATAGTGGTATCTAGCTGCATCCGGTTAGACTGGAAGCCGACCCTAACATAGATGGGAAAAGGCTAGGCAGATGATGAGACTAGAATTTTCCAATAGAGAGCGTGAGTTTCGTAGTTCAGGTATGACTAGCGATTAAACGTAGACTAAGTATAATATTCATTTCAGAACGGATTCTTACGATACTCAGTGAGCTCTCGCGATGCTGGGTGTGACATGAGTTTAAGAGCAGTCGATCTATTCTGTAAATATCTCACCGTGTAAACTTAGGTGTGTATTTGCGAATGAATGGAGTAATTGTTGTCAGTGTAATAGGTATTAATAGTTTCTACTTAGGTTAATTATGTAATTGGTTTAGTACCGTTTTAATTAACTATAAATAAATATCGTTTAAATTTTCGTTCATGTTAAGGTGATTTTTTCTTATTTTTTTATTAATTTATCAGGTAGATAGTTTGCTAAAAAATATCTTTATTGACATTACATTGGAACACGTAGAATGTATTTTTAACCGGGAAATGTTTTGTATAGGCGTGCGTGTATGACACGATTTATGAACGTAGGTAAAGGAAGCAAAAGGAGTAGGTATGTAAGGATCTTAACAGGTGGCGTTCTGTAGTTTTTGCCTACCGCTATGGGAATAAGGCATGAGTTTATGTATAGGTATCAGTTTACCATCATCAATTAACTTCTGGAGCTTATTACAATCTTGGTCCATAACAACAGCTTCGTAAAACTTTTTTAATCCCCCTGCAGGCAGAGAAAACTTTGCATACAGGCGCGGGACTGTAGCCATTATTATGACTATTTCTTCAAGAACTGTCGTGAATGTATCTTCGATCTCCAATTTTGGAGGTACATATAAAATTTCTTTTTCGGAAAGGTAGAGATCCATTTTTAGTAGAGGTGACGGTGCCATTGTACCTGTATTATAAAACAAAATCATTAAGTCGGTACCCAATGAATACTAGAACAAGATCTCTTCTTCGAGAGAGAATTCATTAGGTAATTCTACCGAAATACCTAATTAAACCTAGGACTTCTCCCGAAAGCTCACGTTTGGCAGCTGGACCAAGAGCGGTACCGGCGGTAGGCGGTAAACCGGAATACGACCTTGGCCTTGGCCTTGTGCTTGGGGCCGCTGGTAGTTTGCACCCTGTTCCCGATACCAGTGGATCTTTATATTTGAATTTTTTAAATGTTTTTGGTTTCACATACAGGATGACCGCTGGGCAAAAGTCTCCACACAATCTTATGGGTGCCCGAAGGTGGACAGCGCCACCAAGGTCGACCCAGAAAGCGGTAGCGAGATGACCTGGACGCGTACCGCGAGGGCTGTTTCGAGGTGGCGCGGAAAAAGAGTTCCTGGAAAGACTTGAGGGTGGCCTTTGCCCAGTAGTGGAACAGTACAGGAAAAAAAAAATACTTACCATCTCCATGTACACACTTGTACATGTTTTGCATAGTTGTTTTAAGGCATAATCTCAATGCATCTTCTAGAAGCATATCGAATCTCCTAACGTATTTAATCCAATGTTCTGCCATCTTAAATAAAGTAAAAACAGTATGTAGGTATTTCTTTTTGTTAGGTTTGTGGCCAGTTGAGGGCAACACGTTAGACTTGAACATAACTGGCAAAATTTGAACAGCGTACTATAGGTACACCTTTGCCTAACCCCTGGTCTGCATAATATTCAAGCTTATTAAGTCTGTTGTTAAAAAAGTACGCATCCGTTGGCAGTTTGGTGTGTTTTGGGTCAAAA
Source organism: Mesoligia furuncula (assembly GCA_916614155.1). NCBI lineage: Eukaryota > Metazoa > Arthropoda > Insecta > Lepidoptera > Noctuidae > Mesoligia > Mesoligia furuncula. The sequence goes on from OU744799.1 coordinate 31,051,040, forward strand.
ATGCAAAAGATTGCCTGAGGGGCTAAACCTTCAGGAAAACCAGGCTTGTAATTTATTTTTTTGCTTAGGAGCTCTCACTATCACAGCTCCTTGCAATGCTATGATAAATACACCACAATATAATATATTAATGTATACAACGTTAAATGCGCAAAACCTCTTAATTTCGAGGTCATTGTACTCATCATTAAGAACAACTTTTAGGGATCAAACAGCGAGCTATTTAAGGAACAACTGTTTATTTTTTCGCGATTTCAGCTTGGGTCCCATAATAAAAGTTGTTCCTACAAATTAGTACAATGACCCCTTAAGAGGGGCAGTTAACGTTACACATTGTATCATATACCTGAGTAATATAGGCTTCGAAACCCTCGTAAACAATAATGAGATAAATCACTATAACTTTATACATTTCGAGGACAGATTCCATAGCTGTGTATTCCATTTTCCGTATTGTACTTCGTAAATCTTTTATATCGAAAACGTTATAAAGATCAAATTCGATGAATGGAGTGTCGCAAATATTTTCCATTGTTTTCACTAAGTTAAGATTACAGTTTTTGTATGTAGTTAAAAAATCTTGAAGCTGAAAATATTAATTTATAGAATATAGAATATTACAGGTTTATGTAAATAAAGCTTCAGTAGTAATTATGTAATCCGAAAATAGTTACTTCTCCGATTTGCACAACACAATCTGCAATATATGCATCTGACATTGTAGAAGTCCACGTCAGTTTTGTTATCCCTGGTTGCACTTTTTTCTCACAAGCCTGGAAATAAAATTTTACCATTTAGTAGTATTTTGTATCATTTGGCAGCCTTACATTTTTGCGTTCGCAAACGGTGCAATATGAACCAGATGAACTTAAGTATTTTAAAATTCCAAAAACTAAGATAAGTGAAATAATGTTTTATTATAAAAAAAAAATTAGAATTCTATATAAAATAATCGATTCATTACAATTTTTATGTTGTTAGTTTTAATTGGATTGTAAGCAGTATGTATCGTGAACCGAAACGCAACTGTCAAAAAGCAATGTCTGTAAGAACGTCAAAAAATTTGAATCGAATTTGTCAACACAATAGATGTTCGTGATTTCGCCTAAACTATGAATCAATTAATTATTTAGTAATCATAATAGTGATAATAAAAAAAATAAAAATGAACCTAGGCGATCCTGAGTTAGAACTGATTGACCCAACACCAAATGTGCATTCGTTGTTTATACACTTTGATAAAATGTTTTTCTGGACAAAACTAGAGAGCAGAGCCATAGTAAGATGGAGTAAAAGAATGTACTCCTGTGCAGGCGTATGCTCGTGAGTATTATTGATGTTCCTACTTAATTATAAGCACCAGCAATGGTTAATGTACTGTAGGCCGCGTCAGTGGTACTAGTAACAAAATCTTTTTGAGCTGGCCTAGCGCAGTACGGAGTTTACTGAAACTCCGTACTGCGCTAGGCCAGCTCAAAGTCAAAGTGTTACCACCGACCTGCGGCGTCCTGTACTTAAACACTACTCAATTAGACTCATGCTGTCCCAGACACTCGATAGTTCAATAGGTAGATACCTAGTTATCTACTATAATAAGCAAATAAATAAAATAATAACTTTATTATAAAGTCCTGCTGACCGTATTTCGGCCATGGCGGCCAATCTCAACTGAGACTAGACTTCGGCGCGCAAGATAGTATAGTTCACAAGTGTGCAGACAGATGCACTCCCTCTTCCCTCACTCAGTCCGATGGGACGGCAATCCGACACGATGGCCAGGCGCAGGACCAATGGCTTAACGTGCTTTTCGGGGTAAGGGACGACACCACCAACTTCCAAACTCCGGGGTGTTACTAAGAAATTCCTAACGGAAAACTCAATACCCCTGCCCAACCCAGGAATCAAACACAGGATCCCACGATCAGCAGTCGCGCTTGCGACCACGAGGCCAATGGGGCAGTCAACTTTATTATACAAAGAGAAACGCAAAATACGCGCATTGACGTGAAGTTGTGGACACCAGCCCGTAGTACAAAGAGAAACACATCCTTAAAACTAGTCATACACTTAACGTGATTGTACAGGTGGTGGTCAAAAGAAGTTGGAATAGCTGGCTCCTGAACTCAGTAAGTTTGTGGGGTTTGCAACTAGACACCTCACTTGTATCATAAGAGACAAAGTTCCTCATAAACATTGATTATTACAACTTAAGGGAGGGCCCCCACCAGGGCTGCCAGATGTACGATTTTTTGGCATTTTTACTCATGTACGATCGCTAGGCCAGGATCGTATGCAAAATGTACGATTTTTACATACCTGGCAACATTTCATAATGAAACGAATGTGCTCCACTGGCATTTATAGTTTCGGGGAATTCCACAACAACCTTGACTGAATGAAGACTCTTTGCATAGTTATTTAAAGGGTGTATTTGTTTGAATTTTATGAAACTTATTCTTATTTTCTTTCGGTAATAATTGCGATTTGTCAAAAACCTGTTTTCCTCATATGTAGTATAAATATAAAATTTGTTTAAGGGCTGATTTTTCCAGCGCCAGATAATTTTAACAGAGGAATAATTTTTAATTTTTGACAGTTCTTCCATACAAAAACTGTCAGACATCAATTTTATTCCACAAATAAAAATTATCTGTTGATTGAAAAATCAGCCCTTAATCGATATTATATATAATCGATATTATAAATAGTTTTATTGCATTTCTTTTCTAAAACTAAACGAATTTTAGTTATTTTCAATAACATTTTTGCATTTCTAGGTTGTACGATCTTTTCATTTCAAAATTTCCTTGGCATACGATTTTATTAAGTTGGCGTACGATCACACCTTTTTTGCACCTGGCAGCCCTGGCCCCCACGAGCAACTGTAGTCTTTCCAACTAATTAATCTCTCATATCAAGTATAGGGGTTTGTATGAAATGCCTGCATGTATCAACGCGACAGCTAGGTGACTTTTTGTCCGCGGGTTTGGAGAAGGCCAGCGACGCAACAGTCGCCCGTCTATTGGTTGTAATACAAGTAAGCGCATGGCGAAAAAAAAGTTGCCGGTCAGCCAGTTGCTGTTCAACCATACAATTTTACGAAAAAGTAGCGTTGCTGTTGCTCCCGAGTGTACACCGTTTTAATTTCGGCGAGGAAACAGCGACAGAGGCAAAAACTTTTAAACAAACTTTTCAACAAGAGGAACAGGCAAGAAACTCCATGGACACTCTTTTAAATCAAAATAATATGGTTATAAAATATTGGTTAGATTGTTCATGTTGAAATTACATGCACAAGCATGTAAAGCGTCCTTAATCAAAGGATTAAAAAAAAACAATTCAAATATAAAACAATTTATTTCCAGGTATGAAGGCCGTGGTGGTGTCTGTGACATTGCATTGAGTGAACCACTGCTGAAGCTGCGACCACGCAAGGACCTCATCGAGACCCTGCTCCATGAGATGATACATGCATTCCTGTTTGTGACGAACAGAGATCAAGACAGAGATGGCCATGGACCCAACTTCCAAGCTCATATGCACAGGATCAACAAGTGTGCGGGACTAAATATTAGTATTTACCACAGTTTTCATGATGAGGTAAGTGTCAAGCCATTAGAAACTATATTCTATTAACCCATTTGTTTTAGAAAACACAGTCATGTCTACAAGGTACCTGAATTACCATACCAATAGAGATGTTAGAAATCTATATGGAGACCATCTAATCAAAGCAGTAGAAAAGTATAAGTTGGTTCAAAATAAAATGTTTTCTTCTTCAAGTAGCAAGCCTGATAATACTTTACTCTGCTTAACTTCATTAGGACGAGCTGGTATGCACGACGACATAATATCAAGCTATACAGTTTCAGAAGAAGCTGACTTCTCACTGTACAAAAAGCCTATACAATGCGAGGTCTGCTATAATTGGAAATGTATAGTTTTATATGCCGTAGTGTGTACACAGTTGTTATGGGTAGTCAGAAACCCAAAAGTCTGACAACCAGTCTTATCAAGGAGTATCGTATTACCCAGTAATTGGGTTGTGGAGGTGGAGGTCAGATAGGCAGTCGCTCCATGTAAAATACTGGTATTCAGCTGCATCTGGTTAGACTGGACCGACCTAAACATGGTTAGGCAGATGATGATGTGGCACACATGTGTACACACTCATAATCATCTGCCTAGCCTTTTCCTTTTTCATGTGTACCACAAGCGGTACAAATTGGGTAGCTCACCGTCCGATCAGGACCAGGCCCGTTCCGGACGGCGCGTACGTGTTCCACGCGCGTCTCAAAGAGATGTCAGCATTAAGGAAGGGGCCCCTTAGGGCCGAAGCCTGCCGAGTCAGCGGGATTGTCCGAAAGGGTTACCGCTGGCCCGGAACATAAAGGGCTAAGAAAGGAACACGGGTGGGTTTTAGTCAGTAAGAGTCTGACACTCCCTCCGCTCCGCCCAGAAAAAAATGGTCATTTGACGATTTCCCACCCAAAAAAAAAAGTCGGTAAAATTTTGTACCAGCTCATCCCTAAGAGGATTATTTACTAATTCAAGCTGATATAATACACATAGGTAAATGGTTTCTGAAATAATTTCAGGTGCATCTTTACCAAACCCACTGGTGGCGTTGCGATGGCCCCTGTCAAAAGAGAAGGCCGCACTTTGGCATAGTTCGACGCACCACGAACAGGGCACCGGGGCCTAGTGACTATTGGTGGAACGACCACCTCAGAAGATGTGGAGGCAAGTTCATTAAAATAAAAGAACCACAAAAAGAACAAAAGTCCAAAGACAAAAGAAATACTACCGCTAAACCAAATGGAGATATCACTAAATATATTACTAATAACATCAAAACTATTAATAATTTACCTAATAGCAATAATTGTACAAAACCTGTATTAAAAGATTCTACTAATGTCACAACAGCCAAACCTAAAACGAAAACAAATAGTGCAAGTAATGTTGTAGTTAGCAAAAAGGGAGTAATTACAGCGCCTAAACCTTCCTCAAAACCTATACCAGTCTTCACTGGGAGTGGCAACACTTTAAATACAGGAAGCAAACCTTATACTGTAGGTGTGACAGAAACAGTGAGAAATATATGGGCTAATAAACAAATACCTATAAAGGAGCCTGTGAAAAAGGTTGATCCTACTCTTAAGAAGCCTATGAAAAGTAAAGAAACCGGTACTTTTAAAGCACCTAAAAGAGGAGTAGCAGTTTCCACTCCTAAACATAAAACAGAATCCACTGATTTACAATCTCCTCCCACAAAAATGAGAAAAATAGAAGACTACTTTAAAGCCACAACAATGTTAAAAGACATATATGGTGATGATTACAAGTTAACACAGTCAAATAATAATACTAAATTAGTTGCAGTTAACATTAAAGTAGAATTAGTTGATTGCCCCATTTGTAGCAGTAAGTTTAGTAATGAAGAAATCAATAGGCATTTAGATGAATGTTTGAATAAGGATATCATTGAGAAACTGAGTAAGGATGGCATAGAAAGTGTTCAAGAAACTCAACCAGGAATGGAACTAGATACACAAACTGCAAACAAACCTAAACTGAAAGAAATAATAGGCGTAATACCACCAATAACTGCATTTAAACCAAAAGTTGAATTAACAGCATCACCAAAAAGTAATAATCTTGTAGATTTGACTAATATGATTTTCGCTACTAGTAACACAAAAACAGAAAAACCAGATATAATTAAACCAGAATCTCCAGTTCTACGAGAAAGTAATAATAATGATGTTGTAGATTTGACTAAAATAAATTTCGTTATTAATAACATAGTAAAATCAGATGCAACTAAACCAGAAGATATACAACTGTGTTTTCCCATTCCTGCATTTAAACCAATACCATCCTTTCCAGAAAGCACTGATAACGATCTAATAGACTTGACTCTTTTAGATTTTGATAATAGTATCATAAAAAATGTCAGAAGAAAGACTGAATCACAAGCTACATTACAATCTGAGCCTTTCATTGAAGAAAGTGAAAAAATGGTATCAGTAGTCATAGAGGAACAATTAGAAGCTTGTCGTAACAAAAGAAGAAATACAGTTAGCTTAATTACATTAGACAGAGGAGATGGAACTGGGAAAGAAGCAGCGGAAGATGAAGTGAAAGCAGGCCCCAGCAACGAGGTCTTTGGCCAGAGATGTCCATGTTGTGGTATGAGATTTGAAAAACCAGTACAAGAACATCTAGATGAATGCTTGACGTTCTTTGAAAACAAACATACAAAACCTGAAGAAGGGGCCAGTACAAGCTTTAGTAGTAATAATAATACAAGTATTTTGGAAGAAGACGAGGAAGACGATAAATTTGATGAGTCTCAGGAGCTCAATGAGACGGGTACAAAGACACCTTGTCCTTGCTGCTTGAAGATGGTGGAACAGGATGATATGAATGCTCATTTGGATGTGTGTTTGGAGAGTTAGATTTATTTAATACTCAAACGGCCTATTACAAAACAAGGTTTATCCTTAGATCCAGGTTTAAACCATCAAGTCATTTTTAAATTTCGAACTATATCCGACAAAGTTAAAGTTCTTATTACAAAAACTGACGTCAAACCAGTCTAAAAACCGGCGCTGACGGGGTGCTTCGGTAGCCCGAAGGACGCTTTGGTATGAAGCGGCATGCCAAAGCGTGCCGGAGCATGCCGCGTCACGCACACTATGTAGCTCGCGGGACGCGGTAGCATAGCACGATGCGGCCATCCGTGGAATGAAATGGCATGACACAACCGCGGCGTCGACCGGCGACCCGGTCGTCAGAATAAAGTTAAAATACAGTAAATGTCTTGCAGGTTTAGGCTAGGTCCAAAGTTGGAACTCGTTTTGTAATAAGGCGGAAAGCGTTTAATATATAACTAGCTTTTGGCCGTGGCTTTTGCTGCATTTTTTAATACAAATATCCAGGATTTAAAGTAGCCTATGTCCTCGCAGGTAACGGGCAGATAGATCCACATAATTCCTTTCGCATGTTATGGGTTATAATAGCAAATTTTTCATTTTTTAGTATGTGCTGTGATAATTCTGGTAATTTTGATGATGATGCAATATATCGTTATTTTCACCTTATTATTTATGTTAGGTAAAATTGAAATTCCTTTACTAAGTTATCATTCAATGATCGTGTAATGCATTTAACTTTAACTAAATCATGTGATATTAGAATAAATAATTATGTTATAAATTAATTGCAGTTTTATCAACTTCAATTTTCATGCTGAAAATATTGTTACAATACAAGAGCGAGTGTCGAGTCATGTGACTTCTAATCTAATTTACAAGCTCGCGAAATGTTACAACGATGAGTGCTTTATTTATAATGTGTGAAAAAGATAAGCCAGACTGTGAGAAGATAACAAATATGTTGAAATACATACAAGTTAATTGTTATCTGAAGGAAAACCTTTGGAAAATATTAAATTCGATTGGATTTTAAGTAATGCATATGAATAGGCCATTAGTACCGCAGCAAATACAGATACTTTATATAAGGTCCCATTAAAATAGGTGGACAAACTTGTACGAATCATTCAGACCACCAAAATAAGGACGATGGTAAAAAAATATAAAAGAAAAACGCATAGATACTCACAAGAAAAATAAAATCAGCTAACGAAATTACACTAATGTGCCGGCAATCTATTATTTTAGGTCAAAATAAAATCACTTTAATCGGTGTTTTTTTTTTGCTTGGATATGTTTAGTTAGACGTACTGAGCGCTGTGTTAAAATTTGTCCATCTATTTTAATTGGACCCTGTATATGTATTATCTAAATTTCCACAAAGATTTTCGATGCATTGCTTTTCAGCATGGAGGAGTGGTGACCCAGTGGTAACGGCTCCGACTTACGAGTTGTAGGTCGTGGATACGAACTCAGCCAGGCGCTTTACATTGTGTAAATAATTTCATCACCACTGCTCTCAAAACGGTAACGGAAACCATGAGGAAACCGGCATGTCCTAGAACCAAAAATTCGACATGTGACACCTACCAACCCGCACTGGGCCCGCGTGGTGGATTACAGCCCACTTCGTCTCACAGAGAGGAGGCCTGTTTTCTAGCGGGATGGTCGATGTCACATGTCTTCGAATTTTTTGGTTCTAGGACATGCCGGTCGTCCTCACAATGTTTTCCTTCACCGTTTTGAGAACAGTGGTGATGAAATTATATACACAAAGTAAAGTGCCTGTCAGGGTTCGACCACTGGTCCACCACAGCTCTTCACTACTCCTCAAGCATATGTGAGTAAACATTCATAATAATTTACTCCAGCAACTTACAGTCGATGTGGCGACTTTTAGGGAAGGCCTAAGTTCAGCCTAAGTCCTTTCGCTTGAAATGATGATAAGGAATAACTTACCACGATCAGCGGCTTGAACAGTAGTCTCTCCTCATCGGATAGCGAGTCCAGTATCTTGTTGTAACCCTTCACGACAGCCAACACGCTTTCGTACACATAATTCACAGTCACGCCCTTTGCGTAAACCTGGGAATCATCATTAAAAAGTGAGACGTGGTGTACTAAAACTTAAGTACCTACTTAAGTATGTATGTATGTATTTGTGTACCTAGTTTAATTAGTTTTTTTTAAATTTTATCATTGTTCCTCTCAACCAAAGCACCTGCCATCCAATTTCTTCACCAACCTTGGTTGATTGGTAGAGAATGCCTAAGGCATTAAGTCCGCCTTTGTACCTTTTTGTGCGAAAAGTTTAAATAAATAAATAAATAAGTAGTTCAATACGTAGCTAGTATTACGTATTAGACGCAATATGTATTGGGTAATAGCACTGACCTCTATAATACAAGTACGCTGGACTAACGATACTCTACGAAATGACAGTTGTTTTTTGTGCCGATTCAAAGCGCCCCGCTCGTAGCCCCAAGGAACTAAAATTGACACGTTCTTTCAAATGGACGTTGAGTTGTTTACTTCGTGTTTGATGATTTAGGTCTAAATCGTAAAAAACTACCTCATTTTTGTATTTTGTGTTTACTACGTGATATTTGGAACATTCTTATTATGAAAGCATGCGCATTTTGTAAAACTCGCTGTCAAAAAGGCAGCGGATTAACCTTTCACAAGTAAGTGAATTTCATGACTTTATATGTTTCGATTGCTTGTGTGAGCATTTTTATTACTATCTTATATTTAGAATAAATGTTTTCATTAATATCCCATGATATTTAATTGCAATTAGGGCTCAGTTTTCACATATATTGAATACAATAATTTGAATAGGGTTGTAAATGTTCCATGTCGTTAATTTTCTTCAGACAGTTAATAATTTTAAATTTACGTCTTTCAAATAGAAATTTACTGTCACCAGAAATTTCTGCAATTTGATTACCTACCTTAAACAAATTAGCAAATACTAGTTTCTAATTTCAACAGATAAATCCATACTAATATTATAGGTAAATTCGAAAGTAACTCTGTCTGTCTGTCTGTATGTTAACGGATTTCAATATTTGGCAGAGTATATTTTTATCGACATATCTCGCGGGCGAAGCCGCGAGCGGAAGCTAGTATTATATGTAATGTGTAGGTACTTGTTTCCGAAGTAAAGACCTGACATCTAAATAAAACTTGCTATCTACAATGTACTGTACCTATACTTTAGTCAGTTTTACTTTAATTAAATACTTGATTTCAGATTTCCCACCAGCTCAACTAAGCAAGGCTGAAAAACATGAAAATGGAAAATTGGAGTCCTAAATCTAATTATCATCTTTGTAGCAAAAATTTCACTGCGGACTTTCGTTAACACTCTACACATGCGCTCTTCTCCATACGAATACGACCTTTTGGAAGACTAGAATTAATTCTATTTTATTGTATTTTTGACGTTCAAAAGTGCCTATGTACCTATTTGAAATAAAATAATAACGTTCAAAAGTGCCTATGTACCTATTTGAAATAAAATAATAACGTTCAAAAGTGCCTATGTACCTATTTGAAATAAAATAATAACGTTCAAAAGTGCCTATGTGCCTATTTGAAATAAATTATTTGACTTAGACTTTGTTAGTCTTGTGTTTTTTCCCCATTAGTATGCACGCAATAATGAAAATGGATCCCTCTCTTTTCCGCTAGTAATGACTACATGGTAAGGTAATGTTACAAGGTTCACTTTTGGCATTCAATTTGAGTGAATTTGATTGAATTTGTACGGACGCTGTTTGTTGCTTTTTTTTCGTACATGGTTCAATTCTTCCAAATTGGATACCAAAAGTGACTGTCACGAAGAATACAGCGGCCATTTGATTTACTAGGTTAGAGCGAAATGGCAACACAATAGCTCAATAGTTTTTAGTTTACATTGCGAACTAATGTGACCCCAGCTCAGATTGTAAAACTAGTGAGCCAGGAGATATTAGCTCAACCATAGTAGTTTTAGGCTAAGTTCTAAGCCTATCCTCATATATAAAGCTCACTGATCTGACCGTCATGCGCTATAACTTTACTAGGACACTATCCACTAGTTTATAGCGTGCGATCTGACCGCGCCCTAATGATTTTCAGATTGGGGGGCCGGCGAACTACGCATGCTAATGCGTAGTTCATACAAACGTAATACCAAAATAATTTGTAATTCAAACACATTCTTAAGGTAGTGTGTATTTATTCCGATTAGATTACAGAATATCTAGGTTCCCAAATATATATTTTGAAAGGACTCTGATATAAAGACGAGATATTTCTATAGAAAACTTATTTTTCTCATAACTCGTCTTTAAATCAGTGTCCATTCAAAATATATTTGGGAACCTAGAAATTCTGTAATCCAATCGGAATAAATACACACTACATTAAGAATATGTTTGATTTACAAATTAATTTGGTATTACGTTTGTATGAACTACGCATGCTCCGCCGGCCCCTTAACCTTTGCAGAGCAATTATTCTATTACTTAAAAATGAAGCATAAAAATAACTGGGAGTGATCCGATATTTTTCTCTTAAGTAATAAATTACTCTCAGTGGTTATAAACGATCGATGAAATTCATAAAAGTATTTTTTATCGTAAGATATATCCCATCTCTAATATTAGTTCCACGGTCCCTTCACATTGCTATCAGCGCCAAAATGGCGAAAATCAAATGGCTTCAATCTGTCATCCATAGTCTGCAGTCCAGCGTACTTGTATTATAGAGGTCAGTGGGTAATAGCAACATTTTGAATTACGCTACAGCAAAATTTTACAATTTAATTTTTTTTTTATGCAATTTTTTTTAAATTATTATTTGTTGATATACTTACATTTTTGTATCTCGGCTGATCAGCCGGTTTTATAGGGTAACACGGGCCAAAGCCAAGTGCTACACCAGAGAGTATTAATTAACCTAAGTGATAGTTGATGATAATGTATGACGTGATGATGGTATGTTATGACTTTGTGTTGCAATGGTGGATGATGATTGAGCATGTGACATTTGTGTGTCATTGTCGTTCTGCAGGAATTTTCGGACTATTCTGCAAGTGTTCAGGATAGCAGCTTTCTGTAGGGTTTGGTAGGTGGAGGGAGCTAAATCTAGCGTTTTTAAAGATATATGCAGTTGTTTAGGAATGACACCCCGTTGAGAGTACTACAGGGGTAATGGCAGGTAATGGCAACGCCTCCTAAATGCCACATTCAGGTAATTTCTATTTTTAAGTCTGTGTGTTTGGGTAGCTTTTCTGCAATAGTGTTTTGTAGGTAGTGTGTTTGGTACTGCTATAATAATAATTATTTTTTTTTTTTTTAATTTTGTCACTATACCTTCAATAAAATTTCACGATGTTGAGTGCGTTCAGAGGTTTTGATACGTCAACCAGTCAAGAGTTTACCCAGTACTATCAGATTTGTTGAAAGTATCGTACGGACCAAATCAATTTGACAACTAATTATTTAGCATGACTACCTAACTTCTAATCGCTTTATTCCTTTGTTTTCTATGATAGAAGTCCGGGGGTTCTGTCACTAGCCAGTAATAAAGTCATTTAGTCAGTTTTACCTGAAAAGCATGCAGCGGTATGTCCATGAATAAGTTCTCCCAGTGTGCTGCTTCATGGCACAGTTCCAGAATAGATCTGAATGTAAGAAATTCACTCGATTAACGACCTTCGAAGGAACTTTCGTTCTTTCACCGTCTACCTAATTATATTAGCATGATGAGATAAATCGCTGGGCAAAAATCTCCACTTAACAGGGAGCAGTACCCAAAACCACCCAAAAAAAAAGGTGCCTTAAGATGGATGATGGCGCTCCGAGGTCAGCCCAGAAAGCGGTGGCGAGATGACCTGGACGCGTACAGGCACACGGTGTGTTAGAAAGCCCGATTTTGTTGCATGCCCTTTTTATTACAGAAATCGATAGTATTTATCATTTTAAGCACTACAGTCAAAGTCGATACGACTTGTAGATGATTGATACGACTTGTAGATGTTTTTAAAATTGATACGACTTGTAGATGTTTTTTAAAAAAATCTCAAAGTTGCTGTATAACCGGGTCATGCAAATAATAAAAAAAATTATATAAAAAAACCAGCCTACATATTTAAATTTCCATTATAATTACTAATCAAACTTATAATACCTAACTATCTGACAAGTTTTCGTGTCTGTATTGCAAATAGTTCGCGAAATATTAATATTTTTATGTTTTTTACTTTTTATTTAATTTCTTGGCAATAATGCGGTATTAGATGGAGATATTTGACCAGACGATTGTCAACATGTATGTCTATCGACATTATTAAAACCACATTCTATTTCAGCGTTATTTAGAAGTTATGAGAATTTTTCTATTTTAGCCAGGGTTGTCACATTCGAAAATGTCAAGTTTTATCCGGGTTGTAAAAACTAAAAATATTTACAAAAAACTGAGAAATTATAAATCTTGGTTTTCATTTTGAATAACACTTTCAACAAATCTTGACAAGATTTTAATTAGTATCACCGTCAAATCTCCAACTTTTACCTTTTAGCATGAATGTGTTTTTTATTGCAAGGTCATAGTTTTATTTACACTAATTATATGGATAAACAAGTAGACGAGCCACCTGGTTATAAGCGGTCATCGTCGCCTATACCACCTGTCGTCCCTCTAGACATGTCGCGCAAGTATAAATGAGACGGCAGATGCGTTACCCACCCTGAGACTTTAAGGTGTGTTCTGTCTAACGTGACTATAATTTTGCTGGCTAACTGTCCTTCAAACCGAAACACAATAGTCCAACACTACTGCTTGGCGGCAGAAATAGACGAGTCGGTGGTACCCACCCAGGCGGACTAAGCGAAAGAATCAAAGAATAAGAGTGCCCATGGGTATAGTTTCAGTTATTGGTAAATGCACATATAAAGATAATTAATCGATAATATATACGACTTCTTTCAGCTAAACTCAAAATTATAAAAAATATTAAATTTAAAATTCTGGTTAAAGTGACAACCCTAGTACAAAAAAATCCGGATATAACTGAAAATTCTCATAACTTCTAAATAACGCTGAATTAGATTGTGGTTTTAATAATGTCGATAGACATACATGTTGACAATCGTCTGGTCAAATATCTCCATCTAATACCGCATTATTGCCAAGAAATTAAATAAAAAGTAAAAAACATAAAAATATTAATATTTCGCGATCTATTTGCAATACAGACACGAAAACTTGTCAGATAGTTAGGTATTATAAGTTTGATTAGTAATTATAATGGAAATTTAAATATGTAGGCTGGTTTTTTTTATATAATTTTTTTTATTAATTTCGTGACCCGGTTATACAGCAACTTGAGATTTTTTTTAAAAACATCTACAAGTCGTATCGATGCCGGACTTTGACTGTAGTGCTTAAAATGATAAATACTATCGATTTCTGTAATAAAAAGGGCATGCAACAAAATCGGGCTTTCTAACACACCGTGAGGCAGTACAGGCTAACCAAAAAAAAAAGATAAACCATAAAAACATCGGTACTTAGGTACTTACGAATCAATGTTACATTCTAAGAGGCCGGGATTCTCGATGCTCCTCCTCATCAGGGTCTTGTTGAGTCCTGCACCACATCTTTCGTCCACGTTGTGCTGTTGGACATAAATTATGTTCATAACCTAACCGTCGCAAATACATGGATGACGTCACGACTGCGAGTTGCATAAATAACCTGGTCCCACACTACGTCATGACATACCGTCCAAGAGATCCAGATCTCCCTGACGGCGACATCGATGGCTCCCATCAGCCTGTTCACGTGCATGATCACGTCTTCAGAGTTGCTGCACGGTAGCAGCCATGCGGACGCATCTGTCATTACCTGTTGGTAATATATATATGTTACCGGCCAAACCCGATTTTAGGATCAACTAGTCTCGCCTAGGCCAAACTATTTCATTTAATTTGGCAATAAGTAGGTATTCAGCTTGTATACCTACTTATTGCCAAATTGCCACCTACTTCCAAAACTAAAATTATTTGTCTCTATGTACTCGGTCTTTGACAAAAGTTCAAACTCAAGGTTTGCCAACGTGCAATGTATAATCATGGGGCGCAATTTTCTAGGTGTCAAATTGGCAGACCATATTCGCAACACCACACTGCGCTCCAATACACAGATTGCTGACGTTGCTCAAAAAGCCGCTAAGCTGAAGTGAGACTGGGCTGGCCACGTTTGCTTTATGCCGAATGAGCTGTGGGCCAAAATAACCACAACGTGGAGTCCTGACACAGCCAGAAGGCGTTGCGGCAGACCCCGTAGACGATGGCGGGACAAGCTGGAGAAAACAAACGACCATTGCTGCATTGTTCGTTTAGCCCTGAATCGAAAGAGCTGGAATAAGTCATGAGGAGAGGCATATGCCCAGCAGTGAGACGATGATGGCTAACAGTAACAGTATGTAGGTACTCGCTTTTTCTGACGTCCCTTGTTTGTCTTGTAAAGTTTTATTTTCTATAGGTCTACCTACCTACCTAATTAGAATCTGACCTCTTGACAGCTGATCTTCCGGACCTTAGAATTCTCTTTTCAGGAAGCCACAAGAATGGCCTCAGAGATTTTGACTCCAAACCGGGGCAAGAAATAATACTACATTGGCTGGGACGCAGAGACCCCGTATATAAAATCGAAAGCGAACCTTAGAAAGCACTTACTTTCTTAAGATACAGGAGTCTGTTCTTCCGCATCCGGAGTATGGCGGCTCTGCCCGCGAAGTTGGGCATGTCGGCTGGGGCCATGCTGCGCGTCGATACCATGTCCTTCTTAGCCTCCTGCACCTCTTCGCTGAACATCGCCCACATCTAGAAATAATGAAAGAATAACATCATGTGTAAATTTCCCGAATGATTAGGCCGAGGTGTCTAGCACATCTAAGTTTCGTTAAAGTCCCATGTAATGGGGATGAGTCTTTTGCTATCAACCTGCTACAAATGCAACGGGAAATTCAAGCAGGCATGTTATGTGTGTGTTAGGGATGTAATTCAAACACAAAAGCAATTTTGATGTAAAAAAAAAAATTTTGTCTTTCTAGGCGTACCTCAGCAGTTTTCCTTTTGAAGACACGTTTGAGATTCTCCCGTTTGGAGTAGTTGTTGAGAGAGTAGAGTGCTACGACAGCCTCTTCAACATGGTTGACGCCTTCAAACACCGTGTCTACCAGGTTCTCTATGATAATCTGTCAAGAAATAGATATTTTTGTTTTGATTTGCAATGAGAAGAGTGCTCGATTTGGTGGACTCCTTGAAAAGGGTAGCAGGACTGCAGGACACTTGCGCGAAAGATATTTCCGCGAAAGACACTTGCGCGGGTAAATTTTCAAAATGATAGTCAAAACCGCATCAAAATCTGTTGCGCAGTTTAGAAGACCAAGTCGGTCACACAACTGATGCGAAAACCGCCTTTAATTTATAGGTACTTATTATGTTTATGTACCTACATGTCTGCAATCTGCCTAGCCTTTTCCCAGCTCTGTTGGAATCGGCTTCCAGTCTAACCTGATGCAGCTGAATACCATATTTTATATCACAAAATACAGATAGTACAGAAGGCAATCTACATACAAAGTGCGCTCGAGCAACGCACACATAGACACCGCTCATCACGGATACGTTATCTCGGACGGGTTGAGAGTTAGTGCGAGGGCGTGTGCCATCCGCTTGAGACACGCGTCTGTGAAGTGCAAAAATGGAGCAACAAAAAAAATGCCTATCTACGCTCGATTTTATAATACTTAGTTTCCTATTTTGAATCAGTATAAACGTAAATAAGTAACTTTTTTGTAAGGTAAATTCACGCCACTAACTATTCATCATCATCATCATCATTTCAGCCGAAAGACGTCCACTGCTGGACATAGGCCTCCCCCAAAAGGGAGGGTAACTATTACGTAAGTTGAAAGCATGATTTTTTATTTGTGTAGATATTGTGTTGTTTTTAGTGTCATTTAATAGGTTTAGGTCTAAAACGGATAGGGCAAAATAAATTGTGTAAATAACCCAATCCGTTTTGAAGTTATTAGGGATTTTCGATAGTTAAAATTGACAAATGTAAAATTTTATATGTTTTTGTTCTGTAAACTTTTGTATTGTAACACTATGTTTATTGTTTTGTTTTAGTATTGTAGAATAAGCTCAGCAATAAATCAAACAACTAGATATGCACAAAAAACTATCGTGGTAGTGGCACTCGTATCTATACGAGTGCCACTACCACGATACTTTTTTGTGCATAAGCTAAAGTTGACAACCCTAGCGCGACTGAAGCGCGTAGGTATGAAAAGTAAAGTAAGTACATACATGTGATTGCCTTCTGTTCTATCTGTATTTTGTGTTTTATATGGAGCGGTTGCCTATCTGACCTCCACAACCCAGTTACTGGGTAATACGATAGCCCTTGGTAAGACTGATTGATCCAAGAATGACAGCCGGGACCAACGGCTTAACGTGCTTCCTAGGGCACCGGGGGTCTCGGTATGTAAAGATGGTCATAAATACCTATATATAATAAATTATACTTTATTATATACATAATATAATAACGGAAATAATATTTATACAGTCAGGGTTTTTTTTAAAGAAATTTGTAAATTGCATGTTTTATTCCAGCAGTAAGTACCTAATTCAACTAAATATAAGGTTTTTTTTCTGATCACAGAGTACCTAGTCTTACCTAAAATTATTTATTTATTTAAATGCCTTAAAACTATCATTACAAGTCTAAACCTATTGCGATAGCCATGTCACGCACACATAATTAAAAACATTATCAAAGGTCAAGATCATTACAAGATCTTTATTTTTAATTACTTACTTACTTATATTTTTTTTTAAATTATTATACCTGAACAATTTCTCTCACCTCAATGTCTTTAATAATGATCCTGAAGCCCAGTATGTCGTCGTACCACGAAGGTGCCTGGACATCAAGGATGCTGCCAGATACACCAGTAATATCGAGAAGGGCATGGGTGAACATTTGCTCTACCTTCTCACATTTTGCTTCGAACTGATCCCCTTTGGCACCGCCGAAACATGGTTTGGATATGTTTTCCAGCTCATTGATTCTGGAATTTATTTTTTTAATTAAAGAAGTCGTCGGGGTGGATCCTGAGACGAACGCATTTTAAGCAGTAGGTAGGTACCTATGGTCGTATGATGAAATGGATAAAGAATTTGTATAGGAGGGTAGAGTTTGAAATGAGCGCCTGTTACAGAAAAGTTGAGGAGGAAATTATTGTCGTGGACAAATGAGATGATACAATATGAGGAACATGTGACAAAATGTGTTGATTGTTTATGTGGATGGTGATCAGAAAAGACCAAAGAAAAAAGCGATGGACTGTATGAATTCTCGGGAAGAACCGAGAAAAAGCATTTTAGGCACTAATTGCGGATATGGTGATATATAATCATGCTGTTTACTTATATATATTTAAATTGCCAGCTTATATATAACTAGATCAAAATTACCTGCCAAAAATGATCATGCAGTTACAAACATCAAGCATATCGAAGCACCTTTGGATAAACGAGTCAATATAGTTAAAGATCGCTCCGGTATCCAGTTCCCAGCTATTAGGGTTCTCTTCATTATGCGCTTCTACCATCACATCGTAGATCTCTCTGTATTTCTTACAGCATTCTATGCACTTACTGAACTCGCCTATAGCCTTTACCGTTTCACCATAGAAAAGGTCCTCTAGCTTGATATAATTCCGACACAAAATTATGATTTGATTGCTCAGGGCTTTGAACAAATTCGTGATTCTAGTCTCAGAGTTGTATGTAGGAGATTCCATCCATATGAAACGAAATAGGTTTATAAGATTCGGTACATGTTTGGATATCTCGTCAGGGTCAACGACGCACTCTAGAACTGCGCATGGTTGCTTGATGACCTGCAAGTACTCGATGTTGGATGTACCTTCCCCAACCTTCTGAGCGATTTCTTCGCAGAGAGATTGGAACTGGTGGATGAATGTGGAGTGAGTGGTGACGAGGATCTTCGTTATATGCTTCACTGCCGGGTTCTTGAGCTGGTGCAGTAAGGCGTTCAGGTTTTCGTCTGTAATATAATTATTTGTTATTGTGGGTTTTTATTAGCTTACTAATTTAGCTGAACTAAATAATAAGAATAATAATTCCAACAAAGCTAACAAGTCCTACTCACGTCTATAAACCCAGAAGTCATATTCATCGCTGGGACATAGCAACTCCTTTTGTGAAGCCACAAAAGCCGTGTCCTCCAAACACGACTTGATCTGATGGGTCCAGTATACGACCACACCTTCGAGTCTCTTCACCAGCTCTCGATCAGCACTGGCCTTTTCAAAAGACAGGTTTTGGCCCTCCCGGGGTATGTATAGGACGGTTAAGCCTAACATCTTATAGTACATGTCAGTTAACTTAGCCAAGAATGTGTGGATGTGGGTGCAGAACTCGCTTTTAACGCCTGGAAAAAAAGAAAGCGTTATAATATATTTGGATGCATTATAGTTGTATTACTTTGTAAAATTAAGCTATTTAAGATAGATAGACCCACAATCAATACTTACTGTCAGGCCATGCAGTAACAGCGAAGAAATATGGTGCATAAACGTATTCCAAAATTTGAATCACATTCGATTCAATAGAATCCCTGAACGTCCCGAATACGATCTCATCATGGAACGACTCAACCTTGAAGACACAGTCCGGGGGCCTTAGGAAAAATGACACATCATAAACAGGAGTTGTAGGGATCTCGTGACAACCTTTGAGCTTGTCTCCTTTGAAATAGATACAGAGAACCAAGCTTTTAGGTTCCAGAAACCATTCTTCAATGACCTTCTTCGTGCTTTCGGTCCAGTCCTCAGGACGAAGATCGTAGAGTACTGTCATTTTCATGATGTAGCCCACCAGCAGCTCTAGTTCTTCGGGTTCATATATTGGTTTTACGGGCGTTTCGGCTAACTCGCGTTCGAGTTGGGCGAGGCGTTCGCGTTCTGAAAGAGGGTAAGCAAAGTCCGTGGATGAGTGACCATCTTCACACACCAAGACCCCTCCGTGCTTCGGAAAGCACGTTAAGCCCTTGGCCCCGGTTGTCATTCGTGGATCTTTGACAGTCGTTACGGGTCGTCAGAAGCCCGAAAGTCTGACAACCAGTCTTATCAAGGGGTATCGTATTACCCAGTAACTGGGTTGTGGAGGTCAGATAGGCAGTCGCTCCATATAAAATATGGTATTCAGCTGCATCCGGTTAGACTGGAAGCCGACCCCAACATAGTTAGGAAAAGGCTAGGCAGAAGATGACTAGAAATAGGATGCCGAGATTCTTTTCTGTTGTAATTTAGAGTTATAAAAGCTGAGTAAAATTCTACTTGGCAAACTAATTGACAACGGAATTATTGTTATTACAAAGAAGTTATTACCTCTGTCTTCTTCAGAATCATGACTCAAGTCATCGCTCCACGCGACTTTGGGCCGCTTCTTCGGCTCCGCGATGGTTACGGCTGACTCCTCCGCATTTACTTCCTCGGGTTCCGCCTCTTGCGCATCTGGCGCGGAGTCTTTCGCATCAGGTGCGGCGTCTTGCGCGGCGTCTGGCACCTCGTCCGCCATTTTGGCGATAGCTATCCACCAATCACACTAATTAACTACTCAGCAACTTAATTGACACAATAAATTACGAGAAAATTAATATATTCAATTCATTGACAATCTATGTTTTTCGAAGAAAACAATAGAATGACACAATTTTTGAAAGGTTCCCGCCATTTTTTAATTTTTTCTTAGGGGTTTTATGTGCGGCCGGTAGCTTAGATGGTAAAAAAGAGTCTGAATGAAATATCGATGTAACGTTGCATGGTAACGTTGAGGGGTGTTGGCTAAGTATAAACACGCGCCGGGGATTCAGGTTAGGCCATTGAATATTGTTTTTCCTCCCTTACTTACATTCAGAAGTCCCCGCGAAGAAGACATATGCAATAGTTAAATTATCACCGTGCCCGAGTGGGTCATGGCCTCATTGGACTGAACGGGAATATCTACTGGAAACCACACCGCGGCACCGAACATGTATTTTTTTTAAACTAGCTGGTATCAAAGAAAAAGCTCCCCTCTCTAACTCTTAGGGTGCGTTTATGTAAAATACTAGGAGGTAATCGGCACAGATATGCCAGCTCAACGCCGACGAACGCTGGTTGCCAAATTAGCGCGAACCGTCGCCGATAAGGGCCGAAAAGTTCCTATTGATTAGTCGGCGCCACTTAGCACGGATTTGGCAAAAAATTATGAAAACAGCCTGCGCTGTCCAGCGTCACTGCTACTACCTACTGCGTACTGTTACTGGTACAATCTTAAGACCATTTATTTATTTCTAGGTAGGTAAATATATTTAATGGAGCTGTGGTGGCCCAGTAGTAGGTAACAGACAGGCGTTTTACTCTGTGTACATTATTTCATCACCATCACTGCTCTCAAAACTGTGAAGGAAACATTCTGAGGAAACCGGCTAACCAAAAATTCGAAGACATTGTGACAACTACCAACCCCGCACTGAGCGCGCGTGGTTGATTGCGGCCCTCTCCCTCTCGCCGACAGGAGGGCTGTGTCCTAACAGTTGGAACATAATAGTCTGATTATGTAAATATAGATACATTAGTGTACACAAAAAAAAAAATTTAAACATTACAAAACATACAATGGGCGGCCTCATCGCTTGACCATCACAATCATTGACCATCTTGATGCTACTGACCTATTTTCAGTGAACTTTTTACACAAAACGAGACTTGGGCTATGGTTAACGTAATGGAGCGTCAACCTTCTGTCATTTTCCGAAGAAATCACTAAATAATTTATGACTTGCCATGTTATTTTAATACTAAAGAAAGAGTGTACCGTTTGTCTTAAGTTCTAAAGCCTACGTATATTTGTTCAGTTCATTTCGGGTGAATAATCTCCAAAGCAGGAATAAATCCAGTTAAACAAACGGTGAAACCTACCGCGAGTGCTTTTGGTGATGGTGAAGGAATTCGTGATTGCAGTGTAATGTTACTTCAAAGGTGAATCTCTCTTCTTATACTCGGTCCCTCAATGATGAGGATCGCGAGCTATCTTATAGTTGTTTTGGCCTGGCTTGGCGCCAAATATCGGCTTGATATTATATTGGTCCTGGGCCATTCTTGGAGGTCTGAAAAGATTTCGACCCCTTGGTAATTACGGAGCTAAATATGTATTGTAGGTATGTATTTAGATATCTGCTTAAGTTCTAGTTCTATTTAGCTATGTCTACAGAAAGTCATATGGTGCACTACTAAAGCGTGCTTTGGCTGTCCAAACATATTTTAGCGCGAACTTTGTACGGTTACCTCTAGAAGGCTCGATAATTTATCGAAATATTCAAATATAGGTGTACGTTTCGCATTTTATTTAGGTTTAAATAACACATTCTGTCGGAGAAGTATTTGTAGTACAGACGCCAGCACATCAAGCTACTACAATCTGTCAAATTTCTTTAATAGATTTTCAACTTTATCGCTAAAGCATAGGTTCAAAGTTGATTGGGAAAATTTGACAGTTTCGGGTAACTGGATGTGCTGGCGTCTGTACAACACGCAAGAGTAAACTTGAGACTTCGCTAGGATGACGTAAGCGCGCGGTACTAAGGAGTCGATGGCGAGCGGTATCAGCGCAGGAGTTGGGACCGCTCGGGTAACAAGTTAACACGCTTTCGGGTTGTAGGTGATTTGTGCTGTAAATTGGTTTAACCAAAGCTATCCGTGATGAGCTGGATATTTTGTAAGTGGATGAGTTTAACCGCGAGTTTTGAGGAGAGAGGCGAGAAAAATGTTGACGTTAGGGAGTGATGACAGTAATCTGGCACGCGGAATTGGCTTGAACCGATCACGTAGCCGGTAGTAGCACGGTCTGTGTGGTGCCGGACTTAAAGAATACCACCACCCCATACTTCCCGTGGGTGTCGTAAAAGGCGACTAAGGGGCGTACCGGAGAATGGGCAGCAGCGTTCTCTATGCATTCCACGACCATACCATACTGCGATCGCCAACCCGCCTGCCAAGCGTGGCGATTATGGCAAACCCCCCCCCGTTTTGGGGGAGGCCTATGTCCAGCAGTGGACGTCTTTCGGCTGATATGATGATCACGTAGCCGAAACGAGTCGAGTGACTTTTTTACGCTTTCATTGCATAGACATAAAGCTCATTCTGACCGGCTCAAGCCGATTTCGCGTCGATAAGTGTGGTCACTTCCTCATTGTTCCCACATTTCCGTCTCTCTTCGTAATGGGTAAGATTATTAAATCCGGAATAATGTCCACAGAGGCAGCTAGCATGCTCCAACAAAATGTTGGATGGCGTGGGGCGTGTTCACGTTCACTAGAGACGGGCGCGCGCGGCTGGCGGGAGTGCTGCGCGCGCTACTGATCGCCCAGCTTGTGGTGTCCTTGTGCATGGTCATCTTCTGCTATAACACCAGCTTGAGAGTCATGCTGCTGCTCAAGCATATACATAAGGTAAGAAAAAGAAAGCATCTTCCTGCCCGTATCCCATGTTACTTGGGGTCGATGCAACACGTTTTCTTCTTCCATTCTCCCCTGTCAACCGTCACGCTATCGTTCACTTTATTTTTTCGTTAACAATGTCCCCGTAAGTCCAGAATATTATCTATTAAAATCCCTAAGTCCAGTCAAAAGTCCCTAAGTCCAGCTTAAAAATCCTTAACACCATAGGCTAAGGGACTTAGGCTACACCATTTATACAGGATGAAATTGAAAACATGCGACAAACCGAAACGGGAGATTGTACTCATCATTATGAACAACTTTTACAATGGGGCCAAACCTAAAATCGCGAAAACAAAATCAGCTGTTCCCTACATTTATGTTCCCATAACTCGTCAAAATGTAGGGAACAGCTGATTTTTTTTTCGCGATTGCAGCTTTGGTCCCTTAGTAAAAGTTGTTCATAATGATGAATACAATCTCCCATTTCGGTTTCTCGCATGTATTCAAATTCACGCTGTATATATCGATTTACTCTATTACTTCTCATTGAATTTAAATCATCTTAGTTCGCGAATCTTGGTAAAAAAATATTTTTATAAAAAATATTATAAAAAATATTTACGAAGTCCGCGAATCTTGGTAAAAAAATATTTTTTTACCAAGATTCGCGGTAAATATTAATTCGGTGTCGTTTCAAAGTAAAATTTATTGAAACTTTACCGGCGCCATTTCTGTAACCTAATTAAAAGGACTTAGGGACAACTTGTACTTGGCCCTTCACTTCATTTTCTCTTCACACAATCCATCCATCTTTTCCTGAAAACAACATTAATGATGTAAGTGTAACCAATATTTTGTAACATTATAAATCTAAAGAGTGTCCATGGAGCCCTTACCCGTTCTTCTCCATAACATATATTATTACGCTTAGGAATGGGCAACTTGCTTCATCTTTCTGACCGACCGTGTCCTTTGACATTTCAATGGACAATAATCGCAGGTGACAGTGGTCCTCCTCTACGGGCTGATCCTGTTCCAAGCGTACGGCATGAAGTTGCACTACACGGGTGGTCTGCGCCTCATCGCCGTACTGCTCAAGTGTCCACATTGGAAGCGAGCCACCCTGGTCAGCAGTGTGTGGCTGGTCAGCGGCTCCTTGGTCGCAGCTAATGGCATGCTGGTGTATCTGGCGTGTCGGGGGACTTTGAAGGTTCGCAGAATATCATCAACCGATTTTAATTTTCGTATTTCAAGAACATACGTCATCAATTTTCGTATTTTATTCAATGAATAGATGAAGGCATTAGTTCTTGTCTGTACAAGTTATGTGTTTAAAGAACTTGCGGATTGAATGAATGAATGAATGATATGAATTTTGCGGATTTTATGAATTTGCGGTATTATAGGCCCTCTTGCACCACAGACCACTAAATGCGTTTAGCGCTAAACACATTAAAAACATAATTCTGTCTCTGTTATCTTCAAACGACTGAAAGAAACAGAACGATGTTTTAAATACGCTTAGCGCTTATTATTCTGAATGAATAGAATTGAATAGGTATCCTTAGGGTTCCGTAGTTAACAAGGAACGTAAGTTTCCATATGTCCATTTTTCTGCCTCTCCGCGGAGCTCAAAGACTCGTAATAGGTAGGTACTTACTAGAAAGCTTTAATTTGGCATATTAATGTCGTCGACAAAGTGAACTTCACGAAAATAATTAGGTATATACGGTACCTACATAAAGCAAAAAACTTAAACTTTTTCTGTCTGTTTGTACCGGCTAATCTCCGAAACGGCTGGACCGATTTTGACGGGCCTTTCACTGGAAGATAGCTGATGTTATAACGTGTAACTTACGCTTATTATACTTTATAGTTTATTTTTTATTTTAGAAAAAGATATAGGGGTCGGCGCAAAAACATTAAAACCCATGAAATTCAACTTGTTTTTCGCATGCGAACGAAGTCGCGGGCACAGTTAGTTTGTAATAAATTGTAATGGTTTCAGGCTCTAATGAAGGAGTTGTCATCGTCATTACGTATCGGAATTACACAATATCTCACGGAACCGACGTGGAAAGCGCTCTTGGATACAATGCAGGTAGAAGTTATTACTGTTACTATTCCAAAATAGGTACGATTTCACGGCTAAAGCTAACGTTGAAGTTCATTTTCAAGTTCATTAGCAAGGTTTTCTTTCTTTTGTTTTGTTTTTCAAATTGACTACTTACCGAAGCGCATAACTTTTCTGGTTTAACTGTACGTATAGGTATTTTCTGTAATGCAGATAGAGCTCAGTTGCTGTGGAGCGGACAAGCCAACAGACTGGCATGAAATCCCCTGGATCAACATGGACTTCCTAAACGAGGGATCAGACCTAGTCATGAAGTGAGTTAGAACTCAAATTTAGCTAGCGAAACACGCGTACCTACCTAATGAAACAAAATTAAATAATATTTGAAAACTCAAATAATATAGGATCGGTGGCCTTAGTGTGAGTTTTTATTTAGTGTGAATTTTGTAGGAAAAAGTTATAGCGCCACCTGGTGGTCACTAGGAGAAACATAATTTCCCATACAAAATTCTAACGCGCTCGCAATCGAACGTGGTTACAGGTTAGGCACACATTTTTTTGATGTGTGTTGGTTGTCGGCTTAACCGGGCTATCCTGTCGATGCCTTGTAAATGAGGTCTCCAGCCAAGACTAAAAACTTATAAACTAAGCGACTACACGCTAAAGATACCTACTGTGGAGTATGGACCTCGGTATAGGGTGTCGCTGTGGGAGGGCATCAAGGGACAGGCTGGATCGGATCAAGATTATTTAGCGACGAATTCAAACTGAGCGGCGCGGGGTGACTCGAGCAAGGGTCGGGGCGGGCTAGGCATACTACCGATATTCTTTGTTTTATTTTAAAAATACAATCCATACTTTGTTCTGCTGGGTCTTAACATTTCTAATATTATAATTTGCTGTAGATTAGCGGGCGCAGACGGCAAGGTTCTGCCCCCCGTGTCGCCGTACTCGTGCTGCACGCCGCGCGTCCTGGCTCCCTGCTACCACGACCCCTTGCAGCAGGTAACAGCCACCATCAACGACCATGGTCGTTGGCCACCATATATATACCTCCATTTTCAGTTTGGAGTTTGGAGTTGGAATGCTCGAGCTTGGTCTGAACATATTTCCGTAAATGTCTGTCGTGCGTCCTGGGCGTTTAAACGCACCCTACCTTTTTTTTTTTTGCTGATGGGAAATCATCAAATGACTCCTTCCGCTCTGGGTGGAGCGGAAGGGAGTGTCAGACTCTTACTGACTAAAAGCCACCCGTGTTCCTTCCTTAGCCCTTTATGTTCCGGGCCAGCGGTAACCCTTTCGGACAATCCCACTGACCCCGCAGGCTTCGACCCTAAGACCCTTCGACCCCTCCTCGATGCTGACGTCTCTTTGAGGCGCGCGTGGAACACGTACGCACCCTACCCAAACACCAGTACTGGTTCAATCACATTTTCACCTGACTCAACATTGTGGTGTCCAGTCGGAGTGGCGCGAAGTGTGGTCGGAAGCCTCCCCGCTGCTGTCAGCGTCGCTGCACACGCGCGGCTGCGTGGAGGCGGTGCGCGCGCCGCTCACTCGCGCGCTGCTGGCGCTGCAGTGCTTCAACATGCTCGTCTTTCTGTTCCAAGTGAGTTGTATTGTTGTAATTAGTCGTGTCTAGTCCTACACTAGTCGCTGCGCATGCGCAGCTGAATGGAGGCAGTGCGCGCTTCTGGTTCTGCAATGCTTCAAAATGCTCGTCTTCCTGTTCTAAGGAAGTTGTGCTGTAGTTTTTACAATCTACAAGGTCGAATTAACTTGCTCGTAAGAAACTAGTCCGACGTGACTAGTAATAACTAGCCCAAAATTAGTCACCTAGTCCGAGGGTAGTCATGACTAATACGAAACTATCTCAAAACTAGTCGTGACTTATAGACCGAAGCTAGTCTTGACTAGTCTAGATCTATTCGTGACTAGTCCAAAACTAGCCGTGACTAGTCCAGAACTACCTGTCGAAATTTCAACTTTTTCTTCTTTCTACCAGTTGAAAGTTTTCGTGTGTGTTGTCAGATCCTGATAGTGGTGCTAACGCAGCTGCTGCGCACGAGCGCGCGCGAGGCGGTGCTGCGCGGCGACTGCGGCGGCACCGGCCGCGGCGTGCTGGTCGGGAGCCTCACCGTGCAACAGCCGCAACCGGTACTTACTCTTAACTATAACTAGGGTGCAGGTTTTTGGAAATTCTACCTCGAAGGGGGTGAAAAGGGGGTGTATCGTTTGTTTGAAAAATCTCATTCGTTTGATTTATAGGTAAACTTGTTACTAATATTTAATCAAGTAATTAAATATAAACATAAAAAGTACCTATTTTACTGCTTGCTTCGACTATCTCGAAAATTGGCAGTCATAGAGTCAAATAAAGTGTTTTTGCTTTCCAAACTATTTTTCAAATTCAACCCTTGTTGGGGTGAAAAAAACTGGCCAAGTGCGAGTCGGACTCGAAGGGTTCCGTACCACAAGGCAAAAACTCCACAAAAAAACATGTTTGTAGTATGGGAGCCCCCCTTAAATAATTATTTTATTTTAATTTTATTATTTATTATTAAAGTTAAAATACAACTGAGTATTTTGTGAATATTTTAAGTGCCTACCTGTTGCCATTTTTGATATCGAGCAAAAAAGGGCAAAAAAAATCGCGTTTGTTGTATGGGAGCCCCCCTTAAATATTTAATTTATTTTGTTCTTAGTATTTGTTGTTATAGCGGCAACAGAAATACATAATTTGTGAAAATTTCAACTGTCTAGCTATCGCTGTTCTTGAGATACAGCCTGGTGACAGACAGACGGACAGACGGACAGACAGACAGACGGACATACAGCGAAGTCTTAGTAATAGGGTTCCGTTTTTACCCTTTGGGTACGGAACCCTAAAAAGGGAAACAGAGTGGATATCTTGGGAAAAATACTTGTCGGTAAATAATAAAGATTATGTTTGATTTTATATTATTGTTAATTACCTAAGTACCCTTTTTTATTATTTTTAATATTTATTTATTATAATTAATTAAGGGTTTGGAGGAGGGGGTGTTGAAGTTCGATTGGGCCATAACAACGTAGACAGTAAAATTAGTCTTACAAAATAAAAAAAATGTTCACACAACAACGCTCTGGTATTCCTCAAATCCCTCTGCCTACCTTTGTAAGCATCGTCTAAAGTCAACCAAAATTTGGCCATTTATAAAATGTAATTTTCATGTAATAGGGTACACTTAATATACAGGGTTACTTTTCAAAGACCATCCAAATTTTTACATTGTGTTCTACCCATGAATATATACTTAAACAACTTTCACTTTGGGAAATGGCGTTCCAACTGTAAATGAAAGTATATTTTACTGTTGACCTGCAACATGTTTTTATTTTAACTCAATAAAGCTGAAATAATGTACACGTTCACTTTCTTTAAAGTACCTATTATGTTTGTGCAGCTGTATCATACCGTCATATTTTGTGTTTGAGATAGCTTTTGTTAAAATGACACCTTGATTTTACTATTCAATGTCATTACATAAAAATGTGTTTATTGAATACTAGCGGTCGCCCGCTCATGTGTTCAACTACCCAAAAGTAAATTCAGCATTTTAGCTGACAAACAGGCAGATAAACAAACAGACTTTCGCATTTATTTTATTAGCAGGATAAGATAACTTCATGTGTTAAATATTGTTTTAAACGATAAAGTTTTTGTAAAAAAAGTTACTGAATTAGAGCTTCCCTATAAACAACATTTAAGTAATCTAATTTTATCTTGTGGCAACAAAATGTATTGATGTTCGGGAGACCCAACTCGTGAAAGGCCAACGTACGCCTACTTCGCCTGTCGCCACGGGCCGCGGAGCGCAGAAATAGTATTATATTGATTTCGCCATAACTTTCAAACCAAACGTCCAATTTTAATGAATTAAATATTATCTACATAAACAGTACTTTGTGACAAAATAGTTTATTTTGATAAGGAGTAATGACATGTGTAAAATAAATGCGTTTAAATGAAGTCCTAAAAAAATTCAAGATTTTTAATTAAAAAAATGTTTGTTGTGCTTAACTCGAAATTGATAGGTATAGTGTGTTGCGGACTTATTTGTAGATATTTTTAAGGTCTTTAATTAATTAGAACATTTTATGGTTCTATCTTTTATTGTTTAGGCGGCGTACGCCAAATAAGGAACTTTTTTGGATGATTTTTTACACCTTGGGTCCGAAAAACCCAAATATCTTACGGACCGCTATTTTTTCGAAAATAAAATATAGCCTATGTTACTCGCAGATAATATATGTACTTAGATAGC
Source organism: Mesoligia furuncula (assembly GCA_916614155.1). Classification (NCBI taxonomy): domain Eukaryota; kingdom Metazoa; phylum Arthropoda; class Insecta; order Lepidoptera; family Noctuidae; genus Mesoligia; species Mesoligia furuncula. The sequence goes on from OU744799.1 coordinate 31,080,445, forward strand.
TTTCTAATGGTGAAAGAATTTTTAAAATCGGTCCAGTAGTTTTTGAGTTTATCCATTACAAACAAACAAAAATACAAAATTTTCCTCTTTATAATATTAGTGTAGAAATGCTCAAGCGGGTTGCCCAAGGGTCAGTTCTCACTTCAGACTCGAGAGCGGCGCCCCGAGACACAGCGCGACGCCGCCGTGGCCGCCGTATCGCCGTGTGACGATACATTATAAAAACATTCGTAGCGCTGCACAAAAAAAATTAACTTGTCCTCGATCTCCATCATGCACTGCCCAAATATACGTCGTTCTCATGCGCTAGCAAATGGTAGACTGCGAGTGGACGCGGGGCGGGGCGGGGCGGGAGCACGTAGTGAATGTAGACACATCCCACTGCGCCGCGCGGCGTCTAGCTGCGCCGCGCGGCGTCTTGCTGCGCAGCGAGGCGTCTTGCTGCGTCGTGTTGCCAACGATTTTACGATGCGTTGCGATGCGTCTCGCGGCGGCGCGCGGCGCAGCGCGAAATCACTGTCCTCTTCCAGTATTGTCGCGTCGCGTCGCGTCTCGGTGTGAACTGACCCCTACGCTACTCCCACAGCTTCTTGTATGAAATTTTCAACTGGCTACTTACCTATAAATTACTGTTAAAAGCTATCGCGCTGTGACAGATAGACAGACAGATGGGGTCCCACTGGCCAGCATATTAAGGCCTACTTGCACCATAAACCACTGAATACGTTTAGCGCTAAACGTAATTTATTACATACCTACCTACGTATCTCTGCCGACTTCAAACAATTGAATAGAATAGCACGACGTTTTAAATTCGTTTAGCGTTAAATGAATTTAGTGATTCGTGGTGCAAGCAGGCCTTAGTGTATTTGTGTTGTAGTTGGCACGCATTTGGAAAGATGACAGGTCACCATTCTGGTTTCCAGTTGAGTCCTGACTGGAGCCATGAAGAGCTCCAGCCTGGCTCAAGCACAAGCGCGGAGGTGGCAGCCGGGAGCAGCTACTGCGCCAACTGGACGCATCGTCGCACACGACGGAGACATTCCTATGTCAGGACTAGGACCAGCTACCCTTATTTGTCTTAGTAAGTCAAATGATCTTGTTGTTGTTGGCTTTTCTACCAAGTGTGGTGGCTATGCCATTCATTTAGGCCCACTTGCACCATAATATATAATAGTATATAATAGAATACACATATATAATAGAAAGCAAAAAACAGAAATCACTAGAATTAATATAATAACTAAAAAGGAAGAGATATACTTATCCGATGAACGTCAAACTACTTTTGGTGTTCCACAAGGTAGTGTATTGGGACCTCCACTTTTTACACTATATATTAATGACTTGCCAAAATCAATTTCACACCCTATGACTTTATTTGCAGATGATAGCACAGTGACAATTTCTAGTAATAATAATGACATGATCCAATATAAACTTGACATTCACAATACCTTGACATCTATAATAAAATGGTTAAATAATAACAATTTAAAGATTAATTTAGATAAAACTAAAATCATACATTTTAGCCAACGATTGAATATAGAAAATATGGACATACATAAATATAGATAATAAAGTTGTTGAAATAGTGAATACTACTAAATTCCTTGGATTAATAATTGACAAAAGACTTGACTGGAAATCACAAATCGAGAACCTTTGTAAAAAAATTAGTAGTTCTGCATTTGCATTGCACTCTCTTGCGGCATTGGTGAATGTAGATACCTTGATTGCGGCCTATCATGGCTTAGCTGCGTCTCACCTAAGATACGGTATCATATTTTGGGGAAATTCTACCGACGTTAACAAGGCATTCAAGGCCCAAAAGAGATGCATTAGATCTATGTTTGGGCTAAAAACGGTTGATACATGTAAACCATATTTTAAAAGGTACAAGATACTAACTCTTCCGTGTCTATATATCCTAGAATCCGCAATGTTTGTTAAAACAAACCCGAATCTATTTTCACGTTTACAGGACGTTGTACCGCGTAACAGACGGGATATGACCATTCTTCGCGTCTACCCAGCCAAAACGGCACTCATGCGCAAAAGTATCGTATGCATGGCGCCTACTATATTTAACATATTGCCTAAACGTTGGAAGGAGCTAAATAGTAATGCATTTAAGCGCCAATTAAAAATGTTTCTATTGCAGAAAGCATATTATAGTGTCTCCGAATTTCTAGCTGAAAAAGTTTTTGATTAATACATTTTGACTTCTTCCTGACACTAATATTAAATTTATATGACCACGGCTGTAATTTTTGACATAATTCCTGTAATTTTTGACATAATTCCTGTAATTTTTGACCTAATTCCTGTAATTTTTGACGTAATTCCTGTAATTTTTGACATTAATCTTGTAAATTTGACATAAATATTTTAATGGCAGACATGTAGTAACTTTGACATTATTCTTGTATTTGATTGACATTAAAGTTTTTGCCTTAGATTAAATTTTGACATTATATCATAAAAATATTTTCTAACTTGTAAAGTTTCTAAATTAATACTTTGTAATTGCATTTTTCGATTTTTAGTATTGTTAATTATTTTTATTGTTATGGAAATAATTGTACGTTTATAGGTACTTACGGCTAAAAATTAAATTTTGACATTATAACATAAAAAATAATTTCTAATTTGTGAAGTTTCTAAAGGACATTGACAATCTATGTATGGATGTTGGACCAAGTGCTGCCCAGAATTAACACATAGTGCATTTGGTTCCCTACGTCATTACTAACCTATAAACCGAAGCGCTCCAAATTCTGTTCAGGGAGTCAAGAGAAAAACAAGTTTTTCGTTGTGAATTATTTGTCGACCAAAAATTATCTAAAACCAATAAATGGACTATTTTAATCATTATTGATAATAAACTATTAATAACAGCTGTTATTGATGATTTTTAATCATCACTGACAATAAACTATTGGTAATCACTGTAATCTATTAATACTAACTGAACTGTAAACTGGTAGTGTGTTATGTTAGTCATTATTAGGGATAGGGTAAGGTAGGTATAGCAAACAAGCCAACGTTCGGGCAGGCCAACATCTGCCGGATCTACTAGTGTGCAATTGAAATGGAAAGTAGTTTAATCATTTTCATCGTTATCTAATATTATAATTGTGTCAAGGAATGACGCAGGGCGACTTATGACATCTTGGTGCCTTATAGCCCATCCTAAAAACCAAACTAGATACATAGTATGCGCACAACAACCAATTGTCCTCCTACCCGTGAAACATGAACAACAGTAGTTTTTTATGGCCTCTAGTCCATCACTGTTTACATCAACTAATACATAGCAACGATATACTTTCGATGATGTAGATATGTCTACTCTTTATGTTGATTCTAAAGAGATAAACATTAGCAGACGGTGTATTAAATGCAGATAAATCGTTGAGGGTACCGTTATATTGTTGTATTATATTGTATTATAAATGTCTAATTATTGCGTATATGCTCGCTATAATAACTTGGAGCGAGTTTTATTTGGTATGAACCTACTGCGAATAAAGTCAATTCTTCAGCTCTGAGGACTTGAAAAACATTAACATTTTCCTAAACAACATTGATGTTTTGAAAAGAAACTCTATTTCGGTTAAGTCTTTTAGAATCTATCACCTTTTTTTTTCCTGCGTGTCCTGTCAATTGCACGTTACAGGAACTGGTGGACGCTGGTGATGGCGCCAAACAAGTAGCCTAATTCTGGGCCGAGTCCATTTAGATTGCTATCGACATGCTAAGAAGAAGAGGCCCTTTAGACAATTTTAAATAATGAGGAGGCACCAAACGACGATTATCGATTATTGCACTATGCAAGTGCACCCAAGGACAAACCCCGTTTGTTGCAGGACTACTGCAGATATATTATTAAAGGCCCTCCACACGCCGGACAGCAGTAAGTAGTTTGCTAAATGGTGTTTGTCATGTTCGGTACACATGTGGAGGCCCCAAGAAAATGTTGTCGAAAATTGATAAGTACCTACCTAAAACCGTAAAAAAAATCCTGGGATTTCGTATATTGTTTTTTTTTTTGTTAAGTAAATTGGTCTAGGAAATTATTTGGAAATACTCTTGTCTGGGCAACATTTGGGTCATACCAATTAAAACTCGCTCCAAGTTATTAGCGAGCATATACGCATTAATGAGACATTGATATTACAACAATATAACGGAACCCTCAACGATTTATCTGCATTTAATATGCCGTCTGATAATATTCAACTCTTTAGAATCAACATAAAGAGTAGACATACATCATCGAAAGTATATCGTTGCTATGTATTAGTTGATGTAAACAGTGATGAACTAGAGGCCATAAAAAACTGCTGTTGTTCATGTTTCACGGGTAGGAGGACAATTGGTTGTTGTGCGCATACTATGTATCTAGTTTGGTTTTTAGGATGGGCTATAAGGCACCAAGATGTGTAAGTCGCCCTGCGTCATTCCTTGACACAATTATATTAGATAACGATGAAAATGACTAAACCACTTTCCTTTTTTATTGTACACTAGTAGACCCGGCAGATGTTAGCCTGCCCAAACGTTGGCTTGTTTGCTATACCTACCTTACCCTATCCCTAATAATGACTAACATAACACACTACCAGTTTACAGTTTAGTTAGTATCAATAGATTACAGTGATTACTAATACCTACTGCCGTCATAAAGAAAAAGGTCACAACTAAAATTTTTTCCAAAATTGTGTAAACAAACTGTTATATCCGCCTATTTTTTTTGATTCCAAATATGTATAAACCTCAATTTTGAAAAAAATGTTAGTTTTGCCCTTTTTCTTTATGACGGCAGAATAGTTTATTGTCAGTGATGATTAAAAATCATCAATAACAGCTATTTTATTAATAGAGTTTTATCAATAATGATTAAAAATAGTCCATTTATTTGTTTTAGTTCATTTTTGGTCAATAAATAATTCACATCGAAAAACTTGTTTTTCTCTTGACTCCCTGGACAGAATTTGGAGCGCTTCGGTTTATATGTTAGTAACGACATACGGAACAAAATGCACTATGTGGTCATTCTGGGCAGCACTTGGTCCAAACCCTGTCAATGTCCGTTAAAACTTTGTAGTTGCATTTTTCGATTTTTAGTATTGTTAATTCTATTCATTGTTTTGGAAATATTTGTACGCCGATACTTACGGCTAAACATGATTGGACTCAAACTATGTAATATCTTGCATGCTCTTGCATGTATACCTACAATGTTTAACAAATAAAGAAAAAAAAAAAAACCACTAAATACATTTAACGGTAAACATCGTTCTATCTCTTTCATCTTCAAAATATTGACAGCAACAGAGGGATGTTTCAAATTCGTTTTAAGGCGAAAGCGCCAGGGTAGCCCGCAAAATTTTTAATTTTCGCGGCCGTAACAAATATGCATTTACAGAATTATAATCATTAAAGTTATCAACACAACTCTCCAAGACCAAGTAATCCTACTGAATCAATACATTACAATCTAAACATTGAATTCTATACATGAAATCTTGACATTTTAGGATTATACTAACTTAACAAGTTGTATTACTGATTGTAATGATTATATTCTGCAAAAACATATTTGTTACGGCCGCGAATCATATTTTAATCAACGTACAACATAATACTGACCAGCAAATTGCAAAAAACATAAGTAAATTTGTCGCCGCGGGCTAACTTAGCGCTTCCCCCTTAAAATGGGTTTAGTGATTTGTGGTGCAATAGGGCCTTATCCTGTGACCTATCCGGAAGCAAGTGTGGCGCGAGTATATGAACGATAGCTACAGTCGCTTTCGGTTAGGACTTAGGGCAAGCCTTTAGTGTTCATTTTAAGGTCTATGTTCAGCAATAGGTGTACAATATTGACGTTGAAATATAATAGATGTTTGTAGCTTGGTTCACCAATTCTTGATAAATTCTTATTTACTATCTGGCAGGTAATTTCATACAATCTGTTCAATTTGGTTATATAATTAGTAGAGATGTGTACAGTCTGTGTGGTCGGGACTTACAGAGTAGCCCCATACTTCCCGTGGGTGTCGTAAAAGGCGACTAAGGGTCGTACCGGAGAATGGGCAGCAGCGTTCTCTGAGCATTCCACCATCATACTATACTGCGATCGCCAACCCGCCTGCCAAGCGTGGCGATTATGGCAAATCCCCCCCTTTGGGGGAGGCCTATGTCCAGCAGTGGACGTCTTTAGGTTGAAATGATGATGATGAATTAGTAGAGATGATGCCGAACCGGATATTGTAGAACAGGCCTTCAAGATAGTAAAATTTTAAATGATCAGAAAGAACCAGTTCTTTAATATTGGATTTTAATTTATGTGACTCTTTGTTCAGTTTATAAACTTCTAATATTTGTTTCAGGCATTTTTGAAGAAAAAGGGGAAGAGTGGTGATTGTGTGTGTAGGTACTTTATATTGTGGTTACAATAGGTATCGCTAGTTTATTACGGAAAATATCAGGCTTCTGGCTTTGAACAGTGAACAGTGCAGGTTTGTAGATGAACTATTATCATGTTAATTATTTTATATGTAAGATGTGTACATAAGAAGTATATGTAAAATAAAAGCACAAATTGAATCAATGCAAAGGCTTTATTTTCGACGTTTTATAAACAGTCCTTACTAGCTAATAATTAAGTAACGTAGCGCTGATGCGAATGATACATTATGTCGGGGCGCGGGGCGGCTCGATGGAATGTGTTCGACGGCGCGGCGGTGACGTCACGAGCCACCACACGCGGCGCCGTAGGGAGGGCGCGCTGCGTGCGGTGGGGCGTGCGGTCCAGGGGCGCTCACAGGGCGAGGGCCCGTCCGGGCGGCGCTCACAGGGGCGGGGGCCCGTCCGGGTAGCGCAGCACGGGGTCGAGCCCCAGCGGCTGGCGGCGGCAGTCGGACGAGGCGTGCGGCGCCAGCGCGGCCGCGCCCAGCAGCAGCAGCAGCAGCGCCTGGAAGGGCAGCGAGGCGCGCGCCACGCGGCACACGAAGCGCAGGCCGCGGCCCATGCCGAACAGCGCGCCCTCTGCGCTCGTGTCCTCTTCTTCATCTACTACCGGTCTGTGAAAGGAAATAACACTGTGAATACCTGCTTTGAAAGTTTTCAGGCACTTTTGCAGTTGAAGATTAGTAGGTAACCTAGTTAAATAGACGATTCGAAAAGAAGAAGCAGTAAGTAATATACAGAGGAAAAATGTATGAAAAAAAATTGGTCCTTCGATCCTTGTCATATTTATTTGTCCTTAGGACCAGATTTGTTATAAATGTTGCGTGTAAACCGAAAAAATAAATTAAAGTAGTAAGTAGGTACAATAATAAACTTCAACTGCAAAATAACCTATTTGTATGATCGTTTTGTAGGGAAATAAAAATGAAGTAGGAAAGATAGATAAAAAATCTTAAGAAATCATTTAAGAAGAAAGTTTTAAGAAATCATTCATTGGATGGATAGAAGTCATTTATTGAAAATAAAAATAATAGAAAAGTACGTCTAGGCTAAATTAGAAAACAGTTACGCAAAATAAGAGGTGATCAGGCGTTCAAACTAATGTTATAGCGATGATACACTTCTGACTAAGTAATAAAGGAAAAATAAAATCCTTATAAGACTCAAAGTGCATAAAGCAATTCACAAATTGGGGTTCCCCAATCAAAGAACATTCAGATAACATTCAAGTTATGATTATACAGGGTGTAACAAATATTTTTTTCATAGTAGGTATTCTATTTTGCTTTTTAGAATTAATATCTCATCGTTGCAGCTTTACATTTTTTGTATAGACAGAAAATGTCACCCAGTAAAAAACTGTCTTACACAAAATACGTGTTCCGAAAATTCTAAAACTCCCTCAAAAGTGTATCAACCGCTTGTATATCTAGGCAGGTGTACTTACTGTGACTCGTCGAGCGGCGGCAGTTGCAAGCTCGACAGTTCATCCTCGTCGTCCTCCATAAGCTACGAATAACAAAATACATCAACATACTGTGCGAAGCAACTACTTCGTGGTAGGACCTACTGTGTTGCAAACACCGCACGGAATACTGGAGGTTTACGTTGGGTTGTCTACATTATGTTAAATATCATATTTTTACTAAGGCATTTTGTTAATTAGTTACAATATTTCTAATTGTGATCGTTGACAATTCTGAATTTTGTTTATGAATAAGAAATGTTTGGGTTCCTTATTAGACGACAGTGTCTTTCAGTAGAATTGTATTTATTTCTGAGTATTTCACTGTATTATGTTTGCTTAAGAGCGTTTACGCCGAACGGCTTTTCATACAAACTTTCAAGCCCTTGTTTTTCGAAGTGAATGAACCGATTTTAATGAAACTTCATACGCATAAGCAGGATACAAAGGTCTAAAAAGTTAGTAGAGAACATTTTCGAAAAATAGTGTTACAGCCAAATTAGACTGATTTTAAACTTTCTATAGAAACAGAGATTTCCATTTATCTTTATTTAAATAAGACATTTCGAAAATGTTTTCTACTAACTTTTTAGACCTTTGTATCCTGCTTATGCTTGGGAAGTTTCATTAAAATCGGTTCATTAATTTCGAAAAACAAGGGCTTGAAAGTTTGTATGAAATGCCGTACGGCGTAAACGCTCTTAAGTAAAATCCAATTTAACATTAAATATTTTCTATTGAGTTTAGGCGGTACCCTGTATAGTATCAGTGTAGTGTTTGCATTTAAAATTCAGTTATCCACTCTATCATCAAAATATCTCATCAAATCTATTTGAACTGGGTTTCCTATGTTCTATATCAGTTGTCAGTAAACTTGTTATAGTAACAGTTACAATACGCATTATAGTTCGTGTTACATGTCGTGTTCTAACAAAATCAAAGCTTGCTCAGTGTTTGCCGGTACTGTGCTGTGGCAGGTGAAGCGTGGGTGAGGCAAAATACAATGTTAGAATTTATTTATTTTTCTGATTTTAATTATTTCTTATAGTTTTTTGTAAAATCGTCTTTTGGTTGTGTGGGTGTAATAAGTTTATTGCTGTAGTACACAACGGTGGTATGATGTCACTGTTGGTATTTAATAAGTAATTAAATCGAAATGTAAAAAAAGAATGCTATAATTTACTTTCAGGACCGGTTGCACCATTGGTTACTAAATACGTTTAGCGCAGAAATTTAAAACATAGTTTTGTCTGTGTGAATATTAATCGGGTGATAGAAATATAACAAGGTTTTAAATAGGTTTGGCGTTAAATTAATATAGTGATTTGTGGTGAAAATGGGTCTTACTGCGGTTGAAGTGAGCACACCATAAGGCTTTGTGTACTACAGCAGTTACGGTTCATAGTGATGGTGTTATTTCTTACCTGTGGCGCCAGAGTAGCGGCCGCAGCAGCAAGGGCGTGCGTGCTTCCGGCCGGTCGCCGCGCCAGAGCCGCGCCGAGCTTCAGCGCGTACACCGAACACAGCTTGCGCAGAGACTGCAGTCGCAGACGCAGCTCGGCTAATCTCGTATGTGGGCCTCCACCCGGCGCTAATAGTGCAGCAGCTTCATGTAGGGCCAGAACACGTGGTTCTGCTCTTCTCAACTCGTCTCTCAATTCAGCGAACCGTCGGAAATCTCGTTGTAATTCCGCCGGCGCTCGACCGAGGCGCAGCGGCTCTCGTGCCCTCACGGTCCGTTCGGCCGCAGCCAGTTGGGCCACCAGCTCCACGACGATGTCGTGGAACTGCCGGTTGTGCAGCAGCGCGCGCTGCAGCTGCGCCTGCCAGTCGTGCGCGCGGCGGCACGCGCAGTCCCAGCGCGCGTTGGCGGCGCCCAGGCGCGCGCGCACGCGCTCCGCCGCCGCCGCCGAGCGCGCGTGCGCGGCCACGTGCGAGCCCACCACGTTGAGGGACACTACGATCGATTTGTGCGAGTCCAGGTCCAGAAGGAACTCTCGGTGGTCCTGGAAGATGTGGAAATAAGCTTTCTATAGAACCAATTTAACGATTGACAGCAAATTGATTTTCTTTGAGAATGTTATAAAATCAAAACGGTATACAGGGTGGCAGGGACATCGACGCGCAACCGCTTACCATGGATTCAATACATGATTCTGGATCCTCCTGCGTTGCAATTTTTCGTCGGCTTTTTCTTAATTTTTACGTTTTTTTCTACAATTTTTTTTTACTGTAAACTATAAAATCATTATTTCTATCTAACCCAATGAGATTTTTAAGTAAAATAGTAAATTCACTTGTTTCACTTAAAACAGCAATGTAAATAAAACTCGAAAAGGCTACCTGATCAGCTGTTTTGCCAAAGTTCATTTGCGAGTTCAACACCGGCTTGGTAGGACCTACGCTATACGCTTTCAAATGCCGACAAAGGGACCGCGGCGCCGCGCGCCACCGACGCGCCTTGCGCTGTCGTACGAAGCTATGCGACATATCCCAATGAATCTAACAGACGCGTCACATGAGGCATTTTAATCATCTACATAAATGAATGACCCATTTACTACTTTTATTTTAGACTCATTATGGGGATAATTAATTTTCTAAAGCATCATCGATTTAAGTAAAGAAGATTTAAAAAAAAACGTGTAGAAGTGTATTGATAGTCACGTAATTTTACGATATTTTTTTATTATCAACATTAATTTTGGTTTTGAATGCAATTCAACAATGTAAAAAAATTACATCCATTTTCGCAATTAATTTCGTGAGTAGGTAACTAAGTACAACTAAATGTTTTTGTACTCTCTAACATTTTGTTGATCTGTGTTCGGTGGAACAGTACATTTCTTTTGCATTTCGCCGAATTTATCGGATTTTTGCCAGTTCCTAGATTTCGTTGATCGCAAACGAGCGTGCTGTTTGTCGCGAATTTGTGATCATAACGTAGTTTTTAAAATCAAAAGTAATTTACTCTGTGTGTGTGTGTGTGTGTGTGTGTGTGTTTGAGAGTGACGTTCAAAATGCCTTCCAGATCTGAACAATTTTTCAGGGCCCACGAATACGGGAATCGCTATTTTATAGGAATAAGCTTATAGTTAGTTTTATTTCCATAACGGGCACTTAATTATTAGTAACTACCATCGGTTATACAATGGATCCATTGCATGAGTGCACATAAACCACCCGAAATCGGAGGAGGTGGCGAGAAATCGTGAGGCGAATCACATCAGCCCCTATCAAGAAACTACATGAAGACCACGACCGCTTTGACAAGAGTGCTACGAAGAAGGAGAAGTTCATCGGTTATCAAGACTAATTAAACATGATTTTATGTGGTAGGTACCTATCAATGTTGTTGTTAGGCGATATTTCGTAGGTAACGGTTCACGTTCGTCCGGCAGCGGCGGCCGCGCCACAGACTTGTGTGTGTGTAGGTCAGGTAGCGCGCGCGCGCGTGCCAACCGCGGAGCGTTTTGATCGCGTTGTATGCTATACATTCCGGGCTCAAAAATGACAATTTTTTTAACCGGTCATTTCCGAGATAAATGACTTTCGTAATTTTATTTATGGCATCAGGTTTAACCTTTTCACGACGTTTGCGCGTCGATGTCCCTGCCACCCTGTATACCTAAACAAAATGGATGTACCTACACAGGCACGCATGCACCACAAATCATTAAATACGTTTAGTGCTAAACGTACTTAAAACATCGTTCTGTTTCGGTTAATCGTTTGGAAAAAAAGAGAGACAGAACGATGTTTTAAATACGCGCTAAGCGCATTTACTGATCTCTGGTGCAAGCGAACCTTCATTAATTTTAACTTCACATCTCGTACCTGTATAACATCCTCCAAGGCATCGTACTGCTCGGGCGGTCCAGTGCGCGCGTCGTCAGTCGCTTCAGCAAACTGCAGCCACTGCTCCAGCCGCCAGAGGTCGTTGTCCAGCTGCTTCCAGTTGCGCTCCGAACACAGCGGGCATGTCAGCCGGCCAGATTCGCTAGAGTGGGAGAGGTATGATATGTAGATGACATATTCAGGCAACAGTGGTGCCTAGGACCAGAAACATTTGATTAAATTCGTGAACCAAAAACTTTAAACTGAATTAATTTTGAATTGGGGTAAATGGTTTCAGTTACATGGAGACTACGTATTAAGCATTATTAATATACGTTTTAAATAAACGACTTATGATATTAACAAGAGGACAAACAAAATTTTGACATTATAAAACATTTTTTTTTTAAACATTATGCATTTAAAATGATAAGCTTCTTGTTAGCATTTATCCAAACTTTGGATTTCAAGATCACAATCTTTAGCTTTATATACTAAATACATACTTTAGCCATAAAATTATGGTATCAGACAAACAAACAACTACACAAAAAATATATTCCCAAAATATAAAGCTAATAATATAAAACTCTGTGTAAAGTGCAGTGCAGATACATCAATAAATAATAAGTGTAATTATTTCAATAACTACTATACTTAATACTGATTAATATCACATCATGCAATGTCGTATGCATTTCTGCTACACTATGTCAGTGAACAGTCAGTGAAATAGGGCAACTTGTTAGCTCAACTGAATTTAAGGCACACTTGCACCACTCATCACTAAATGCTTTTAGCGCTAAACGTTTTTAAAACATCACTCTGTCTCTATAAACTTCAAGCGATTGACAGAAATAGAACGATGTTATAAATCGTTTAGTGCTAAATGTATTTAGTGATTCTTGGTGCCAGCGGGCCCTAAAATTAAGTTCGTGGTTTCAATCTACTAAAATTATAATTAAAAAACTACTGATAAAAATCTACACAAAGACACAGTATGAAAACCAACTACAATAAATAATCCCAAAACATAGTAGCAGAAATGTACCGAATATAATAAGAACTACAAATATTAGGTAAGCAGTACTCACTGTTCGCACGTAAGCGCGTACGATGCTGAGTGGGGCAACCTAAAGGACGAAAAAACGCATGTGTTTAGAGCATGCCGGGTTAGGAAGCTGTTACACACGTGTCACGACCCGTAATAAAACTGATACGCCAGTGTGGAAAATGCCTTACGGCGTGATACATCGAGTGCTAAAAGTTTACAGTGATAAAGGAAATTTGAAAATATTTAAATTGGGAAAAATAGAGTAGAACGTGTGAGCATGGGGACTAACTGAGGGGTCTTAGAAAAACAAAATTCACTTCCTACATATCAAGAACTCAATTTCGATATGACAGGTGTAACGTATGACTGTGAAAAACATGGCGTTGAAAAACATGGCGTATCTAGATTTTATCATCTAGTCTGTGCACTCCACGGCATTTTGAGTATAACTTAGATTTATCAGTCCTTTTATTTTATTTACAACTACTGAGTTTACTTATTTTAAAATCATGAAATCGAATCAGTGATATAAATATTGTAACTTTTATATTTGTATATAAATGCAAAAAAAAAATGTACAGTCAGCCACACAAATTTATACCAAAGTGTTATTTCAACTTTTCATTGAAACATTTTGGTCCTTCTTTCCATAATTTATATTTTGGATTGTGTAGCCAACTGTACGTCACCGATACAGTATCCACTGTTTTATAACAGCTTTAAGCCCCGTCACCAGTTGCCAAACAGTGCTATAAGTGCTACCATATAACAATCATCAAATAACAACATTGAAGACTTAAAATACAGGGACATTTCATATAATGACACTATTGCTAAGGGACTGTATGTAGAGTAGACAAATAAAGTGATAATGCAGGAATACAGACTGCAAGGGCCTTCTCAAATATGCAAGGGTAATTTATGCAGAAAATAGCATTCTAATGCATTCATGAAATAGAGGGGAAGGCAAGCCACGGGGAAGGACTATTAATAAATGTTTGATTTTTTTGCATTAAGAAGAAAAAGTAGCAGTGCTATACTAAAAAAAAGAAACTGTGCATAGATAGTTTTATAATAAAAGATTTTTTTTAAAGGTAGAAAAGTAGTTGGAAAGTTCGATTCAAAGCATTTGTTGAAAAATTGAGATTCATAAAAAATTGTTCTTTGGTTTTTATGGCCAGAGACTTTGAAAAGCAGATTCCAAGACACAAAAGTCAGAAAGATTCGCAGCTGAAGAAAACTTGATCACACAAAAGCATTCTATATACCGTCATCTACATGAAATGTCCGAAAAAACCGTTAAATTCAAATCTTACAGATCAAATTACACCGGTGCCAAAATCGCACATAATTACAGATAGCCAAGATCTATAATTGCGTGCATTCTGACCTTTGAATTGAAACTCACCTCAAGTTATTAATTTGGAGTTCCCGTTTCTTCGCTTGATTGAGTAAGTCTTCATAAGTCAGGGATAGAGATTCTACTTCCTTGAGCATGGCCTCGTCTTCCGTCGCATCGCATTCTGTCAGGAGGAGTTCAGACAAATGTTTGGCCAGCTCAAGTGTTTGTCCAGGTTTGGCACCAGCTTTGGCTATATCTTTGGCAGCAGTGGCAAGTTCATCACTGCTCGCCTTCTCGTTGGGTTGTGAGTGGAGGGACAGGCGGAGGGCCTCTAAGGCATCCGAGGTCTCTTTGACGGCGGTCGCTAGTTCAGCTCGGTAGGTCTCCTTTGACGTAAGGGTGTCTACTTGGAGGGCTGCGTCTGTTTCCCATTTGAGGGTGTCCACCTGTGTTTAAAGAAGAAAGTCGTATTAATTTACATTTGTTTTTAATTATAGTCTAACGCTGATCGATCACAGCTGGAGCTGATAATCTCCTATAAGGTTTTACCACCACGCTGAGTAAGCGAGCCAATTGTAGAGGATTAAAATCACATTGAATATTAATAACTTGATTTTTGATTTCATCGGCGAAACTTTAGAGATGTGATAGGTATTCAGTAAGTCTGTGAAGTCTGTAAATGTTTTGACAAGAATCACAAAGACATAAGGTGGCTCGTCCAAACATTGGACATGCTCACCAACCAACGCGTTTCCTTTTATATTAGCATAATAAGGCCCACTTGCACCAAAAAGCACTAAATACGTTTAGCGCTAAACGAATTTAAAACAGCGTTTCTGTCAATCATTTGAATGTGACAAAAACATAATGATGTTTTAATTTTAAACGCATAGTGGTTTGTGACGCAAGCAGGCCTAAGTTTGTAATAATCAGATTCCTTACCTGTACAGCAGAATCTACATCGCCGACGACCTCAGCTCTCGCCAGGTCGAGTCGTGTCCGTACGTCTGCGAACAGAGCGCGGTACTCGGACACCATGCCTGACACTCCCGACACCGTGGACACTGCGGCCGCGAGTCGGTCTGCGTCTTCTACTAGCGCTTGGCATTCTAGGAGTTCTTGTTCGACGCCCTGGAGACAGGAGAAACAGTTTAAATACATGGACGTTTTAAAAAGTATGGTCAGAATTTACATTTATCAACAATTTTTAAATGTATCCTGTCAAGGGAAATTTGAGACTTCCTGATTCCTAATTAAATTTCAAGATAGTAGATTTTTACGACGAAAACTTTTATGGCATTTTTTCATGTAAGTGATTTTAGGTAGTCGCTTACGTTTGACAATGCGATATCATTGTAGACAGTGCTTGTACAGAATATGTGTGTCCAAGTATATTTAAAAAGATATGTAAAATACTCACATCAAGTTCTTTCAAAGTGCTAACTTTGTCGAGCGGCGTGGGCGCTAGATGCAGCGCTCTTGTCAATCTTACATCAGCTTCAGCGAGCGCTACAACAGCTTTCCCGTGCGCCGCCACGAACTGGCGGTGCACGTCGGCTCCCGCCGCGTCCACGCGCCCGCGCAGCTGCTGCCAGCGCCGCACAGCGGCCCGCAACCTCGCAGCCTCATCTGCACCAGCCCCACGTAACTCCACCCCACGGGCTGAAGCTATCCTGCTGTAAGCGTCTTCTAATCTCTTCACATCTCCCTCTATACTCTCCAAGTCTTTAATCACAGTTTTAGACACACTCTCGTCTTCGGGCTCACCGCGTTGCTTCCTAGTCTCAATCTTTTCCACTCTTCTTTCTATTGAGTCGAGCTTCTTCTCAACTTTAGGTAGCAGTGAGTTGGCTAGTTCAGCGGATTTGCGAATTTCTTTGAGAGCATTCTTTCGCGATTCGGACATCTCGCAGATGTTCTTCCATTTCTTCTCGACGATGTCTACGCCGGTGTGAAGGTTTCGGAGGTCAAAGTTGCCTTTGAGCACGTCAGGGTCGTTAAACACGAGCTCGCAGAGATTTAGGGTCTCCCCTACTTCTCCACTTTCGTTTTCTATGTTTTTATGAATGTCATCTCGATCCTTGAATTTCTCGTCAACAGCCCTCGTCGTGAGGTATTCTAATACAACAGATGTAGATAAGTTAGATTCTATGGAATGTAGTTTTAACCTAATTTCAGTAAGCCGTTCTTCTAGTTGAGATATCGTTTCCAAGAGTTCGTTAATCTTTGCTATTCTCGACCTTCCGGTCTCTTGCATTTTATGCCAACGTTCTTGTATGTCCTTCAGTTGTTTAGATGTATTTTTACTGTAAGACTTTTCATCTTTCTTAGATAGGTCGACTAGGGTGGAGCCAGTTTCAGTAAGCCATTCGAATTCTCGTTCTTTCAAGGCGGTTTCGGCTTGGACTTCGGAGTTTATCCTCCTGATGAGATCCTGAGGGTCAATAGCTCCGATTTCCGTGCTTTGGCTTGTGGCTTCGAGGCGTGTTTCGAGTGTGCTAATCCATTCAACAAATCGTGTAACACGCGACTCGAATATTGTGTAGACTTCTAACCTCTCCTGTAGTCGGTGGATGATGATAGACAGTTGATGTTCGAGGTCGGCGCGCTGTTGTCGCAGCTGCCACACCCTCTGGTTCACTAACCTTATGTCCTGAGGACTCAGACATTCCTTCAGTTGTTCTTGAATTACGCTGAGAGCTTCAATTTGGTTTTCAGTCTTTACAATCTTTGTTCTTAAGTCCGAGTACTTTTCAATTGCCTTCTTAAGTTGGGGCCTTGATAACCTATCCTCGTCTGAGTAAGACATGATTTCGTCTTGAGTCTTTGAGTATAGTTTATGCAGTTCATTGTTCGATAGATTTTCGTATTCATTGATCAACCCGAGTATCCTGTTGAGAAAATCTCTCCAGGTGTCAAGACTTGCCTGTAAGTTGTCGACTCTCTTGACGATACCTGCGTATTCCATCCTTACAGATGCACCGTAGGCTTCCTCAGTAAATTCGAGAACTTTCTTTAGGTCCTTTAGCAATTTGTCAGACTGTCTCCTGCCTTCGGGAACCTTGTCTGAGAGATTCTGTATCTTGGCCAGTATTTTTTGTACCCTCTTAATGTGAACGTATCTGAGTTGGAGCTTTTCCTTCTCTCGTTCCATTTCTTTGAGCCACCTGAGTAACTCTGTGTACACTTCTCTGTAGTCATCCCACGCGGCGATCCTTGTACATACTTCATCGTGTCTTTCTACGATTCTGGCTAATGTTTCATTGTGTAGGTTCGTCAGCGTGTCAAACTTGTCAGCTAAGTCCCTATTCCTTGTTTCCCTGTTCTCGTTCATCAGAACTGACCTCTGTGATGCTAGAAGGTTCTTGTGCACCCTGCAGAGTCTTCTATGCTCTGTGAGGTTTTCGTAGTCAGCCGGTACTGAGCCAGATAAGAACGATTGCAGATCTATTAAATATTCGTGCCATAGTCTTAGCGCTGTGGCTGCGTCTCCAGACCTCACTAGTGCGGTGGATAACCTGTGGTAGTGGAGGAAGGTATCTCTGAACATGGCCTGCCATAGTTCCAGGATCCTGACTATCGAGTGTTCGTCTGAAACGTCTCGGTCGATGTCTGGGAGCTCGGCCTTTGCGGGGGCGATGTCTGCTTCGCTCTTACCGAGAGCTATTAAGTTGTCACGCAGAGCAATCAATTTGTCTTCTACTATTTCACCATCTTCGTGTACGGGGGTTAGGTCCTGTAAAGAGAAAACACAATTTCGTAATATTTCTTTATTGTTTTAAGGGCCAAACGACCTGCAAGAATATAATAATAATAGACTTGAACTGGAAGATTTACTCATAAAACTGATGCATTTTGTGATAAAAATATACAGAATCTGCGAAAGAAACTGATTTCCAATCATTGCAATAGGCTGTCTCGTGATCAATCGGTTGTGAATCTAGGCGGCCGTGCGTGACAATTGATTTCTCAATTTATCAATAAGATCGCGACCACTTCAATTTTTGCCGGTCATTGACCTAAATGTCTAATGTTATCTGCAAAAAACATTTTTTGTGGACTGTTTAAATTTCTCAGAGTTATCTTAAGGTCAGCTTATTAATAAATTTAAAGATCTGATTATTACCTCCATAATCTTAATATAATGAGGTTCTTTTAGCTTAAAATGGGCTTCTTTATTAATTTTGTCCGCTAGCAGCTAACAGCTATTCGTGATCTTAAATTTTTGTCAATTTATCAAATTGGGAAACCATCTATAGATCGTTTATCGAAATAGTACAATCAGTCTGTATTGTTCCAACTGCTGGGAAACAGGCATCCTCTCGGTAAGTGGGAGTGTGCCGTGATTCACCACGAGGGCCCAGTGCGGGTTGGTAGATGTCACATGTCGTCGAAATTTTGGTTCTAGAACATGCCGATTTCCTCACGATGTCAAGATCGTGTCAACTTTTATCAATTCTACAATTTAAACCAAAGCATTTAATAACAAATCAATAAACGTATCGCAGTGTTATGAGCGGTACAAAGTACAGGGCAATGAGTACTGCCGTTATGTTCATAATAAATTCAAGAAGCCACTCGTATTTATCCGTTAGATTGAGTTGATATCGGATATGGGCCGAATGCACGCCGTTTAGGTAACGTTGCATTATGCTGAGCAGTATAACGGGGTTCTGTATCAAGGTACCACAGCTGTACAAATAAAAAACATTTCTGATCCAACTTTAATTATGTACTTTCTTTCATGTTGTCAATGATCTAACACCTATGATATCATCATCAACATATATATTATCATCCCCTGTTAAATCACCGAAGAGGTAGGCAAGTAACATGTCGCTCATGATAGGAGGCGAGCCTATCACATCACCACGTCATTAACTAGAAACGAATTTGGACTCCGGACTGCTACTAAGAATCTCTTAAAGAAAAATCCCAATAAGACTGCCCGACGGGGATCGAGCCCTGTTTCCAGGAGTCACGCTCGCGTCCACTACCCCGACGAGGCAATCTAATATCATATCTCTATGACATTATTTTGTATGACCTATCGATCTATCACAAGTCTAACAGTAAGCCATTCATAGCATAGCCACGCTACAGTGCATCACAAATCATAATTTAATTTATGAACCTCATCATTTATGTTTGCCGCTGATAAATTTGCTATAAATCTCGAGGGGATTTTTTACTTAACTAAAAAATAGCTACATAAATAAAATTTTTATCGAAAGTTAGCGCTAAGAATAGGTCCTGGACTCCTGGCCCCTTTTGTAGCAATTGAAATATGTACTAAACTGCAAAGTCCAAAGTGGCTTTAAAATATATCATAGGTTATATATAATAGGTTTCTATACAAGGCTGTACCTGCTTCTCATTGGTAGTAGTAATAGGTAGGTATATCTAGATATTCCCAATGTCAAAGACAGCACTTTGCAAAAAAGGAGACATGCTGTTCGTTAATGTGTGAGTTATAAACTCTAAAAACACATGTCTGCAAAAGATCCATCGTCTAGCTACGGCTATCTATACTAATATTATAAAGAGGTAAAGTTTGTAAGTTTGTATGTAGGGGGTAATCTCTGGAACTACCAGGCGGTTCTGAAAAAATCTTATTGTATTTGAGAGCCCAATTCTTGAGGAAGGCTATAGGCTATTTAACATCACGATATGACCCAGATAATAAAAAGGCTAACAGTAGCGAATACGAACATATGTTCCAACAATAGTGCATATTCGGAACGTACAGCACGATCAATGAAACACACATACCTGTCTCATATCGCACAGCTTCTCCTTCGCATGCTGAGCCTTGGCCCTGGCCAGCTGCCTGGCCTCCCCGAGGTCTGCCAGCGCCTGCACGGCTCCAGCTACCAGCTGTAGCCGCCGAGCCAACGCATCGGCATCGGCTTGCAGGGCTCGGGAGCCAGTCTCAGCAGCCACTCGGGCGGCGAGGGAGCGGAGCTCTGCTACGCGGGCTTCTTGTTCTAGGCATGCCTGGAGGAGAAAAATAGATAAATTATAGGAAATGAGTAGTGATAAAAATACATAATATATTATTATAGTTTCCCTAAGGGTGGTGTTAACATTAGCAGCCAATTTAAAAGTCTCTGGTCGATTCTTTAGAAATTGAATGCTTATTACATTGGCAGACGATTTAGGACGTTTCTCGACTCTTTATTAGGAAGAAAGGTGCTAGGTATGGACAAAAGGTAGATCCTGCTGATTCAAATGTGGACTAATTAAACTTCAGTTTTACTCAGCTAGTTCCAACTAGGTTATGGTATGAGCAGTAATTTCTAACTTCATTTAAAATGGAACAAGGACATTATAATTGCATTTGCTAATCAGCCTGCGGTGCATTCAGTTTATCAAATCACATCGGATATCCTATTAACCCGTCTTCGCGTCATCTACGAAAATGCAATTTTAAGTCTTTCGCTTCCAATTCGTATACTAATTATTTATTTGGTGTTTTGTTATTAAATACTAGCTTTTGCCCGCGAATTGGTCCGCGTGAAATTTCACCCTCCCATATTCACTCTCTTAGGGGTTGAATTTCGAAAGATCCTTTCTTATTCCTTGTCTACATTATAAAGGGAACCTCTGTGCAAAATTTCAGTTTTCTAGGTCCAAGGGTTTGGGCTGGGCAATCAATATACATAATTGGCACATCAGTGTGTGTCGGTTCATAGGTCGAGCCTCGCTGTAGAACTCGTGACCTGCTTGCTCAGTGCTCGTTTAGTGCTTCTAATTTGTCTGTTACACAATAGGTGCTGCTTGTAGTCTAAAATAATAGACTAAAGGTGCTAGCGAATATTCTTTTACTTAGTTATATGTAGATAAAACCAAGCAGCTAACATCGTGAAGAAAACTGGTATGTCTTAGACCAACAAATACAAGACATGGTTATCTACTAACCCGCACTGGGCCTGCGTGGTAGATTTACATCCCACTTCCTCTCGAAGGGAGGAGGCCTGTGTCCCAGCAGTGGGAACTAAGATTTTTATTTTTTTTAAACTTAAAATCTTTATCATTGGTCTATTAAGAATAATAGACCATTACCCCCCATTTGGTCAATACTCAATGCCGACTTGATAGGGAAAAAGAGATATATAGAATGGTAGCTAGTTAGTCCTCAAAAGACTGGTTTAAATAAAATTCGTCAAAAATTATCGTTACACTTAAAAAATATGATAGGTAATTTTTTTTAAGTAGGTACGTACGACGACGCATCAATCTACCTATACATTTTCAGTTTTAGCTGACCTCGTATTGTATAGGCTTTTCGTACAATGACAAGTCAGCTTATACTGGAAATGTATATACATAGCTTGATTATGTCGTCGTGCGTACTTAACTAAAGTTGAGTAATATGAAGGGTTATCAAATTGTCCAAACAAAGTGCCTTATCTATGTAAAGTGTTTTAAATCTGGGTGTCTACACGCATTATCGCAGTTGTTGCTAAATATTGAGATCCGCTTTGGCATTCTTTGACGAATACCTACTCTTAATCAGTCACGTAATCACGTTTTTCTATCTTCATTCTAATATTATAATTGTATCGTTATCCTATTATAAGTTATATATTACATACATATTACATATTTTATCGGCCATTATAAAATCTATTCAATCTCCATTCTCTTGTTTCTCTTTCTCTTGTTTTTGAAAGCGTGATGAATCCCTAGGGTGGTATAAAAAGATGACAAGCTCACTTCACCAAAGTTTTCACGGTGATATTTTTACTGATACGATCAGCTGTAACCTAATCCCAAAGGAACTTTAGTTGCCAAGAAATACAGCAGAATATTGTGCATATAGTCTTTAAAAAACTCGACTTTCTAGATCAACAGCTCTTATCAAAGACCGTTCCATATTGCCTGACAATAATATTTATTTAACAAGAATTGATTTCAATTTTCGCATGTCAGTCACCGCTTATCATTAGCAACTTGCACCGAACGGAAATCATTCATATTAAACGGTCGGAATTAGTTCGTTTAGAGAGCTAGGTATCTAATGAAGCGTGTAATGCATTCGGCGGCCATTGTATTGTATTCATGAAACCAAACGGTAGAGACGTTGCATTGTGATCGAGGAAGCAAGACATTCTTTTTAAGTTTTGATGCTTCAATTAGAGTTTGTTCAAGGAAAAATGTTTGGGGTGCGTGGTAGAAGTTTGTTGTTTGATATAGGTAATCGGCGTTTACCTGCATGACCTATTTAATAAATAAATTTATATATATCAATGATGCTAATTTCCTTTTCTTCTATCATGTTGTAATTGGCTTTTCTCATCACAGCTCGTGCATAGTACGAGTATTTAGCGGAGCTAACTGTCCAGGGGCCCTAGTCCGCTATTTTTATGAAATCGTCATTCCAACACGATCCCACCACCATCCCATTGTCATTTTGATAAAAGTTCGTAATCTGCTAAATTCATAATGGTTGATCATTGGTCAGTCAATGGCACAGAAATTATACGATACTCGTAACGAATTAAAAGCAATAACTGCACAATGACGTTCTAATGGTAGGTCACTGAACAAAGGAACTGTAAAATTTTTTGCAGATTACCACGTAATACAGTAATTTATTTTTCATTATGTACGAGATTACCATTCTATGCCATTTCTTTCAATGGAGTGTCAGTGGTTGACCATTGGAAAGTCATAATGACGCCATTATATTAGTAGATTACCAAACTTGTCAAAATCGACAATTATGAAATCAATAATAGACCATTCTGACACTATTGTAATAGCAGACTTGAGGCCCAGGGTGCGTGGAACGTTTCAGGCACTTTTTGAGGGTTTTTAATAGCAAGCCTTTGCCAATCAAAGCATTAAGTAATGATTTTTGTTTTGCCAATGATTTAAGTTGCTACTTGACTTTATTGCTAATTATCCAAACGACTAAGTCCAATTTTAATACAGAGTCATGTTTGATAAAGAAAGATACCAATTTACTATTTTTGCAGCGTGCATCTTATCAGAAACTTAAAATCTACAGCACCTAAAAACTTGGATTTTCTATGTTACAAAACACAACAGACAAGACTTTTCCGAAGAAAATTACTGGATACGAAAGTTCCGGTAGAAAATAAACCGGCCCGGCACCGCTTCCGGTTCGCTTCCGCTTGGTAATGTGATTAGACGAAAAGAAATTGAATACTAATTACCAAGTTTCTTATACAGACTTGATGTTTTAATCGTGTTTATGCTAAACCAGGTTTAATGTGGGTTAACGTAGGTGAGTTATCCTCTTTCACAGTGCCCGGAATCCGGATAGTCGATATCTACCAGATAAATTAAGATATAGAGCAGAATTTCCCCTTTATCTACAAATGTTACTTTAAGAAATATAAGCAATGATTAGCGAGTGTTAAACATACATTTCTTACGTTTAAACGTCTCATGTATATGAATAAACCCGTTTATGTGTAATTATCAGCCAGAGTTGAACACTGATTCAGAGGTGGTGATTTGGTGAAACAAGACATAAATAAATGGTTTGTTAAAAATATCTGAATAAGGTGCAGAGGGGAAGATGTAGGTACCTAGGTAAATTAAATTGATCTACTTTAAAAAAGGCAGTTCTCAACTTGACCGAATAACTCAAGTTCAAGTTTACTGACGTCATCCCTAGAGACCATGCGCGGAAAATTTTCGAAAAAAATATCCGTATTTACGATGACATTGAAATACTAAAAACATATCAACAAGGAAGCGATAATGTTGTGTAATCAAGACCTTGGACTAGATAGTGTTGTCGCCACGGTAAATCCTACTAATATTATGAAGAGGTAAAGTTTGTGTGGTTGAGGGGGTAATCTTCGGAACTACTGATCCGATCCCGAAAATTCTTTCACTCACGAGAAGCTACATTGGCGCCGATTCTGTTGTTCACAAACTAAACAAAATTTATGTTCATGCATCTTTTTCTTTCTATTTCATTATGAAAAGGACAGCAGATAAATATTAGTTTAGTCCTGTCAAATTAAGATACTCCATAGAGACCATAGACAACTTCAGACGAGATTAAAAAATTGGTCATTAAAAATACGTCAATTTACGCCAGGCGCTGACTAATTTGACAGGACTAAACTAATATTTATCTTCTGTCCTTGTCCTAATATAATAGAAAGAAAAAGATGCCTGAACTTAAATTTAGTTTAGTTTGTGAACAACAGAATCGGCGCCATTATCCCTGAGTGTCATAAGCTATGTTTTAAGTTAAAACGAGACACTTCACGCGAACGACGTCGCGGGCAGAAGCTAGTAGTTGAGTTTTTAAATTTTAGTTTGGGGTAGGCAGATTCTTCTTCTTAGCGTGTCGATGGCAAACGGAATGGTCTCGGCCCAGAAGTCGGCTACGTGTTGGGCGCCATTACTAGCGTCCATGGAGTGCTGAGACGTGTAGCTAACAGGAAACATAGGACATGATAATAAGTGTCCCATCGTTTGTGGAACAGCACCATTTCCATTTCGCGACCTAGAAATTGAACCCGGGGGTTCATTTTCTATGTCGCGTTTTCTAGCACAAGAAAATCTAGGTAGGTAGTCGTTTAAATAATTATTAAATCATCGGTTATTCTAAAGTAAATTGTGCGAGGACATTTCAGGCAGTTAATGTACCACTAATACAACGTTTTATCAAACTGAAATCTTTGCTTAATTTTGCGCATGACTGTCTTTCTCATCTCTCGGATTTCTTTCATATCCTCTTCTTCATCATGTATTCACGCACGCTAAGATATTCTTGGAAGCCGCACGAATTCCGCAGCTTCCAACTTAATAACTACAATGCACAAACAGACATAGTACAGTCAAGGGCAAAAGTAGTTAGGGTAGGTAAATATACAGGATAGGAGGGACATGGACGCGCCAACTGAAACCATGAATTCAGCACATGATTCTATAGACTCCCTAGGGTAGAAATTTTAGGACGGTTTAAAAAAAAAATCTGCTATTTGATAGAAAACTATAGGTAATACCTATGCGGTCAAAATGTACCTATGACAGTGCTAATTATTTTTAAGTGTGCACTGAATCCACAGATATAGATATACCTAGATAACGCAAGTATCACGAACTGTATGAAAACCAAGCGTGCCATTTTTTGACTACCTACTATGACGTCACAAGCTCGCGCTCTCGCTCACACTTACCCAGCCAGCAGAACAAAGGACTGAGCGCGAAAGGGGCGGCTTACGATTTGTAATCATAAGTTGGTGCAATTTTTGGCACGCGAAGTAGTTACTCTTGCGTTATCTAGGTATATCTATATCTGTGACTGAATCCATCTGGTAACAGGTTGTACGGCGATGTCCCTACTGTATAGACTTCTTGGAGCACAGCGATTTTCTTCCTATAGTATTACCTAATATAATTATTTGTATCATATTTGATTTAACTATTTAATTTTCCGGATATTTTACGAAGCATCTGATATTTTGAAGTGTCAACATTATTTTGCCCTTGACTGTACACAGTTAATTCGGCTCGAGCTCGGCGCGTGCGCATCGCATTCCTGCGTTAGATCATATCCGTAACACATATGCGATGTATCTCGATAGCGATCGAAATAGATGCATTTGGTGTATTTGCTCACCGATGCTAATACATAATTGGAGGATCCGGTCCAGAATGTGTTTGGTATGAATAAGGCAGGAATTGTACAGAAATAGTAACGTTTATTACCAGTGATCGGAGTAGGTAGATTGAATTGGGGTCATTGATCTGAAACGTATATATTAATATGGACATTCCTCCGGAATTTCGGAATTGGAATTGTCGTGAAAACAGATAAATAATAAATATAAATACAGATAAATTTAAATTTTAAATTGAGTAATGATAATATCACTACCAACATCAACAATATTTAATTGGATCCGAAAATACCGGAATTACTCTTCTGGAAAATAGCTTATCCATGTTATTCTTTCTGTGGGCATTTATGATACAAGTACCAAAAATCAATCTACCTACTCCGATCTATGTTTATTACCTACATAATTGGAACACTAGCTGCCGCCCGCGGCTTCGCCCGCGAGGTATGTCGATAAAAACTATCCTATGTCCTTCCCCAGGATGCAATCTATCTCTCTGCCAAATTTTATCGAAATCCGTTCAGTGGTTTAGGCGTATAAATGACAAAGGAAAGCGTATTTCACTCAAAGACACATTTAAACAAAACAATTTAATTACAAGAATATTGTTCTACCAATAAAATAATATCGTATTTATCGCCCACTGTGCTATGCGGATGGCAACAGTACCTAAGCCATAGAGGATATTATCCTACTAGGTATATAATCACACTAATATTATAAAGGCGAAAGTTTGTGAGTGTGTGTGTGTTTATATGTTTGTTACTTCTTCACGCTGAAACGGCTTGACCAATTTTGATAAAATTTTGTATGGAGGTAGCCGACACCCTGGATTAACATATAGGCTACTTTTTATCCCGATATTCCCACGGGATCAAAACTTATGCGGGTGAAACCGCGGGGCGCAGCTAGTAATATTATAAACGCGAAAGTTTGTGAGGATGGATGGATGTTTGTTATTCTTTAACGCAAAAACTACAAAACGGATTTGGCTGAACGGAACGGGCTCTGCTAATTATTTATAAGGAAAATACACAAAGTGACCACACGGATGCGGTACCTATTATAACGGATGTAGTTGGAAAATAACTGCCCCTTAAGGGATACAGGCGCAATTAATTTGTACCTAAGTAATTAATAGATGCCTACCTTTCATGTAACTAAACAACGGTTGCAAACACAAACAGAAGGGTGTGTTGCTTTCACGACAAACCATTTAAATCGATTGTCATTTGTTGCTGAAAAGTTATTGTTAATTTTGCGTTAAAATTACAATGTTTCTATTCCTTTTAATTTTATTATTGTCCATGTAGAAATTCATGTAGGTTTATTATTCGTATTATATGAGTTTTACATGTCATTGATCTTTGTGTCTTTTATTTAGTCACTCGTGTTACTTTCAAAGTTCCAATACAATAATGTATTAGGTACCTACCTAAAAGTTTATCACAATACTATTTTTGTGAAATGTATGCCATTATTTCCAAATATTATAAAATTCATGTTCTAAAACTATCGATACTTTGACTTAACAAAACACAGTAACAAAACAGTATTACCTAAGCTACCATATCCATAACAAGTTGATTCACTACCTAGACTGGTCAACTGCAACAAAGGCAGGTTCACACGGTATCAAACAATACCTACACACATGATCGGCTAACAATTTCACTCATTATCTACTTCGCAACAGTAAAAGTGTTCTCTGCCCGTTGCATCACTTTCATTTAAACACTTTCATACTTTCACCACGTTATTAGGAGGTGAACGTGAGAATCATCGTAATGATGGTCGAAATTATGCTCATATTTTGTGTGCATGACGCTAGATTTATATGTTGTTGGATAGCAGCGCTGCCTAAGTCATTGCATTCACACCACACGCAACTTAAAAGCACACCGCAACTTACCAACACACACATACACTCTCTCACACTACACTCACCCACACACTACACTCACCCATACACTACACTCACTTCTCCACAGAGATAAATTATGGTGGTTACTTTATTTTATTTTTTTCTATATTGTATTTGTAAAAACCTAGATTATAATTATTATTTTTATTTCTTCAATGCAATAGAAAGTTCGGCTTCACAAATGTGAAGGGCAGGGAGGAACGCTGACACCTAAGATACAGAACATGTCCTAGTTTGGGTGTCAGAAGTTTTACACAACCTGCATATACTTAGCTTATTAATATAAGGATTATAAGATATTTAAGTACAAATGCATTGTTGACCCTTTTCTATCTCCTTATTGTATTAGGCTTATGAAATAAATTATTATTATTATTTGTGTTTGTTTTATTGACACGGCGTGTATGTTTCGAAAGCATGATCATTGATTTCATCATCTGCCTGCCTTTTCCCAACTATGTTGCGGTCGGCTTCCAGTCTAACCGGATGAATACCAGTATTTTTACATGGAGCGACTGCCTATCTGACCTCCACAACCCAGTTACTGGGTAATACGATACCCCTTGATAAGACTGGTTGTCAGACTTTCGGGCTTCTGACTACCCGTAACGACTGTCAAAGATCCACGAATGACAGCCGGGACCAACGGTGTAGCGTGCTTTCCAATTAAGGCTCGGAGGGTCACGGTATGTAAAGATGGTCACCCATCCACAGACCAACCGCGGCAAGCGTAGCTTAACCCGATCGCTCGACCTGTGCGGCTGTTATTATTTAGCTACGGGCCCCATGATCATTGATACCTATATGATGTGGAAATCAAACAATTGGTGATTGTAGTAATATAGGTACATTCGGGAATATCGACTATCATCATGATATTGTATAGAATCTAGTTTGTCTAACTGTACAGACAGTTGGTGCTGCTCTGTTGGGGACTTCGAGTGAAGTGAAGTGAAGGCCGGGCGTTTTGGGGGACTGTCCTAAGTAATTTTGACATTCAAAAAGGGCTGGTTCTCAGTCTAATTTGAATGAACGACTTTTGTTTTTGTATTTTCATAGTATTTGACAAAATAGCGAAAGTACGGTCGAACAAGCTATTTGGTATACAGGCAAACATATTCAGCTTTCCACTACACTGCCGATATTTAGTTTTATTTTGTGCGTTATAACTTTTTCAGCTTATGGCATCCTTAATAGAGTGGTGTAAAATAATTAACTACTCAGCACACCCACATCATTGTTTAAAAGTAGTTGCATGTTAGCTGCCTGTATACCAAATAGCTTGTTCGACCGTACATGAATTTACTAAATTATAATGTGTTCCGACTTCTAGGCGGGCGGAGTTCACTATGATCCGATATTGTTATGGTTTTACGAGAGAAACACGTGTTGTATAATCCACTATTATGGTATGGTGAAGGTAAACATTAAGTGCATAATAGTCGCGTATGATAGTCGGAATCTAGCTAATAATGAAGGTTTACCTAATTATTTTATCAATTCTTCCATGGTCATTCGATTCATACGACGGATGACGCTTTGCAATAAATTCTCATCAAACTGACTTGACATCCGGCTGATAGCAATGTTGTATCACGCATTTATAGATACAATATTTTGCCTCAAAATAATATGGGCAAAGAGAATATCTGAATTAGGTGTGACCAATTGAACAAACCTACTTATTTACAATAATTATTTCAATACAAGCCAGCAAGGCAAAAATAATGATCATCTATATACAAAGTTTCATACCTTTAACCCCTATAAGAGTAGATTTAAAAATAATATTTCCTTTGCTCACTTTAGCTTTAAATTATAAGGAAATCTCTAGCAAAATCTTTTTTATGCTTCTGGACCTAGCGGTGTAGGCTGTGGGTTCTCTGTCAGTGAGTGATTTTTTATTTTAAGTAGAGAAGAGGAGAAGAGAAGAAGAAGAGAGGAGGTCTGTGTCCCAGCAGTGGGCACATTATAGGCTGCTGGGGCAAATTCCACCAAACTTTTATAGCTGGAATAAGCCTTATCGCGAGAATAAATTTTGAATTTCTGGCAGTTTTTACATACTTACTAGAACTGTCAGACGTCAATTTTATTCTACGGATAAAAGATATCTGACTTTTGTAAAATCAGCCCTAAGTAGATAAACGGAAAAAACTAAACAATAGCAATCTGAGTCAAGCCTCGGAGCCAGACGAAACATTTAAAAGATCGTGACTGTATAGTTAAAAAGGGACTTATACAAATCTGAACCGAACTAAAAATAACGGCACTTTTAATCATCAGCCTTAGTCATGACTAATGAATAATCGTTTCGTCCTAAATTACATTAAAGACTAAAGAGCATCACGATCTATATTAATGGAACGGGCGTGCCATATAGCATATGCAGCCAATTCGCTTAATGGTGGCCACGTTGAAACAACCCAGACATGCGATGTATTTGTATCTTCTGAAAACTTGGGGCAACGGTCTTTAAAAGCTTTTAAAATTATTAATATTGATATTGAAGTGTCTTTGAAAGGGAAAGTTTGACGTAGGTAGTTTCAAAATAATCATTGATTGAGACATTCACCTGTAAAACTCTTTCTGATTTGAAGAGTAGTACAATAGGTACCGTTGACCGTTGTGTAGAATCTATTAGGGGTTACATCATATTACGTGACTTTCCACCTGCATCGTATTTGCGTGACATAAGTATATACTATCAATCAGAATCTGTATAATTTTCAAGGACATTACTAATCCATTGCATAATAAGTTAGAAAAAAAATCTGCTCATTAACGTATTTTCACAATGAATGTTGTCGAACTGTCAAAATAAAAGCCATTTCTACTGTTAATGTGTTACGCGATTACCCCGCATATACAATACATTTCTATTAACACCTTTTCCAAACATTCCTTTGATATTTGCTTACATTTTGTCGCCATTCCGACCATTTACATCAAAACTCATCTCCATTATTTAAACTCCTGAATTCCCATACCCCATTTCACTACCTACCCTGAAAGTTTCAACGCTAATCTGTTGGTTTCCACACTTTCCGCGAGTGTAAGTGATATTGATTGATTACCGCGCCGCGTGCCGGCCGCACCGCGAAGTTTGTACAACGCAAGGGCGCGGTATCACGCCCGCAATTAAGACGTTCCACTGTTTAACCATAGAGTTATAAAGGGTTAGACTGGAGCAGATTTTTTTAAGTGGACCTTGGTAAAGTGCTAAAAGGATCTTTTGGCGCTCGGATTACTTACATTAATATGGGGGCGCTGTTGGTAAATAACCATTTATTTTGTGAAATGTATTAAAAAAACAAGATGGCGGAATTAGTTCTGATTTTGTCCACGCGCCAAAAGATTTCAGAGCTCAGCATAATATCTGGGTATAGTAGCGTCAGGCAGAAGAATAATAGAATAGAGTAGACTCAACCTCTCTTCCTGGGTTGGCCAGATATAACAATAATGTCCCAATAGATTAGAAAATGTATGTTTATGTTTCA
Organism: Mesoligia furuncula; assembly: GCA_916614155.1. Taxonomy (NCBI): domain Eukaryota; kingdom Metazoa; phylum Arthropoda; class Insecta; order Lepidoptera; family Noctuidae; genus Mesoligia; species Mesoligia furuncula. Next base: position 31,111,662 of record OU744799.1, read on the forward strand.
ACTTTCCTGTTTCTTCGACCAATAAATCGATCACTTTTATTACTTCCATGAAAACAAAATTGATAATTATAAATTATGCACGATAAAACTGTTTTCCTTAATAGCGTGACTGACGGAAACTCGACAATGCATCGCAATTTTAATTAACTGAACGATGATGGCATCCTTAAAACCGGTTCCTGTGTGAGACTTGTTTCTATTTAATTAATTAACACATCATTTGTATGCACACTGATAATCCTCAGGTTTATAGTTTAATGGCTGTAGGTAATCCTTTTGCGTTGTTAGGACGATGCAAGTTCAGTGTCAGCTTTATCAAATGTTTCGTTTTTTCTAACGCAAGGTGTGCTAGAATCCTTTTTAAAAACAGCATCAGCTTTTTGTAAACTAACCCCAGGTTTCCTGAAACCTATTGGATTTAATATTTGATTCATATCTGTGAGTTTAACAGCTATTCGTTCATATTTGTGTTGATGTTGACCAGCCTCCTAGAAATCAGGAGCAGGTTACCTACTTATGTATTTTCCAAAACAGTTTTAAATTGCGTTTTTGTTGATCAACTCTAGTTGAACATGAATTGTTTCATTACGCATGTAGGTACCTTTTAAGGTCGGTAATAAATAATGTCACCGCCCCCTTTGAAGATAAAATGCGTTGTTTCCAAGAACTTCAGTACAAATGTAGGTTTATTTAGATACTTAATGTGCTGGACTGGTTATTTATGGCTTACTTTAACTTTATACGAGGCAGTTTTGGCTATAAACTGTAATTTCTCAAGGTTCTTTAAACATAACGGTTTTAGATCTCGTTGTGAAGGCTTTTTTTTGTAAGTACTCATGTAATTAGCGGTCAGTCAGAACTAGCGATGAGTCAGTTTACACTAAGTAAATTCAAAAAATATCGCCTTTTTAAGAAGTTTTCATCCTCTATTTGGATATAGGAAATAGTGAATCGTGTCGTGCCATATTTGAGTACTGACCTTACCCGTTATTTCTACGTTTTTCAATTGAAATGAATCAATATTGGCTGAACCAAATATTATTAATCACACTAATATCATAACGGCGAAAGTTTGTGAGTGTGTGTGTGTTTATATGTTTGTTACTTCTTCACGCTCAAACGGCTGGACCAATTTTGATGAAATTTTATATGGAGGTAGCTGACACCCTGGATTAACATATAGGCTACTTTTTATCCTGATATTCCCACGGGGTCGACATTTACGCGGGTGAAACCGCGGGGCGCAGCTAGTATAAAATCACGCTTTGTTTCCTCGAAGGGTAGGTCAGACGTGTACGGTCGTACAAGCTATTTGGTATACAGGCAAAAATATTCATCTTTCCACTACACTGCCAAAATTTAGTTTTATTTTGTGCGTTATAACTTTTTCAGCTTATGGCATCCTTAATAGAGTGGTGTAAAATAATTAAGTACTTAGCATACCCACATCATTGTTAAAAGTAGTTGCATGTTAGCTGCCTGTATACCAATTAGCTTGTTCGACCGTACCTTTAGCACACCCATATTAAGCTAGTAATGGTTAAATCCCATGTTACAGGGGGCAATTCTATTGCCTTCATAATCAGCCATTAATGGACACAGGTCTCCTCTCTGTGAGAGGGAGTGTGCCATAATCCACCACGCTGGCCCAGTGTGGGTTGGTGGTATATTGCAAATATTGCCATCCAGATTCCAGGAGGCTGCTACTGAGAAATTTCAAATAGAAAAACCCAGGTAATACCCTGCTCGATCAGGGAATTGAACCCAAGAGCTCATGGTCAGCAGTAATGCTTGCGACTACGAGACTTACAAGGCAGTACAATATTAGTTTAATGAGAAAGCAATTTTCTACATGAATCCAAACATGAACAGAGGTGGACGACAACTTTTTGCCTCAAACCAATAAATAAACCGTATCAAGCATTACAACTTGAAGTTCTTGCTCATATTAACACTAAGCCCATATATTCACACCGGCGACGCTTTTTTTGACGCGATTTTTTTTACCGTGCTCTGGATTTTTACCTCTAGGCGTCGAACTGAGCATTGCGTATCAAACTGAATGCATCCAAAAGTGCACAGTTGGATTTTCAACTCACGCCGCTAAGCAGAGCGTTCAAAACTAGAAACGTCGCGCGTGCGCACGTAAGAAGACGATACATATTGATCGTCGCATACGCATACGCATCTTCCTCATACGGTGTTGAGAAATCTTAGCAGTTCCTAGTAGTGACAGATCATGTTGGCACAGTTTATAGTCACCTACATAATTACATTAGTATGAAGACAGTGCGCAGGTGGTTAGTGCTGGCTCTTTGCCTAAGAGTTAGAGGTGTGGCCCATGTAATTTATTTAGGACATGTTGTCACAAATTGATGCGAGGTACCTACTGTTGATTTTATATTAGGTATGTGGGATCAAAATGCCATCAGAAAATATTGTCAAATAGGTAGGTAGGAGGGGCCTGTGTCTAAATGATAACAGCCGCATAGGTCGATCGATCAGGTAAAGCTACGCTTGCCACGATCGGTCTGTGGATGGGTGACCATCTTTACATACTGAGACCCCTCCATGCCTCGGAAAGCACGTTAAGCTGTTGGTCCCGGCTGTCATTCGTGGATCTTTGACAGTCGTTACGGATAGTCAAAAGCCCGGAAGTCTGATAACCAGTCTTACCAAGGGGTATCGTATTACCCAATAACTGGGTTGTGGAGGTCAGATAGGCAGTCGCTCCATGTAAAATACTTATATTCAGCTGCATCCGGTTAGACTAGAAGCCGACCCCAACATAGTTGGGAAAAGGTTAGGCAGATGATGAGGTGGGTAGGAATATACTCAATGAGCACGCGAGAAGATCTTTCGAAATGCCTCCAATACCGAACAACTAAGAAAAATCAGGCCTAGATGATACGGCCAAGTAACGAGAAGAGAAGATATTTTCTCAGTAAACACAGTCTTGAATATCCCTAATAACGCCTGGGAAGAGGAAAATGCCCGCTGCAGGGTGGTCCAGTATCGAAAGGGAGATGAAAGCGGAGAACCTAACTCCTATATGACAACCCAAGACAGATCGTCCTGGCGCTGCTGCACAAGAAGACCCGATCCCAGATAGAACTCGGATTAAGGGATAAAAGAAGTAGAGGTAGGTAGGTATATTTTGCGTGGGCTTAAGGGCTACTGCTGAGCATGAAATCCTGAGTTAGATTCCAAGGTTGGGTAAAGTGTTATTGAGGTTTAACATCAGGAATATCAGTTAATCATCAGTAGCATTTGTGGCCGGTTGATGGCAACTGACTCGCAACCTATTACATGCGACTTAAAATATAATTTGCGAATTGTTGGTTTGGTACTATTGAAGCTTCTGCCACCTCTGCCTTTCCCTTTGTGGAATACAGGCGTGATGTTATGATATGTAATTTTTCGTGCTATTTTAATTTTCTTTTTTTTTAAATACATTTACATACATTTGCATTTACATCAACTTTATAGGTACTCATGCTCACAGTTTTAGAAATAACCTTCGGAGGATTTCGATGTTTATTATTAAAGTTTCAAAATTAGAACACATCGCGCAAACGCGAAGCGATACTTTTAGCGCCTCTTACGTCATCTTATTGCAGGCGGTTTGCTGTCAAAATATGATTCGGCAATGTTTGGGTCCAAGAATTTTAACGATTGGATTGCATTGCACGTAGGCAATAATAATCGTGCAGCTTTTTAAGGGCAGTGATTATGTATCAGTTTTTTGATTTGAAAATTAACATATGTCAAATTAGTGGTAAGATTTAAAAAAATATCTTTGGTAGGTACATGTTTTGCCACTAGGTACTTAATTCCAAAAATCAGAGTCAATATGACAAGGTTGGACTTCGAATAGTCCATGACTTTTCAGTAAGTAACAAATACCTACCTAGTTCTGATTTTCTTAAACAATGTCTAATTTGCAAGACAATGCGATTTCGTAACACAATTTGTGCTTGAAAATACAAATCAGCGTCTTTGTGGGATGTTCGACCGCTGCATAGAACACCCTACATTCTTACACATGTCTAATTAACGCTAACTATTCAAATTGGTAAAATCGACCTACATTGAGCACAAACAAATGAACCTACAACGCAAAATTGGCAACTAACAATCAGTTGTCGAAATATTGTAGGTAGGTACTTGAAAAATACGTGATAAAACTGTTTAATTAGGAAAATATTAACTAAAACCTTATCACCACCGGAACCTGTTAATCTGTTTTTGTTCCTAACGTTATCAATTTAAACGTACCTTTTAACAGAATTTTGTTTTAGTTAGCACTTTGGCTAAATAAATACCTACTTACTTACAAACTTAATGAGTAATTTAAATACCATGTGCGTGATATAACAATATGCAAATAAATTTGATAATTTGTTGAAAATATTCTAGCTAGACTAGGCCAACATTGAATTCCTAACCTTCGGCAGAGTAATCAGTGCCTTCGGTATAAGATTGATATAAAATAATTCTACAAATTTTACAACACGCCAGTGTATCTAAAATACTCAATCTATAGGATAAACATAATGTTATAAAACAACTAAAAAAATATCTACAATCAATTAATTCGATGGCATAATTTTGCAGCTGTTCGTTATGCAAAAAACTAACCTCACCTAATCGATTAACTCTTTGCTGTCAATACAAAACAATCAACCGTTTTACAATTGCAACAGTCAACAACTGTAGTGCACTGTGCAACGGTCGTGCAACGATCTCGATGTTACGTTATATAATCTGTGCAATCTCTCCTACAGTGGGGGTTACTATCCGTCCGGACTTGTCTTGTCTGGCTTTGTCATTTGTCCGGACGTTTCACCTTACAGGATTCATTTTATTTAGAAAATAAAAAAGTTAAGCGCATACTGTAAAAAGAAAGATTAAATAGAAAAATGTCCGGATCTTTTTTGTCACACTCCTGTGTGACAGTCTCTAAAAACTAGTTGCTTTATTCATGAACGTTGCTTTAGTAATTAGCGACTGTTTAACCATACATTTTTGACGTTTAAACGTCAAAGACTAAACTAATCATCGTTTATAATTATACCCCTATGTGTAAAATGAACGTATAGTGCTACAAGAATCTTTTGGCGCCTGAATAACACTGGCAGGGGCGCGTTGTTGGAAAACATTTTTGTGAAACTGCATTGAAAAAAAAAGATGGCGGCGTTAGTTCCGATTTTGGCCACGTGATTAAAGATCCTTGTACCGTTGTACTTTCTTCTGCCGTGTCTAAGCGTTGCTAGTTCTATCCTAGGCTAGGAGAGTTCGCCCTTGACAAGTTAACAGCGCGATAATCCCAATGGCATCGCTACGAATGTTTGTTTTTAATTATGTTTTATTAGTTTGACTTTGAAAACTTAATTTTGAATAGTTTAGCTTGCTAGTGTGTTGGCACGCGTGTATTTATTATTCGATTACTAGAAACTAACTGTCTATTCTACTTTGGTGGAGTCGTAGGTGGGTAAGTGAAACTATGTAGATAATTGTTGTTGTTACCTACGTATTTTAACATTAAATAGCAAACAATCCTATCAAGCTTTTCGTGGAAAATACATCAAAATACTTTAGAATGGATTGCAAATTCGCAATTATTAATTACTTAATCATTTCGTATGGATTTAAGAGGCGATGACGAGAGATAAAAATTCTATGCATATTTTTCGGTATTATATAAAATACTAGCTATTGCCCGCGACTACATCTGCGATCCAGGATGAAAAGTAGCCTATGTACCCAGGTCAATGGTCTTTCTGTGTACCAAATTTCATCGAAATCCGTTCAGCCGTTTTAGCGTGAAAGCATAATAACAAACAAACTCACTTTCGCATATTTATAATATTAGTTAGGATTAAGTTGATCCACACTGGTTCATCTTGGATCACTAACTACTAAACTATCTTGATAATACCCAAAATTAACCAAATTACCAAATTAAAGTCCATTCAGACGATTTTTAAATTTTCTTGTCACGATGCCAGCCTAATTAAAAAACTACGTTAAAATTCAATTAGTTTGTTGGACAAAGTTCTAACACAGCACGTCTGCCACCACGAAAACATGCTAATTGTGACTGCAGATATAATTTAGAACCACAAACCACGGCCTTGTATGCCAGTGCTGACAAATTAGCCAAACTTACTGTACCTAATTACTACAAATGATGGGTAAATTATTTCTAAATCTGTTTTCTATTCGAATTTGCAAAAGCTAAAGTCGAGACAATTGACTTAATTTCCAACGAGTTGGTTAAGCTAAGTTTTCTACATTGTTTTTCTTAAAATGGCTTTTCAGTCATGGATTACTAACTATTGTTTTTATAAAATGCGTTACTATGTGGCGCGATAAGGCATTAATTTACTAAGTTATAGGTAGCTAGCATCATCATAACATGTATAAAAATTGTCCTCGGTAGTCTGTTAGGTATCTTATATATAAAAATCTCGTTACAGAATCCCTGAAACACCTTGAGCCTATAGTTATAGGACGTCAGCGCCATCTGGACGGGGAGACTTACAACCTCCCAAAAATCTCGCGTCACAGTGTTTGATATCGAACTCCTTAGAAAAGGCTTGACCAATTTTCACCACCACTCACCAATACTAAACAATATCCGTAAGATTTTAATTAAGTACTTAGTATGAAAATGTAGTACGTATATCTACTATTAGTACCTACCTACCTAATGTTTGGGGTTATACACCTGTCACTTTTCACACACTTGAGATCCTTAACCCAGTTTGGTATGACGTAACGTTGTAAGTCCTTTTAGTTAAACTCGTGACTAGAGATTACAAAGTCATATTTATAAATAATAGTACATATTAACTACTAATAATAACTTGAGTTTTTAATTGATTCTATTTATCTATCCGGGGTAATCTTACATGACTGAGGAATTTTATCGATTTTATTTTACCGATGGTAAAAAAATAAGCAACACTATGGAAGAACCTCTTTGTGCTCCCAATCGTAAAAGTATAACTAGATAATTTTTCTAAGCTCAGTACCCACAAATTAGATCTATTACTGGAGACCGAACGAAAACGAAATTTTGTCTGATTTTCTTCGGGCGAAAACCGAAAACGATTTCTTTTTGTTTTTGGATATAAATCAGAGTGTAACCATTACCAATGGTCCTTGCTAAAATAAGTGATGAATTAAGTTACCAACAATGTGCTTTTGCTATTAGTAGTTAGCTAAGGTTCTAGCGTCATACAGTCTGGCCTATCTGGTACTTAATCTCTAAATAAAACATTTATCTGTACACCTAAGTTTATCCACACGTTTAAATGCAAAGTTCATTGTAATCTGTGCAAATAGCGGGCGGTGAGATCATCGCGCGATGAAGCCAGAGGAAACACACGACAAAAATACATGCCGCTTATATTTCAACTATTTTTCCGTATGGCTTTATTAATAGAAATATAGCTAGGACTGCCTAAAGGACTAGAGAGGAAGTTTTACCTAAAGGGGGACAGTATTTCCGCTGTATAACAGAGTTGGGGCTACCCAATTTGGATGGTTGTGTCGTGTTCTAGCGAAGGGTCAATGAAATATTTGGTCCTATAGTCGGACTCTTAATTAGCTGCAGTATAATGACAGCTTGTGTTACTTATCTAAATGACTGAAATTGGCGTCTTTTTGTTTTTTCACCGCCTTCAACCAAATCTTGTTATTCTAGTACAGAATAGTGGGTTAAAGTCTTATATCAAGTCGCCTCCGTACGAAGATGGGAGGGGTGGAGGGGGGTTGGGGGGGCGCCCTGTTTCACCCCCCCCACTCCTGCCCTGCCGGAGATGCGTAGTTTTTCTATTATTCCACTTTGAACAAAACCTTCTAACCTAACCAACACAAGTCTGTGTGCTCTGGGTAGGATCTGTCACTCATTAGCGTACGGGGAGGTAGTTACTTTCTGGCGCTTCGCCGGCCGCTGCCGCGGCACGCTCGCTGCGCTCGCTCGGCTCGCGCTAAGTGGTCACCGTTCTAACCTAACCTAACCTACACAACTCGCTTCACTCGCACGGTTCGCGCTATCTAACTTAACCTAACCAACACAAGTCTGTGTGCTTTGGTTACGATCTGTCACTCATTAGGGTGCGGGGAGCTAATAATCATAGCAAAATATAAAATTCACGTAAACTCGAGAGCAATGTATAATGTACTCTGTGCTCGAGAGCAACGGAATGACAAAACGAACGCCAGACAAAAGTACCTATTTGTCAATGTAAACAAACCCCGCTTTCCGAATTGCGTCAAAAGCGATTATATCGCGAATCCGACCAACGCGCAACGTCACAATAGTACTCAATAGTCCTTATATTTTGTGACTATTAAATTTGGTTGGATTCGCGATATAATCGCTTTTGACTCAATTCGGAACGCGAGGAAAATGGTTTCTTTTCACGCATTTCGATAAACGCAGTATCGAAATCGCTACGAAATGTATCAAAATTACGTTCCTTCTTACGCATTTGTAAGATTTCCCAAGATTTTTAAAATAATAATTAAAATATTTTGGCGCGTCTCCGGCAGCAAAAAATACATTTTATCGCTTAGTACGAACCCCCTAAACCCTCCCATATCTACACTTAACTCAGATTCAGGCGACTCGATATAAGACCCAACCCGTGTCATTTTACTGCAGCTAATTAAAATTCGGACACTAGATAAACGACTTTTTTTTGTTGTTTGGCAATATGTTTGGAATGGTAAGCAATATTCATAATTTTCTGTCATTTTGGCCCAGAAATAAAAGACTATAAAAGTTAATTACCTACATGTACATATATTAATTAATTAATACTTGCACATTAGTGTATAATATGTAGAGTGCATTTGTTTTGCTTTAAATGTAGGCACGTGCCTACATTTAAAGCAAAACAAATGCACAATGTTACAAAAAATATATAATGTTCAATAAAATGACAATATTTTACCAAATTTATGAATTAATCTTGAAGAGATAATCTTACCTCCTGAAGTGACATATTAGCAGATGTATCACACTGTGATCCCGTGACACATATTCCTTATCACATCACAATGAATACACGATCATATCTCAAATTTGACAATATCATGGCACCAATGAATGTATAATCACTGCACTACTTAATAAAATAAGTACACTATTTATATCGTTAATGTACTCATTTACATATTTTGTTTATGTACCCACTAACGATGGTTAAAAATAATATCAAATTAAAAAACGAATGTTTACCGATACGACAAGCCCCTAATTGAAATAAATATTATGATAATTACTTTATTTACATTTGAGGGTAGTGTTATTTTTTACTTAATTATCTAAATATTGCTTTTGTTCGTTTATATTTATTTTTCAAAATAAACATACAACTCCCGCCATTTCCCTGGCACACTCCGCCGTCACTGGCATCACTGTTAAATTCAATTTGAATGCGGAACACAAATTTTCAAATTTGGAACATCGCTTACAATGGAGTCACGGCCGCGTTCCAAGGTCGACATTGTATGCAGTTGCTGCTTTTATCGCCTAATGATCAAATGAAATTATGCATAGTCAACAACTTTAGCATTGTTTCACTCGGCGAGTGTGTGACCTTGGCTGTTATCGATTTTGACACTTCGGATTTGGTATTTCGATTATTCGAGTTATGTTTTCGAGTTTGTTCGTTTGTTTTCGCGCGTGTTAGTGCAGACGTCCTTCGTGGTGGACGCCCGCGTAGCGACTGGTCCGCGGTTGGCTGAACGCATTATCACACACGTTATCAGCTTGTTATCAGCACGATTTTATTGTGACTGTTCACAAAGTTTCACTTCATTAACTCGCCTTATCATATATTATTATGTTTTCGCACTACGAAGTGCTACGAAGGCAACTCATTACCTATAAGTACATAATGAGTAACTGGATTCCGCTGAATTTTTCAGTCGATAAAACTGAATTTTCGGCGCGTTTGGTGTTTTTGCTGAATAACAACTTTGGAGTAAAATTAAATACTCGTTGTCAGCGAATTTCTATCAGAATCAACTTGTTACGAAGTTGTTTGAACTTTTAACTTTTGAGTGCTTTCAATAACTTAGTCTTATTGGATTTGTTTCTAACACGCGATTGTTGTAGAAAAAATGTAAAAGTGTTGACTATTTTTGTTCTGTTATTTAGCAAACAACCTGAACCAATCTTTTAGTAGACAATAAAACTATGTATGTGTGGGTTCTATGTAAATAATAGTAGGTAACTGATCAGCTAATAAATGAATGATTCAATGCTCCTTTGGGAGTATCTTTGCTGAATTCTCTAGTGCCTAAATTCTCATAATTTTTTGCCAAAAAACACTGCGGTTTAGATAACTGTTTCACGAAATTTTAGCGGTCCGAAATCAAACACCGTTGTTTCACACAATGTACCTCTACTTACCTACATGAAGTTATTTTAATTAAAAGTATAAATAAGTTGTAGGTAGGTAGAGATATTCCTAAGCTTGAACATTTTGGAATTTGAATATGGTTTGGTTTAGTTTGTTTGGTTTGGTTTTGGTTACTTTGGTTTGGTTTGGTACATCGGTATGCCGATGGATTACATGTCGTCATCCACAAAAAAACGGCCTCACTCCTGAGCAGAATAAGAGGAAGTCGCAATAGCATCCTGAAGGCTGTGGCGACAGATACTTCTTCCGCCATAATAAGGCAATTTGTGCGAAGACTTGTTCCATAGTTTCTGGGTGTCGAGTTGTTGGATGGTCTTCGCACTCTTTGGTCTTTAGTTTAAGTTACTAACAATAGTATTTTAAGTGCAAAACTGTTACTAACAAGTTATAGATCATAATATACTTAGTTGTCCGAAATAAAATGATTATTATTACCTATTATTATTATTTACTGATCCCCACGTTAGAGTAATAAATCATAAGTACGTAGGTACTTAATATAGTAACGCGGGAACAAACTGAAAATATAATATTTACCCGTCATTAAATTTATACCTAATTACTCCGATCAGATAAGTACTTTTTTCTCAGCTCATTGTTTTGTATATCATCAATAAATAATTATGGAACATTAGTCCTTATTTATTTATTGAATTCTGGGAAAGTATCGCTTCGGTCATCACAACTAAGTACCTACTTACATTGTGACAACAACAACATATTGACTAGTTGTAATGACCCGTATTCGCACGGCTAAAGACAACAAATTATCAATTGGTTAACTCTGTGAAATTCCGTGTTTTATGGAACAAAGAATAACCCAACAACAATATGAAAACAAGAAGTTTTATAAGTCGGAAAGCTATTTCGTAAATTAAAACAAAGACCGTTTCATTTCGCACGGAATCCTAAAAATCTAGACTAAAAATAAACAATCGCACTTACTTCACAGCACTTACAAAACATGGATGCACTATCGCACTTACACGCTCAATGTCATTGGCGTGACTGATGACATCACGCGCGCGCCGGCGTAATAAATCGCTGTCATATTTGGCAGCCGCTGACAACAGTGACAACTGTCGATATGCGCATCAAGTTGGAACGGTCGTGCACCCCGTCACTATAATTAGTGATGTGGTTTGCAAATATCGATTGAAAGTAATAATTTGTAATCTCATTGTGCTTATCAGTGATAAGGCCTTTTTGTAATTTGCTATCAATCATAAATTATCTATCATTTGTATCAGAAATACCATTAATAACGTTACATAATAGAAATATCAAACTAAATTTGTTTTTTTTTAGTCAGTACCTACTAAGTACAAAAGTTAAAAGATTCTACAGTTTACCCTTTATAATGGACTTCTCATTCCTTACTTGAATTTTGTATACCGACCTCGCCTAGTTTTTTTTTTTATACGAGTAAAAGTGTTATTTACAAAATAAATATAATTATATAAAAATAAATATAATTTTGATTAGAGCAACTGAAATAATGAAAGAAAAATATAGAAATCCGAACCATGTTTACTTGAAACATTAAAATGTACGCGTTACCCGAGAGATAATTAAACTGCTTTTATCATCGCTTTACGTAAACAATATTTCTACACCTGTTTTAATAACACACTAAAAGAATGGATGCGTAAGTAGTAAATAACAAAATATGCAATAAAAATAATAATACTTTACATAATTATACAAAAAAAACTTTTATCTTTCCAAATTAAAATATGCAGTAAAATTTTTATGTTAAAAAAATATTTTTATCATTCCTTTATGACTAAAGTTACAGAGTCTGAAAATTCTTTAGGACATAAAAAGTTTGGCGCTAAGTGCATGGACCTCTAAGTCTTAACTAAAAGACGTGGCAGTGCCACGCCCACTCACTAATTGTATAATAAAGTACACAAAAAAGTGCTGATGGCGCCTGTTACACAAATAAGGCATATGTTGATCGTGTGCGATTTTTTGGGAAATAATTTAAACAAATTTTATGGCCATGTCCATCTTGAGTGTTTTAAATGCTGGCGGACAGGATTAAGAAAATAAATGTTAGCTTGTCCTATATTCAGCTTAAGACACATGAGGACACATCAAGCTGAACATTTAACAGTTTTAGCTGACGTCGCAATGTATTGTATTTTTGTACAATGAGAAGTCATTTTATACCCTGAAAATGTATAGCTTGATTTATGTCGTCGTGCGTACCTACAGGAGATTTTTCATAATATGCAATACTAGCAACGCCACGCGGTTTCACCCGCACAAGTGTCGATCCCGTGGGAATATAGGGATAGAAACTATCCTATGTCCTTCCCCGGGATGCAATCTATCACTCTGCCAAGTGCCAACTATCGAATTCCGTTTAGTGGTTTAGGCGTGAATAGGTAACATACATACAGACAGACAGACAAGTTACTTTCGAATTTACCTATAATATTAGTATGGATAACAAGATTCCCAAAAATTGCAATTACAAATAATTGGGTGCCTATGGCGCACACTACACCTAAATTCAGTAAAAAAACGAATGTTATCATAACGCAAAAAGCAGCACTCATGTAGTTATCACAACACACACTATAGTGTGACTGAAAACTCGTGCGAAATTCCCATTTAATTTAGAAAAGTGCAACTCTACTCAACATGGTTATATGCCCAACCCCATGAGACATAGCGTGATAGTCTTTTACAACTGAAACATTGAGAACATCGACCTTAATTCATTAGGTTAGGTGCGGTCAGCAGCGTGCGTCATGGTCGTGGGTTCGAGGCTTTGTTTGCGCATTACTTATTGATCTTCAGGTGTATCCTAAGTTGAGTGCTTAACGGGTGCTAGCGGTAGTGAAAAAGGAGTTACGATTGGTGTATGTGCTTAGAGAGAATATTCAGAAAATTTGAAGAATTATTACTGGTTTTGGAAACTAGTCGTAAATCAGCTAAACATTATTAGGATTTGCGTGGTTGATCAGTAGTGAAACAAAGTTTTTTTACTCCTTAAATATCCTGAATTTGGGTAGATACAGCCACGAATCTCCATTTAAACATAAGCGATCACAGATATCAGATCAAACCTTCGACTCGAAGAGCGCGGAAAGACATTATTTCAGACACTGCTCTAATGTAACTACCCCTTTGGTAACCTTAAACATTAGACAGTTATGTTTGAAAGGATGAGTGTAACAAGACAAAACATAAACCTACAGCCTTTAATGATACCTTGGGCTATAACAATCGACATTTAGATGCTAATAAACAACCTTACCTTCCTACTACAATCGTAGTAGCTAATAAATCCAGTTTAAATGTCAGGCTGGTTCAACAAACAATACCTAAGCTAAATATCTATACTAATAATAACCTAAATTATGATAAAAAAGCACTTCCTCTCTCCTTAACATCATCATTATATTTTCTTTGCTCCTGTTTCATATCTATTATTATATGTATAAATTTATTTAGATTAAAAAATATACTATATGTATGTATTGTATTATGTAAATGGTACACCACAGACTACCTACAGTATTTGTCTGTCCTTCCCCTTTTTAATCCATCCAAAGGTTGTCTTTATAAGATCGCTTTTAGCGATAAGACAGCCCATTGTGTCACCCTTTGTAGTTTCTATATTTATGTCTGTAATTTATATGGGGTACATAATAAAGAGTATTCTATTCTATTCTAAGCTAGCTATCTTAGCTTTAGAGTAGTAACTACTAGACACCGTTAACTGAACTGAGAGGTCGTGTCCGGACTTTTGTCACTTATTTGCTTAACGCTAAGTAGGTAAAGAGCCTTTGGTAATTGTTTGTTGTAGCTACATAAGCCAAAAGTCTAACGGTTTTTATAAATTGGTCGGTTCCTAGTCTCATTGAATCAGCAAAATAAAAGTAGATACCTAATTTTTCGTTTTAAAATGGAATGCATCCGAATTTTTTTGAAAAATTTAATGAAAGCAGTTTATCATAATTATAAATTCTTAAAAATACTGAGATAACATGAAGAAATGCCATAATTTTTAAATAGCACGCAGAGGTCGGAGATCAATTCCATTTAGTCTTTAATTAAATAGGTATAACTGTAAGAAGTCCATCTAACATTATTGCCTTAAACTGGAAACATCCTTTGTTAACACCACCCAATAAATTCATAAAGGAAACAAAATCAACTGCATATGCAGAAAATCTGTAAGATTAAAGCTAGCACTCACTTGAGCAGTGTTCGGCGCGTCATCAGGTCGCAGCGCGTGTATCCGCGCCTCCTGGAAGTCGGCGAAGGCGCGCACGGCAGCCGCAGCGTCGCGGTAACGCTTCCATAGTTCCACGGCTTTGTGGTACCTTGGGAGAACCAGGTAGGTTAGATACCTAGTGGTGGTGAGTTTTTAAAAGGAAGTTAGTTCGTCATCTCAAGTTAATAGAAAGTTCAAAAAACCGGCCAAATGCGTGTCGGGCCACGCACAGTGTAGGGTTCCGTAGTAGCCCGTTATCACAATGTAGTACGATTCTGTTGTTCTTTATTCTGAATAGGTAAAAAAAAAACATATTTTGGTTTTCAATGCAAGTCTTTACCCATTATAAACAAGCAACTACTTCATCTTAGTCACTTTAAAGGATTAATGCTAAGGATTTTGTATTTGGTACAAAATTATCCAACACCCAAGTTCAACGACTATTACTGCTAAACTAATAAAGTTATCTTAACCGCTATACTTTTCCTTTAAAGTTCATGAAATGCACTTTCATCGAGAATTTTTCCAGATTTTTCAAGCTAGTAGTTTAGCTTTTAGAGGGGGGGGGGGGGGGGGGACGCCCTACTGGAATAAAAATTTGCACTTTAAACTTTAATATTTCGTAAATGGAGCATTAAATCGAAAAATAATTTTAGCAACCCCTAAGCCATTTAGAAGACCTATTCAACGATACCCCACACGATGGGGTAGATGATGAAAAAAATATTCATCCCCACTTCACATGTCCCCTGCATGTGAAGTGGGCTGAGGTACCCTAAAAAAAAATATTTTCCAAAATTTTATTTTACTACTTTGTTGGCGTAACTGATATACGTACTCCTACGAAATTTCAGCTTTCTAGTGCTGACGGTCACAGAGATTAAGCGAGGACGGACAGACAGACGGACGGACAGACAGACATGGCGAAACTATAAGGGTTCCTAGTTGACTACGGAACCCTAAAAAGGGTGTTGGAACTTTTTATAATATCTGGAAGGACATGGGAAGGCCTTTCGCCCACCTACAGTATTGACTAAAAAGTGGAGTGGAAATAGTCACGAAACCACTAATAACAACATGTAAGTGTAGAATATTAACACATTAGTTTCCACAAAAAGACTTAGGTAAAAAAAAAAAAGTACATGCATGTGCATTTATTTATTTATTTGCATTAGTTAATTCGGATGCTAAAAATACTCAATGAAGAAAACCATAATTTTTAGTTTTCAAAGGATACTTCGAAAACAAATCTTTTCTAAGGGTCCTTTGGAAACTGAAATGGAAGATTTCATGAGGATCAGTTCGAGACGACTTGAATCAAATACTAGAACGCCTAAATAAGTTATTGTAGTTAAGTTCGCTAACGCTACAGTTAGTGGCATAATTCCAGCAGGCACTTCGGTACTTACTTGTCGCACAGCTGGGTCAGGTTGGTGCACGTGTGCTCATACGCAGCAGCGGCATCGTCGAGCTCTCTCCGCAGGCTGGCGGCCACGCTCGGCTCGCTGGACGCCTGCAGCGGGGCCGCGGCCGCGGTCAGCTCGCCCACCAGCTCGCCGCTACGGCGGGACAGCGACTCGCTTAGGGTCTGTTGAAGAAAAAAGATGTTACAAAAGTGATAAGCAAATTATATGCCGGCTGTATGGGTGAAGTAGGTAGATAATTATAGTAAATCCAATTTTTTCCAATATTTGAAAATATCTGCAACTGAGCAATTTGTGATGAATTCGACCTAATTTTGTTATATACGCCGTTATTGTCATGTACTCGTACATACATCAGACAAAATGCTCTTTTCGAAACAATACTAACATGTTAAATGTTATGTGGCAGCACTCTAAATAAATAAGTTGAGGAAACATTCCAGGGTTCCACGGTCAGCAGGCATTCTTTATCTGGCATATAACTTCAAACAACGCCTGCCGAAAATATCCGGGGTTGGTAAACAGGCACTATGACAGTATTTTATCATTACTCTATTCCAGGTTATATTGGGATTCCTGTAAGAAATATGGAAAGAATCGCAAGAGTAGGCTTTTGCCTATCAGTAGACCACCATGTAACTACTCACCTCAAGTTTCTCAGTAGCCTTCAGCAGCCTGTCATAGTCGACTTGGCCCTGTACAGTCAGCAGCTCCACCATGTAGTCAGCCTCTCTGACCGCGCCCTGCACCAGTTCCAGCTGACGCTCGAACCGACGCCACAGATGAAGTTTGGCGCGGAGACGAGCGCTTAGGTCGCTGCAAGCCGCTTCTAGTTCGGCGTGTATTTCCTGTTGAGGGGGACATTGGTTAGAAGTTAAAAAAATGTCATTGTGGTGCTACTTTAGGCCTGAAACTGCGTTAAGCGGGCGCCCGCGCGGTTTCATACAAAAGTGCTCCGTCGCGGGGACCCGCGCGGGCGTCCGTCACGGGGAGGCGCGCCCCGCACCCACGCAACGGGGCTAAAAAACGGGGTTAAAATTGAACTAGCGACACTGCGTAAATAAAATAATCCGGTCTCCGCGACGGGTACCCGCTACGGGGACCGTCGCGTTCCAACGGAGCCCACCCGCGTGTCCACGCGCATAGACACGCGACGGTTGCCCGTCGCGGGCGCCCGCTTAACGCAGTTTCAGGCCTTAGCTTCGCTCCAATACACAAATATAAAAAAAATACAAATGACAATGATTGCCATTAGATGACTTAAAATTGAGTTGCATTTGAGTACTCAGCCACTACATAACAAATAAGTTAAAATTACCTGCAAAGCAGAGATATCTTTCTCGACGCCCGTGGGCGACACGACGACACGTAGACTGGTCGGCAGCGTGTGTAGCGACTGCCTCAACACCAGAATATCCCGCCATTGCGACGCTAGTTCCTCAATCAGTTTATCACAGTTCTCCGAAGCTCGTTCCACCACATCACTGCCCAACCTTTCAGCCGTTTCACACTCCTCAAGCGTTAATGTAGCTCTACGCTGACTCTTCTGGCATCTGAGTATACCAGCCTGAACTTGCATGATCTTCTCCTTCAACAACATGCTGCGTTCAAGCTCTTCAGCTATTTGGTCATCAAGAATACCAGACTGGGTCAGTAAAGCACCAACGCGTTCAGATTCAGCGGTGGGTAATAGGATCAGCCTTCCTAGTTCGTTCTGTATTCTGTCTATACGGCCAGTCATGACTTGTAGTCTTTCTATATACAGGTTGAGTTCGTCTTCGCTCTTGATCACGCCTTTGAGGCCGTCTAATGATGCGCGGAGTTCTCTTAGTTCTTCTTCGAGAATGTTTAGCTTCTCTCCTGAGGATACGTCGCGGTCTGAGATGTTTTGAATGGCTGTTGAGTGGATGTTATCAATCTTAGATGCCAAGTCACCCCATTTGTCTTCGATTTTGGAGAAGAACTGCCTCTGTACCATTTCGTCGGACACTGGTAGGATTTCGAGAGCCTTTTCGAATTGAACTCCTGATTCGTTCTTTAAGTTGTTGTGAACTTCATGTTGTGCCTTTAATTCCCAGAATCTTCTGAGGTTGCCAGTGGTTGTGATGTTTTCTGGTGTAATGAACTCTAGTTCTCTGTTGGCAATCTTCATCCATCCTTCAATCCTGTCGATTAGAAGATCGTACGTCACCCAGTTTTCTTTAAAAGCATTTAATCTTGTTAACCTGGAATCCACATCTTCCTGTAACTTCAACAATGTGTCTAGTGCTACAGAGCATTCCGTCTCTAAACCAGTACATACTATCAAGTTCTGTAGGCTTTCGGTGATGGATAGAAGACGCAACATCTTGGCGTAATGATGAGACACGTCCAGACTTATAGACTGGTACAGGTTGATGTACTGTTCGTGATCTCTTGAAGTGACATTGCTCAAATCTGGAACTCTTTGTTGAGCTACAACCAGCCATTGGCGTTCTTCCTTCATGCCGTGTTGTAGTAGCGACCATCTTGATGCTGCTAATGTCATTTGTTGAGCTCTGCTCGCAGCCCTATCGATGATAACTGTCGCTCTATCGTGTAGAGAATTATGTAGTGACGAATATTTATTTCTTGTTTCACTGTCTAGATTGTCTTCTAACGACTCAAGGATAGCTCTACAATGGCTCAGGTTAACGAAGAACTTCCTGTGTTTTTGTATTTCTTCGTGCAGGTGGTCCAAATCTGAGACAATGATCTTTCCGTCTAGCAAAGCTTCAGCAACATCAGTAATCTGTCCGAAGTCCTCCAGAGTCTGTTCGTATTCTTCTGCTAGGGAAGCAAGTTGTAACAATCTGTCTCTTTCAGTGTTAATTGTGTTCTCAACTTGTTTGGTGTCATCGTCGGCGTTGTACAATTTAGTAGGACACTCCCTCTTGGGGTTCGCTTCGACAAGACTGCGACATCTCTTGAACATTTTCCTGATGGTCACGAAATTATCCAAGTTGTTTGTTTCGATTGCATCTAACTTCTCTAATTTCTGTTGCGTTGGTATTTCCGACAGTATGATATCATCTAGTGTGTTTTTCACTGCCTCGACGTCGTCGCTGAGTTTATCCGTGTCGTCTAAGAATTTGATCCATTCACTTTCAACTTCTTTCACTTTGACCGAGCTTTGACTGTTCAAAGTATTAACCGCGTCCACTTGACGCGTTAATGTTTCGATCAAAGTAATGATTTCTTCGTTCACTTCCGTCACTTCAATGATGTGTTTTAGATTTTGAACGTGTTTTTTAAGTGATTTAAGGCGTTCAGTTTCTTCCGTTGACTTCACGCCGCTCACAGTCTGTCTCTGGATCTTGTATTGTATTTCTTCTAACCAAATTGAAATGGTTTCAATGACTATGATAACGCTTCTTTCTGTTCTAGTTGGATCATTGCTTTCGATTGAATTCTTCAATTCATCTAATTCTTTGTTGACAACAAGGTTGTAAGATTGTTCTACCGATGGGGCTAATAACGCAACTGTCATGGAATCATCTGGGATGGTCTTCTGTTCAGTTACTGATTGTGTTCGCTTTTCAAGAGCATCGAGTAATCTTGCCTTTTCTGATTTTTGAGGTATAATTGTCTTGCTAGGGGATGGTGATTTGGATTTTGACCTTTGTACTACGTCAGAGTAGGTCAATTTATGTTGAGTTTGCCTTGGCATCGTAGGACTGGCCAGTTGAGAGATACCTTCATCTATTGAAGCGGAGTCTCTTAGTGACATATCTTCGCTTGATGGTGTTACAGACATTGAAAGTTCAGTGTTAATTGGGTCTGATAGACTCTCAGGTGACAAAAGAGGTGATTCTGTCTTCTTCTTTGATTTACGTTTCCTCTGTTTGTATTTATCACCCAAAATAGACTGAGGAGGTTCTTCAAACGAGCGTTCACTTTCAATGAAGTCGGTAGTAGCTTGAGGAATGGAGATCTGAGCTCTGAGGTGAACTTCATAAGGTTCATCCGTGGATGTGGAAATAGAATCTTCAGAGTAAACCCTAGGTGATGTTTGCTGGGTACTATCAAATGTAATGACTTCTCGTCTTTCCAGGTCTAGTATTGGCATTGCCACTGGTGGTGATCTTGGAGACGTCTGTTGTGTGCTGTCTACTGTTATGACTTCCTTCTTTGGTGGTTCAACCACGGGTGCAACCACAGGTACAATCACGGGTTCAACGACCGGTGTAGGTTCTTGTTCTACAGGTGGTGATGGCACTTTCGGTACTTCCACCACTTCCGGCACGTGTACGACTGGTTCTTCTCTAGGAGTGGTCTGCTGAGAAGTTGCAACAGTTTCCACCTCCTTAAGCTCGGGTTTTGGAACCTCCACCTCTTTTCTTGGTGTCGTTTGCTGTGTGCTGTCAACCGTGATGATTTCTTTCTTGATCTCAAGCGAAGGTAGTGAAGGCACTTCTACTGGCACAGGTTCGACTTCTTTGATAGGCTCTGGTTCAGGTGTATCAGACTGAGTGAAAGTACTAACAAGTGGAACATCAGGTGTTTGCATACCCATCTCTGTTAACGCTTTTTCTTTGATGGGAGAAGTTGACGTTCCCTGTTCTGTAATCTCTTGTTGTACTGTCTGAATATCAGTTTCAGTTGTCTCTACTAACACTTCAGTACTCTTTTCATCCTTCTGTACAACAGGCAATGGAGAAGTTTGTATTTCTCGTGATTCTCGAATAATCTCAGGTGTTATTGGTTTCTCGATGACAACAGGCTCTTCAACGACTGGTGAAGTCTGTGAGAACTTTTCTTCAGGAGTGACTATGTCATGTGGAATTACTTGAGTTGTTGCTTCAAGTTGTATGATTTGTTCTGGAGTTGCTGACCTGCTTGTTTGTATTTCAGTATCTGACATTATTTTTTCTACTACAGTAGTAACTTCTTCAATCGTTTGTGTGTGAGCTTCTTTGTCTTCCACCGGTGTTGTTTGTATTATGACTTCGCACATAGACGTAGGTGTTGTCTGTAGTTCAATGTCAGATGTTTCAGGTCTTGATACCTCCTCGATAGGTTCAGTTTCTTCAGGAGATGTTTGAATAGAGTATTCTTGGGTTGCAATTTCTTCGACTACTGAAACTGGGAATTTGAGAATCGTTCCTACTTCTCTCTCAGCCGTCTCTGGACTGCTTTGCACACATTCTTCAACAATTTTGACTGTAGTGATGTCAGAAGTCTCGCTTATAGTATGGTATGATTCTTCCTTTGGTGACAAAGCTTCAACTTCTGTCCCGAGTTTTGGACTTTCTGGTTTAACTTCCGGTTCTGGCTCTGGTTCCACTACAGGTTCAGGTTCTTCATCAGGTTCTGACGGAGACTTCACTGGTTCAATAGGAGCCTTCTTCTTGCGTTTTCTATCTCTTCCTTTCTTTGCAGGTTCTAGCATTTCAACTGGTGTCGTCACAGTCGTGTCATCAGTTTCAGTGGTAGTGATAACTGGGTAAGCAGTTTCCTCGCTAACTCCATGAGGCTTTCGTTTCTTATGTTTCTTTTTCCTGTCAGGAGTTGCTATTGGTCCCAAAGAGAGGTCTTCAGCCTCGTATCCTCGTTCTTCTGAGATAGTTAGAGATTCAGATTCGACATACGAGTCTTCAATAACAGGTATTGCTGGTTCTTCAATTGAAGGTTCTTCGGGTGTTTCTACCTTTTCCGGTACTTGAGGTTCCTCAATAACTGGTTCTTCAAGCAGTTCTACAACAGGCTCTGGTGTAGGTTCAACAACTGGTGTAGGTACCTTGACCGGTTCGGGAACAACTTCTTGTACCACAACTGTTTCTAATACCTCTTCTGTTGGTATAGGAGATTCGCGTGATGGTGATGTAGGAAGTTCCACATAGTGACTGAGAGATGAACTGCCAGAAGCTGCAATACTCCTATCAGTTTCGACTTCAGTCGACTCACTCGTTGTAGAACCAGTCTTGTGCTTCTTCTTCTTTTTACTCTTTTTAGGTTCTTTAACTGATTCTGGTGTGACTTCTGCTTTAGGTTGCTCGGCTACTACGTCAGCCACAGGAACTTTGACTTTTTCTTTAGTGATTTTAACTTCACTTGGCAAAATCACTTCAATATCTTTCTTTACAACGATTGGTTCAGCTTCAAAGTCTTCAACCTTGAGGTCATATTGTACTTTAGGTTCAACCTTCTTTGCTTCACGATATTTAGTCAACGACAATGAAATGTCAACTGTTTGTTCAGGTTTGTCGGTCTGAGTAACTTGAGTATCAGGTTTGGAACCTCTCAGATCAGTATCGAGGCGTTCTGATTGTAGCAACATGGAAACGTCGTATTTAGTACCAGGTCTGTCTGTCAACGGTTGTACTGGACCAACAAAATCAGTTGTTTGTGATGGCGCATCTTGTTTTTCAGGCAGGCCGAACGTCATCAAGAGTTTGTTGACACTGTCAGATGAACCTTGGACTTGGGGCTCGTACTGTCTTATATAAGACATTTCTGGTGCAACAGGAACTTCTGTGACGTCAGATTCAGAGAGGGTTGTTCCCACCCTCAATGTCTTCACTTCAACTGTAGACTGTGTCGGTGCCTTTTCAGTAGTTTTATGACTCACAATCTTTTCAACTTCAGTTTTAATAGTTTCTGGAATTTCAGGAACTTGTTCATATTTATCTGAGCCTTCTTTGATGATAAGTTCTTTAGTTAGTTCTACAATACCAATCTGAGGTTGTTTCACAGTTTCAGTTTGTAGGAAAACATCTTCAATAGGTACTGGTTTTTGTTCAGCAGGAACTGGGACAGGTTGCAGAGGTTTTACGTCCTTAGGTACTGAAGGTACAGCTTCTTTCTTTTCTGGTATTGGCTGTTCCTTGATAGAAATATAAACTGATGATGGTTTCTCATCAAGATGTACTGGATCTTTAGGCTCTGTGAAAGTACCTGTGGATACTTGAGTAAGTTCTTTGATGCTAGTCTGAGAAACATCTTCAGGAATGTCAAATAGTGTTTCTTCTGAAGGCTTTTCTTTTGGCCAGACTGTTTTAACGGGGGAGTGAATAGTTCCAGCATGAATGCTTTCTTTCTCTAACATTTCTTTGGTTAGTTGTGAAATGTTGAACTGTGTTACGCCGGTTTGTTCTGTAATTTCTTGTGTGATGAATTGTACACTTGCATCTTCTGCTTTTTGCTGCGGTACCACTTGTTTTTCAGGAGTCTTAGCCTTCTCTGTAAGTTTCTTATCTTCTACAGGTATAGGCTTTTCTGTACCTTTCAGTTCCCATGCAGGTGTCTCTGGTTTTTTAGGTTCAGGTACAGATATTACTTTCTTACCGATTGCCTTAGTAAAGTCAACTTGTTCCGTCACTTTACTAGCAGTTACAACTTCAGGGACAACATTTACAGTTTCCTTAATTTGCGACAAAGTTTCAGGCAATTCAGGTACTTCAATAGCTTCAACAGCCATTTCAAGTAGTTCTTCTCTCGTTACAGGTACGGCAGGTATTTTAGAGACTATTGTATGGTCCATCTCACTGCCTATAAAGCTCTTATTAAGATCAACAAGACGTGCATCTTTAGGTACTTTAGGGGTGACATCAGTCACTTTTACAGCTTGAGCTAATTCAGGTTCAGGTTCTAAAATGTCCTTAGTTGTGATAGTAGTTAGAGGTTCAGTTTGGATAGTTTCCTTGACAATTGTTAGTGTTTCAGGTGTTTTGGAAACCAGTTTTTCAATCGTAGGTCTACTCTCTTGAATGCTGGTTGTTGTAGTTTCCTCGTGAATTGTTGTAGCGACTGTTTTACCAGGTTTAACCTTGACAGTCTCTTGAGGCTTAGGCGACTCATCCTTTATAGGTTTTTCAGGAATTTCCTCGTCTTTTTTAGGTTTCTTAGATCCTTTCTTTTCTTTTTTTCGTTTTTCAGGAATGGGTTGTTCCTTTTTAGGTTTGTCCGGTGTTCTGTGTATAGCAGAATGGTCGATTTCAGTTCCTAAGAAACTCTTTGTGACATCGAAAACAGACGTGTCCTTTTCTGTTTGAATTGTAGTCTCGGTGATTTTTGTTGGTTGTTTAGGTATGGTATCAACTACTTTAGGCTCTGTGAGATCATCCTTCGTAGGTATCCGTTGTTCAGTTAATTTCATTTCTACAGTTACTTTTGTTTTTAATTCTTCTGCCTTTGATGGTTTTTCGTCTACTGGTTTTTCTGTTTCATCTTTGGGAACTTTAGATTCTTTCACTGGAGCCTCTTTGGTTTCTTCTGGTTTCTGTGGTATCTCTTTAATTTGTTCCGGTTTCAGCGGTACCTCTTTTATTTTTTGTGGTTTCTCAGGAATTTGTTTAGATTCTTCTGGTTTCTGAGGTACGTCTTTAATTTCTTCAGATTTTAATGGTACCTCTTTAATTTCTTCCGGTTTCTGTGGTACTTTTACAGGTGACGCTGGTATTTTTGAAACCGCAGAATGATCCATTTCACTGCCAATCAAGCTCTTAGTTATATCAATGAGACTTGTATCTTTATATCCATTTGTTTCAGGAGTTTTGGTTACAACAGTCTTAGTTACTGTTTCAGTGATTACTGGTTTATCACTGTCGATGTCAGTAATTTTGCTTGTTTTAGTCGATTTCTTAGTAACGGTAATTTGAGGTTCAGTAGACTGTACAGTTTCCTGAATCATTTTCATCACTGTATCAGGTTCTGGACCCTTGTCTTTTGGAACATGTGTTACAATTTGTGGTTTGTCTACTTCACTTGGTTTAGCAGAAGGTACTGGTTCAGTAGAAGTAACAACTGTCACAGTTTCCTTTTGTGTGTATTCAGGAACTGATGTTCCAGAAGTAGTAATAGTTGTTCTCGTCTTAGATTGTTCAGTTGGTCCGGAAACAGTGACTGTTTTAGTAGTCACTGTTGCGTCAGAGCCAGTTCTGAAGACAGGTGTTTGGTCATCTTCAGGTTTCTTTGAAGAAACTTCTGGTATAAATGAATGTTCCATTTCGCTGCCAATCAAACTCTTGGTGACGTCAATCAGACTTGTATCCTTGTGTGAATCAGTGGAAGTCACCGTTGTGAACTGGGATGTAAAATGTTTTGTAGTTGTTGTTGTTGAAAACATATCTGGCTGTTCAGTCGTTGTAATAGTAGTGACGTCAGGCTCAGTAAACTGTATAGTTTCTTTGACAACTTTGACTGATGCATCTGGTTGGTCACTTGGCCGTTCAAATGATTGAGGAATTTTCTCTTCAGTTACTGTCTGAATAATATCTTTGACTTCAGGCCTTGAGTCAGCGAAATATTCGCTTTCACTACCAATCAAGCTCTTTGTTACATCAACAATGCTAGTTCCTTTTTGTGTATGTCCTACTGTGACTGTTGTCGTTTTCGAGACCTTTGGTAATTCACCTGTAACATCCTCTTGGATCACATCTAATACATCAGGTTTGCCTAATTTAAGGTCAATTTCAGTGGTAATAGTCGAATCTGGAATGTATTCATCATCCGGTTCTTCAACGATTTGTTCCGTGACATGCTCTTTACCGTCAATGATCTGTACTTGTTTGATAATTCTTAAGCGTTTTGTCTTTACGCCTTCAGTTTGAATGCTGTGTGATACCCTAGGTTCCTCCTCAATGACTTCAACATCATCAGGTTCCTCAATCACTTCTTCTGTCACATGTTCTTTACCGTCAATTATTGTTATGTGCTTGATGATACGTCTTCTTGTTCTTGTGATCTTTCTAGTGACCTTCTGTACTACAGTTGCCACGTTGGTGGAGGATGATTCGAAGGTGGAATGATGCATTCCTCCAGTAATAATAGTCGTCTGACCCTCATGTGGTTCTTGTACAATGTACGTAGTTTCATCAGGTTCTTGAATATGGACATCATCGTCAGGTAGTATTTCGAAGGATTCAGAAACTGTTACAGTTTTAACTGGAGTGCTTTCTCGTTCTTGTGAGGATCGCACGGTAGTTGATTTTGTGAACTGCGTGCGATGACCGCTGCTATCTTTTTGGATGAAATCCTGCATCATTTTCTCAAGTTGTTGGGCCTGGGTAAGCTCACCTGGTGCATCAACATGTTGGCTTTGATCTTTGTCATCTTTGGGCTTGTCGTCAGGCTTGTCATCGCTTAGCTTGCCATCAGGTTTGTCACCTGTTGGTTTATCTCCCCGTGAAAATTCATCATCCTTGCGAGGCGGAAGCGCGGGGTGATCGCCTTTTCCATCATCATCACCTTCATCGATTGTGGGTGGAACATCGCCTCTCTCCCTAACATTGATGGAGACTCTCGGGATCTGTTCTTCAACGACTTCAACATTGTCAGGTTCTTCAATGATTTCTTCGGTTACGTGTTCTTTACCGTCAATGATGACGACGCGGCGAATGATACGCCTGCGAGTCTTAACTATTCTCTTAGTGACTTGTTGTACGACAGCAGTCACACTTGATGTAGAGGTCTGTACTTGGGGTAGTTCTTGACCCTCAGCTAATAAGAGAATCTGTTCCGGATTCATATCCTTTTCCATAGTAATTGTCATATCAGGCCTAGATGTGAACTCCTGAATAGTAACCTCACCTCCAGGTAAGCGAGTTAAAACCTGGCCTCCGTAGGTCTGGTATTCCATGTGTTGTACTCCACCATCTTCTAAAGTAGTAGATGTTCCTGCTTTTTCATCTCTTATCACTATTTGAGAGTACGCCTGGTCGAGTGGGAGATCACTTGTTAATATATGAGATTCATGTTGTTGGCTTTGCATTATCTGCTGCCTTGTGACCAGCGTCTTTCTGACTTTCTTCACGATAATCCTCCTAGTACCGTCGGCATCTACTACGACTTCTGTGGTCGTTTCATCAGGTTCTACCATAACTGTCTCGAAAGATTGAGGCAAACTATGTGTAATGTTCAGTTGTGAATCTTTTCTAAAGTTGTCATCTCTGTAGTTTGCATCAACGAGGAGCGATTTCTCGTCGAGTCTTTGCTCTCTGGTCACAGGTCGACTGGCAATTTCAATAGTCTCATGGCCGTCAGAAATTGTCTGTCTGACTTGGATGTTTTCAAGAACTTCTTGAGTTTCGGAGTGAGGCTCACTAGTTTGTACAGCCGTTTCCATGGGAGGAGCGCATGTAATGGCTACGTCATGCGTGATGATGGCATCAGGTTGGCATATCACAGATTTGTCAGTCACAGATGGGGGTTCTGACATCAGACTCTTGCCTGTTTGAGTTTCCATTGCTACAGTTTCTTTCACAACCTGGATTTGGCCTGGTCCGGGCTGACTAGGTTTACTTTCTTGTACTGTTACTTTTACACTTTCTTCGACAGAGGGTTGTTTAGATGGCACTCTCTCTGAAGGTGCCTTTTCTTTGATAATTTCGCTGTCTCTTGGCGAGACGACTTCTTCAGGCATCGATGTTGAGTCTATCGTCCTGTCAGTCTGCGAGATGTCTTCTTCGACCACTTCTGGTGCCATTCTCATATGCTGCAGTACTTGCCTTAACCTCTCTATCTCTATAATGACTAGATGCTTCGTTTCCTCTAACGCCTTCTGCGTCGCACTTAACCTCACCCTCAAAGACTGACTAGATTCATCTTGACGTATCACAGTTATTGACTTCAGTATAATCTCATATTCTTCGTACTCCCTGATGTAGCGCTCGTACACTTCTATATATCTAACAATGTCCTCTTCAGTGAGGACTTCCGACTGCACGGTGGTTTCCTTGAGCCCGTTGCTGATGGTCTCAAGCCACTTGTCCAGTTTGGCGATCTTCTCCTTGTGTTCTTCAACTTCTTTCGCTTGACGTGCCACCTCCACTTTGGCGTCCTGGAAATTTTAATTTTAATATTAACTCACATTTTATAAATTATAATAATGTAAGCATAATATTTTATAGCACTGTTTGATAAAACATTAGTTACACTAATTAAGACTGTACGTCGTAAAAATGCGTGACAACTGCATAAATTCATCCTAGACATGGAGATATGATAAAATTAAGTTGAACTGGCATATAAATTTCTTCATTTTAAGTTATTTCGGCCCAACACAGGCTTTGGCCTGGAAAATACAATAAGATAATTTCTTGAATATCTCTATTGTTATTTTGACTTTATATACAATTATTTTTAAAACAATATAAATACATAAATAAAAATGTTATTAATAATGATGCAACAAACCAGTTAGTACCACCAACAGAAAGTAAAGTTGAAAAAGTTACCTTTCTTACCTGGATGATGTTAATGCCGTCTCTTGCCTGGGTCAGAAGCTTCTGTATCCTGGCCTTCATTACCACCAGTTCCTTAATGAGGGACTGCACCTCCGACTCCTGCCGGTACTCCATGATCTTCGTCTCCAGGATCTCGGCTGCTTCCTCGCACTTGACTAGAATTGTGATGCCCTCCTGAAATGTATGGAAGAAACTGGTAAGTTTTATGTAGTCTTATACAAAGTTGAATGCGTCGAACATACGTTTTTATTACAGAATTTCAGAGGTGTTTCCTCTCTTAGTGAGGCCGAAAATATTGAAGAGTAAAGTGCTAGTCAGTTTTATCTAGGCAATAGCTCAGAAACGCAAGAGAAGTTAAGTAGAAAGAAAGTGAGTCCCGGGAAAGGACATAGGATAGTTTTTATGCCGATATTCCCACGGGATCGACACTTATGCGAGTTATGCGGGTGAAACCGTGAAACCACTGCTAGTTAAAAATATAATCAACGAGAGCTTTAAAACTACGTAGATTTAGGGCAGTATCGTGACCTACAGAATAACGAATAACAACGTTGTTTTTCAAACATGAACGTTTTACACAATTTATAGCTGGGTTTAACTGAAGATAAACACAGTGAAGAAATCACATGAGCAGTAAAAATCTAAATGTGTTTAGTTGCTTGAAAGTGACGGCTAATGGTACTAACTGGTGGCATTAGCAAAGTTTATGGGTACTTTGAATAGGTACTTTACTCCAAGATATTATGAAATATCCGTAATAAGAAAGTTTTGAAACTACAAACAGAAACCTATTCATCATCTGCCTAGGCTTTTCCCAACTATGTTGGGGTCGGCTACCAGTCTAACTGTATGCAGCTGAATACCAGTATTTTACATGGAGCGACTGCCTATCGGACCTCCACAACCCAGTTACTCACACAGAAAAGTTTTATTAAAGCTTAATATTCACAACAGAACACCAAAGGTTGACACTGTCATCTCACTAAAATGCATTGCACACTCTAATTGATAGAGATAAACCAAAAATAAACATGGCGTCATAATTTCTTAGAAAAATTCTAATTGTATCCGTGATGTGAGCTGGAAAACATGCAATTACTCATACAAATTATGTCATAGGCTAATAAAAGTTTAACAAACATATTGTATGTATAATTCATACTGATAGTGACTGTACCTGTGGGGTCGGCAGAATCATCAATGATACAATGTTTTAACACGCAGCCTTGATAATATTCATAGCAATACTCCATTCGTTTTATTAGTTTTTAGAATTTATTGATTGCAATTAAATGAAAGAAAATTTAAACTCACATTAAACGTACACTTTGTAAACAAGCATACTATAAATTAGAAGATTATATTCAAGATATGAAAGCTTGGAAACATGCTGGTCCTGCTCCTTA
This sequence comes from Mesoligia furuncula, assembly GCA_916614155.1. Taxonomy (NCBI): domain Eukaryota; kingdom Metazoa; phylum Arthropoda; class Insecta; order Lepidoptera; family Noctuidae; genus Mesoligia; species Mesoligia furuncula. The sequence goes on from OU744799.1 coordinate 31,141,374, forward strand.
GGAGAATCTAGAGTTTAGACAAAATCAAACTGGTTGCTAATTTAATTGTAATTTTTTTTTATTGATTTATAGTCTGTAATTACTTTAGCTCACACCCTGCCTTATTACTATTTTTTTTAATGAAAATCTTAACTTTTACCCTATATGTAAATATGTGAGCACCATGTATCTATCAGATAATTAATTTATATGTAATGGTTTCATTTTTAATTCTTTTACCTATTGTGCTGTAGTCATTTTATTATATGTGCATCGTCTTCATATAATATTATTATATGGTTAAAGTACCTATGCAAAATATTGTAAGTAAATCATTTTAAAAGAGTAACTAACGGTGGAGTTTCTTCCCCATTCTTCTCCATACGAAAACTACCTTTTGCAGGGGTGACTAGAATCAATTCTATTTTATTGTAATTTTTGACGTTCAAAAGTGCCTTTTATGTGCCTATTTGAAATAAATGCTTTGACTTTGACTTTACAGAGCCGGTGTGCTCAGTGGTATTTTCTATCGGCAAAAGTGATGACCTTCCATATAAACTTTCATCCCCAATTTAACCCTTTTACGGGATGAATTTTCAGAAATCCTTCCTTAGTGCTCACTTTTGTTATTTATGGAATCTCATACTTCTAGGTCCTGCTGTTTAGGCTGTGTGTTGTCTGTCGAATGTGAATGAATCAATGATTTTTTAATGTAAATTCAATTCTCTAGGTACAATAAAAATGCCATTGGATTTTTATCACATATTTTGTCAAACAAGGCAGTTGGACAAACAAAACAGAATTCACGCCCATGGCCACCACCTCATTTACAAGGAAAACTATAGGTACTGTAAACCTATAAATAACTACTTAATAGGGTACAAAGTTACAAACACATCACATAATTCTGGAAATTCATTGCCTCGTCAGGTTAAATGAAGGTCATATATATGCAGTCATCACCTTAACAGTAATGCAAATTGCAAGAAATACACACGAAAATGATTCATCGAGCTTCTATATGCCTTCCGAACTACTTTCTATTTGTAGTAAAGCACGGAACTCGTTAATTTTATGAGATGACGTATAGAGCGTATTAGTTTTAAGGAGCCAGTTAAAATTATCTTTTAACGAGTATCTTCGATGTGCATACTTTGTTGGCTGAAGCAAGAGACTCGTGTATAAACGTAGACAGTGCAAGAATGTGCAGTAAAGTTATTTGGAAACGATCACTGAGCTCTTCTATTTCAAGACACACTGATGGAAAACATCGCGAGGGAACCGACATAACCTAGTTGAAAACATGTGATACCAAAATCAAAAGGCATTTATTCGAACTGGGCTGAGAATCAGCAACATTTTTAAACATCAAAATTACATGAGACAGTCCCCCAAAACGCCCGACCTTTACCAGTTCCTAGTGCTTTTGCTGGAAAGAAGAAGTGGCATAACAAACTCGCACCAGCACATCTACCAACTAAGCCACTCAGGCTTGGTGCAGAGTGGTAACTAACAGTCCGCTCCCATAAGAAGCCGGAGACCTGAATGTGAGACCTGAATGTGATGAGAATTGTGATCTCACTGCTGTGAGATCACAATTGGCTAAATATGTTCATAATTGATTTAGGAATGATCATATACCACACGTTTCTTCCTCCCAAAATAATAACGAGCAACAATAGGTTAGGATCTGATGTCATCAAACAGACCGTGGCAACCTCAAATCAAATTCGTAACATTGTTTTTGGAAGTGATCGCAGCTATGTCGTCATGCCTAAATCAACAGCAGATGATAAAGAATAGTTCGTCTTGGAATCGCCTCAATACCGATTAATGTATCACTAAGTATTGAATATATTGGACACAAATAACAAGAATTTGCGTTAATATGTAGGAACTTGGACATTGCTTACAGAATTTATAGATAAATATGTGTACCATTTAGCTAGGAATTACCGAAAATACGGAATAACACTGTTTCTTAGACTAATATATACCTAGTCTAAAGCAAACATTGTCTATTTTATATTTACAATGCTTAAATACCAATGTCACTTTAAACAAATGGTCTAGGAACTGTGTGAGAAATGGTATATAACCTGTAAGGTCTTAGTGAAGACACGTGCAATTTAATATTAAATTACAATTCTTGTTTACTATACTCTTACAACTTTAGTTGCGTGGGATGGTAAACAAGGCACCTACTCACACAGAGCAATGTCAACTACGTTTGTCGACTCAGTGTATTCCTAACATTAGCATATATCGCAAATAATGGGATGCTAATTCAAGTCAAAAGTCAAATCCTGCAGCTAATTGACCATTTCAGACGTTAATGTTTATGTTAGTCAAATTCAGGTCATTTTATTTAATTATTCAGACCACAATGATATACTACAGGTCAGAAGTCAGCGGTAACTTTAGTCAAGCCTAGTTGACCACAATGAACAGTGATTCCGGGCTTTGCAATAAATTACATGTACCGAGACCGTTCTACATGATTGCCTGACAATGAACATCCCAATTGGGTCTGATGAATATCTACTGGACATAAAAAATTTAATAGAATAGAGCTCACTGGGTTTTGATCAGACGTCGGATACCGTATTGTAAATGTCGGTGTGAAGAGTAATAGCCGTTTTATTAGATATTACTGGGGTTAAAGCTAGTGCCTATAATTTGAAACAACCTATCAACGAAGAAGCGGCTTCTAGTAAATCATTTAAATGAGTAATATTTGACCAGTAACGTGCCATAATTGAATATCCTTAAGTTATTTTGGGGTTAAAGCTAGTGCCTATAATTTGAAACAACCTATCAATGAAGAAGCGGCTTCTAGTAAATCATTTAAATGGGTTTTATTTGACCAGTAACGTGCCCTAATTGAATATCCTTAAGTTATTTTTAGTTGTTCCCCGAGCCGTTTCTTCTATTCAATAAATTGGATATAATTGAACAGATATTATGAGGTTTGATAATTAGGTGATCACTGAGAGTAACATCAAATCAATAACATAAATAAACCTTTCAAAATAAATAAACAAAAAACTACCTGTTAAAAATAAACCCACTATAGCACTTTAAACACTTCACGAAAAACAATCGAATCAAATCGATTCCCTCGTAAAATAATTTCCATTCGAATAATTCGTATTCGTATCGACTGCACTGCGTTCGTTCACTTACTAGTGCCCCGCGAGAAGCCAAACACAAACATTATTATTAACTCTATGTCGTAACGCACAGGTGACATCATTTGGTGAAACATCACAATATATGGACTAACTCATTGTCAAGGTCACAGCATTGTTGTGAGATGACAGAAATCAAGTATCTATCTTGTTAATGAACATTAAAATATTTGCAGCTATCAGTCACGTCTCGAATACTGATAAAAGAAACTATGCTGCGCTTAATTAACGTTCTGTTAACAATCATTTAACGGTGAACTAGGACAAAGGTTAAAAGTATTTTTAAACAACTTTATTTAGCTTAGGCTTCGTTTAGATTTGAAATCAAAAATGTTGTACTAGGAGGGTTTCAGTCAACTAGTAGAATGTCTTATGAAAAAAAACAAAGTCATAAGAAAAATACACTCGAAACTATAATAAATATAATCGTGAAAATCGTTGAGCGCTTACATGCAAACGGCTTCGTAGTTCATATTGTCATGAAGAAAATAGTGACAAATTAGTCACAGTGAATCTGTAACGATAGTCACAGTAACCTACTTCCTTCACTCACCACCTACGAGTTACGCGAAATAAACAGCTGATGCTGCATCTTACAACTACCAACTCCCAACGTCATGTAACTGAATTCTAGTTTTGTTTATAAGGCAGCTATCCGGGCAATTTTGAATGAAGATTCATTTGGAGTCTGCTCTAAACCAATTTGTATTACGAGATAACGAATCTATGTTTAGCATCATCTACGTCAGTGGGAATTTGGGTCTGTTATTTTTGATCAATGGCGTATATACAGTGAGACTTACCCTGAGACCTTCCTCCATGGCTTCCAGACTCTCATCAGGCAGGTCCGATAACCGCGTTTGTACATCTCTTATTTCTTCTAGCAGAGTTTCTATATCGTTAGATAATTCATCCTGAGAACACACGCTTTGATTAGCAAAACACTCTAGTAAAATAGAGATAGGGAATCAAAAGTTTCAGTTTGTATTGGTATTTTGAAAAAATTAACATATTTTTGATTTTGAGAATAAGCTGTGATTTGCAAACCAACTAAGGAAATGGAACGCATCACAATTGAAGGGCTAAGTGGACAAAGGTGTTATCTGACAAAATCGAAAAATCCGACTTATTTGGTTGAACATTTTATCATCAATTAAAACCTATGTTCAACCAAATAAGTCGGATTTTTCGATTTTGTCAGATAACACCTTTGTCCACTTAGCCCTTCAATTAGCCATTCTACCTATAAAATGAGGTTCACATATCGTTGTTCGGGATAGTAAAATTCTCAATCAACGTGCATCCTGTAGTATTTCAAAATGTAAAACAACATGCACTATCAGTTCACGTGAGGAAGTAAATCAAGATTAAATACATCTCTGGACCAATAGTTTTGGATAACGGCCAAAACATAAATTATGGGTTCGCATACTCGAGGAAACGAACGTAGGCATTCAATACGAATAAAGCTAGAATTTACATGGCATTGGCTTGTACATCACGGAATGAGCGCAGAAGTAAAATTAACTTTATTACATAAACATTACGTTATTATTTCATTTGAGACTTGCTTCCGGGATTTGCTTTTAGGAATTCATTTCCGCCAATTTAAACTTTAGGCCCAGTTAATCCAAATTTACCTTTAATCTAAGAGATGCTACATATGTAAACAGTGACTTCAAACATTTTGAAACTTTTGATTCCATATCGTCTAAAAACATATTGAAGGGTCAAACAGTCCACGTGATCATTCTGATGGACTTTATGGTTAGGAGCACAAAACAACAAAACAAAAACAAAAAACAAAACGATTTAGTTCATAACAATGTTGGCATGACATGCGAACTTTAGAAGTCTGCAAACTGGGACAGTGACTGGACTATCGATAAAAGAAAAGTTGGTCAGTCTGGTAATCAAGTATCCCGTACCGTGGTCACGTGAGGTTGAAGAATTTGATCATTCCTAATAGCCGATACATTGTGCTTTGGAAACAAAAACATTCTTCAAGACAAGAGATTTTGAAAGTGTCGTTAAACTTTGAAAAATGTGGAAGTTATGGAGGATTTAATTTTGACTAATAAATATTAGGTTTTATGAAGATTACTTGATTCTGGGATCTTCAAATTAAAAGAATATGGAGGAATATATACAAATTAACTCCCCCTGAACTACCAATTGATGTTAGTTTTAATTGTCAATAGCAGCGTGGTGAGGTGTGGTTTTACATCCATAAGCGCTTGGAGCAGATTCGGTACGGAACACTTGAAATAAGGATAATCCGTTATCAATTCTGGTCTAATTTTAGAATGACTGGATACTTTTAACAAGACATTGAAAACAATACAGAAAAAATAACTTGAAAATTACCATTCATAATAATTATGGAAAGAGAGGTCTTGCAAACTAAACTACTGAAAGTCAAAATGTAGCAAAAAAATATGACTGACCTTAGAAAAACTTTCAAATTAAATTGCAGACTTTGTCAAAGTTCTTTGTAAATTACTAAGATTGCAGACTTTCGAGTCTTGTTTGTTCTGGGTTGCAGTTTCCATCAACTTTCAATTCCCAAATACAGACTCTATAAAAACTTGTCTCGTTTAAGCGGCAACAGTGGTATCGTCTCGTAGTGGCCAAATTTTGACGGGGGTAAACACTGATCATCATAAATAATAAAAATAAAACTATCATCATTTGTAAATAAAACAATGCACGTTATTTTGAAGGTTTATTATAATAAAATATCAGATGACTGACAAAGACTAGAAAAGTTCAAATCTGACTAGAGATGACTAGAGTATTATAATTCACACAATACAAAAATTAACGAATAATAAAATGCGTTACTATACTACTGTAATAATTTACAGTGCACGCCAAAATGTGGCACTACAAGACGAGCTGCGGCGTGGCTAAATACATCACAATATAGAGCTTCGTAATATGTGAAATTAAGAATTTAGTAATTATATCATGCCAAACATAGAGAAGATATTTAAAAATCGTACAATACGACTGTGGGTCAGTCACCTTTGCTGTCCTCAGTGGCGTCTCCTCCGGCTCCTGTTTGGATGAGGATGGGGCTGGTGCTATGGGCAGGGTGGTTAGTATATCCTCCCTAGACACAGGCTCGTCCAAAACGTCATCAACAACAGGTGTTTCGACGCTTAAGTATGAAGATTTGTCTTTCCAACTACACATTCCACCGGGTAGGTCCATGGATATGTAGTCGGGGTCGTACGGTGAACCAGATGAGTCTTTTGGCTCTTCGCCTTCAGAAGAATGCCCAGAGCTTCCGCCCTGGTCTCTATCCTTATCGTTTTGATCTTTAATTTCTATTTCCGTGGTGTCATTAGTGGGTGTTTTAGTTTTACGAGCCAATGAAAGGAAATATTGGCATTCAGCGTCGTGGTATAAGTATTTTTCAGGCCAGAAGGAATTGTCATTGATAATGTTTTCCTCGACGCTAATGCCTTCGTCAATGTGAGGTTCATTAGTGTTTACAGGTGTAATGGTTTTTTCAACAGATTTACGTTCTATTAATAGTAATTCCGCATCATGAATATTGTGTTTGTCCGTCCAAAAGTTATCCGCTTTTAGGTTTGTGAGGGTGTTAGTAATGGTATCAATGTTAGAAAGTGGGACATTAGATACAATATCGGCTCTAACAGGTTCATTTTCAGTGATGCTTTGTTCTGTGTATTTTAAGATGTTTGGTAACTGTTCTTCTCCAGATGGTGTTTTTGTTACTTCCGTGGGTACTTCTTGATCTTGTAATTTCTCTGTTTCAATAAAGGAGGTTACTGATTTCTTCAGTGTATCATCTTTCTGAGTAACTTTCTTACTTACTTCTGATTTTAAAACCAGGATTTCATTGGTATTTTCTGATTCAATAAATGCAGTAATTTCCGGTGACTTGTCTTCAATTTTTTCTTTAATGTCTGGTTTTTCTAATACATTCGGGATAATACTTTCTGGTTTTTCCAACTGGATTTCACGAGTGAGTTTTTCAGTTTTAGTAACAGTTGTTGTTTGTTTAACCTCAGTAACAGTTGTATCTTGTTTCGCCATCGTTTGTTTAATCATCTCATCAAAAACTTCTTTCGAAACAACTTTAGATTTATCTGGCGGTGCAATACTAGATACTACTTGTGTATCAATTATACTGATGTCTCTGGGAGTACTATCTTCTTCTTGTGTGACTAAAAGATTTTCCGAATGCTCCAAGGAATGAGTTTCAGTCATAGATAAAGGTTCGGTATCGTCAAGTAGTGAGTCAATCATGCTCATACTAATGTGCTTATCATCAAGCTCTTCATCGTGTTTAGATGTTTCATTTTCTGGTGGTGCTTCAGGCACTGGTTCCTCAATTGACTTAGGTTCTAAGCCATCAGGTTCCGGACTAGCCAGTGATGGAGTCATGTTATCCAGTAGCTCATCATACTGGTAGTCAATGGAAGTTTGGGTATCAGTCAGTTCCTTGGGCGAACTGTCGCTGAGTGAAGAATCATTTTCGGGTAACAACATTTCCTCAATTTCTCGTTGCAAGTCAGCCATTTTGCTCTCAAGTGACTGATCTTCAGCAATCGTATCCTCGAGTTCTTGTATCTGGGTTTCAACAGATGATATTTCTTCCGTGATGAATTTGGCAGTAGATTGGATCGGCTCAACACTTTCAGATAGTTCATTAGGTTTCATAATTGATGTTTCAGCTGGCACATCATCTTTAATTTCTATTTTATATGTTTCCGTAGGTGTATGTTGTATTTCTACAGAGATTATTTCAGACAAATTAGCAGGATCCGTTTTCCAGAACTGAGCTTCTGAGAATACTCTTTCTTTTATAGGTGTATGAATCGATTCAGGTGTTGAAACAGGACTGTCAACCTTCCTTTGCTGAGATTTTGTTAGCACTTTAGATACTGCTGTGATCTCTTGTTCAGAGGAGGTTACTTCTACAGCAGACGACGTCTCATTAGCCTCGGTAACTTCTACGGTTTTTTGATCTTTCTTCTTCTTTTTACTTTTCTTTTTAGGTTCCGATTGAACAGGTAGAGATGTAACTTCTTCTTCTTCTTTAGAACACACGGTTTCTTCTATTTTATCTGTCACCTTTGGTGGTTCTGAGATTTCAACCTCTTCGGGTGATTCTATCTTTTGCTCTACAGGTTTGATAACCTTATCCTTTGACTTAGAAGAGCGTTTCTTTTTATCTTTCTTAGGTGGTTGCTTATCTTCATCGGATGTGCTTGGAGCTGCTAAGGAAGCTTTAGACTTAATTTCCTTTTCCTTGGATTTGGAGCTGCGGCTCTTTCTGCTTGGTTTCTTTGCTGGTTTTTCATCCTCTGAAGGGCTTTGTGTGGATTCAGCATCATCTGGTTTGAGAGTAGTAGTCAATGGTTCAAATCTATTCTCAGACTTTTCACGAGTTTCACGTTTTTGTGATAAGTTTGATTGTGAACGTGCTTCTCTAGATTTGGACCTAGACCGTCTATTTCTGTCAACAGTGATGAATCCCTCTGCATCGACCTCAATATCAGGTTTATGATAGTCGTTATCTGATTCATCCACAAGTATCACTGGAGCTTTAGAAGGAATAGGTACTGGGGCTACGTGCGGTTCTTCTTCTTTCTGCATTCTTTCAGGTGATGATCGTTTAGCAACTATCTTAGCCCATGATCCAATGTTATGATCACTTTCCATCTGTGTGGTCTCTACAACTTCTTGAATTTCACATACAGAGGGCACCACTGGTGTTCTTTGTACTTTTTCAAGCTCTACTACTTTTTCTGTTCTTGGTTTCTTTTGCTCTGCTATTTCTCTTTCTTTTGGCTTCTCCGTAACTAGCTGTATAAATTCTTTATGTTCTTGAATCAGGCCTTCGGCCAGAACATCAGCGTATGACTTGCCATCTTCGGCAGCTTTGGCCCATACGTTAACTGGTTCAGGTAAAACTGAAGTTACTTCGGGTACAGAGGGTACACTTAGCGGTAATGGCACAACTTCAGACGGTTTGAGAACTGAAACCTCCTTTTTATCATCTCTTTCCTTCTTCTTCTTCTTTTTACTTTTTCTAGTTTTAGTTTCAACATGTTCTTCATGCACTTCTTCTGTAGTAACTTCAGCTTCCAATACTTTTTCAACCGGTGCTGATGTTTGTGGTACGAATTCCGCTTTTTCCTTCTTAGTTTGCAATACTGTTGAATATGATGTTTGCGGTACGGATGGTGTCTCTTCTGTCAAGACTGTGATAGTTTCTTCTTCCATAGTAATAGGTGCAGGTGCATCTTCGACTACATCAGATCTACTCTCAGACACAGTAGTGACAGTCTGATACATGTAAGAGGGTGTAAACTCGGGTGCATCAGCCGACAATTTTGAATACAATACAGTGTTTGAATAAGAGGGTTTGAATTCGGGGATGGAGTCAATTTCGGGAAGGAGGTCATGCAAGCTATGTATAGGAGATTTTTCAACACGGCTAACAGTTTCAGTTTTGGTTAGTTGTGTTTCCCTAACATCAGCTGAAACTATATTTTCCGTTTTTACGTCTGTAGGTTTATGCGTATCTATATCAGGTTGTTTAATAATTTCGGGTTCAGGTAGGTTTATATCCGATTCTAAAACTTCAGTATGTGTGTCCGCCGAGATAGTGTCAGGGTTAGCTTCGGGCTCTAGATCCGTCGTTGGACCTAAATCTACGTATTCACTAGGATGCGGGATAGTGAAATCTTCCGTTGTTTCAACGATTTCAATATCTTCTAAGGGAGACGGGGATCCTCCAGTCACCACGACTTCTTCGACGATATCTTTTTCAGGACTTGCAGGTTGAATAGGTTCAGTTTGTAACAAAAGTTCTTGCTTCTTGTATTTGATAGAACGTTCAATGTCCTTGATGTCACCGAATACCACAGGCACAAGACTTTCATTGAGGTCGTCAATAACGAAAGTTTCGTAAGCTGGTTTGGTTCTTGTAACAACGGTAGTAGTAGTAACTACTGGTGTTTCAGGTTCCTGGAGAGCTTCTTCGATGAGGTCTTGTACAACTGCATGGTCGTTGCTAGTTTTAGGAGTTATAGAACGTGGATGTTCTGTAGTAATCTCACTTTGAGTAGACGTAATTTCTGTGACACTTTCTGAAGCATGTGTTGATACTTCAATAACTTTTGAATCAGCCTCAGAAATGTGTGATTTAATTTCTTTTGGTTCCGTAATGTTCCTATCAGTAACAATATCTGTAACGTCACTGTGATCTATGATTTCAAATGTATCGTCTTCAATCGAACCTTCATCTTGAGTAGCCTGAAATTCTATTTTAGTAACATCATCCACTTGAGATTTATCCGCTTTATCAGAACTTTCAAAAGACTTTGTTGGTTTAGATTCCTTAACTTGACTTTCAAATACTGGAACTTTAAGTTCCAGGGTAGGTGTTCCAACATCAGTACTACCATAAACTACCAATATAGGTGTATTACTAAGATCGTCTACTTCAAACGACTGTTCAATCTTTTCCAATGAAGCCTTTTGAAGTGGAGACGGGAGCTCTACACGTTGGTGCATACTTTGCACAGGTTCCGTGACAATACTTTCATTAGTAATAAAGTCAATAGTATGTTCAGTGTCGGTTTTAGTGGATGTAGTTTGTTGATCACTAACAATTTGAAGTAATGTATCTTCTACGTGTGTAGAAGTTATTTCTTCAGCCGGTGATTTTAGTTTTTCTTCAGGTTCCTTTTGTTTGGGCGGAATTTCTGCAATCGGTGATTTCAGTTTTTCTTCAAAAATATTAACCACCTTATTCAACTTCGTGGATGCTAGAACATGTTCAGCATCTTGAATTTCATGATAACTGTGACGTAGAGGTTCAAACACAGTTTCTGCTATTGGTGAGTTTTCTTCTTCTTTGACATCTTCGGCGACCTCAGTTACTTTTTCTACAATTGAATCAACTGTGCCAGCCGGTGCAGTTTCTGTTGGTAGAGTTGTAGCAACCTCTTCAGCAGACACTTCAAGCTCCTGAACAGAAACTCGTGAAGAAGCAAGTAAACTTTCAGCATCATTTAATTCATGATAGCTGAATCTTGGCACCTCGTAAATTGTTTCAGGCTGATTGATGGTCATTGGTTCAGGCTCTGGAGCCACTTGTGGAACGTTTTCAATAATGAAACTTTCTATTTCATCATTACCAACAGGAGTTTCATTGTGACTAACGTGATTTGTGACCTTTTGCGCTGTTGCGGAGGTCGGTTCAGCAGTCACAGGAACATCAGGAATATATTGAACTTCCTTCGTTTCTTCTTTTATAACGGGTTCTTCCTGTTCTTCTACTTCTTTGGCTGGAGAAGGTTCATTGCTTGTTTCTCTAGCCTTAGTAACAATTGTAGCCAAAAGATATTCAGCATCAGAAATCTCGTGATAACTGACCCTCGGCGCTTCAAATATCTTGGGTTCAGGGTCCTTTGCAGTTTCAACAGATACTATGCTCTGAACATTACTTTCACATGAAACTTTTTCTTCAGCAAGAGTTTTTGTGACTGCTTCAGTAACCGTAACTGTAGTTGTCTCAATCTTGGTGGCTAAGCGTTTTTCAGCATCAGATATTTCTTGATAGCTTACAGTTGGTACTTCCCTTCCGAGTTCAGGCTCCTTTGGTGTTTCAGCAACTGGTGCGTCATCGTCCTTAGTTTTATGAGTTTCAACTACTTTAATAGTCACCCTTTCCGTTTTTGTTTCTTCAGTTACTGGTTGTTTGTCCTCAGAAACTATTTCATCGACAAGTTCAACTATGTCAGACTGCTCACTCTTTGATTGAGCAAGACGTATCTCAGCGTCGACAATGTCGTGATAGCTATGACGTGGCGTCTCTTCATATGACAATGGTCGTTTTTCGACCTCAGAGGGTTTACTATCTATGTCAGGAACAGCCTCCTTCTCGGTAGCCGGGTGTGCTGTTGGTTCTTGAACAAGCTTTGAAATAATACTTTCGTTGGTAATTAAATCAAAGGTTCGCTCAGTGACGGTTTTGATCGTTGTTGTGGTCGTTTTATCAAGAGCTTGAAGGAGACTATCTTGTGCTGAAATCTGCTGAGCTGGCTTTTCTTTTTCAACCATTTGTGTGACTTCGATTTCATCTATTTGTTTAACCTGTTCTGGTTCTGGTGTTTTAACTTGACTTGCTTCAATTACTTGAGGTGTTTCAGGCCCAAGGTTTGTGGCGTTTGACTCGTCCTTAAGTTTTACTTGAGATGCTAAGATAATTTCAGCATCTCGAATTTCATGGTAACTTGTTTTAGGTGCTTCTTCTTTTTCTAGAGACACTCTATTAGTGTGCTCAACTTTAGCAATTTCTTGTTCTTTGTCGGTAGAACGTTCAGGTTTTACTGAAGTATCTTGAGCCTCACTTGTAATTTCAGTTTCAGAAACAGTTTCAGAGACACGCAAAGACGAAACTGTTTCTATATTTTCTGTTGTTGTCATTTCAGCCTTTTTAGAGACCTGGGACGCTAAAATTATTTCAGCGTCCTTAATTTCATGGTAACTAATTCTAGGCGCTTCCTCGTTAACTGAAGATACAAGCGAAGTTTCGGTTACTTCAGCAGGCTTCTCGATACTTGCTGGTTTGATATCGATTGGTTGCCTTTCTAATTCTTGTGTTTGTGGAACAAAACTTAGTTCATCAGGTATAAAGATAACATTTGTATCACCGGTTGTTTGAGTACTTAGTAAAGAAGCATCAATTTCACCAACAGGTATTAGAACAAAGTTCTCTGATTTGATAAAGTCAATAGTTTGTTGAGTATCAGTTTTTGTAGTCTTCTCCTCGGTAAATGTTTTAAGCAATACTTCTTGAAGTTTGTCGTGTGACGTTTGAGTTGTTTGTAAAATGTCAGGTATTACGTTTGGAGTTCCAGTTACTGGTACTGCTATCACAATTTCGGCATCCTTTAGTTCTTGGTCGTAAACTTTCGGTGCATCTTCTCTCACAGGAGAATGTTCTTTAGGCTCTACTTTAGGTACAGGTTCGATAGGTTTAATTACTTGTTCAGGCACTGTTTCTTCTTGTGCTGTAATGACGTAATTTCCTTGTGAAGTCTGAGAATCCCGATGGCTTAACATTAATTGCGAATAATCATAATCCAGCTTATAAGTATCCAAATTCTCCGAGTATGTCTTGACATCGTTGACTAACTCCTGATAAGGAATATTAGAATATTTCTCCTTGTTTTTCTTTTCACCTGGTGTTTTGTTGCGATCTTGTACTGATCCAAAAATGGCTTCCTCAAGTATATCGGAGAAATCTTCTTCAGATAATGGTTTTTCAGATTTATTTGTACTAAGTTCACCAAGTTCCTTCGGTTTCGAGGTCTCAAGTTCTTCAAACTGAACTTCCTGATCAACAGATTTTTCAACAGTTTCTGTAGTTGTAACCTCAGTAATAATATTCGCTACACTTTGTGTCGTTATCTGTTCCGAACTTGTCGAAGTTACACATGTAACAGTATTGTCCTCTACGATGTCAGATGTTTCAACTGACGCTTGGACTGACTGAGTTTTAGTAACGCCTGGTTTTGTAATGCTACTCTCAAAACCGGATATTTTTTCTTGATCAATTAACTCGTCCGTTATAACCTTACTGTCTAAAACATTATCACTAACATTAATGGAAGACTTTTCATCAGTGATTTTGTTATTTGTCGTTTCTTCACTTAAAACTACGTTTTCTTCAATAGATTGAGGTTCTTCTAACGAGTTACTCTTACTGCTAAATACTTTAACAGTCCTGATTGGCGGTAGTTTCTTCTCTTCATGCGTTATTAGGTATATAGTACGGGTTTCAACATCTTGAGTGATAGGTTCATATTGAGTTATCTCTTCAACGATGTTGTATGATCCTTCTTTCAATACGTCAGGTGAAAAGAACTTATCATTATTATTCTGTTCGTTAGCAGGACTTGTGACAGGCGTCACTAGATTTTTATCTTCTTCGGTTACTACTTTTCTATCTCTGACACTTTCAGAAATATTTTTAGTAGATTTTTCAGGAAGAACAGCTGTTTCTATTGAAGATTCAACTTTGCTAACAGTTCGTTCTTTTTCTAGTAACGTATTAGTCGTTTCTTGCAGTATGGTTACTTGGTTAGCAACATATGCAGCTTCAGTAATAGTTAAGTCTGATTCCGGTTTACTGATCGGTTCAAAAGTGGTTTCAGTTACACCTTCTTCTTCTTCTAGCATGGCGTTCCAGTCAATATGTTCAATTGGTTGGACATTTTCAATGTCTTCTTCAGGTGACGTATCATATTCAACCGTCTTTGAGGTGAATTTCGTCTGAATATCTTGCTCAGCTGCTTTAAACTCAGTTGTTACTGACTTGGGCTGATCTTGTTTGCCTTTAGGTTTTAATGTCTTTTCCTTAGGTTTCTTTTTATGTCCATGTCCTTCAGTACGTTCAATCTCTTTTAAAGCTTTTTCAATGTCATCATCATCAATCTTTTGTTTTTTAGATTTCCTCTTTTTATGCGATTTGACTTCTTCAAAAGCAGGTTCTTCTGTTTTTATTACTGCCAAAGGTGGTTCAGGTTCAGAAACAGGCAACTTCTGTTCAGGAACAGTCTCTACTGGTACTTCCTTGACAATATTTTCCGGTTTTGATTTAGATTTTGACTTCTTTTTGGACCGTTTTGTCTCTTCGAGAGGTTGTGGTTCCTCAGTTTCCTTAGTCTCTCTCTCAATAATTTCAGTAGACTGCTCAATTACTTTTTGTTCGACCACCAACTTTTCTATTGTATCCTCTTTAACTTCAGCATGTTTAGTTTTCTTAGATTTCTTTTTCTTTGATGGTTTTGGCTCTTCTACTTGTTCTACTAAGTTTGGTATTTCTGTTAATACAGGCTCTATAGGCGTCGTTTTGACTTCTTCCTCAATAATTTCAACAGTTTCTGTAGCTTCAAAAACTACCGGTTCTGGTGTTTTTTCGTGCTTCTTTTGTTTCTTTTTCTTCTTATTTTTAGATGAGACTTCATGCGTTTTGACATCTTTTTGTATCGTCTCTGAAAGTACTTGTTCTATATGTATTGATTCTGGTTGCACATACTCTGTCTGTGCTTGTTGCAGTTGTTCAGGTTCTAGGTATAGAGTCTCAGCCTGCACATTCTCCTGTTCGTAAGGTTCTGGTTGTGTTTGTAATGTCAGTAATTGTTCCTGCTTTAATTCTTTTGTCTGTAAATTTTCCACCAGCATAATTTCTGTTTGTTCCGATTGTACCAGCTGCATCGTTTCTGGCTGTTTTTGTTCGGCCTGAACCGGTTCCGGTTGCTCGGGTGCTAGCTTTATTTGTTCTAGCTGTGGCTCCTCTACATTAGATTTTTCTGTTTCCGGTTGTTCAGGTTCCGATTGAACCTCTTCTATTTGTACTCTTTCCGTTTGTTTTTGCTCCTGTTGTGTCTGTTCAGACTCTTTGGAAATAAATGCTGAAACAATTTCAGCTTCCGGTGCTGCTTTACCTTTCTTCTTTTTATTTTTTGAAACTCTCTTGTTCGTTTGTTCTTCTTGTTTAGGAGTTTGATCTTGGATTGACAACAATTTAATCTCTTGAGCTTCTGTAGCCTGCTCAATGTCTAGTTTCTTTTGAATGTTTATTGTTTCAGTTACGAATGCACTTGTGTCAGTGACTTCCGGCGTCTGCTCGTGTTCCTGCTGTGTTTCAACAACAGGATGTGGTGAAATTAATTCTGTTACCGGATCACCAAGAGATGGTTTCTCTTTAGTATTAACACTTACTTCCTGTGTTTTCTTTACAGATGTTGTTTCAGTTACAGTTTCAAATACATTTGTGTATTCAACATTATGAGTTACATCGGAAGTTATTGTGGAAATAACTTTAGAACTTTCTTTCTGTATTTCGTCTAGAGTTGGAATAACATTTTTGTCAGACTGATCATCGATTGATTCAATTTCTTCTGTTACATCCGGTTGAGTAACATATTCAACAACTTGTGAAACAACTTCTGATCCCACAGATTTAGTTTCAACGGGTGTTTCTGTGCTCTCGCCAGAGTCAACAACAGAGATCATGTCAGCTATACTACCAACAGAGCCACGCTCTGATTTCTCTGATTTATCTAAAGAAGCTTGCTTTTGATTCTTCTTTTTCTTATGTTTAGTTTCCTTCGTAACTAGTTCAACTGGAGTGGCAGTCTCAACAGTAACGAACTCGGTATTAACATCAGTGGTTTTAACAGGTGATTCTTTATGACCTTTCTTTTTCTTAGACCTAATTTGTGCATCTGTTTCTTTAGTATGCTTTTTCAGTTCAATTCCTTCGGGTTCTTTCGGAGTTTCCACTGTTATGACCTCAGTGATGCTGTCTTTGCTTTTATCACGAGGTTCTTTCGTCTTTTTCTTCTTTCTTTCTAGCTCTTCAATTTCTTTGAGAGCTTTTTGTATTTCATCTTCAGGCGATTTCGGCTTTTTGGGCTTTTGCTTTTTCTTAGGTTTCTTTTGTTCAACCTCTTCGATGGTTTCAGGCTCTGAGTCTTCTGCTACCAGCTCAGTGACAGTCTCTACGACTGTAGCACTATGTTGCAACTTTTTTGTGACTTCTTTGTAACCAACCTCTACAGTTGGCTCGACGGTCGCAGCTTTAACCAGAGTATCTCTTATTGGGGTTAGTTCTACTTCTACGAGTTGTTCAGGTTCATCAAAGTCTTGAACTTCGATAACCTTTTTCATCGTCTTTTTCTTTTTCATCGCCTGGACATCATGGGCCTTCGTAGGCCGTTTTTCAGGACCGCGCCTCTGTCTCGGCATTTCCCTTGACCTTGATCTAGGAGGCGGTCGCTCAGGCCTATCAGGCCTTTCCAGTCTACCCGTTTTTTCCGGTCTTTCGGGTCTATCGGGTTTGAACCTCGGCGGTTCAATCTTCTCAACTTTCGATTCATATTGCTGAATCGGTGGAGATCTCTCGACGCATTCTACTACGATCTCCTTAACCAGCTCTACGTGTGCCACTTGTGGTTTCGGTAATGATGTAACGCTATGAGTACGCGGCTGCTTGCGTAGCCCGAGTGCTAATATTTCTGCATACGATAATTCATGCGAGCGTTGTTTCAGTGACGGGCTGATAGACCTTTCCGATTGTTCTGGTTCTACGGGCTGTAGTTCCCTCATTGGTTGTTCAGGCGACCTCTTATGAGGCTCAGGTGATTCCCGATACACGGGTGACTCCCGATACACGGGTGACTCCCGATACACGGGTGACTCCCGATACACGGGTGATTCACGATACACGGGTGATTCCCGATACACGGGTGCCGGCACATCAATGGGCATCTCCCGGTACTCCACTGGGGGTTCCGCATAATATTCAGGAACCGGTTCCGGTTCCGCACGTCGGACAAAGTCATCATAGTAAACGATCACGTCACCACCATAAGGCTCACTGACACTGATAGACTCGCTAACACGGGTGTCACTGCGCGACACTGCGTCGAAATCATCGACTCTCTCACTGAGCACACACGGTTCCGCGGACACTTCCACATCGTCGAGCGGGGCGGGTTCGTCGGGAGCGCGGGAGCCGCGGGAGCTAGAGCGGGAGCCGGAGCCCTTAACTATCTCGGCGTAGGTGATGCCGCCCGGGGCCCAGCAGGGCGAGCGGGCCCGCGCGGCGGGGCCCGGGGCGGCTGGCGGGGCCAGGCGAGCTCGCTCTCGGCGTGCCGGCGAGCGCGCGCGCCTGTTGGAGCGCGCATGCGCCGCGCTCGAGGCGAGCATGCTCAGAGTGGCGGCGTGCTCGTCGGTCGCCGGCATCACGAAGTAGGGGTCCAGCGCGTAGATCGCTCCGGTCAGCTCTTCGATTCGCCGGGCAACCTCCTGATACGCAAGTACGGACAAACACATGATTTACAAGGGTGTCTCTCAGACGAGCGGACGTACGTGATGAGAGGTTGAGCGAAAGGAAACGACGGTGGCTGCGATGCGTCTCGTATATTTAACGTTTCGTATTATATGCTTATAAAAATTACAGGGACGAGATGACAAGGAATCGACTTATGAACTAAACGCGGTAGATCGCGGACTACGCGTCTCGCAGCGGTTCGGCGTCGGGACTGCCGCGCTGCACCAGGAGCTTCACTCGCTCGTTACGCGCCTGAATCTTGCTCTGGAGCGACTTGACGCGCTCGCGACACTCCTAGCGGAGGATATCAGTTCGACGTGTTAGTAGCGGGGAGGGTGAGGAGGAGGGTGACAAAAAGAAAACAAAAGATAAATAAAAGATGATCGAGCTTTTGGGGCTCGCAGGTGAGATGAAGCGTGCCCGCCACCTGCCCGGTCGCCCTGAGAGCCTCCAGGTCGGATAAACAAAACTAGAATACTCGCTAGCCACCTACTCGCGGGGTCTGTGCGGGTCGCGGAGAGCTTACCTGCTGCTGGCGATGAGCGCGCTCGGGCTCGCGCGGGCTGTAGTTGGGCTGCGCCGCCTGCCGCAGCTGCTGCTCGGCCTGCAGCAGCTGCGCGCGCAGGCGGCCCACGTCGGCGCAGTAGGCGTCCACCTGCGCCAGCGCGCGGCCCAGCTGCGCGGCCTGCGCGCCCGTCTGCGCGCCCAGCGCGTCCAGGGCCGCCACCAGCTCGCGCGCGGCCGCCTCCACGCCCTCGGGGCCCACGGACTGCGCCGCCACGCCGTCCGGCCCGAAGTGTACCTGTCCACACACAACACGAGTCAGCACGAGTCACCACCTGCGAGCAGCGCTGCACCTAGAATCCCAACAACAAAAACACATATTCGGCGATGTCGACTCACGTTGAGTTTTTCCACTGCATATGAGATCTTCGTCTTTTGCGTGGAGATATCGTTTATCAATTTCTCCCTCAGGGCGAGACGATCCCTGAGCGGTTTCTTTGCATTCTGAGGTGTCTCTAGCGTCCTTGCGGTCGCTTCGAGCCAGTGCCCGACATCCTTTAATTTTCTTTCGCATCGCTCCCATTCTTCGGCTAGTTCCTGTAGTAGACCGTTCTGTAAAAAGATAAAGTTAATTAGTATGTGGTTAGAGTTAAATCCGGCGTCATAATCGGCGATTGTACTGACTGTCTTCGCTAATTTCTTCTCGACGTCAACGGTTGCGTTCTCTGCTGCCTCTAGTCTAGACGGCAAGTCTCCCGGGCTGGTTACCCGTTCGATTGCCTCTATTTCCTTAGCCATATCCGCTAAATTCTTGGCTTGCTGCTTACAGCTCTTGAGCGCGTTCTGAAAAAATAGATACATTTGAGTAAACATTCGCACATGATATTTTGATCGCTGGCCGTCGGCACGTACCCCATATTCAGTCTGTTTCTGTTGCGCTTCCTGCAAGTCGGCCAATGGGAGTGGCCGCGCTAGGAATGCACGCTGTGTCTCAACCCAAAGTAGGACTTTCTCGAGTAGAGCGAGGAAGCGCGCGACGGCGTCGCAGGCGTCCTCCACGGCGCCCTGGCGCGCCTCCAGCTCGCTGCACACGGCCGCGAACTGCTCCGCCAGCGCGGACAGCGTGGACTGCACCAGCTGCCGCTCGCCGGCGTCGCGACTGCCCTCCACGATGGCGCGCGCGTTGCGCGTCAGGCGCTCCACGCGGTCGGCCACGCCGGGCACCTCGGCGCGCTTGGCCACCAGGCGCTCCCGGTAGGGCTCGGGCGCCAGGGTGCGTTCCCTCGCTGTGAGTTCGGCGGCGCGAACCCAAGCTTGCACGTCCTCTACGTCGGTGGCGTACTCCGAGCGCGCCGTGCGCGCACGCTTCCATTCCCTCTCCTTCTCTTCCATGGCTGCTGCCAGCGCCTCAGAGGATAGTTCTAGAGAGGACAGCTCCTGGGCGACGTCTGCCGGCGCCGATCCTCCGTACCGCTTCCTGCTTTCCTCCGTGAAGTTCTTCGTGCGCTCCACCAAGTCCGACACTTCTTTAGTCAGAGCGCGCACACTGTCCGCTTCGTCTTCGCCGAACACGTAGAAAGTCCGTACTTTCGCTGTCAACACTTCTATTTGCTGTCGGAGCTCGTCAATTCTCTCCGACACGCGATCGAATTCGGACACAATGTCGTCGATCTCCGCAAGCCGCGCCGCAAGAGTCTGTCGCAATCTGCAAAATAAAAGCGATATTAAAGCGTACTGTTCGCACCGAACGGCACGGGATTGTGTTTTAGAGAGCGCGCGTGAGGTGTAGGTGCCAAAACGCGACGAAAATAATCCGGCGCGGCGTGACGCTGCGCCCGTGATGGTGCAAGGTCGCGGCGCGGCGCTAAGCTACCTCGTCGTTCGTGCTCGTTCGCTCGCGGCGCTCCGCTCGCGTCGCCCGCCCGTCGCTCAATGAACCGATCTCGATAGATTCGCTGGACGCATCTAATTTTAAATTCCACGTTCTAATGTTTGCACGGTGACATCATAGCGCGCGAGTTTTTTCGGTGCATTCGCCGGCCAGTGTTTACGTTTTGCACGCACACGCCCGACCGCGTTTACCTTATACTAGGGTGACGCGAGCCGCGCGACCTTCAGTCGGCCGGTTGCCATATGTTAACTAAATGTGAGGTGGATACCGGAGGTGTCGAACGCTCGGTGAATACAACTCGCGAAACGGAAACGGTCCTCGTTGTAACGCAACAAAAATCGCAATGAATGACGACCGCAAAACCGCATGCAGGATGGCCGGCTGACGCAGCGCCGGTTTTATTGTACACGAGTAAATAGACAAAGAAGTCAGTTTTAAATGAGAATACCTACACAATTATACAAAAGATCCCGTGGGACAGTGTCTCCAGTCCACTGAAACACTATTGTGAGCGTGAGTCATCGCCGCCGGTCCACGTAGGCTCGGTCACATTTGTATCACATAATTCAGATAAACGCAAGTATGTCGGCCGCAGGGCGACGTAGGCACGTCCCAGTCTCCTTATAGCATAAAAATTCGTTTCGATACTGTAAAAACAGATTGCGTCTCTTATTTTCGGACCGGTCGGAGCGACTCTGGTTCGCGGAAGGGGACCGTGCGATTGTCTCGGGCACTCGTTTCACAACGCACAGTTTCACAGAGGTTCATAGCTTTATTTTAACTTTAATGTTGAAGCGAATGTATTTTCTTGTTGCTAAAATGGCGTGTCGTTCTAAGTATATCCCTGTAGCCGGCTTCCAGTGCAGACTGTGAGGCCGTGACCTATTAAGCGCTGCGATCGCACGCATGCGCACTAAGCTCGGAAATACTAGTCTGCCAGTTTGAATAACGATTACACGTCTCCCCCATGCCCTGTCGATTGTCTGGCTTTTGTTTCAGTCAAAAATGAACTCTGTAAACTGTGGCGTAAGTATTACATTGGCTTATGAAAGGGCATGACGTAGGGCGTTACGGTCGCAGAGCGTGTCCTCTGATTGATTCTATTCTAGTCTGTAAGTGCGGAGAAACTCTCGGACACGTGAAAGTTCTAGTTAAAGCTCGCTTCTAGAGCTTAACAAGTGCCAACATTATATGACCGAGCCGATCGATACAGCTGAAGAACAACAAAATATTACTTTAGGTACTAGACCAAGTACTTTTATCTCGACTCACCGCTTATAATTTAAAATATTTTAAGTCATTTCCTCCATCTATTTTCGCTGGACCTATTTACCTAATCACTCTACAAATCCAAGGTCAATCAACAAATACAAAACGTGTTTCCCCAACAAATCGCAAACACGCACACGTGGGTATCAATATGTTCGGGCAATATGGTATAATTAAGCCTGGCTTTGAGGGGTGAATATTACACGGGGCTTCTCGCAGCCCCCTCTTCCTGAAAATGTACTCAGACAAATGAAGTGTAGGTATTTTTATTAAACAAGCGTCGTGCCACAAATTCATACGTATATCGCCCCATCTCCTTGCAAATGGCATGAAAATCGATTCCTCCATTGCAATTTAAACGTCGATTTTTGAGTTGTGCGCAGCGAAAAATAAAAAGCGAGTGCACAGGTCAATACTGAACTATTCCCTCTCTTTCTCGCAGTTATGAGCGATTGCTAAAAATAGGATTTCATATTAAGTCTGTGAGAACTAGATCTAGAATAGTTGCTGAAGGATTTACGCGTCATCGTCCCCGAAGGCTGCATTAAAATAGCCTCCATGATTTGCGATGCCAACTTAAAACGTACGCCCTGCGTTTTCTGGGCAGTAAACCTTGCTATTGTTTTAGTAGACAGACAGTATTGATTCCTTTTTTTGTAACGACGTTAATGATTCCTTTTTTTGAAATCAAAGAAGAAGAAACCAAGTTTCATCAAGGCAAAAAATCCAAAACATAGACAAAGCAAGATACGACGATACCATACAACAGTTGTTTCTCCTAGGGCTGATTTTTCAATCGACGGATAATTTTTATTCGTGGTATAAAATTAACGTCTGACAGTTTTTTGTATAGAAGAACTGTCAAAAATTCAAAAATTATTCCTCCGATAAAATTATCTGGCGTTAGAAAAATCAGCCCTTAGACTCAAAACTTGACATAACAGATTAAATAATATTAAAACTGGAGTTCTGAACAGGCTTGAACAAGCGTATTGATACAAAATTCTTCAATACTGTATACCTACTTAGTTAGTGAGTTATGTCATCGCTATTTCATGAGCAGGAAGCTCTGTGCGGTCACATTGTTGCAAAACTTTGACTGTTTTATTTCGTTGTTAAATATAACTATAGTACAAAGGCAGTTGCCCAGTTTTCACTCTTAAACTCCTAGTAATAAAGTTGAAAAGAGGTTTGACGTTTTGTTCATGGTTGTATGTTTCCATAGAGCTATCGCTATGTTAAAAAAATGTGTATCCTGTTATTGAGGAACTAATGTTTTACCTTGTGATTTCAGTTTCAAGTTCAGTAGGTGGATACCTACACTTAAAATGTATTTATCCTCATTTAAATGTATGCCTCTGCCTCTCTGGTGACCTAAAATTGTGAATACGGATAGTGTTACTAACTGTCTTCGTTGGAACAGTAATATTAATTTATTTATTTATTATATTAAAAAAAAGAACCAAAGTTTGGTGGAAAATTATAAGCTTCATGATATTTTTGATCAACTTTTCTACTAGTAAAGTAGGTATCAATGTGGCTGTATAATTTTGTCCTACAGTTGTCCTTTCTTGAGCACAAGGGCGAATAAATTTAAAAATATCCCATGACAGCAATACAAAATAATCTACAACTAGAGAGCGAGAATCGTGGCATTACCCAACGATAAACAAGAGCAAAACTTATCTGAAAACACAAGATTGAATTCAGATCCTAAAATAAACAGTGCGGAAGTTCTCACATATATACAAAGATATATAAATACAGTTGATAAACGGACATGACGATAAGAAGTCAACGACCCAGCAAATGGCAATGTTGCCAAACTGCGCGTTGGCAGTGTGGTCGGAGATTGGCACGCGACGGCGACAGACCATAACCCGAAGGAACGGTTAAAACGTGCTTCCATGTGCACTCGACTGAGGATTCCTATATGGGAAAACGAACCTTAAAGTCACGTTGATTTTCGTTTGTTTTAAGGTTTTAGCAGTCGAATAAGGCTTCTGTTATGGAAAAATTCACCTTAAAGTAAGGTTGAACTTCATTTATTTTCTTAACGATGTTTGGAAGTTTGAGAGCTGCTCTATTTAAGGGATATGTAGCCTTTTTGGTATTAAATCTGTTTTTATGACTCCTCAAAAAAGCTTCATAAGTAAGTCTCATATTTGATGCAATGATGACCATGTGAGTCTCTTATTTGATGCTTTGGCGACCGAAAAGTTAAGTTAAACACTATATTTTCTATGCCTATCCAGCTAGACAGCTCACCCTAGCTTTTTCCCAATTATATAAGGGTCCAGCCTGAGACAGCAATGCAATTACTTGATATAATGTCATGTTAGCTTGCCAAACGTAGTCATTAACGTATAATACATTCAAGACCGTAGCTTGTAGCGGTTTGAAGGGGAGCCTCATACAGCTAACGGTAAACAGCTGTTATAGTTTCCATACCGTGTACCTAACAGTCAAAGGGAAACTGAAATTATACGGTAGTGCCATTATAGGGAAAATGTTACCAATGGTTTACCTGTACCCTCAAAAGGTCAGGTAGTGGTATATTTCTTCCTGTATGAGAGGGGCTCATTGCTAAGTAATAACAGCTGCACGGGTCGATCGATCAGGTTAAGATACGCTTGCCGAGGTTGTTCCGTGTATGGGTGGCCATCTTTACATATCGAGACTCCTACATGTCTCGGAACTCACGTTAAACTGTTGGTTCCAGTTGTCATTCGTAGATCTCTGACAGTTGTTACGGGTCGTCAGAAGCCCGAAAGTTTAGACAATCAGACTTACAAAGGGGTATCGTATTAAGCAGTAACTGGGTTGTGGAGGTCAGAGAGGCAATCGCTCCATGTAAAATACTGGTATCCAACATAGTTGGAGAAAGGCTAGCCTTTCTCCAACTATGTTGGATACCAGTATTTCTGCCTAGGCAGATGATGATATTTCAACCTGTATTTTCGACTGCTGGGCAAAGGTCCCCCCATAGCTTTCCACTCTTCCCCGAGTGTTGCCTTCTCCAGCTATTTGCATTGTATTATTGAGACGTTAATCCGTCCCATGTGTTAAATTGCAAATTCAATTCGCACCCATTTTACGAGTTGTATTAGATCCCATGTGGCGACTAGATCCGATTCAATTTACAATAAATTGTTATATATTGAACCGGGTGACACTAGGTCATGGTCTGTACTTGTCACTCCTTATACTCTAGACTTTATTAATGCAATAAGCAATGTTTTTAATGCACTTGACAACGAGGTATCAAACCACCTTGTGTGGAGAACTCTAGAGACTGCGGAGCCGTAAAGTGCAAAGCCTAAGTTTAATGAAAAATATTTGATTATTTATAATCGACTTGAACGTCTATACCTTGAAGGACAAATTCAAATGAGAATTTTAAATTACATACTAAATTATTAGTAACTAAGTTTAAAGATGGTCAGATCGAATATATTCGATGATTGTGTATCTCTAAATAATTAAGAGTAACGATGAATCATCAAAATTAAATGGACTCGGGATATTATGCGTCAGGGACAAATCACCCCTTTTCCAAGATACAACATGTTTATAGCTACCATTTGTGCAAAAGGGTCCCCTTACATTTGAGGCCTTACCATTATCAAAGCCGTTATGGACAGTATAATGTGCCAAAGAGACACAGATCCTCGTCTAGACACAATTAAATCATGACTTCATTGGCTACAAAGTCACATGGTGTCAGTGGATCAAGGTTGCTTGGGTTGCGCGATCCATCAAGACGTTCTGCTCAGTAAATCTCGGTATTTGTAGTTTACAAGGTCAAGGTCATGTGAGGTACGGGATTCTGTTCAGTGTTGCGGAAACTGGGACGCCAAAACTACTTGGAAATGGACTAGCAATGATAGAGGTGGAATAAATATCCATATATCCTAGTAGAGACAGGAAGTTAAGAGTTGTGATTCATAAAGAAACACTGGAAATTGATATAAGTGCAAATGTCATTACAATGATATAATATCAGAATTAAGAAGAATGAAAATTGTCGAGGACTCTCTTTGGCTCCTAGGTTCTTAGGAGTGCAAATATGTTATAAACGATAAATATTTTAAAGAAAATGACATCAGTTTTAATAATGGCAATGATAAAATGTCTCCTAAGTATAGATAGTTACTAATCGCGTCATCTACTAAATAAGCATCTGACGTCACTTCACTTAGTTCTAAGGGTTATTTTAATAAACTACGAGATTTCTTAGCAAGCGATGATATCATAGCGGATGACGTAGCATTAGAATATGCAAAGTGTACTCTAATCTCTGAAGCACAAAGTCTACTACAGTTTGTAGATTATTTTCGCAAAAGCGAAATCATTTCAAGATCCTGTGTCATTGGTTGCGTAACACAAATTTTTGTATGGGGCCGGAGTTTTTTAACAATTTTTTTGTATCTTCCGTATTTTCTTTACGACTTGAATAGTTCCAGTCAAGATGGGCTGATGTTATGCTATGAGGTTCTATAAGCATGTCACACAGGTATTATTTGACTAAGCAATTAAAGCTTTACAGCTATACAACACAATTCATGTAAAGGGCAGGACACGAAGTTACTTATTAATATATTGTAGTTCAAGGTTGCCAAAGCATGAGGTTGCGTTTGAAATTTCATTTTTTATTTCTATTGACGGATCGTACATTAGGAAAACTAATTTTTGGGGTGGTCTATCTCGTTTAGTGCAAATAAATGTATTTTCTTTTTATCTTTCATCTTTGGCTGGTCATTAATCATAATCACAATATTGGATTTAGTAAAATGTCTTAAATTACACTGGTCTACATCAAAATTGCCTTTTACATGAAAATATACTATATTGATTGTATTCCACTCGCTGAACATAAATATACAAGTTAAAATTCATAGTTAGCTCTTATTGTGCATTTATGCCATATAAATATAATAGCGGGTAGAGCGACAAATATATCACATTAATGATGATAAGGTCAGTCGGGGCAAGTGCCTCTACGGGGCAAGTGCCTCTGCCATCAAAATTTCGAAAACTTAACTTAACATATTTAGTGATTACCCGCGGAAATTTTTTATTATTTCACATTTGTTTGTTGCGTTTAACGCTGACTGTGTTTTGTTCAACAGTTAAAACGTGAAATTGTTACCGTTTTTTTACATTTTTTGTGAAAAATCTACAGTTTTCGTTATGTCGCGTAAATGTGTTAATAGTGCAGACAATTTTTGCTACATTTGTAGTAAGGTGACCCTTACTAACCAAAGATGCTCAATAACACAACGTTTAGAAACTGCTTACTTCCATTATTTTGGAATTAAAATTAAAAACCAAGACCAATCGTGGGTACCACATTTTAGTTGTACAACTTGCTCCACAAATCTGATTCAGTTTTACAGGGCTTTGAAAAAAAAGCATGGGAATCTTTTAGAGCAGTCGTTCATGGTTTTTTGGGCAATAAGAGAAATGAAAATTATGTTGAACTTGTAAACAATCTCCATCAAAAGTATCAACAGTTGGGTTGCAATATGTCCCTAAAAATTCATTTTCTTCACTCTCATCTTGATTTTTTCCCTTCTAACTGCGGTGATGTAAGGGACGAACATGGTGAACGATTCCACCAAGATATCTCGACAATGGAAAAGAGATACCAGGGCCGATGGGATGCGTCAATGTTAGCGGACTACTGCTGGAATTTGAAAAGAGATACCCATAACAGTGATTACAAAAGACAAACGAAAAAGAAGAGAAAATCTTAAATAAATACGGTTTTTTTTTAATTGTAATATTTCCAATTTCATATAAGTAAAAAGCAAAAAATAATAGTAAATAATTATTATACTTAGTTTTTTTTAATAAAATGTTTTGTACTTTAACGTGTTACTAGAAGCCAAATTTTGTATATTAGGTATATTTCCAAAATAAGAGCTAATTAAAAAACATATTCTTGTTTTTCTATTCAGTAACCTTAAAGCAATATAAAAATAAAGTATTCAATTGAAAGGCACACAAAAAGTTACATTTTGTAGACCAGTGTTATCTCTTTTAAGGATAAGCAAGCATATTCAGCCTATAATGTTTCCACTGCTGGAACACAGGCCTCCTCTCTGTGAGAGGGAGTGGGTCGAAGTCCACCACGCGGGCCCAGTGCGGGTTGGTGGATATCACATATCTTCGAATTTTTGTTCCTAGGACAAACCGGTTCCCTCACGATGTTTTCCTTTGCCGTTTTGAGAGCAAGGGGCCTAAAAAGGCCACTTTGGCAGAATCATAAAAGGATAACAGAATGGACAGTTAACTTTTAAGTTAATCGCATTAAATCCCATTGGTGAAGCATTTTTCAGTTTTATTTTTGGCAGTGCTAAAATACCAATCAATCCAATCCAAATCGAATCCCAATCTCTTTGATTGTACCTACGTAGTGCAGCGAAAAAAAGAAAAACACGAACTGTCTTCACCATTTTATAATTCATAATGTTATCCTTTTATGATACTCCAAGGTGGCCTTTTTAGGGCCCCAGTAGTGATCAATCGCTTTTATCATAACAAACATTTTCATCATTTCAATATTCTATTTTATATTCATCGAATTTTTCAATCGTTCCACTATTTTTTACACACAGACATTTATTTTTATTTTTTCCGTACAAATTCCTGTACGTTTAATCAGCGGATATTACTGGTGTTCATGCAACGAACATGTGGTCATGGCGACATGGTTTTATTTTGCTTGCGCTAATAAAATCTATTTTATTTTTAAGCTGTCTGGGGCTCATGTGTATGGGGCACTCAGATTTTTGTACAATGACGAAGTCTATTGTAAGATTAAGAAATAAGTGAACAGATGATGATGGTTGATGGCTTTATGCTCGGGTGTTGTATGGTGTATACTACTTATAAGTACCTACATCTCTGCTTTACCCTTCGGGGATTACAGGCGTGATGTTATGTATATGAAGATGATGAAGTGAATAGTTTTTGTAACTTGTAAGTCACGCAACTTATTTTTATCATCCTTGCTTATTTATACTCGTAAAACTTTCATTACTAGTCGGCTAGTCGGCTTGTGACAAGTGTTTAACAATTCTATGTATATTCTAACTAGTTTCAGATTTTATTTGAATATTTGCAGAATTTTGTTTCGAATGCATATTACTGCCTCATCATCTGCCTAGCCTTTCCCCAACTATGTTGGGGTCGGCTTCCAGTCTAACCGGATGCAGCTGAATTCCAGTATTTTACATGGACCGACTGCCTATCTGACCTCCACAACCCAGTTACTGGGTAATACGATACTTCTTGGTAACACTGGTTGTCAGACTTTCGGGCTTCGGACTACCCGTAACGACTGTCAAAGATCCACGAATGACAGCCGGGACCAAAGCATGTAATAATATGTTGAGCCTACATGTAATAATATGTTGAGAATACAAATATACAATTAAACATATATATTTATACTAATAATACAGTTGAAAAGTTTGTAATTTTGCGTTTGAACGCGTTTATCTCTAGAACATACAATCGGGGTTTAAAAACTATTTTTGCATTTAATAGCCCAAGTCTTGTAAAAGCTACAAGCTATTTCATATCACGCATATATCATAAGAGCCGAGCAAAAAGACAAAAAGGCCGAGAGAACGCTAAGCGAAAACGAAGTGATACCACGAGCGTCAGCGGGATTGTCCGAAAGGGTTACCGCTGCCCCGGAACATAAAGGGCTAAGGAAGGAACACGGGTGGGTTTTAGTCAGTAACGGCCTTATTACAAAACAAGATTTATCTTTAGACCCAGGTTTAAACCATCCAGCTATTTTTAAATTTCGAACTATAAATCGACGAAGCTAAAGTTCTTATTACAAAAACTGACGTTAAACCCGAGTCTAAGTTGTCAATTTTGCATTAAGAACTTTACGTTTGTCCGAATAAAGTTCAAAATAGAGTAACCGGCTTGAAGGTTTAGACTAGGTCTAAAATTAGATCTCGTTTTGTAATAAGACGGTAAGAGTCTGACACTCCCTTCCGCTCCACCCAGAGCGGGAGGGGTCATTTGATGATTTCCCATCCGCAAAAAAGAAAGTGATACCACGGGCAGATGCGATGCGATGGGGTGGGTCGCGGGAACAAGAAATTTCACGCGGAAGAAGGCGCGGGCAGAAGCTAGTCTGTAATAAAAAGATCAAGGCTCAACTCGCGAGATATTTAGGAGCAACGTTGATGTAATTCTCTACATATTTCATTTTTATGATGTTGGGAAAAGTTTTTGAGGAATTATAATTAGCTGTTTTAGATTTTTATACCATTTCATTTTTTTTTACCCTTCGTAGCACGCAACTCAGACTAAATACAATAAATATGTTACTTGAGTTTCTCTTAAATTCTCTCACGCTATTTCACTTACTACGTCTGTTTCTTCAACAGGCGTTTGATAAATATATTTAATTATACCTGCAGCTCTAAAATTATGAATAAGGTAGTTGGAGTCATTTGACATAATTCTACAATTTTAGATAACAGTGTACAAAATTGTATTGTTTAATCCTGCATGAAGATTATTCACTGCGATAAGATAAACCGAAATATGGAATGTTTGCGAATCTTCGTACGTTTGCCTTTCCCATAAAACTTTTATTTCTTGTCTTCTACTTCTGTCTTATTGCGTTGTATTGTGAATGCATCGAACTGGTTGCCAACTTGATTAATGTACTATCGCCCTTGAATGTCCCATTTACTGGCGTTACCAATTACGTATAAACTTGACCAATCACAATACCAAGAAGCAATAAGCATCTTTAAAATAGAGAGAGGAGAATCCAATTTGGCTTGAAATTATTTTTACTAGCAGCTGAATTCTTTTGGCAATACCTTCTTCAGGATTTTAAGACAACGTTAATACGCTTTTATTGTGGTCCTTATTGCTATTTAATAAAGTTTATTTTAGCGTGCATGGACGGTAAATATAATTTGGCGATCCAGTCTGGCGGTCGCATGTTTGGCAATGTTTGGTAAAGAAATTTAATGTTGAGAAAACATTATTGATTCGTGAAGGCAGGAGTTGTGGAGATTTTTGTTTTTAAACCCAGATTGATTCAGTGTAATTATGGATAAGTGTAGGGAGTCAAGTTAAATTGGTGGCAAAGAATTTACTGGCAATCATTTTTAGAGGTAAGTTACTGACGGTCGCCGTTTCGTTAGGTCGATTTTTTATGTCCATCGACCTACAATTAATGGATAGGTACCCCGTCTTATGGTCGTAATCGCGACTGCTAAGCGTGGGGTCCTGGGTTCGACTCCCGGGTCGGGCAAAGTGTAAATATTTCCCGCGCTGAAGGGTGGTCTGCGCTGAGATTGGTCGTCATGGCCGAAATTCGGTTTGGAGGTTTTTTTTTTATTGGGTAGTTTTAGTGTTAGAGGAAGCATATTATGGATATTCGAAAATAGATTCTATTAAACTAGCCGCAAAGTGCACCTTGCGTCGTTCAGACTCTAACAAAAGAAACGACAGAGCCGCCCAAATCGCTATAAATTGGTCGGTAAATCGAGTTGGTATGTTGACACAATATGAAGAAGACACAAAGATAAAATTTAACCGCTTGTGTGCCGTAATTACAGACACAATTAAAAAGCCATATGCCATGTCTCGCGTAGATCTACGTTCCGGCAGACTAGGGGTTAAATATGGGACAGACCTGTGGCCCATTTCCTTGGCTAATTACACGCACGTCTAAAATCTATCCATCATAAAATCAACACCAGAAACCAAATTCCAAAAAACCATGCCAAATATAAAACTAACCACCCACAATGTGAGACGCCAACACTTTTTCCACCAACTATATCCGTTGATGACGAAATTGAAGCAAATGATTCTGAACTTAAAGCAGAAGGAAGAAGGTTTAAAATGAAGAGTGATTTTGTAGGAGAAATAATACAAATATTTTTGTTTTGAATCCATGAGCGCCGCTGTCAGCTAGTATATAGTTGATGCTATGCCAGAAGTTTTCTTCCGGAATTTATTGGCAGGGATGGACAACAAACTGGCCTACTTACCGAGATAAGGTTTTTGTGTAATATTCGGTGAAAGAGCGACGCGAAGCTGTTAATAAAAGTTGGTGGGTGAAAGCTGAACGCGAATAATATTGTTGTTTTCATTACTTAATGCCAATGACCTATTTGAAATGTATTTTGAGAGCGTAATTTTCTCGGTTTCCAAGATGTCGAGAAAATATGGGATTGTAACTTTTGAATATACCGCGACTGTTAATGTTTTACTGCCTCATAAATTGTCTTTTCAGCAAAATCTTGAAAGCAAATCCTAAAGCTTGATTATTTTATTTATTTTATTTTTATTTCTTCAGGACAACAAACAATTGCGTAATGATGCTTAATACTAGTACAAATAGATTTTAGAACATTTGAGTAATAACGCAACTAGCACCGTTATCCGCCTAATAAAAAAAAACCTATCAAAGCCTTACTTGCAGTCTCTTGGTATAGAAGAAGGCAAAGCATATAAATAATTATTATTGGTTAAAGAAATGAAACGTACTAATACTCGTACTATTATTATTTTAAGTCCGTTAGCTAAAAAATAAAAATAATATAAACTAAAAAAAACTAATACTCGTTAACTTCAGATGAATGCCAATTTTCTTGTCCCCTTTAAAGAAGCTAGCCTTTCGAATGCACAACCAACTGTCTGTAAGAAATTTTACAGCCTCGACACAGCGGTCCAGGCACATAAGCAGTACAGAAACTTGTGTTCGTTCAAAATGCTTCTCATGTTCAATTTACTGGACAATAGCGCTGAGGCAAATAAAGCTAAATACAGTCTACAAGTGTGACTGTTTGAGAGGTATCCACGAGACTAATAAGTAATAAAATAATCTTTTCCGGAATAAAACAAACTTTAACAAACAGTTTACAAAAAGAGGTTTAGAAAGAGTGGATCAGGTAAGAATTGTTGTCCAAGTTCCTTCTCAATGGCTGGGCCAGCAAAATATGTAGATCTACTCAAATAAATATAGATTTGTAATCCAATAAACGTATTCAAGCTAGAAGCATTATAACTTAACCTATTTCTCTCAATTGGCTCGTCAATCGACCAACTGAAAGCCAATTAAGCGATGCAAGCAACTGGTTTATCCTATAAGTAACGTGTATTTCCTAGCTGTGAATGGATGTATTTTTATGTCCACACCCTAATGGCCACAACAACAAACCTTTAAGAAATAAACACATTATTAAGTCATCAGTATCTTTTAGCTATAATTATCATCTTTCACGCAGTCCATCCATATTTTTTTGGTGATCTCCTACTCTTACAGCCATCCACATTCATACTCATAACTTTCCTAACGATATTTTCCTCATTCCTCCGCATCGCATGCCCATACAATGACAACCGATTCCCACACAGATTATTAAGTTCTTTATGAAAAATTAATGACATTTTAAGCTGTCAGCCTTGCTATTAACATTACTCGATATAACCAAATAAAAATATATTTTTCGTCTCTCTTGCTCTCTTGAAAATACTCACCGTATTTACAAGAGAGCAAGAGAGACGAAAAATATATTTTTATTTGGTTCCAAACTTGTAGCAAGAAAAAGCATATAATGGAGTATCATTATCGCCTTAGCTTTCACTTGAATAAACATTAGTGAAAGTTTCTGGCAGTTACAGGCATTTATTTGTGGTCACGGAGACGTTTGATTTCAGTTCAGTTAAAACGCGACTCAAAAATTTCAACTAAACATTTTCAGATACATTACAATCTACTACTTATTTTTTCACGAGATTCATTGTTCCACAGTTGAACCTAACACTATTAGTATCCCAAGGCTATCCAAACGGTTTGCTTTTAATGCTTTCCCACGAATCTAACGAGTTTCGGACTCACAGTTTAGTCATTAATTTTGCACGCGTCGGTAAATACTGTTTAATGCATTGACTATTGGTTTTGGCACCTCACGTAGACGTATCAAATTAATCGGAATAATACGGATGGACAACGAAAATATCTTACCTTTGGTGATGTAATGCTGAAATAAGATATATAAGCATCTGTTGGTTTAAAGCTTACTTGCATTAAACACTATCTCAATTCGTAAAAAAAAATGAATGGTTAAAATTGGACTCTATACTTATAGAATATTTTAAATTTTTCAAAACATTAGTGTCAATAAGCAAAACGATGTAGTCAGAAGTGAGATTTCTCCAATCCATTTGATGATCCCCATCATCAACCCTTATTTATTATTATTCTAGCTTATTTGGGGTTATCTCTATCTCGCCATAACAGTATTTACTCCCTTTTGAGCCATTTGATTAACCACAAGAAATTAGGTATCTACTCTCACACGCATCTTAAGAAAGTGTACTTATAGGCTCTACCATAGGACCCCTCCTGAAAACTATACAAATTATTTTTTTACTTGAAATCATAACTTCCTACTTCAAAAAAAAATGCAAGTAAGCTCCAAACAAGCACACAACACTTACCTGTTTTCCAGCAACAAGCAGCATCCCTACAAAATACCGTTACAAAACAGACACATAAAAGCACAGTGTCACTCCACTTACTTCTCATATGCTTCTACTAATTCCTTGACGTTCTTCTCTGTGTCGTTGGCTGCGTCCTTGGAGTGTGGCTTCAGGATGCTGATCACGAAGTCAGCGTGTTCTAGTAATTCGTCACGACTGTCTTCTAGGCCTGATACTTCGCTTTGTAGCTCCTAGGAGAGAGAAAAAAGAAAATTGTTAAAGGAAATTGTAAAAACAAAAGGTTTTTCTTGTCCAATGAAATAAGTGACACTTTGGGAGAGGCCTATGTCCACCAGTCGACTGCAAAAGGCTGAGTGACGCATAGTACATACATGCGCACTCGTTTAATGTATGACCTACATAATGCAGTAATTGTTCCGGCTGTAGGTGTTTATGCATGCAAGATTAAAGTCTTCTTATCGAAATCCCATTACGAAAACAATGAGGTCTGTTTTACCGAGCCTCTAAGCTTGAAGTTAGCAAAAGAACACCGCCTTGGTACTTTTTGTGATGAAGTCAAGGAGATTTTTATTTTTTTGTTACATTTTCGACATTGAGATCATGTCGCGACTAAATTTTATTTTTAATTTTGGGAAGACAGAGGCTTTCTCTACTTTCAACCTTAAGGCTGCGTTTCCACCAGAGATGAACGAGGATGCGTAGCGACGGATGTGTGTGAAACCAGCCAATAACATCGCTTTATTTTTTAGCTTGAAATAAGTTAGCGTTGGTATTGGTTAGTTTTCCACACATTTCTCGCTACGCATCCTCGCTCATATCTGGTGGAAACGCAGCCTTAAGGTTGAAAGTAGAGAAAGCCTCTGTCTTCCCACATTTAAAAATAAAATTTAGTCGCGACATAATCTCAATGTCGAAAATGTAACAAAAAAATAAAAATCTCCTTAACTTCATCACAAAAAGTACCAAGGCGGTGTTCTTTTGTTAACTTCAAGCTTAGAGGCTCGGTAAAACAGACTTAGACAAGCTTAGAGGTGGAAAACCAGCCTTATGAACATTGTTGGCTGATATTTTTTCTAAATAGCAGTCGGCAAAACAAGTCGTTGTTGGTCAGGTGGCCAGCACCATCGCTGGCAGTGCCTTAACATCACCAACTGGAATGTTTTAATGGATCTTTTTGATTTATACGAATAAATCAGATTTAGTTCCCCTAATATTTGTAGTATCTCACCTGTAGAGCATGCCTGGTATCCACAGCTCGTCGCCGTGTGCTGGGGTTGGCGTCAAGCTGGCGCAGGCGGTCGGAGGCGGCGGTGATGGCGGCGCCCAGGCTCCTCTGTACGTCGAGGAGTTGGTTCCAGCGGTGGAGTTGCTGGTCTGCTGTCGCTGCGCGTTTTGCCAAGCCTGGGGGAGAAAGAGACGAATATAAATATAACATATTGAGATCAAAATAAAATTGTTTTGGAGAGGGCCTATCCAGAGTGAAATAACATAATCAGCCTATAATGTTCCCATTACGAGGACACAGGCGTCCTCTCTTTGAGAGGGAGTGGGCTATAATCTACCACGCGGACCCAGTGTGGGTTGGTAGATGTCACATGTCTTTGAATTTTTGGTTATAGAACATGCCGGTTTTCTTACGATGTTTTCCTTCACCGTTTTGAGAGCAGTGGTGATGAAATTATTTGCAAAGTGGCTGTGAAGTACTTAGGTCCTTCGACACACATAAAATGTTAAGTCACTTAACTATAATATGCATTTAGACACTTAATTAAAGGTGAAAAAGTCCCATTCTATGTTTTACTAATTAGTACATTTATATTTTTCGAAGTTACAGTCCTAATTTGTACAATAACAACAGAATTTACATAACATCGTACTTCGATTGCTAACCCTCGGCCCTCCCAATGAAGTATTGTTATTTCCATATCAGTTGGTCTTTATTCAATAACAAGTTTTGTAATAACATTTATGCCCAAACTCATTTACACGTTAAATATTTTGGCTTGAATTTTACTTATAATATTCTTTTCCCTTGTACTCTTACTGCAAGACAAAGGTCCTATTTCCACTTTTTAATCCTGTGGATCTTAAACTTGTGCTTTGGTTTATTTATCAATCACTAGCATCACCCCACGGTTTCACCCACATAAGTCTAGTATGGATCCAGTGCGAATATCGGGATAAAAAGTATCCTATATGTTAACCCTACTTATAAACTATCTGTGTGCCAAATTTTATCCAAATCCGCTTAGTAGTTTTTGCGTGAAAGAGTAACATGCATCCATCCATCCATCCATCCATCCTCAGAAACTTTCGCGTTTATAATATTAATAGGAATCACTGGGAACTCATACAGCTTACACAGATACATTCAATAAATGGTCATACATAATTAAGGTTATTAATTCTGTCTTTAAGTGGATGACCCAGGGTGCACTGAGGCACACTTGCACCACAAATCACTAAATATACATTTAGCGCTTAACGAGTTTAAAACATCGTTCTATTCCTGTCAATCGTTTGAAGATGACAGAGATAGAATGATGTTTTAAATAGGTACGTTTAGGGTTAAAAGCACTTAGTGACTTGTGGTGCAAGTGGGCCTTAATCGTCATCCACCTCATCATCAGCTACGTACCTTCACAGGCTACATTCCATCTGTCGGCCAGTTCTCTGGTCCTCTGCTCAACCCTTTCTCCGCTGGCTGCATCAGCCCCGGAGCAGAGCTCGCGCGCCCGCTCCCGGACCACGTCCAAGAGCGGCTGCTGGTTCTGAAGATATAGGGTATAACAGATTATGAAGAGTTAAACGTAGAAGGTACAAAAACCTAGGACAGTCCTACCACGTGGTAACATAATATTTGGCCAAAATTCTCAAACGTAAGTCAATTTAAATCGCTGTTACCCTCAGGTTTCTAGAAGGCAACACAAAAACTTGCTAAAAGGCTGTCAAATTCAACTTAACTGCTGTTGGCTGACCGGAATAGCAACCGTCAATCAAATCATTTGATATAATGACAGGTGGTTACCTAATTCAGTGGTTTCAAAAACCAGGTCTGACTTGACTTCACTGTCACTAAAGCCCGGAATACACAATGCTTGTAACTTGCACAAAAGTATGCAAGTAGCGACTTCTGATTGGTGAATACAACACTGGAATGCAAGCTACTTGCATACTTTTGTGCAAGTTACAGGCATATGAATACATATGCCTGTAACTCTACTATATATAGTCGTTCTACTATACCTAAAGCCCGCAATAGCGGGCTTTAGGTATAGTAGAACGACTGAAAGACTTGCAAGAACATCTTCAGTTGCGTTCTTAAGTTGCGTTTGAGAATTTTATAATCAGACAACTCCAAAATGAAACCATGTTTGTCCATAAAAACTAGAATTGAAGTAATACAGTCCTCTATCTATATTCTCAGAAAAATAATGAAGGAAGGGATTGATGACAGGATTGTTAATATGCGCGTTGGCGAACTCTAAAAAGCAAAATCAAGCTTGATGGTAGGAACATAGATGAGCAAAAATCACAGATATAGAAAACATTGCGTATGACAATATAGATAGAAATCAAAATCCTTCAACCGTAAGTTACGTATGCCTAAGTATTATATTATCTGTGCCTACGGTAAGTTCTACATTATTG
This sequence comes from Mesoligia furuncula, assembly GCA_916614155.1. Lineage (NCBI taxonomy): Eukaryota > Metazoa > Arthropoda > Insecta > Lepidoptera > Noctuidae > Mesoligia > Mesoligia furuncula. The sequence goes on from OU744799.1 coordinate 31,179,262, forward strand.
TTTCATTCAGGAAGTAGTCGATCAGTAACTGATACATATGTTTCACATTGATTATTAAACTGACAGCGAGAAATTATTGCTACTACAGTCGACTGGCTGATTACCCAATTTGAATTACTTTCGTACTTACGGACCGGTTCGAAACCTGTGTATGTAAAGGAAGAATCGTTTACACATTACATGTAAAGTGAGTATTTTGCAATACCTTTCACAGTTATATATGCATGTTTTGTGCAAGTATATTTAAGCAATCATAACAAGTTGTGAAAGAGTTGATTCTTTAAATGCAACTCTGAATAAAATAAATTCTTTTGAATTCTGAATGACTAAATTATTTTTATTAATCAAGATAATATTTACATATTATATATGCTAACAGACTTAAAATAATAATAAGTACATGTATATGAAAAAAGAAGGAAAAGAATCATAGGGCATCAAAAAATTTTGGGTCTTGAATGTTATCTTGGTAAAATAAAAACCTATGACTAATTTGAGTTCAAAGTCTTTTCTATACAACATAGAAGTAAAAACCGCAATATAAATTGGTCACGGTATTGATTTTGTCGCAAAAAGAAAATTTCTACAAATAGTAATGACTAATGATGCGGACGCCATGCTTGGCAACTTACAATATCCGGCAACGCTGTAGGATCATTACAATTTAGAGAAAAAATATTTGTTTACCTAATATACAATGTGAAATCATGGCTACCATGGGAAACAATTGCGATAATTAAGAATTTCATATTTTTAATCACACTAATATTATAAAGGCGAAAGTTTGTGAGTGTGTATGTGTGTGTACTTCTTCACGCTTAAACGGCTGGAGCAATTTTGATAAAATTTTGTATGGAGGTAGCTGACACCCTGAATTAACATATAGGCTAGTTTTTCTCCCGATATTCCTACGAGATCGACATTTACGCGGGTGAAACCGCGGGGCGTAGCTAGTCTATTTAAATTTTTTCGTGTTACTTTTGTCGTCGACACGCTAAGAAGAAGGAAATTTTTCTACTTGTATTTTCGGCAGCGACCATTGATAGACTTCAAGATGATTTTAAGTTTACTTTTTTTTCTGTAATCCTGTCTTGTCCCTTTGCTAGTCAAATGTCTCCCCCATATTTTTCTACTTTTTCATGATGAGCCTTCTCCGTCCAATTGGTTAGCGAACGAGTCCGAGATAAGCTTTCTGTAAAGGCGAATGCGCCAGTGATGCCCGCGAAATTCTTTTTTTTTTTTAAGTTTTTTTGCAATTTGATGGTCAGTGTTGAGTTGTACGTTGATTAAAATATGATTTAATTTAAAATTACGTTGATTGAAATTATAATCATTAAAGTCATCAACACAACCTATAAGACCACGTAATCCTACATGAATGACTATTTCATGAAATCTTGACATTTTAGGATTATACTAACTTAAGATTGTTTTATTACTGATTCTAATGATTATAATTCTGTATATACATATTTGTTACGGTCGCGAGTCATATTTTAATAAACGTACAACATAATGCTGACCAGCAAATTGCAAAAAACGGAAGAAAATTTGAATTTCGCGGGCTATTTTAGCACTTCTCCCTTTACGAAAAAAGTCCCAACAACAATGATACAACGATAAGTAGGTACAGTCTTTCATACTAAGAACTGCAATGCTGATAAAGTAATATTTCACACTCTGCCCACAAGTGCCAACTTTTCATATCAGTAAAACAACTGTATTGTATTGCAACAACGATTTTTTAGAAACTGCCCAAGTGTTGATAGCGTCAACTTTTTGCAAGTCAATAGTTCCATTCTATGGCAACTTTGTCCCATCCTGACCCTTGGCCCACGATTTTGTGACATTAATGTTCTCATTGTGCTTGCTAGAGGCACCGGATCTGACGTCATTATGCGTTTAAAATGTAATGCAGGCTGTACCGTGTACATGACATTGTTGTGGACTTGCCAACAATATGATGTTGGTTTTATTATTTTCTTTATAGACAAACCGTGCATCCGATGCTATTTCCATCGGAAAAACTGCAGTGCGATTCTGTAACCATCTCACCGTGAAAACTTAGGTGAAGTGAGTGGGGAGTGAGCTGTCAATAGTGTCAATTCCTAGCAAAAACAAACTCACTTCACCTACGTTTTCACGGTGAGATTTTTACAGAATCGACCAGCTGGTAAACTTACATACAAGCTTGCATATTCATATTAAAACGCTCTAGCGGATGAATTTTCCTTAGTGATCACTTTCGTTATAAGTACATATAAGAAACTCTTGTGTAAAATTTCACGCTTCTAGACTCCCAGCGGTTCAGGCTGTGTTGCCTGTCAATGAGTGAATTTAAGATTTATAAGTAAAAAAATATTTGTGGTACAAAATTTTATTTAGCATCTAGTTATACAGTATTAGCTGTATTTTTTTTATTATAACCTCGTCAGCGAACGGTATTCCCGCTGCTGAATTTTAGGCCAAACACATTTAAAAAACGATATATATTTTTTTTCGTGTTATTTTGGACAACGACACGACGAGAAGATTTAAACTATTCTTGCCAATTACAAAAATGTCTCCATTGTAAATTGTTCAATGATCGTAGATTTCATCTATAGCAATGAGTTTGTTTCGGTTTTCGCTCTCAAAATTGACGGCTGCCAGAAACAAATCACAAACCTAGCTGAATGAGGATCATTTGACCTGATTACAATATCAAAGGCTTGCGAAAATACAGTTGCATACACGATGATGATGTTCACGCGACAATAGACTTAACAAGGCATTGACTTGCAGTTGAGAGGTCGGGAGTTCATATCACATCCGCTGCACTAGTGCAGTGAGCCCACCTATTGCGACCATGATTACACTTGTTCGAAGTGATTTATTTCCGGTTATTTCAATCACCTTATCATTATCCTTGGTTTTCTGGTTGTTTCGGTTTTTCTATATGTACACCTCTGCTTAAACCTTCGGGGTACACAGGTGTGATGTTATGTGTAATTCGATTAATGAATCTGGCTGCCTTTTCCCAACTATATTGGGGTCGGCTTAGATGCAGCTGAAGTGAACAGCAGCATTTTGCATGGAGCGACTGCCTATCTGACCTCCACAACCCAGTTACTGGGTACGATACCACTTGATAAGACTGGTTGTCAGACTTTTGGGCTACTGACATTCCGTAACGACTGCCAAGATCTACGAATGACAGCCGGGACCAACATTTTTTAAATGTGTTTTATAATTTATCTAATCACAGTCAACGGAATGCACTCTTAACAGAAATGTAAAAGTTACAGAAATAGACGAAAACCTTTATCATGATGGTCTAAAGTGCCCAGATACTAACTTATGAGTAGGTTAGGTACGAGTAGTTCTTGTACCTAAACTAGTTTATACATAATCTTATCATTCCTCAAGTATTTACGGAATCTAGTTATTTAAATGACTTCTATAAGACACATAACTCACTGCTAGTAATGCCACTTATCTTGAACTTGACCGCGTTAACTCGAATAGTATCTCAGTTAACTAGCTGATTATATAAAACGTTCTTATTCAATGAAAATAGAAAGTGATCGCTTGAATTGTCGGAAATAGCAACTGAGAACGGCGCATGAGTGTTTACAATGTTATCAGAGCTGTATACTGATGACTGATAAGAGGAAATTGATAACAACCGTTTTAAACGCTAGTCAGATCGTTATGAGCAAATTCCTTAGAGTTGACTTGCTTTGAAAGGAGGCCTTCTTATCAAAACTCTTCAAGTAAATTAACAAATAGTAGTTCAATTCAACGGAAATTCTTAGACTGCAGATTGAATTGAACTTAATTTTACTTTCTAACAATTATTGGAAGCTTCAAAATTGACTTGATCTCCTAATTTATCCAAAATAATAACCAATATTAGTAGACCTGATAGGAAAATTGTTAGACTTAAAATTGAAAGTACCTATTTCATATTGTCCTTAGTACCTAATTATTTAAACGAGTATCCCATGCTGGCTTTCGCAGGCGTTGGCCTTGACACCTCGACGCATTGTCTCTATTTATAGCCCATGAGAAAAAACATTAACGACGAGATTGCAGCGCCTGCGCTTCTAGCCTACATTCTGAGTTGCTTTATTTACATTTTAGTGATTAAAGATTAGATTACGAACATAGGTACCTAGTTTTACATAATGAAAATATTAAATTAATTCACTAACAGACTACGCACAGTACCGTTGGTTGTAGACGCATGAAATTTTGCACAACAGTTCTTTTTGTGTTTTATGGTGTCGCGTCAGACCCGGTAGAGAAGATGGCTGGATGAGCTAGAGGAAACAAACGACCAGTAGTCCACTTTCACCCTAGATCGAAAGAGCTGGAAGTCATGGGGAGAGGCCTTTGCTCAGCAGTAGGATGATGCAGGCTAACACTAACAGTTCTTTATACAACGAAGGTAAGCACTAAGAAAGGATTTTTGAAACTTCATCCCCAAAAGGGGAGAAATAGGATATGCCCAGAAACAAATCTCCAACAAATAATCTGTTTGCGGACGGAAAGACGAAGATTTCGTCAGCATACCAGAAATATTGTGAGAGGGATTTATGAAAGTGTTGTTAACTTTTTACAACTTGATGTTTTTATGTTTTCTCGTTTTGTGTATGTGTATACAAACTGTATCTTTAATTCTTATAATTGTTTTTAAACCGTTTTAATTAAAGCAATAAATAATGTCAGTGTAGTTTTCGCGTAAAGACGTTGCGTCGATTGCACAAATTCGCAAATTACTAAGAACTGTAATGAGGTTATAAAAGGATGTAAATTTTCAACTAAGAACAAAGTATGTATATGTCAGGCCTATGTATAAGGGTCCAGAACCGAAGATATTGGCGTAATAAAGCCTAAACCTACGACTGTAATCCACGATAAGTGATTGTAGGCTGAACAAATTGGGGCAATGTACAACAGCAGTCTACTTTTACTATATTATTATGACACATCTGGCAATGCGAATTATATCGAATTCAGTTTTATAAATGCAATTCAGCATTGTCTTTCAGACAACCTCTGTGTGAAGTAGGCATTAGGCCACAAATGCTCATGGCTATGCATGTATGCATCTGTAATTCGTATGCTGTACATATTATAGAGTATTCTATTCTACTTCTGATTGGTGTCCACAATCCATAATACTTTCACTATAATTATGACACACTGGTTACCTACTGATATATATAACATTGATTGATAACGCGCATATACTAAACCGCGGGGTCTAAAATCCATGAAATTTTGCACAAGAGTACAATACAGAAAAAATTGCACTAAGAATTTTTGAAATTCCATCCCCTAAAGGGGGTAATTAGGGGATTAAATGTATGGAAGTTTGACAGTTTTACCAACCGATGGGAAATCCCATGGGGCCTACGACTTGTTACTATAGAAATCTGTTGTATCAATTGCAATTCGGCAATGTTACAGATATCCTGTACAAAGTAGGTATAGGCATTATGAAAGTTACAAGCGCCAGAGCTCAGACACGTAATGCTCTCTGAGATGACAATACAGAGGAAGTCACGTGCTGCTTTCACTGTATTAATACTGTTGCAGTTTGTATCAATATAAAGGATGCTATGAACTCTTTTGTGAATCGTTTAAGAACACAATGGTTCCGATTCAATTGATTCTGCAGGCGTGCAAACTTTGCAAAAGGTTGTTGACTCGCCTCGTTCAGCGTTTAGTTATTCTATTCTGTATTCTTTTTTCTGCGTTTATTGTAAGTATCACGTTCTTTATTAAATTCTTTGGCATTAAAATTTACATTAACATGGCATGATAAAATTGTGGTATGTATGCGATAAATTAAGATTTCGAGGTAATGATTTAATTAGGGACTTGTGGCTAAGTAATAACAGGGGCGCGGGTCGATCACGGTTGGTCCGTAGATGAAGACCCCTCCGTGTCGTTGCGTTAAGCCTTTGGTCCCGGCTGTCAATCGTAGATCTTTGGAGGTCGTTACGGGTCGTCAGAAGCCCGAAAGTCTGATAACCAGTCTTACCAAGGGGTATTGTATTACCCAGTAGAAACTGGGTTATAAAGGCCAGATAGGCAGTCGCTTCATGTAAAATACTGGTATTCAATTGCATCCGGTTAGACTGGAAGCCGACCCCAACATAGTTGGGAAAAGGCTAGGCAAATGATGATGATGATTTAATTTATAAAAACTGTCGATGACTCAGTTCTTTCTGCAATATCTTACTTAACTCAGGGTCTTTGACAGTCATTGAAAAAGATTCGCCGCCTTCTGATGGCCCAAAAGTAACTTCCCTTGAATTTAAAACAGTGACGTCATGAGGTACGTTTAAAATATTAACTCTGAGTACCATGGCCGTTGGACGAAAACGTGGGATAATAATCGTAAATGAGTCATTCGACCTTACCAATTATGGGACTGCCTCGTGTCTTAGGCCTTAAAAAATGTGACTGAACTAAAAATATTTGATGTAGAGCGTACTAAATTTGATGTTATACCTAATATTAGTACGTTTTTTTACATCGTTCTTACATATTGTAGTTATTAATTCTTCCCAAGAGGAACTACGCTTAGGAATGAGCAACTAAAATGTCTTTCTGACTGAGAGACTCTGTTGCCTATTTAAAAGTGCCTGTAAATGGTATTGTGGCGGAATTGAAATAAATGCTTTAAGTTTGAGTATTTTTTGTAGCACTACATGGGCTCACGGAAGTAGACTCTTCTTCACGATTTATATTGAAAAGAAAATAACCTCAAAGTTGGACATGTTTTCCTTCGATATCGATTAGCATTTAAATAGCGTGTCATGTTGAATTCCGTGGTGCTATCAATCGATAGATTACATAAAACGACCTCGATAACGCGCCCTTGACCTTCAAGGTCATCGCATGTTTAGCGCTATTTACCCCTATCATACTATATAATTATAATGTTTGTTATTTTTTACGGTTGTATATAGAACGACTGCATTATTTTTACGTCTCTTGGTTTTAAGCTGCTCATTTCCAGTTTAATTTCGGGTTCATCAGACCGGAAAGTTTAATTATTAGCTTATCCGCTTAAGGAGAAATAAACGGCCAAAAGACCTTTACGAAAGTTTAACTGCAGTCTCCGTTTACGGTATAATAACCGGTAACTGCAGATATTTTAATGTAAGAGTCCGATGCTCTCACTGAAAATGGCACCAAACGATGCGTTGGTGTTTAAACTCGCCATGCAAACGGTAATAGCCGTGAGATCACGTTACTAGATCACAAAAAATCGCAAACACTTTTTACACCGGCGTTTTGGAACACGGAATCCAATCAAAAACATGTACACAAATCAACATTAGGAAAGTGAAACAATGGTATGAACCCGAACTGGTCGACGGTGACCTTGAACTTAACTTCAAAAACAACAACAAAACAAACACACACAATCGTGCGAAAACTTAAAATTATCGCGGTATCACAAACTTACCTTCCTTTTCCGCGGAATTTTTAATACCTACGTAGTGACTAGAATTTAAAATTGCAAATAAAGACTATTTAGTGTATAGTAAACTAAGTGGGCACGTGGATATAACACTTGCACGATGTGAAAACAAGGCAATAAGTGGTGTGTTTGTGTACAGTTCTCATTGCGATGATATTCAGTCACAGACTGGCGCGCGCGCGGCCCGGCGGCCGGTCGAGCTGCGTGACGTCACGCAGTTAAGGGGAATACGGTGAAGTCATAAGTGTTGTGCAATACTTCATTGACAAGTTTTTGATAAGCAGATAAGTTAATGATGATGACTTTGCGATTATTTATAAAGGGGTTACTATAGCCATAAACAATCTCTGACGGTTATAGAGTTTAGGAAAATATGTTTGACGTTTTTGATAACAGCACCCCTTAGACAAAGAAAAGCATAGACGGCGGGTAGCTCCATTTCATTTCCACAAGAAAGGGATAAAGTATTGAGTTATTATAAGTAACAGAAAAGGATAAAGCTACACTATTTCCGTCTCTCAGTGCGTGCCAGTTTTTTCAAGGCAGCTACTTATGTCATGTTAGTTAGGTTAGTTTTATGTCTCATGTGTGGCCACGCAACCCGGTGCTCTATAGCTTTCTTACTCTAAGCAGCACCCGAATTGCATAACACATTATCAATCACAATCTGAATAATTTTGAAAGATATTGATAATCCATTGCGTCGTATGTTCGAAAAGTTTGTCTGCTCAACAAAATAAATAACGAAATGAATGTTGTTGAACTGTCAAAATGATGACCATTTCTACTGTTAGTGTATTACACTATTACTCCAGAGTTTTACATACGAAAGTTTATTTTTCATGAGAAATTTTGCTAAAGAAACTTATTAAGTAAGTATACTAATCTGATTTGTGTGATTTTGAAATTAAAGAGACATGGTCTTTAGATCCAGCAACGTCAGGTGATGGCAACACCTGTCACATTTTAAGCACACAGCTGAGCAACTGGTAACACTACAAATTTAACTGTTATATGAGGGTCAGTTGGATTTGTTGAATATAACCAGGGGGACGTTGAATGGAAATAAAGAATCAAAGGGGTTCAAGAATGGTCCCAAAAACGCATTGGGAGTACAAAATAATTTCTAACAACCACTAAAAAACAGACTACCTACGTAGTACTTATTTTTAATATTATAAATGCAAAAGTGAATTTAATTGTTTGTTTGTAACGCTTTCACGCTTAAACGGCTGAATGGATTTGGATGAAATTTGTCACACAGGCAGGCCATGACCATGACATAGGCTACTTTTCATCCTGGATCACAGATGAAACAGCCTGTTCCTAATCACACTAATATTATAAAGGCGAAAGTTTGTGAGTGTGTGTGTGTGTTTATATGTTTGTAACTTCTTCACGCTCAAACGGCTGGACCAATTTTGATAAAATTTGGTATGGAGGTAGCTGACACCCTGGATTAACATATAGGCTACTTTTTATCCTGATATTCCCACGAAATCGACAATTACGCGGGTGAAACCGTGGGACGCAGCTAGTAAAATATAAATAATTTGTAGTATGCCTATTTACTACAAATTTATACTTCGTTACGTATAACAAAAGTAACTTTAGCATTCGCTCAACATGTATTCAATTAACCTGCAGAATAATTACGTAACACATTATCAGTAGCAATGGGTTGCATTTTGACATTTCAACAACATTCATTGCGTCATTCAAGTTGTTGAGCAGATAAAATTTTGGAACTTAAGAAGCAATGGATTATCAATATTCTTTAAAATTATTCAAATTGAGAATGATAGTGTGTTACGTCACTAAGGTGCTGTAAAAGGTGTTTCATTTTCTCTTTTCACAAGTTGAATCGTTCTATTTTAACTTCCCATTAAAATCCGGAGCATATCTAACTTCCTTTAAAGCATAAATAATTCCGTCCTTGTGCTCGCATAGATCATACATTTTATAGCTCTACTTTATAGTTAAGTTCGTGTTATGAATTCAAATTGATTTTTTTACAATAGATGCGATCACATCATAAGTATTCAATATGTGGGCAATACAGGAAGATATTTTTTATCACCATCTAAATTTTTACTGGGTGTTCTACCCAAGAATATGAACAACTTTCACTATGGGACCAACTCTGAAATTACGAAATAAAAGTCAGCTGTTTCATACATTTTGGTCAAGTAGGTATTGAACTTTTGTATGAAACAGCAGATTTTTTTTTCAAGAAAAACGTATGTGAGAGAAAAACAAATCGTTAAAAATGAAGTACAAAATACCTAAATGATTCTCAAATGAAATGTTTTGGTTATTTTTAGTAAATTCTTTGAACTTAAAATTCATGAAAATAAATTGGGCTCAAAGATTGCAAAAAATAAAAGTAAAATTGCAACAACTGCCACAAATAAAAAAAGAACATATTTGCTTCTTTCTTTGAATAGAACCTATGGGGTTAAATTATTGTAGCCTCTCTTCCCTTAAAAGAACTCGATTTTAAAATAAAACTTATCGCGAAATCTATCCATCTTTTTATCTTTCGCAGTCGGTTATAAGTTGTAAGTCGTCAGTTTAGCAACGTTGCCTTAACTTCACAACAATGGGCCTTGAAATCAAGTGCATTAACCTAGTCGTTCATAAACTAAAAATAAGAACTGGCGAACTGCTGTAGACATAACACAGGTAACTTAGATTTACAAAAAAAAAAAAAACTTTTAAGGATATAAAAAAAAATATTTCTTGAATTAAATTTTTCGGAAAAGTGGAAAGTTAACTGTGACTAGTAGACATTGTTTATTGTCATTATATATTTATCAGAATCCGTAATCTGCTTTATCCTTACAACGATACTACAAGATACCGATAATGTTCCTAGCGATTAGCTCTTTTTTTTTTCATCAACTTCTATGCCCATTTGTGGACAGCGTTGTGGGTTACTTTATAACCAAATTGTTATTTTGTTAAACTAGTTGTAAGTCCTTATAGTGTAACTGTTTGCTGTTCCTCTCAATAAAAAATAAAATAAAATTAGGAATTGTACTAAGTAGGTATTTTTATATGATTGAAGCTGATAAAATCATGTCGTATGATGACTATAATTTCTCCAAAATTAAAAATTATTTTATTAGTAAATAATGTATTTATTTATAATAAGTTAGAATACATTAATTTCCCTAAAAGTTTGGAAAATCGAAATTCCCTTAGTTATATAAAAAACACCTTGAGTTCTGTGTTTGCTGCACATTTTAATTCTTACGACAAGCCCCTTCAAGATATCATTAACAAATATTTGTACACACACATCTTTAGACTATTTATTTAAAAAATAAACAATGATAACCAGCAAAAACTGAAGAGCAGCGCCATTATATTATTTTCAACGGTTCTGACTCCATTTAAAATTGTAATAACTCAATTAATATGGGAATTTATTCATTTTGCGGGCATACAGTATCGCGTTATTCGTTAATAGTTGTTTTTTCATCAGCCATTGTAAAGTTTATCGCGAGATATCGATCTTTGAAACAACCGTTGATTGTGCTACTTGTGAGGACATCTAGCGGTGCCCGAGTGAACTAATTATGGAAATCATTGCTATTAATAGAATATGAGGATAATTTTATTCCTATCTGAGAACGCACGTGTTTTTCTAGGCGAATTACAGGCCTAGTACAGCTCTAGTACTCGATACTTCAATAGGTAGGTTATCATATTTTCAGGGACTTCCCCGATAATAGAGCAGTATAATATCAAGCGGGGATCATATAACGCGTGGTTAAGTATGGAAACCCCCTCTTTACAAATTTTTAGCCCGTGACTCACAATACCAATTGAGGAGCCGTTTGTAATCTAAATTGATCGAACTCGAATGATTTATTAGCAACTTTCGTGTTCGAATTGCACTTTAAATTCGTCCATTTAGGTAGTTTAAAGCAATTAAAACGAGTTTCCTTATTAAACAAGTTTGAAGCGATCAAATTATCTCGTTTTTACAAAATTTTAATTTTGATTATTATTTGCAACTGACACGCCACGCGCCAACAAAATCCATGTTCATAATTAAATTAATCGATTAGGGATAAGATCCGTAGTTCGTCGAATAATGTGTCAAATATTTATCCATGTAAGTAATGTATAAAATAAAGAGGGTAAATCAGCCAGCCGACTTAAAAAAATAGGTACTTAGGTAACTGCATAATAATATTATAATCATCGAAAAAAAATATTTTCAGACTTCTATAGCAACTGCGTTATAAAGTATGAGTCAAAAATTCAAAACTCCCATTTTTTTCGTCTGACTCAAATCACATGTTTACTTGTATAGTTGGACAGACAAGAGAGAGGATGTTCCTTGAGTTCCATTAAAATTGCTAATTAAATTAGGTCTACTACGCGTTACTATACAAGTCTTACATTACTACGAAATAGCCACTCACCTCAAGGTCATTCTTGGCATGATTCAGCTTCTCCAAATGCAGCCTTAGCGCGTCCACCGACGTCACCGGTTCGTCTTCAATGTCGTTTTTGTCTAAGATCGCCTTAATCTTATCGACGAGCTGGCAGAAGTCTTTCCAGATCTCCAGGTCTTGCTCTAGTTGAGCTTGACGAGATTTTGCAGAGTTGAGGGTGTTCTTCAGAAGTTGGTTGTGTTTCTGATGATCCTTGGAAAGTTCTTCTTGTTCAGAAGCTGCTAGTGACGGCCAGATTTTATCAACAATGTCTTGCATGCGCTTTCCAACAAGATCTTTCATTGATGGTTCGGAAGTGTTAAAGAAGGATTTGTGTTCTTCTAAATCAGATTCAATGTTCTCGAAGTCTGTGCCGTTCTTGCCCATGTCAAGTCGAATGGTCGCTTCGTTGACCCAGATGTTCAATTTCTCGACAAGTTGTAGGAATTGCTGTCTGTACTTCTTGTTGTCTTGTAAATATTTCTCTCTGTTGGCTAACTCTGCTGGTAAAGATGTTTTCAGAGAGTTCGCTTCAGACATCATTTCAAGTAACGTGCTTGGTACGCCATCATCGTTTTTAATAACATCAGTTATCTTTGTAAGTTTGTCTAGATACGACTGGATGTTTTTGACAAGTGTGGCATGTTCCGTGAGTTTCTTGTCGACACTAGCGACATCTCTATTGAGGAGGGGTCGAGAGTGTACGGCTGCTTCGTTGTCGTGCAGCCATTGAAGGATGTCTGACAGATCTGAGCCCAGTTTCTTGTGTTCTGCTGCGGCTCTCTCATGTTCTTGACGCTTGGCCTCTACAGTTCTTCTTAGTGTTAGAAGCTGTTGTTTCAGTGACTGTAGTAACTCAGTGATGTTGTTCCTGTCGATGACTGTGCCTTCAGCGGCAATCTGTTGACCTTTGTCTGTTAAAGTTGCAAGCAAAGCTTCACAACCCTGGATCTTGACGATGATGTCATCGTAACGTTTAATCTTGTCTTCCAAAGTATCGTTGGATTTTTCAATTTCCGATGTAAGGTCAGTATATTTGGCGATGAACTCTTCAATTTCCTTCACTAATGCAAAGAATTGTTCTCGGAGAAGAAGAAGTTGTTTCAGTTTCGATATTTGGTCTTCAATAGTGCTCATCAGGTCATCTTGTTGAGTAAGTATATCTTGGAGGTCATGTAAGTTACCGCCTTGGAGTTCATTTAACATTGCTTTGTTCTTCTTCAGGTCAGCTAAGATAGATTCGTAAGCTTGTATGATTGGCTGAACATCCTCTACCTTGCTTCCTATAGGTTTGTTCAAAGCCTTCAGTTTATTTTGGATTTCATTCAAGAACTCAAGCGCAGCAGCGATCTGGGCTGCAGCATCCTTGTACTCCTTAATGTGTTTGAGCAGGATGCCCTTCTTGTCATTGATGATAGCCTTAATCCTCGCGAATCTATCAGATAAGACGTTTACTTGTTCCTTCAGTTGCAGTTTGTTAGAATCTGACAACGAATCCATTAGTTCTTTAGACTTGTCCTTAATTTTGTTGATGTTCTTTTCGACGTCGTCAGCTTCTTTGCTAAGTTTCTCAAACTTGGCGAGTTGTTCTTCCAATAGTTGAAGACTGGTTGTTCTTAATTCAGGAGTGGCCGCTACTTCGGCTTCATTCAACCAGCTCTGGCATTTGGCAACTTCTGATTCGAATTCGTTCCTGCCTTGTAAGCGTTTGTTAAGTGCTACCAGTTTATCATCGATGTCAACCTTTGCTGAAGTGTAGGACTTGTTCAGGTCTTCAAGTGCAGCTTGTAGCTTAGCCCTATCTTCGGGAGAACAGTCCTTGGATACAGCGTTGCCTTGGCGCATAACTTCAGCCAAAGTATCGTTATGGAAGTCAGATAGCTCACTCTGGTGTTTCTTATGTACTGCAATCTCTTTCTCAACCTTAGCTGCTTCTAGAGGTACTGGACCACCAAGTTTCTTAATCTCGGCAAGTTTAGTCTTGAGCCAGTTTTTAGCTTTCTCAATATCATTCTCAAGTTTCTTCCTATCCTCAGCGGATGTGCCTAATCTTTCGATCTCTTGCTTGATAAGTGTAGTGAGTTGCTTTTGTTTCGAGGATAGTTCAGACAATTCTGACTCTAATTGCATCTGTTCAGAAGGTTCAAGTTCACCTTGGATGTTGCTTACCTTCTTCTCCAACGAGTCAATGACTGTCTTCTTACCGTCAGTTTCTTTAAGAAGATTAGCTACCTTCTTTTGCCTTTCTTTGACGGACTTGCTTTCATAACCAAGAGGTTCAGGGTGAAGGATGTTGTCAATTTCCTTCTGCAGCCATTCGTTCTGGGCGTTGACCTCGCTCTTGGTACCGTCAATTGCTTTGTAGGTAATCTCAAGCATTTGTAGCTTGCGTTGGATACGTTTAGCGATGTCATTGTACCTTCGTTCCACCGATTTCATCTGTGAAAAAAGATTCGATTTAGTAGTTTGCCTAGCGACAAAATAAACTAAAAATACTAGTGCACGAGGTATGTAGGTAAAATACTATAATTGTCGGTTCAACAATAGTTTAATGAGTAATTTCACGGTGAGGTCACTACTACTACTACTAATATTTGTCATGGTCACGTTTTATTATTTGTTTATCTATAAATTGACTACTTACTTGTTCTTCGACCTGTTGAGACTCCAAATTGCTGACGATGTTGATGACTTGGGAGCCAACAGACTTGATGCTATCAACCTTGTCTTTGCCAGCCTGTCCGAACTCAGAAGACAGTTCTTTAAGAGCGCTGAGCTTCTGGGGACATGGGAGACCAGATCCCTTGTCAGCCAGGCACATCTTCTTGAGTGTGGAATCGAAGAAGTCGTGGATTTCTTGGCATTTGTTGCGGAAAGCGTCAATGATTGCTTGGTTGCCCTTCTCTCTTTCGATTGCCTTGAGGATGGCCTCTTCTAGGTTGTCTAGCTCTTCTTCTAGATCGATTTCGTCTTCGAGTCCTGAACAAGAGATTATGGTTAGTGATAACGCTTCTAATTCATCATGTTTTGTAAGAACGTTACTTTTGTGCTTTGGGTTTTGTGTCAAGGTAGTAAAAACATTACTTATGTACCTCAGAATATTTTATGAGTATTTCAGTAGTCTACGTATTTGACAAAAAAATAAAACAAATTATTTTTAAACCACTACGAAAATCATTATTTAAAAAAATGATTTGACATAAGTTGAAATATTTATTAACTACATACATGACATATAATAATTAAAAATGCTGCACTTACCTTCAGTAGGAATCTCAGTAAACAGCCTATTCCTCTTCTCACTAAGAGAAGCCAATGCATCATTCATCGCTGCCATATCCTGCTTAGCAGCCTCAGGCCTCAATTTAGATGGGTTAGCGAGCCAATCGCGGGCCAACGCAGTGTGGACCGCAATCCATTCCTGGATCTCTAGGACTTGTTTCATGGCCTCTTCCATGCCATGAACCGCGTCTCCTAATTCCTCCAAATGACTTTGTACCTGTAGGTTATTTTATGTGTTAGATGGTTTTGTGGAAAAGGGTATAACTACGATGATGGTGCTGGTTTAAAAAAAATTGATAAGGGGCTGATCAGTGTATTTATAAAACATTGATTATGTGTATATTATGCTGCTGACAAGCTGGTTACAATGTAGATTCAGAGATTTTTCATGGATGACTCTTCTAAAACTACGATGGAAACCATAACAACGATAAAACTGTGAGATCCTAATCGCAGTGGGGATTTGTAGAATTCTTCTCGGTGCTGGTATAATAACATAGTAATTTGGATTGAGTAGAAGTTATAATTCTTGCAAACACGTCGTCGAGGTGGCTTAAAATATAGCTGAATTCAGATGTCTGCAAGTACTTATATGCTAAATTCAGAAAAAAAAAACTTTCTCCAACTCAGCCTTTAAACAAACGCCTGGACTAACTCAAAAAAAAAAAGGATTCAAGGCAGTCCCTAAAGAATTTTCTTCTCTCTAAGCATCCTTACCTTTGTTTCGAAAGTCGAAAGCTTTTGACCGAACTCTGGTGCCTCAAGCGTCCTTAGAATAAGGTCAATGCGTGGCGCGCTCCCTACTTCGCTCACTTGCTTCTATAAACAAACCATGCATCACACACAGACATCAAAACAGTGCGGGTTAGTATTTAGGTACAGATTAATGGATTATTGGGTTGACAGAGAAAATATTCGAAGAAATTGGATAAACTGGATACTGCGATTTGATTGGATAACAACTAACATAACGTCTGTTTTGCCCGAAGGGTTAGACATAGGTGTACCTATAGTGCAGACGCCAGCACATCAAGCTTTTTTCTTTCATAGTTTTTCAACTTTATCGCAACAGCATAAGGTTCAAGGTTGATTGGGAAAATTTGACAGTTTCGGGTAGCGTCCGTAGATATATATTTTGCCAATTAGGTATGTTAAAAACCCATGTCATATGTAGTTAGGTATGTTGGGGTAACTTTGGCACTCCTAAGACCGTACGAATTATATACTGGCATTGTGTTTTGTGTTATTATATTCTGCCCCACACAATGTTGTCAGCATTAAAATGTATTGCCAAATTAGCCGAGAATTCCATATGTAGATACTTCCAGTCTTTTCCCAGTGGGGAACTTGCCCCAACATACTCTAATGAATGATTTCACTAATCATTTCTAAATTCCAGTACATGGGATATCTACCCATTGAAATGTTTAGCTTTTTCGGGATCTTATCGATAACAACAGTCATCAAAACTACTCAGCTGTATGCTGGTCTGGTCTTAGTGATCAAAGAACTTATAATGACTCCAAACTTTTTCACAGAACTCCCAAGTTCTCTAAACGACTGGCTATCGATATATTTTCTCTGTCATTTCTCAGTACAAACGTGACATATAGCAGAAGCATTCAATTCAACATTGTAGAAGTGATATTAAGTGATCTTGTAGTTGTAAAGTACTACGTGAATCATGTTATACGTGCCCGTTGTACTTTATACAAACAGTGCTCGCCTCTCGTTGTCTGACTAGAGATTATTAATGTCAAGATAGATTATAAATTAGGGCCCGCTTGCTGCACTCATCATTAAATACATTTAGCGCTAAATGTATTCAAAGCATCATTCTGTCTCTGTCAACTATAAACGATTGACGGAAATAGAACGATATTTCAAATAGGTAGGTACGTTTACCGCTTGGATTTAATGATTTGTGGGCCTCAGGATATAAGAAATAACTTTGTATACTTTTTGTCCAATTTAGTGTAAAATGTGTTAGGATTAGGAAACGCGATTAGATGTTGCTCTAATATTTTTGTTTTTTTTTTCTAGCGCCTGGTGTTTGTTCATTAGCACTTTGTTGAATTGCAAATACTGAAACATTGCTCCACAAATTATGAATTTCATAAATAATTTCAGCAGTTTGAATCAATTTTGCAGTTGCAATTTTTTGTTGTAATCCGCTTTAAATGACAAAAATTTGGCCTAATTAAGGATCAGACAGTTCCTACGCAATCCAGTAAACTATCCCAAGCAAATAACGACCAAATACATGAAAAAGGTAAACAAAAGTTTAAAACCATATATCTAGGTTAGGTTACCAATAGGTTTTAACAATTTTTATATTTGGTAGAATAATTGCAATTTTCTTTAAGTTTTCCGATTCATGTTACACTAAATTGGAAAGTTCTTAACTTCTGTTAATAATTTCATAATAATCTCGACTCAGACAAAACCAGGTGCACAAAAGTTACATTGCCAACGATAAAGCCTTTACATTATTATTGGTCTAACTACGGTCTATCTACAACAATGTTAACTATTTCGTAATAATTATTATTAATAAGAGATCTTATCTTACATCAAAAACGTTGGTTCTGTTCGTTTTGTCGACCTGGCGAACTTAGAAGCATAGATTTATTATTTTTAATTATTTGCAGATCATTCAGTTTTATAAGCTATGAGAATCGCGTTGCATTGGTAGGGATAATTATTGGGTTTTTATTGAATTCATCATTTATAAACTTTAGAGTGCCTACTTGTCCAAAAACATGGATGTTTTAAGCACTTACACATTTACTCATTGTTCTACTTAATCTTAAAACCAACTTAAGTTTACTTCAAGTTATATTTAAACTTGACTATGCCTAGACTTCCTAATTTGATAGACCTTCCCTAATTTGAACTGATCAAGATATCTTTATAAAAAAGTTTTTTGGACGGAAATCGGCCACAATCAAATACGCAATACCTAACTTACACTTAAAAATTTTAATAAGGCCATATTTACTTAAATCAACAACTAGGTATCTACTTTTATCCAATGCAACACGACTTTTCACACATTCAACACACTAAAACTTCATTAATCGATCCACATCAAAACGACGTCAAGACTTCCGAAGCGAGTATATGAGTAGAAGCCAGCAGTACCTGGTCGATGAGGTCCTCCAGACGCGCGCGCACGTGCAGCTCTTGCGGCGGGATGGGCAGCGGCGCGCTGTCGGCGGGCGACGACGGCCGCGACACCGACGCCGCCGCCGCCGAGCACGCCGCCACCGCGGCCGACAGCCGCCCCTTCTCCGTCTGCAGGCGGTTGTGCAGGCCCTGGGGGGAGGTGGTAGGTATTTGGTTGTAGCTCTCAAAGGTTTTGCTATCCGCTACTGAAGTATTCAAGAAGCTGCACAAGACAAAAAGGAGTGGAAAGAAGAAAGGGAGGCTTTTGCCCTACAGTGAGACCTCCTAGGCTAAAATAAAATAATATTAGATAAATACCAGAAGAACAAAACGGGAATCATTCCTATGTATCCTCTTACCAACCAAGTGAAATACTAGGCAGGAATAGGATGAAATTATCTTCGACTACAGAATGTGGGTAATAGATTGCATGTTAAAAATATATTGCTGGCTTTTTAGTTTTAGCTTTTTAGTAGGTTCTATAGTTTCTTTGAGAATTCTTTCATAGTTAATCTAAGCTAAAAGATAAAAAAAAATTTGAACCATCGCCAATATACTATGTAAATGAAGATGATAATGTCTGAAGAATGCATAACTATTTTAACACCTGTGTAATGTACGATTGTACATTACTCAATCTGCTACACCTGTTCGCAAATCGTCAAGCAACAATAAGATTTGTGATGTAAGTAATTATCTATTGTTTATTTAGTATTCGTTTTACTTTTTATGTAGCCCACCTGATATTCCGTGTTTACGATAGCTGATACGACCAAGTTAATGCAAATAGTGCTTATAATTTCACTATAACATCTTCAGCAACGCTCCTAATTTACAGAATTTCTCACGAATTACCACTTAAAAATATATGACGTAGTACTCACCCTAGCCTTATCCAGCAATTCACGTCCATGCGACAATCCATCGACCGGCACATCGAGCTCAGTAATCGCTGGCTCCATCTCATCCAAGTTATTCAAAATGCTCTCCAGCGTATCTTCATACTCCTTGAATTTGGCCAGACCTTCTCTCAAACGCCTCTCAATCTGTAATGCAGTAGCTAACAGACTCTTATGACTGTCATTGACATTCTTCAACTGTTTTCCTACAGTTTCGCGAATTGATGGCGTTGTCTTTTCGTAGCGTTCGATTTGGGCTTGACCTTTGCCTTCTAATTCGTCTAATGTCGACTTGTATTTCTGTATATCGTCGAGTAAGACTGCATGTTGTGCTAGCTGTTCTTCTGTCTGTTCCCTATTAGCAATGTATAAGGAATTGTGTGCCATTAATTGGAAGGAGATTTGAAGCAGCCATTTCTCAGTGTCTTGTAGCGATTGGTGATACTTGTTATAATCTTTGACGTCGGATTCGAGGTCAGCTTTCTTAGCGGCGCATTTAGCACGTAGAGCTTGGCATTTCTTTTCGATTTCTGTTACAGATTCCTTGATGGCTGGTTTCTTAGCCCAAGAGCTTAATTCAGCAGCTTCGCTCTTAAGTCGGTCTAACTCTGGTTTTTTATTATCAATTTCATCTTCAATATGCTTGTATTTCTCTAGCAGAGTCTTCATTTCTCCTAATTCTCCGCCGGAAGGAGGTACCTTATCCAAGTTTTGTTCTGTATCCTTGATCCATTGGTCCATCTTCTTTTTGGAATCTTCAAAGTCCTCCCATTTGCCAATAGCTGCTTTGAGCTGTGCTGTGATAGAGTTAAGGTCTATTTTCAGTTGGTCCCAGCTTTCCTGTAAGACCTGCACATCGTTGCGAAGACCGTCTTGTTCTTCAGGTGGTGTGTTGTTCAGAGCCTTCTTGAAAGCTTCTTGTAAGACAACTAGTAAGTGATGTCCTTCAGTCATTCTGTTGCTTACAAGTTTAATTGTCTCTAGTTTATCTTTAGTTGTATCAATATCACCAACTCCGATAGAATCTTGAACAGTACCATGAGCTGTTTCTAACCATTTTTGGAGATCTTCCTTAGCTTTGATAAACTCAGTGTGGTCAGACAAGTTCTTCTCGCCATTCGAAACTAGACCTTGAATCTTGGTAAGTAAGGTAGTGTATTCAGTTTGCAGGTTGACTGTCTTGTCGCGGACCCAGGCGCAAGCGCTCAGTTCCATCAGGTTTTCACATCTGTCGTTCAGTTCTTCTAGGACGTGTTTGTGTCCTAATGCTTCGGATAGAAGTTCCTGTAAAATGACACAAATGTCAGTATACCTAATTCACTCACTCATACATGAAAATTGTAATGATAACAAAAAGATTCTACTGATTTTAGAAAACTAATTATTAAGTATCCGGCCCATAATTTGGCACGAGTTTTGTAGAGTGTCGTCCATCTCTGTCACTCATAGATATGTAGGAGTCTTTTTTTGTATTTCGATACCTCAAATTAATTCAGGTACTGTAATAAACTACTTATACTTTTGAACACAAGAATCCAAGATTAAGTAAGCTTCTAACTTTAAAAGAAAAAGTCTCTGTACCTATATGTACCTGAAACCTGACAACAGAAAGTAACTAGATCAAATACTCACGCGACACTTATCAAGATGCTCAGGCGTGATCTTGTCCACCTTCTGCACAGTCTTCAGTTTATTATCGAACTCTTTTACCCATTTGCTCATCTTTTCCGAAGTCTCCAGGTAATCGGACCAGGCCGACAAACACTTCTCCAGCAATTTCTTCGTATCCTTACAGATCTGTTGGAGATTCTCCCATTCGATCTTCAGCTGTTTGATCTCCTGGTTGATGTTATCTTTACCTTCGTTGCCCGTAGTTTCTAGCACTGCGTTACTAAGGCTGATTGCTTTTTTGAGTAGTGCCTCTCCTTTAGGTAAAGATTCAATGATTTGGTTGACCTTTTGTAGTTTATTTTGTACGGAATCCTTTTCTCCGTGGGAGTCGGAGCATTGTTGGATCTCGATCTTGCAGTTTCTGATCCAGTCGTAAAAGTTGTCATAGGATTCTTTGTATTGAATGTGGGAGTTCACATAGTCTTCCAGTTTCTGCGGAAAGAATGTTGTTAATAATTATATTTTTTACTCCTACACATTGTAAATATCAATAAATTACTATAGATTAATTGAAATTATTAGGTTCATGCCTTTATCAACAAAAAAAACCAAATTCTTTATCGATTGAAGTAAATTAATTACTTTTTCCCGTTTTCCTGAGTGAGGTTTTGGTAGCCGACCAAGTCAAATAAACATCTATCAATGATGACGTCAGTCGCAAAAAAGTTTTGAAAGGTAGGTATTAAGGTAAAAGCATAGATCTGAAGTCCTGAGCGTGCGACGTTGGAAATACGGACGTGGGACCCGAAGCATTACGCGGATAGGTGGACTAAATTCCACTCAGTTGTCTAATTGTCTTGGTCCGCTAGTATCAGCAGTAAAATTTATTAAAATCACTCACCGCAATCATCTCATTAACAGTCTTCCTGATACCGTCGTACCTATTCAACGTATCCTCAATTCCCTTAGACTTAAGAGAGGCATCCTCTTTAAGTTTCTCATTCAGTCTCTTGATCAAATCGCTGTGAGAGTCAATGTCTCGATTGAATGTCTTGAACTTCTCCAGCTTGGCCTTCTTCTCTGATAAGTCTTGGAGGAGGGAGTCGTCTGATTGGATCTTCTGGTCGATGTCGTCCAGCCATTCTACTAGGAGTTTGTGGATCTGGAAATTATTGGATTTGTGAGTAATTTAACATAACACATAATCGGCCTACAATGTTCCCATTGCTGAGACACAGGCCTCCTCCCTTCGAGAGGGAGTGGGGCCAGTGCGGGTTAGTAGATTTCACATGTCTTCGAATTTTCGTGTTCTAGGACATGCCAGTTTCCTCACGGTGTTTTTTTTTTGCTACATGTGCCCGCTCGCTTGACCTCGATCACGCCTGATGGAAAGCGATAGATGAGGTCTATGATGGAACGAACGTGCCCACAAGATGCCTGTTCACTCTTGATTTGAAGGCAGACGGATTAAATGTGGGAGGGAACAGAGAGTTCCACACTTTTTTTTCACCGTTTTGAGAGCAGTGGTGATAAGAAATAACTTACACAAAGTAAAGCGCCTGTCTGGGTTTGAACCTACGATCACAACTCGTATGTCAGGGCCGTAACCACTGGACCACCACTGCTCACAAAAAATTACATCACGCTTGTAATCCCCTAATGATTAGGCAGATGTGTACCTATAGTAAACCCTCATTTCGCCAGTAATGTTTCAAGTTCCATGTTATGGAGGCGGCGAGCCTATTGCCATCAACCGGGCAATCGAACTCGATTAATATTTGCAGGTCAAATCTATATTATTTTATTGTGGAAATCGAACCTGCGACATAAGCCGAGCCGTTGACTCAGCCATATACCTAGTCACAAACACTGCTATAGTTGCCGGCACGTAACTTGGCAAGAGTTTTTGTAGTGGGGGAAGTTTGCGCACGCACAATTTTATACATTTTTATATGCGCGAACTTCCCCCACTACGAAAATCTCTTGCCAAGTTACGTGCCGGTAACTGTAACCATGCTTTCAATTAAATTGGGTTGTGATTGATTTAGCTTTTCATTCATTGCATAGAAAAATACATGAACATCAATAAGTTAAACATATGTTACTTTCAAACGTTTTCTTTTCATAAAACCGTGTCCTCACCTTAGAAATATCATCAAACTGTGACGCTCTGCTAGTCAGTTTATTCCTAACGTCCTGCAGGTCTGCGATCAGCTTATCAAACTCTTGCTTCAAGTTATCAGTGTCCTCCTGTATTTTGGCTGCTCCGGTCTGTTCTGTGTTCATTATTATCTTCTCCTTAAGTTCTAGAAGATACCTAGAATGAATTAAAATACAAATGTTAACGTAATTATCGAAAACAGTTGGGTCACAAATGTGTCACATCCGCGCAAAGCGCCCATTGCTCTTTTTTTAGGGTTCCGTACCCAAAGGATAAACACGGGACCCTATTACTAAGACTCCACTGTTTGTCTGTCTGTCTGTCTGTCACCAGGCTGTATCTTATGAACCGCGATAGCTAGACAGTTAAAAGTTAAAAGTAAGTTTCACAGATGATGTATTTCTGTTGCAGCTATAACAACAAATACTAAAAACAGAATAAAATAAATATTTAAGGGGGCTCCCATACAACAAAAGTGTTTTTTTCGGCGTTTTGGCCTTGTGGTACGGAACCCTTCGTGTGCGATTCCGCCTCGCACTTGGCCAGTCTTTGTGTGTACCTGTTTAAAACGCCTTTTTAAAATAACTAGTGAAACTTCACAAACTAATGAATCGGAATGTAAAACGTGTGCAAGAACAAAAAAACGAAATATTAAAAACATAACTCTTAGTATTAATCACATTCCCTCGTAGGTATCTCAGGTACCTAGTTACTTGAAATTATTGTTTTAATCGCTATGGTGATAACCCTTCACGTCTTTGAAGTTTCGCCAATTAATTACAAATGGCTCTGTACATACAGAGGTGGAACAGAAGCATAGTCACTGTAGGGAACACACCTCAGTTTGTTCTGGCCTTGCTCCAAAGATTGACGCAGCAGTTTCACGGTGTTAAGTTTGCTGTTCACTTCAGCCAGGTTGTTGGGTATCTCAGCACATTGGTTGAGTTTCTCTCGGGTCCTGTCGAGCCAGTCTTGGCATTCGCCGTACAGAGCGTTGTGTTGCTGGTGTTCCTGTAAAAGAAGTAATTTGTAAGAAAAGCTGCGAAAACCAATGTGTATTTCTGAATAGAAAAGGGACTTAAATTGTTAAACACCATTCTTCATGTGTAGAGTTATACTGTTGAAAAAATTTTAAACTATTTTGTATGTGTTTTTTTTTTGGCAGATTATTGTCAAACAAATCCTGTACTTAGCAGTTTTTAAATCATAAATCTAATACTATTCGGACAATATTAAGATGTCGTATATCGGGAAACTATGAAACACCCACTTTTTTGTTGCTTCGTGGATAATTTAAGAGGTATAATAGGAACCATATCTTACTTGATAATGGAGTTCAAGCCTCTTCATAACCTCCTTGGCAAGTGACAGCAGCGCATTATACTTGGTGGTCAGCTGTGTGATGCCGTTGGATATCCTGGTGTCTGCGCAGGTCTCTAGCAGGGTCTGTGCGCGCACGTTCAGCTTGTCCAGCTCCGCTTGCCAATCGAATAGCGTTTGGAGGTGTCCCTGGAAGAAACACCTACGTTTAGGATCCGAGAACATGTTTGAAATTACCATAAGGTATATCAATCTTACAGCTATGTTATAGATACTTTTTTAATAGTCATTATATTCTTAGGCCGCCTTGCACAACGACTGACAAAAAACTGAGCGCAGACCTTGTCAAAATAAATCTGTCGGTGTTTAAACAGAATTATCGGTAAAAAATCATATTCAGTTTTGCTTAGGTCAACCGAAATACAATTGGCGCTTAACATATTTAGGTGTAGGTAATGTTATGCTGATCAAACGACATTTCGTCGTTTCAGCCGTTAGACGTCCACTGCTGGACATAGGCCTCCCCCAATTTTGGGAGGGTTTGCCATAATCGCCACGCTTGGCAGGCGGGTTGGCGATCGCAGTATGGTATGGTGGTGGAATACATAGAGAACGCTGCTGCCCATTCTCCGGTACGATCCTTAGTCGCCTTTTACGACACCCACGGGAAGTATGGGGTGGTGCTATTCTTTAAGTCCGGCACCACACAGACGAATTATTCATAGGTATATCATAATCAGCCTCACTGCTGGGAGACAGGCCTCTGTGAGAGGGAGTGGACCTTAATCCACCACGCGAGCCCAGTGCGGATTGGTTGCAATTTTGCATATAAAACGGAAATTCAATTCTTACCTGGAACTCCTCAAGAACAACCTTCTTCTGTTCCAAGTTATTCTGCAGTTTGTTGAAGGATTGCACTAATTTCTCAGTCTTGGACAACCAGTCTAAGGCTTCCTTGTATTGCTCTTCGTATTCTGTCCACTTTACGATACCTCCCTCGATCAGAGCCTTGGTGTTGTTCAGCTGTTCACTGTTCAAAAATAAACATTATGTAGATAAAAATATACAAGTAAAAAAAGGAAAAAAAGAGCCGATATTTAGCATTTGTGGTTTTGTCTATGTATTAGTATTTTAAAAATACGAAAAAGAACCGCCGTCTAAAGGATACTAGAGAGTATCCAAAAAAAAGACGGACGTGTGGGCCGGACGGTTGAGTGGTTGTTACTTTTTTTTTAATCTTATATAATCAACATGGTCTGTGACTGCCTGCTGCTGAACTTAATAAGCCTCTCATCATCACGAGAATCAAAATTAGCAAGTTTCAAATAACCATAAAAAACAGAATACTTACACATAGGTATCATACTCTTCTTGCATAAGAGCTACTTCTTCCTCAATATCTTCTCTATCTTCAACGTCAGCCAAGCCGCAGGATATCTCGCCCTGTTCCAGAGCCTTCTGCAGTTTAGCTTGACCCTCAGGCAGTTCGCTTTCCAACACTTTGAGTTGAGATATCTTACTACTCAACGATTCCTTATCTCCGGTTGCATCAGAGCACTTTCCTAATCTCTCTCTAGCAGCCCTAATCCATTGGACGAAGTCTGAGCCAGCATCAATGAACGCTTGGTGTTGTTCCACGGTCTCTCTCTGTTTCTCATACAAGTCTTTGGCTTGTTTTGAAAGAGTCTCGTATTTGCTGGTGATCTCAGACGCCGGAGCCTGTTGCATAAGTTCTGAAGCCTTAGAAGTTACAGACTGAATCATGGGTTCAAACGAAACGATATCTTGCACAATATTGTTTGTTTGACGGAGTGTGGCTTTCCTCTCGCCTAAGCTAAGACCGGCCGTGAGACCAGCGAGGCGGTCTTGGCCCTTCTTAGACTTGGCGACCTTTTGTTCACACACTTCTTGGAGTTTTGCTTCTCTGTCGGATATCCATTGTTGCAGTTGTGAATAGCTTGAGCTGTAGTCGGCCCATTGGAGCAAAGCTGTTTCCAGGTGGACCTTGGCGGTACTCATCTTCTTGACAAGACGGTCCCACTCGTTTTGCAGTTCTTTGAGTTCGGTATTAATCTTGTCTTTGCCATCAGACCTTGTGTTTCTGAGGACTTTCTCTCCGCTGTTGACAGTTGCATGGACCAGGTTCTGGCCTTCTTCGCGACGTTTGAGCAAGTCCTCGATCTGTTCGAGACGTTTCTGCAAGGCTTCCTTGCTGCTATTGGTACCAGTATCACTGCCACTGCGAGTGATCTCCCAAGCGTCATCGATCCATTTCTTAGTCTTTGTGTAATTGTCATCATAGGTCTGATGTTGTTCGTAGTTGGTTTCAACCTTCTTGAGTACATCGTTAGCCATGTTCACTAACACTTGATACCTGGAGTTCAGGTGACGTAACTGGTTGTTGACATAGGTATCCAAGTGTGAAGCTAAAAGACCAGCAGCTGAAGCGTTGAATTTGTCAATGTCAGCTTTTCCTTTGTGCAGCTGGTCGACTATTTCCTTGACTTCATTGACTTGAGCACCCTTTTCCTTGGCAGTTCCGAGTAGGGCTAGTTTTTGATTCTTGATGAGAATTTCCTTCTGTTGTAACCAATCAGATAATCTCTCATACTCATCTTTGTATTCTCGCCATTGGCTGACTGTTTCTTCTAGCTGGCTCTTCTGTTGTTTGATTTCATTGAAGAGATCATCGAAGCTTTCCTTCAATGCCTTCATTTCATTCTTGATGACTGTCTGGCCTTCTGGCGATGTACTAGCCAGAACGACCTCACCTGTGTGTTGCAGATGTTCTAGTAATAGCTCTCCTTGAGCTTGTTTGTTGATCAAGGCATCAAGAGGTGCTACAGAATTTTCAATCGCCAGTTTATCGCTCAACGGTTTGGATTTCAATGAAGGCACCTTTTCACGAGCTCTTCCCAGCCACTGGATAAGTTCATCATGAGCTTCCTTGTACAGTCTGTGGTCTTTGTACTGTTCCTCGCGGTCGGCAAGCAGTTTCTTAATCTTGTCGTACAGATTGTCGAATTTGCTCAAAGTCTCTTGAGCCTTAGACGCAGCCTGGTTTTGCTGGCCACTCGCGATCATTTCAGCTGCTTTAGCTTTCAGCGTATCTACGTCCAGACGGTCACAACGGGCTTTCTCTTCTACTTCCTTGAGTTTCTCAAGCTGTGCCCTCTTGTCTGTCATAGATGCCTCATAAGGCGATAGTTCAGCTAACATGTTCTCGAGATAAGTGTTGCTCTTCTCAATGAGTTGTATCTGTTCGAGGAACCCGGCCCATTTGGTGACTGAGTCATCCAGCATGTTCTTAGTTTCAATCATTCTGGACAATAGTGCCGACCACTGTTCTTGTAAGGCAACCAGTGAATTGTTGATAGCTTCATGACCGGCTGGCGCAGTATTAGCCATAACGTTTTGGGCTAACTCAACGAGTGATTGTACCTTAGTAAAACCTTCATCCTTTGTTAATAACAAGTTTTGGATTAGTACCAATTTAGTTTCTAGGTCATCTTGCGAGCAAGAGCTCAAGTCGGCACAGAAGTCCAGTTTGTCTCTGAGCTCTTCGATCCATTGCGAGCATTCAGTGACATTGCTGGCAAATTCTTGATGTGTCTTGACGTACTGTTGCCATCTGTTGGTCAGATCCTTAACCTTTTGTGATAGAGTTTGATATTTCACAGACAGATCTGAAATCTGTGAGGCACGTGGTCCGAAAACACCAGTGTGTAAATGCTGCGCTTTCTCGGTAATGTTGTCAATTTCAAGTTCTTTAGCACGCACTTCGCCTTGCAATTCCTGGAACTTCTTGAACTGTTCTTGCTTCTCAGGCAAAGATGCTTTCAAGTCTACAGCATGGATTTGGTTGTCAGTATTCCTGATCCAAGCCAAGCATTGATCTTTCATGTTCTCGTACTCGTTCCATTGTTGGATCTTGTTTTCCATTGCCTCGATGGTCTTATTGATAAACGATACAAGGCCTTCCCATTCCTGGTGAGACGCATCGATCTGGTTTCTGATATTTGCTTGTCCAGTGCTTATGGTACCTGGTAGAACCTTCTCACCTAGAGAACGTATTTTGTCGATACGGTTCTTTTCTTCGGATAAGTTGAGTTGTAGAGACTTGAGTTTTTCACAGTTGCTGCTTAGTGCTACTCGTTCTAGATTGACATCGCCCCAGAGTTGGGCTGTATTGTGTGTAGCTTCAACCCATTCTTCCAATTCCTTAACAGCCTTAGTGTATTGCTGGTGGTTGTTGACAATAGCTTCGTATTGCTCGACGAATGATTTCGCTCTTGCCAAAATAGTTTCATGCCTTTGCTTGAGTTGGTTGATTTCCTTAGCAATATCTTTGCTAACATCAGGTAGAGTTTGAGCACGAGATTCTAAATCGACAATGTCTTGTTGGTGAGTTATAGCGTCTTGTAAGAAAGTCCTGTAGACATTCAGTTGATTGCGTTTCTCATCTAAGGTTGCCTTTAATTCAATCTCCTTAGGAAGAGTCTTTTCAGCAGAAGTCAACCACGACTGTACGGTCTTAAGGTTGTCTTCAAACGAGGACCATTTGTTAAGTTCTGAGTCAAGGTCTCTCTCGGCTTTAGTGATATTATCGTATAAGTTGTCAATAGCTTGTTGGATTTCATGAAGCTGTTGTTCAACAATTTCCTTGCCTTCGGGAGATGTGGAAGGATACAGTTTTTCTCCCAATTCAAAGGTGTTATTGACAAGGAGTGTAGCGTTGCGTCTTTGACTAAGCAGGTCGTTGAGACTTTCGCGCTTAGCACTAATGCCTTCAGGAGTGTTAGACAAGTTTTCGTTGCATTCATCAAACTTAAGTTGCGCCGCCTTCAACCAATCAGTGCATTGGTTGTACTTCTCTTGGTAGGCGTTGTGATCATTGACAGCTTGTTCACACTTCTTAACAAGCTCCTTCGCAGTTGACTGTACCGATTGGAATCGTGACGTCATCTGTTGCAAGTTCATTGTGATCCTAGTATCAGTACAGTTCTCAATGAGGTCACTAAACTCATCAGTTAGTTTGTCGACGTCATTCTCCGTCTTCTTCAGGTTAGCCAAGATAGCCTGAAAATTAAACCCAGTTGCATTGATGTAGAAATATTAAAGGAGGATTACTTTTAAACTGAACTACGACAACTACCATTAGTACCATCATCGAGATAGTTAGACTTTTTAAAAATAAAGTTTTGTCAACATTAGAAGTACCAATCACCAATGCTTCTATATTAGTATAAAAATATAAATTAAATAGTCAAAACTTGAAGTACTTGATTCATACACAACATACGAGTATGTAAGTATAAATATAATTTTGTTGTTAGGTTTCTATAAATATTACGTTCGTGAAATTAGAGTTCTACTGAAAATTAGGCTATATCCTACGGTGATAACGACAAAAGATTTTTTCTTTCATCAACTCTTACTTGGTCCAGGGTTTCGCCCAAAGTTATGACTGCGCTCAAATCATTGTCGTGATTATCAATCGCTTTACATAAGTCCTGTTTCAAAATTCATCATTTAAGTAAAGGGTATAAAGTAAAGTTGAGTAAAACAAGCCAATTATCAAAAATTCTTACCTGATATTTGTTCAGTTGATCCACCTTCTCTTCTAGTGTTGCTTTGGGTGTGTAGGTCTTCAAACTCATCTCGGTGTCACTCAACCAGTGTTGGAGGCGATCGTTGGCACTGTCAAACTCGATCCATTGCTGAATCTTGTCTTCAATACCACGTTTGACATCATGAACAGTCGCGGTAAACTTCTCCAAATCGGCACGGAGAAGACTCAACTCTCGAGACATGCCATCTCTGCCTCTAGGTGAAAGTCTTGCATTGTTCTTTTCTATTAAGTCAGATAGCATCTTCAATTTGTTGTTTCCAGTTGGGATTGCATCTAATAGTTCCTGGATCTTAGCCAATTTACTTTGTAAAGCAGCTTTGTTACCGCTGAAATCTGATAGCAGATGTAAGCGGTCCCAAAGATGCTTTTGGTAATCCTGCAGTGACTTCTGCTGATCGGCGAATTGTTGGTAGATATCAAACGTGCTTTCATGTTTGTCAATGATTCCTGACAGCCTGTTTGTCAAAGCATTGTATCTGTCCCACACTGATTTGATAATGGCGGTCATTGCATCGCTCTCTGCCTTTCCTGAGTGAAGAGTAGCAGATACACTCTTGGCTTTTTCAGTGACTGTTTCTATAACCCTCTTGTGCGAGTATATTTCTTGTAACAGTGTCTTGTTCTTCAGTAACTTGGATTTGATCTCTTGTGCTGAGTTCAGTACAGCCTTTTCTTCGCTGTCTACTACTTTCTCTTTCTCGTCTAACCAAGACAATGTCTGTTGCAGAACGTCTTGGTAGCTTGACCATTGCAGTGTCTGAGATTCGAATTCTTTCTGTTGTTGGAGGATGGTATCGTTGAGTTTGTCCCATCTCTCTCTAAGGGCTCTTATTTCCGCGCGAATGTTTTCTCTGCCATTTGCAGCTGTCTCTGGTAATACTTTATCACCAGCAGTGGTTAGTATTCCAATCTTGTGTTCACCATTCTCTCTCTCCATTAAGAACACTTGGAGTTTGTTGCCCTTGCTTTCGATGCTCAGTTTGTCTTCTTTAGTTACCATCTGTGAAAGTTGTTCTTCTAATGGTTTCAGCCAAGCATCAAATTCACTACGAAGCTGAACATATTTCCTGTGATCAGCGACAAGCTCTGACCAGTGGTTGACAATTTCCTTGGAAATGAGATGCAGCTGTTGATAACGGCTGCTTACTTGAGTAACCAGAGGCTTAAGTCGTTCTGTTCCACTAAGTTGGATCAGACTGTGAGATTCATCGACGAAAGCATCAATTTCCTTTTCTTTAGCGTTGATGTTATTACGCAGATCAACATACCTTTGCAACTGAGCTTCTTTGTCTTTGAGAGTAGAGCAAAGGCTTTGGTCGCGGCATTTCGATTCCATGTCTTTTAGCCATTCAGTAATAGATTCTATTGAAGAATCGAATTTGTTCCAAATCTCCAATGTATGCTTGAGTTTTTGTTCTGAGGTAACAATGTTTTCAACAGCATTACGCAGTTGGTCATGTAAGTTGTCAATTTCAGCTTTGATAGCGGTGTTACCAGCTTCGGAAGTACTCTTGCTGACATTCGAGAAGACTGCTCTGATTTCATCCAACTTGGTAGAACCAACTTTTTCTATGTCCTTCAATGCGATGGCCGATTGCAGTTTCCTGATGATTTCAGGTTTTTCACCGGTTGCATTTTCAACGTCGAGAAGTTTCTCAGACTGTGAGCCGAGCCATTCTTTGTACTGTTGAATGAGACGTACAAGATCTTCGTGTCTCTTCACACAGTCCTCCAAATTGTCTTGGAGATTCTGAGATTTTGTTACAATATTTTGGAACAACTGCTTGATAGATTGCAGGTAGACATTCAAAGAAGCATCATGTGTCTGATCGACTAGTTGTTGGGCTTTATCACAAACAGATTCAACTAATTGTTGATGTGTCATGATTTCTTGGTGCATGATCTTGTGGTTCTGTAACTGAGCCTTCTTTTCTTCAAGAGAAGCTTTGAGCTCGGTATGTCGCTGCATCGCCTTTTCGACATCCTTGAGCCATTTTGTGAGTTGCTCTTGAGCAAGGCTAAAGTCTGAGAACTGTAGAAGACATTGATCTAATTTGTTAACAGTTTCTTGGAAGCTGTCTCCAAAGCTATCCCATAAGGTCCTGATTTTACGGATCTTTTGACGAATCATTTCTCTGCCGTCTGGGCTAGTATGTGTGTACAGTTTTTCACCCAAACTTAAGAACTCTTCAAAGGCAGGTGTTTTCTTGTTTCTGGTCTCGTACAGTTCTTTAGCTTTGTTTTGCTTTTCTTGTAAGACGGCATAGTCTCCGACGATTTCGTTGAGATCTCCGAGTTCACCAAGCATTCCCATGAGCCAGTTCTCCATGTTGTTGTATTCATTTTCGAATGTCTGGTGTTCCGATACGAAAACTTCGTACTTAGAAATGATTTCGTTCACGAGATTATTCAGTGTGTGGTATCTCGTTGCCAACTTAGATGTTTTAGTTGTAAGCTCAGATTCAGTGGCTACATTCTGTTTGGTGTCGGTTAATGCAGCAAAATCCGAGCTTCTTGAAGCAAGTTCGCTCTGAATTTCCTTGACTTTTTGTAGGTGAGCAATCTTAGCCTCCAGATTACTTTTAAGGCTTTGGTCTCTGACCTGGTTTTCTTTGATCTTCAACCATTCTTCAAGCTCATCTAAAGTCTTCTGGCTTTCGGTCCATTGCTTTAGAGTATCTTTAAGTTTCTTGTCTTGTTCTTTGCATTGTGATGCTAATTGGTCCCATGTTACCTTGAGCTGTTCGTACTCGCTGATGAGCACTGGGTGTCCGTTAGGGCTTGTTGTTTCTATAACGGTTTCCAACTGTGACTTAAGACCAGCCAGGTTATTCTGGATGTCTTTAGCCTTTATTGTTACTTTTTCAATTGCAGCAATCTTCGCATCTACGTCATCTTTCTGAGTGACAGATGCGTAGTTCAACATGCTGTTCTCAGCAACGATGTGATTAAGACGGTCGCGGACGTCTTCGAACATGTTGACGTATTTTTCATGATCGGCGACGTGAGATTCGCTTGTAGCGATTCTCTTTTCAAGTTCTTTAGTCATATTCCTATATCTGTCAATAGTTTTAGACAGACTTTTTTCTGCCTCCTCGTCTGGCATCAGCTTGATCTTCTCTGTTAATTGTGAGAGCATTGATTGATGTAATTCCACTTCTTGATGTAAGATCTTGTTAGCATGAAGCTGAGCCTTCTTTTCAGGCAATGTGGGACAGAGCTTGAAATCACCAAGTTCTTTTTCTTTGTCGCCAATCCATTTTTGAACTTGGTTGAAAGTGTCGTCAAAAGATGATCTCTTATTGATAGTCGTTTCGATGTCTTTAATCACATTGTTGAGTGAATCAGCGGAATCTTCAAAGTAGTCTCTGAGAGCTCTGAGTTCATTCCTGACTTGCTCACGGCATTCAGGCGTGATGCCACTGAATAGGGCTTCACCTGATCCAATGGCGTTGTTAAGGAGTTTCTGACCAACATCTTTGTTTTCGTTCAGTTTCTTTACTTGTGCTAGATCAGCTGCTGATGGTTTAGCGTGCTTGCTCATCGCAGCCAAATCCTTAATCTTTCCGTTGGCATCTTGAAGCCAGTTCTTGAATTCACCGATAGATTTATCGTACTTAGATTTGTTGTCTTTCAACTCCTTGAGTCTGTTAAGGTGGCTCTCCATGAACTTGCTTACGGTCTGATATCTAGAGACCAAATGATTGATATGTTGTAAAACGCGCGAGTCTGGATTGCGGGATAAGATTTTTTCTCCAATTTCCGTAAGCTTGGCAACCTCGCCACCATGTCCTTTAATTTCTTGATCAAGGTGCTCAATTTCTGCAATTTTAGCATCAATTTCGTCCAGATTGAGTAGGTTAGCGGCTTCTAGTCTGACTTTGTTTTCTTTTTCTTTCAGCCACTCTGAGATATTTTCTAACAATACTTCGTATTCTTGCCAAGCGTCAATGTTTTCTTTTAGCCTGTTTTTGATTTCCTCATAGTTAGCATTAAGGACTTCTAAGTTCTTCTGAGCTTTTTCTGTTTGTTGAGCTGCTTCTTGAGCACATGCAGGCTCTGCGACTACTTTGAGAATATCGCGAGCTTCTTGCAACTCTGAGATCTTGCTTCTACAGTCAGCAATACCATTTTCTACGTCGGTGAGTGCCGCGCTTTTAACTTCCAAGTTGTATTTATCACTTGTGACGTCAGGCACGCACCATCTAGTTTTGTCGTCTAAGATCTTAAGGTTTCTGTTGAAAATTGCTAACTTGTCGGTAAACAGCTTTTGCAAGAATGTAAGCAGAGTGATTTCGGTTTTATTGGCGTGTACCAAGACGCTTTCGAATCTCTTTTGTAGAGTGCTAAGTTCTTTAGGCACTAATGATTCGTAGAAGCCTGGGTAGTTATCGTTCATCTCGGATACATTCTGTGACAAGTTATCAATTTCATCACTCAAGTTCTGGAGCTCAGCTTTGCATGCCTGGCATTTCTTCAGACGATCAAGAATTTTTGCATTATCGCCTGTCATGTCGTCGCACTTGATAATATCATCACGGATTTTGCTAACGTTATCCGAAAGGCGTTTGATGTGGTCCTTCAATTTAGTTTCCTTGGTTCCTAATGAAGATACTGCGCTTTCTAAGTTATCAGCAAGTGACTGAAGAGCGGCAAACTCGTTGTCTAAGTAATCAGTGATTGATGAAACTTGCCCAACTGGTATGCTCTTATTCAAATTAGTTATCTGTTCGCATTTAGCCTTGATACTGTTCTTAAGACCAGTGTATATGGGCAGTTCCTCCTTGTATTTCGTAAGATGACTTTGTCCGAATCTGATTTCTAGGTTGTCACAAGCATTGGCCAAGTTTTGACCAGTTTCGCTTAGCCAAGTGACGACTTGGTTCTTTGTGTCATCAATCTGTCTCCAGACAATCAGTTGAGATTCTAAGTCCTGTATTCTCTTGATGACAGCGTCGTTCACTTTCTCCCAGTGTGTTTGAGATGTTAAGAATGCTTCTTCTAGTGGGCTGGTGTCGAATCCTCCTAATGTCGACGCCTGTTTGAGTACAGATTGCTTAATAACATCCATCTGGTCTAATAGACCCTTAGACCTTTTCAGAATTTCATAAGACTTCTTTGCCTTTTCTAAAGCTTGTCCAGTTTGCACATAATCGCTAGGAGCGTCTTTGCAATCGGTGTACAGTTGCTCGGCTCTGCTCATTTCTCTGTCAAAAGCAACTGTAAAGTTCTTCAGTTCGTGAAGCGTTGATGACAGTAAGATATACTTGTTCTTAGTGTCCCGCACGGCATTCACGACTTGGTCCCAGTTGTTGTCAGCAGTGGATAAAGCATTTTGGATCGTGCCCATGTTGGGTTGATCTTCTCTCATTAGGTGAAGACCTTCTTCTCTCAGTTCCTTGCGAATAGACTGTTTCTCTTTCATTTCAGCGTCCAATTTGTCTAATTGTTCTGTCATATCTTGAATGGTGGATTCAGTCAAAGGTACAGGTTTTTGAGCCATTTCATTGAGCACGGTTTGTACGTTATGTAAAACTTCTCCTAAAGCATTATGTTGAACGTTAAACTTGTCCCATCTAGCACCGACTTTCTGTACTAAATCTCTCTTGTTTGTTACTTGGCTTAATAAAGCTTCTGCCTTCGTCTCAATCTCTTTCACTATGCTAGTAGGAGACATGATTCTGCCGGTGTTCTGGTCAGTAACTTTGACCTTTGAAGGTCCATCTAATAGAGCTACATTGCTCTTCCATTCAGGTATCTTGGTAATGACATTAACCAACTCTTGTCTTAGAATTTCATAGCTTTCGGGAGTAAGTTTGGGACCTTCAATCTGGTACTGTATGTGGTTGAGTTGTTGTTTAGATTCGTCGTACCAGTTAAGTAGGTCAGACCATTTCTGTAAGATTCCTTTGTTTTGTTGAATGTTGTTTTCAATGATCTGGTAGTGTTCGGCAATGTTTGAGTACGTTTCGCTTAACGACCGTGATTCGTCTGGATGTGAAGCAAGTGTCATGTTCTTGATTTCGTTGTAAATGTCAGTGAATTCAGGCGCTTTAGCAGCATGCTCTTGCAAAAGTACATGCATCGACTGTAACGTAGGTTCCACTTTGTCGGCACCGATCTGGTCATAACTCTCTGTCTTCCTTCTGAAGTCTGTGATCCAGTTGTCGAAGTTATGCAGTTTTGTCATAAACTCTTGTCTGACGATGATTTTGTCCGAAAGTTCATTAACCCTGGACCTCACTGTCTCAGCCAGATCGTTTGTGCGTTGTTTGATATCTGATACCTTGTTCTTGAGCAAGGTAGCGCCTTCGGGTTGTATGTTATGGCAGATATTGTCACATGTCTGTGATAAACTGATGATTTTGGCTTGCTGTTGGGAAATTTCGTTTCCGAAGGATTTTAGTTTGTTTAATTCCCTATCCAGTTTTTCCACTTGAGGTGAATCGATGGCAACATTTCTGCTGCTTAACAACTTTTCGCCATTTTCAATCCAAGATTCGAGTTTCTCGGCTTCACGTTCAAAGTTCTCCCAGTTATTGACCATTTTGTCTAGTTTATTGTTCCATTGGTCAGCCATGTCATGGATCACTGCCCATCTGGAGTGAATGGCGTCCACTTCATCAGGGGCACTGGTCTTTCCTGACAGTTGATGACTGACACTCGAGAGGATTTGTAAATTCATTAGCTGTTTCTCACAATCGGTGATCAACGCTCTGGATTGCTGTTGTAATTGCTGTGCTTCGGGCAGAGTTGTGGGTTTGGGTACATTACCTAACTTCAACTCGGCTTCTTCAATCCAGGGTTTGATTTCAACAACACCCTTCTGGTATTTCTGGTAAGTTGCCAGGTCGTGTTCGACTACCTTAGTCTGGTGCTCTGTTGAACGTTGTAAGTCGGCCATCATTTTCTCTAGTAAAGCGACTTCACCTTTAAGTCTGTTAGCGTCTTGAACTCTGTGTTCTACAGCCAATTTAGTTCCTTGATCAGCAACACCGCGCACAGTCTCTAACTTTTCAGCAATTATTTTCTGTAACGACTGAGACTTGATTACTCTTTCTTCAGGCGTGATGTTTTCTGAACGGATCTGTTGGATTAACATTGGACTTTCCTTCTTAATCCATTCTCTGACGTGTTCCAATTTGTGTTCAATTTTGACCCATTCCTCGTTAAACTTTTCTAAATGCACAACTTTAGAGTCAACTTGATCTTGCACACTTACTAATTTCCGTTCGATGGTTTCTAGATCTTTCTCAATGACAGGTTTAGGTTTGTCTGCGGTTAGTGTACGTAATTCAGTGTATGACTGTTGTAGTTGAGGCAATCTCTCAGCCTTGGCCTTTTCGATATCAGTCTTAATCGTCTTCGTTTCTTGGAGTTCACGACCGATGTTTGTGACTCCGAGCTCAAGTCCCGGGTGGACAACATAGCTCTCGTACTTGTCAAGGTCTGATAGCAACTCGTCTTTCTGATATTCATAGTTAGACCAGACTTTTTGTGTATCACGTAGCTTGTGCAGACGATCTGTAGAGGTTTCATATGCGGAGTTCCAGCCAGTTTCGAGGGTCTTGACGTCTTCCCTGACGAAAGCAGGTGCGTTGGCATCCTTGATTAAGTCCTTGCCTCTCTGGAGCATGGACATGACTGAAGGTCGGTGGCGGTCGAGTTTTTGAACAGCAGCCTGTTGTTCGAGAACCAACTGTTCGACATGCTGGAGCGACTGAGGCTCAGGTGCGACCATGGCTTGTTCTTTAGCTTTTTCGAGTACACAGATGACTTCATGTACTTCTCTGCGGTATGTATAGCATCGTGTGTAGGTCTCAGTCTTGATCATTGTGATCTCGATGGTTGGTATCAAGTTCTTGTACCTCGCGATGAGGTTTTCGAGTCTGATTTGTTCCTCTTGAGCCTCTCCTTCTGAGCAGTGGTTTGTAAGCATGTCTAATGTCTGGACGAGCCATTTCATGTCTTCGCGTTTCTTGTCGGCTTCACGGCAGATGTTCTAGAAATTAAAGTGAATTTTAATACCTACATGTTATGTTTTTAGCTAAATAAGAAACAACTGTGCGATATCTCTAAGTGGGACAACACAACATCCAATATTTACCATAAGTTCCCTCAACTATTTGTATCCATAGCAAGCATTAGAAAAAGTACAAAATCATTAATTACTTCACATAATTTTCCCATTTTCAATAAATATCAAAATGATCATTTAAAACTATGAACAATACACGGCCATATGTTAATCGGGTTTAAGAAAGAGTTGGGCTTTGTACAGCATCTTTCCTGTTACTCAAAGACATGTGACAGTCTTATTCTAATATCGATGGGCCATATTAACGCTTGCTTCCTACCCCATCATCTGCCTAGCCTTTTCCCAACTATGTTAGGGTCGGTTTGCAGTCAAACCGGATGGAATTATTACCATTATATTTTACATGGAGCGACTGCCTATCTGACCTCCACAACCCAGTTGCTGGGTTATACGATACCCCTTGGTAAGACTGGTTGTCAGACTTTCAGGCTTCTGACTACCCGTAACGACTGTCAACGATCCACGAATGACAGCCGGGACCAACGGTTTAACGGGCTTTCCGAAGCACGGAGGGGTCTTGGTATGTGAAGATGGTCATCCATCCACGGACCAACCGCGGCAAGAGCAGCTTAAACGGATCGATCAAACCGTGCGGCTGTTATTACTTAGCCACAAACCTCTCATTGCGTATCGTATAATATAGAATGTTAAATAAAAAAAATATCTTAAACTTTTTTTTTTACTATTAAAATAATGAATACCTGGAAGATAGTTTTCTCCCTCTCAAACGCCTCAGCCGAATCCACCTCGCGAACAATGCTGTCCATAGTCTTATCAACATGGTCCATCCACCGTTCCATTTCCCTGTACTTTTCCCTGTAAGCATCCCACTTAGCAGGAATTCTTTGTAACTGCTGTCTGAAATGCTCCACCCTATGGACGGTGGATTCCCACATTTGTTCGCACTTTCGTACAGATTCTTCTAGAGTTGTGTCTGTGGTCTGATGGGTGTAGCTGGTAGCTATTTTGTGCAGGTTCTGGAGGCAATGTTCCACTTGCATGATCTTGCCTTGGTTGCGGAAGTATTCTTCGTTGCGGATGAGGATGCCGTCGGCGTCGTCACTTTGGTTGTAAGCCTGGGGGAGGTGAGGTTTATTTATTTGAGGTTCCTGTTCATTTTTTGTTTGATTGCTTATTTATGAACACACAAAACACATAATAGAGAAAAATACATAAAGGTAGAAGAGCACAAAGATACTGCTTACTCATTAGAAATTTCTTCCAGCACACCTGCGACGGCTGCGTCAGGAGAGTTGGATGAGAAACTTACTTAGACTTAAGATAGTAATAACCTTATAGAGTTAAATTAGAATAAAGTAACCTAAGCATATAGAGGGTTATTGGTAAAACATTAACAGCCTCTTAAGAGGTCATTGTACTCATCATTATGAACAACTTTTACTATGGGACCAAACCTGAAAACGCGAAAATACAATCAGCTGTTCCCTACATTTATTTTCGTATAACTAGACAAAATATAGAGAATAGCTAATTTTTTTCTCGCGATTTCAAGTTTGGTCCCACAGTAAAAGTAGTTCATAATCATGAGTACAATGACCTCTTAAGAGGTTGTTATTGGTGCCGATTCAGTTGTACACAAACTACGATTAATTTGACAGAACTAAACTAAAATTTATCTTCTGTCCTTTTCATAATGAAATAGGAAGAAAAAGATGCACTGAACTTAAATTTAGTTTAGTTTTGAACAAGGGATTCGGCACCAATGTCTTACCAATAACCCTGTATAATTATGTCGGTTTAAATTATCGGATCTTGTTTGGTGTATTTTTTTATAGGTATAAGGCATCTCGCAGATCAACCTAATAGGTTGTCGGCTGCTTAACCAGGCTTGCCTGTGGGTGCCTCAGTAAATTAAAGCCTCCGGGCAGGGCTTAAAAACTAAGCGACTACACGCTAGGCACCCGCTGTGGAGTACGGACCTCGGCTTAGGGCGTCGCTGGGAGCAAGGGACAGGCTAGATTGGACTAATCGGATCTGTGAATCCAGTTCCATAGAATTTTAAGAGATGCGTCATCAGATTTTGATTTTTTTTTTGTTTTAAATGGGTTTGCTCTTGACTCTAGTCTAGGTCAGAGGTGAGAGAGACAAAGTCGACGATGGAGTGAGCTTACCCAGAAGAAGTCTGTTCACTCTTATAGACTGTACTCTTACTCAGAAAAGATTCGGGTTATAGGTATGCGCTCGGAAACAGACGCAGGTAGAGAGATCAACTTTAGATAATTAAACAGTCTAGTTTATACATAATATTCAATATCAGGTTATTGTTACTTTAACATTATTTAATAATTAGGTCAAGGTCACACGCATCTTTTAATAAACTTGAGGACACACTGAGTGACTGTAAATAAATAATTACGCTACCAAGGTCGCGAGACATGACGTGTGTAAACCACATTTATAAATACTATATTATTATTATTTATTTGTTACTATATTATTATGTATAGTTAGGTTAAGGTATGTATCTATGGGTCTTTGTTACCTGAAAATAAATGGTTTATTATTATTATTATAAATGCCAATAGGGTTAGTATTAAGTAATTCAGTGTATGATCGAGTCAAAGGATACTAGAAAGTTGTCTAATCCTTTGTGAAAATTACAATTACTGCTTTACGTTTAGTATTTGCTCTTCGTCTTATGATATTTGAGTGATATTTATTTTATTTAGAAGTATTTTTGTAAATATACTGTGTTTTATTTAAATAATTGTCCACATCTGTTTTTATATATTCTCCTACCGCAAGTATGCTGGAAGAAATATCATTGGAAATAAGCATCACCTTTGTACGTATTTTTCTTTTTTTTTCTTCTTATCTGTTTAAGTGTGTAGTACAGACGCCAGCACACCAAGCTACCCGAAACTGACAAATTTTCCCAATCAACTTTGGACCTTATGCTTTAGCGATAAAGTTGAAAATCAATTAAATAAATTTGACAGATAGTAGTAGGTTAATGTGTTGGTACATAAACTGTTAAGTAAATTAAAGTAATGATCGTAATTTCGAGCTCTGGAAGCAAACCTAAGCCTTACCTGTTCCTCATAAACGATCTCCTTCTCAATGTCCTTGATGCAGTGCTGGAACACGGCTTCGTCCAGACGGAACTCCAGGCGCATGAGGTGAGGAGGCGCCTTGTCCAGGAGTGAGCGCCAGCGTTGTTGCAGCTGTTCCACTGTTTGGACTACTCGGGGACGGTCTTCTTCGCTAACCAGCTGGAAAGACAAGGTAGTTTTAATATTTGTTTGGAGATTGTCTTCGTAAAATTATAATTACTGGTCTATGGTTTTCAGGAGCATTATATAAAGGGATGAATGATAAGCAGGGTCAGTTTAATAAGTAACTTGGCAATAGGTGGGAGGTGGCAGGTGGTCTTGTGTTTATTATAATGATACTCCATTATTTACAAATTAACCACCGCCTGACTTGCAAAGGAACGCAAACGACTTTTTGGTTAGCAATATCAAAGTGAGACTTATGTTTCTTCCTAAGTTAAGTATATATAATAACATGCCGAGTAGCATAAAAAACTTAAACTAAGTTTAAGTTTTTAAGTGTTTAAGTTTTTTTCGGCTGGTTAAACTCGAAAAATTTCTATAGTCTTAAAGAATTTATGGATAACAAATTCTCATGTTAGTATTAAGTGAACATATGCATGCTAAGTACAATTCTGGCAAAACATGTAAGATCTTTATTGTAATTTATTGTAACACCATGTATACCATGTTTTATGCAAATAAATACCTACTTACTTACTAAGTAAGTATGTTAATGTAAAATTTTGGTTAAATTAATAGTTTATTGATGGCCAGTTTCACCGTCTCCGGATAAGTAGCAAATCTAGCAGAAATTTAATATTTTATTTTTGCTTCTCATAAGCGGTGTCGGAGACTTAAAAAATGTAATATATAAAAATCTCGAGTCACAGTGTTTGTTACCGAATTCCTCCGAAACGGCTTGACCGATTTTTATGACTTTTTTTTTTGTTTTTATTATACTCCTAGGTGATAAGGTTGGCCCTCTCCTGATTTTTTTTTTTGGAATCGAATCTGACGAGGGTAAAACCGCGGGGCGCAGCTAGTATATTTATAGTTATAACTTACCTCAATAAGCTCCCGTCCAGATCTAACCAACTCAGACACAGCCCTCTCATCAGCTCCTTGGAAGAATCTCTTGTGGAAATCCACGGCCTGCTTAGAGTCGACTCTATTATCGGCCAGTAGAGCCTCAGCTCTTGAAGCCCACTCTTCTACAGCTCGCTTCTTGGAGTCGAACTCTTCCCACGCACGGACTAGGCGCTGAAGGTCGGCCTCGCGCCGAGTGGCCTCCGATGATACGTGAGCGAACCTGGGGAGGTGAAGGTTGGTTTAGTAAACAAGTCTGTTTAGAGGTTGAAAAGTGCAGTTGGATGAAGGGTTGTCAGGAATATCGTCATCTATCTATGTAGTAAGGAGGTGAAAATCATAGGAAATTGGCATAAAAATGCCAAATTGTCATACTCACGCCTTCTTCCCATGGAGATAGGCAGAAACTACAGAACATCTCATCATCATCATCATTTCAGCCGAAAGACGTCCACTGCTGGACATAGGCCTCCCCCAAAAGGGGGGGGGGGGGGGGGGGTTGCCATAATCACCACGCTTGGCAGGCGGGTTGGCAATCGCAGTATGGTATGGTGGTGGAATGCATAGAGAACGCTGCT
The DNA here is from genome assembly GCA_916614155.1 of Mesoligia furuncula. Classification (NCBI taxonomy): domain Eukaryota; kingdom Metazoa; phylum Arthropoda; class Insecta; order Lepidoptera; family Noctuidae; genus Mesoligia; species Mesoligia furuncula. The sequence goes on from OU744799.1 coordinate 31,222,090, forward strand.
GCCCATTCTCCGGGCACCCACGGGAAGTATGGGGTGGTGCTATTCTTTAAGTCCGGCACCACACAGACAACAGAACATCTGAGGGCTTAAAAAGGCCACTTTGGGAGAATCATAAAAGGATAATATTATAAATCATCCATTGGTGAAGGATTTTCATCCTGGTCATACACGCTCTTAACATTTTTATACAATTCTTATTTCCAATGTTATTTTAACGTTTTTTGAAGTGAAAACTTCTTTAGGCGCGTTGGGCATTTCTTGAGATGGGAAAAAAACATGAACTCGCGACACTGTTACCGTAACCGACACGGCGCTACATTCGGATGCGTTCGGCTGTCCTCGGGATGTACTCGGTTTTAATGTATATCCGATATGTCAGTGAGTGATGGCAAAGTATTCTATTTGTGTTTTGTTTTTCACTTCTGTCGGCACTCCCGGAGTGTCACTGTTTTTTTTTTCTGTAGCGTTGAGATACCACACTATTCAACGAATAGTGACACGACTTTTGACTTTCTTTTTTGATGGCAACTCGCTGATGATGTAAGAAAGCCATCTTTAATATAAGTCTACAATTCCCAAACCTCGATACTCATCGTGTAATTAATAAAAAAAACTCACCTCTCATTAAGGTCCCGCATGAGTCTGACTTGCTCTGTCACGTCAGCACTCCTGTCAGTGTCAGCTGACTTGACAATGTTCTGGAACACCTTGTTCTTGCTCTCAAGCATGGAGCGGTAGTAGGTCGTGCGGGAGAAGAATGTGCGGTGGATCTCGTAGCGTTCGGAGATTATCTCGCTGTGGGGAAGAAAAATAAATGATTATAGGTTTGTATTTTATAATAATGATCATGGCAACAGGAGAATTTTATAAATATTTTGGGAAAAGTTTGCGGACATTATGGTTTGTTTTTTTAGCTACTAGCATAGCTAGCATTAGCTACTAGCTTCCGCCCGCGGCTTCGCCCGCGAGGTATGTCGATAAAAATCTCTCTGCCAAATTTTATCGAAATCCGTTCAGTGATTTAGGCGTGAAAAGGTAACATACTGACAGAGAGACAGACATATAGAGTTACTTTCAAATTTATAATATTAGTATGGATGTTACTTGATTAACGATGCTGAAACTTTCAGGTCATAAAGATGTGTAAAATTTTGGACAAAAAGATTTTTAAACACAAACACTTATCTCAATGACAATGACTCTTACTCGTCAGCTAAAAAGAAGAGGCCTGCTAAATACTTGGACATTGGAAAGATTAGCATTGCACCACTATATCATAGGATGGTAAGCGATGCTGCGGTCGACATACTACCCTACCTGCGCCACTGTCCGCCTAGTAGTAACCTATTCATATGAGACTTAAAGACTTATATTTAACTAGCTTCGCCCGCGGCTTCGCCCGCGAGGTATGTCCATAAAAACTATGCTATGTCTTTCCCCAGGATGCAGTCTATCTCTCTGCTAAATTTTATCGAAATCCGTTCAGTGGTTTAGGCGTGAAAAGGTAACATACAGACAGACAGAGTTACTTTCGCATTTATAATATTAGTATGGATGGCAGGTTAGCCCTCATGGATAACAAAATTCTTCTGATGATAAATAAGGACTCACCGTCTAGTTTCTCCTCCCGTTCTCAACGCATCCTCAGCCTTGTCCAGCCAGGAGCCGATCTCCTTCTGCCCGCTCTCCAGCGACTCGTGCTGTACCAGTAACTGCCTGTACTGGTGCAGCTTCACTGGCACGGTGGCTCGCACGCGGACTAGCGCTTCTTTCTGTTGCTTGAGTTTCGCCATGTTGGCTTCGACCTCATCGCGAGGCATCTCAGCGATCGCGTTTTGGAAGGTTCTGGAAATAGAAATTTAGAAAATTTGTACACAGAAACATGAGTATTATTATTCAACGGTAACCAATCCATAAAGATGGGTATCCTGTAATGTTCCCACTGTTGGGACACAGGCCTCCTCTCAGTGAGAGGGAGTGGGCCGTACTCCACCACGCAAGGCCAGTGTGGGTTGGTTGGCACAATCATGTCTTCGCATTTTTGGTTCTAGACATTTCCTGACGATGTTTTCTTTCACCGATTTGAGAGCAGTGGTGATGAAATAAATTACACAAAGTAAAGCGCCTACCAGGTTTCTAACCTACGACCTCGGGGTCGTTAGCACTTGGCCACCACTGCAAGGATGGGTACGGGTCCCAGATAAGATATTGGTAGTGTTGATATTATATAGATATGAGGAACAGGGTCTAAAGCTCACTCATACTCTATAGAAAAAGGAGGATCCTCCGACCAGACGGGTGTTGTGTCTAGCGGGCAACTGCCCGATGATTCATGTCGGGCCGTTGTATCTACGCTAGTTGAGCTGTAAACTCTGCTTGCGAGATGCAGGATTTTATGTGACGTTAGTATGACGCGTTGTTCGCATGTGGCGTTGTAGATACCGCTACAATATTTTCATCGTAATTTCTATATATTTTTTCTCATTTATAACAAAGTACTGCAGATCCTAATGATTTTCATAAGCATGGAGACTTTGCTTAGGGTTAAATCATAGGTAAATAAATTGTGAAAAGAATGGGCGATCATATTTTTTAATTCTTTACGTATCATTATTAGGAGGACCCTTGAAGAAACCCTTGAGAATCTGATGATGATAAACAAACAAACCTGCTAATAGTCTTGAACAGTTCCTCATGGTGTTCTATTTCAGAGTTCAGCTGCAGCAGCTGGTCGATGTAGGTCTGTATGTCCCCGGTGTTGGCCCTGGGCTGCCTGTTCAGCAAGTTTTCAGCTGAAGACAGCCACGAGTCCAGCGCGTGCACGCCGCTAGCGAGCTCGCGACGGTTGCGGAGCGCGTTGCCGCCGCGGACGTACCTGTACATGGGAACATGCGTTAATTATATAATGGCTTAGAAAGAAAGAAAATACGTTTATATGGTGCAAACATGACGCATAAAAATAAAAAAAAGACCACTTTGGAGAATCATAAAAGGATATCATTATGAATCATAATATGGCGAAGACCAACGACCAGCGCAGACAGTCCGTCTTTTTCTTTTTTTCGCTGCTTTACGTAGGTATAATCAATGAGATTGGGATTGGATTTCGATTGGATTGATTGGTATTTTAGCACAGATAAAAAAATAACTGAAAAATGCTTCACCAATGGGATTTGATACGATTAACTTAACAGTAAACTGTCCATTATGTTATCCTTTTATGATTCTGCCAAAGTGGCCTTTTTAGGCCCCCTTATCTTTCAAACTACTGATATTAAAAAAGCTAATCCTAAGAACTAGATATTAATAATTCTTCGAATGTATTGATTTATAACCAAGAATCAATTCTTGGAATGGATTCGATTAAATATAATTTCATTATCAGATTGTAACATTTTTCAGAGAAATCCAAGTATGACCTATTTATTCCATGTTTACTTAAACAAGACTAAATTAATTATTTTACGATTAAAACTTGAAACTCACCTCTCTGCTTCTTCCCACACTCGTTCCCAACGTTCAGTAATCTCTACGTATTTCCTCTTCACCTCCTGACTGATCTCTTCAGAGGAGGTCGCAGCCAGGAACCCAGCTGCATCTCCCAACAGTTGATGCTTCTCCTTCCACACAGTCAGGTCTTGGAAGAATTCCAATCTCTCGTCTTCTGATACTCTTAGCATATGTTGTGCCTTGTCTAGCCAGGTCGTGAAGTCATCAGCTAATGTGTTCCAACGCTCCCAGTGAGCGATGACTTCTTCTAACACACTCCTGGCACATCGCACATCAGAAGCAACTCTTCTCCAGCTTTCAGCTACGTCCTTCAAGAACGTGTCAATATCTCTCGCTTCAGTCCTATCTACTTCACAAACTCTCTTGTACTCTTCCGCTACTTGCTTAATATCAACGTAAGCTCTATCAAACTCCTGGAAAATCTTATTCTTAGTTACGAAATTATCATAATCTTCTAATAAGGCACGAACGTGGTCGATGCGACCGTATTTGCCGGTCCACGCGGCAAGCTTGGCTTTAGTCAGCTCTGTGAAGGCGACGATACAACATTTGTGCTCCAAGTACTTTAATCTAGCCTTCCTCTGTGGCGCTCTTCGACTTACTGTCTCGAGACGGTCCTTCATGTCTTGGAGTCTTTCGCCAGGTATTCTCGCGGCCTCAGGTGATCTTAAAGCCGCTTCGAACCTGTCGACAACTTCTGGTAATCCAGCGAAAAAGCCGCCGTGTTCCTCTAATTTCTCGCTGATTATAGCAGCGGTCCGCTCGTCTAAGCTAGTGGGGATTTCGTCAAAGTATAAAAGGTATTCGGCCCTCGCTAACCACTCGCCGACATTTCTAAAGTCTCCGGGGAGTTCTGCGTCTAGGAGCCAGAGCCATCTTCTGTGCAGTCTTTCTAATTCTATCCACAGGGAGACTAGTTCGCGCCAGGATTTAGGCGCGATGGCTACGAGGCTCTGTGTGTACATGAGTTTCTCTAGTTTCTGGTAGATGGGTTCGCGCGCGAGCCGGTCGTTTTCGGCGCGCACGTAGTCTTCGTAGTGTCGCGAGAGAGTTCGCGAGTCGTATTGCCTTTGAACTGTGGTGACGCGCTCCGTCAGCCACATTCTAAGAGATTCGTACTCCTCTTGCACTGCCGCTACGGCATCCGGTCCTGTCGTCTGTTGACAAAACATGGCGTCAATATTGCGCAAGGATGAACACTTGTTCAAACAAAACAGATCTAATCAAACGAAACAATACCGAGTTGATGAATGACATATGTTACGGTGATTCATGCTAATTACTTGTGTTGACTGTTTAAATCTTAAGCACAATGTACTCTTTATTTAATAAACTCTATTTCTCATAAACTCTTTTAGATGTACTGTTTATTTTACTCTCATAGACAGAACTGTGTTGAAGATATGACTTTTATCTTAAGCCTAATGACTCACCTTGGGTTCAGGATATTTATGCAGGAACTGGGCTACGTATGTCATGATGGACCTCTCATCAGGCTTGTCGACATCCACGTCTTCGGCATCCAAAAGCCTTGCGATACCGAGTGCGTTTTCTGCGACGTCAAATGCGTGTTCCAAACGTTGTCTATTGGTCTTCCTCTTCATCTCTGCCAGATTGATCAGGTTGGCTTTGATGGCGTCGATGATAGCAAGGAATGCGATACCGTCGCGCCATGATGGACCGAAGTCTGTTACTTGGATGTTTGAATCCCTGGAGAGGAATAATGTTTTTAATATCCATTACTATAGCGAACGTGAGGTACAGTTACGAGCATAAATATATTACTAGAGTGATGTTTTGGTGGTTTTGGTTTTGGATTCATATGCCTTCCACGGACGATCACATTTAATTGATGTCATCTTGAGAACAAACATTAATTAATGAACCTTAATATCAGATATTATTGCCAAACTGGCTATAGTAATCTCGTGACTGTACTAGTAGGTACCAATAAACATAGAAATTCTTAGTGTAGGTATATAGTGCCTATTTAAACAAGTATCAGCATGAGTACTCGTAGGTACTTATGCTTGAGCTAAAGATCTGATCGGTAAAAAAAAAACTCGAAAAGTAAACTAATTTAATCAAAAACAATTTGGTGCATTTGATCTCTCAATGAAGAGGTCAAATTATCATAACTGCAATAAAATTTTGGCCAACGGATATCGCGGCCACTTGGCAGCGTTTGGCGAAATTAATGATGGAATTAATAACAGTTAAAGTACAGCCGTCATTGCAACTGGCGTCATAGCCGTCAAATATTATATGGGTCAGTGGGTTCCCCAATACATACATACATTCACGTACGCAAACAAAACGATAACAATCATTTCAGTTTGTTGACGTATATCATCGATTTTACCACAAAAAAAACGGCTGTTTTTAAAAGCTTTCAACTTTTGTTTGTGCGATGTTGATTACTTTTCGATTTTAATTGATGCATCACTATTTGATGGATCCATAGTTATACGCGAATGAACGTGATTGAATCTGAAATCTGTTATGCAAAGGATCCACTGATTCCATACCTTATATGGGAGCCTTGATGGAATTTAAATTATTTACGAATTTAAATTAATTTAACCATTGGATACTTAATTAAGGCCAAAATTTCTGTAGGTACAGCGAAGAAAATCTGTACCTACAGAAAATTTGGCCTTAATTAAGTATCCACTGGTTAAATTAATTTAAATTCGTAAATAATTTAAATTCCATCAAGGCTCCCATACTTTCCTACTATTTGGCAAAAAGTTCTTGTTCGTCTTCTCAACTCGTCTCAATTCCTTCTTTTCCATCTATTAGGTCAACGCCGCAACACATTTTTTATTACCATTTTCTAAAATCCAGCGGGGTATATGCGTAACACATATACAATGGCTATCGATGGCAATGTTACTGAGCAAACGAATTTTTAAAACCTATGATGCAATGGATTAGGAATTTCTTCGTATTGTGAGTCGGGCGCAAGTTTCTACTTACTTCGGTAAAGCATTGGCGACCCACTGCAGCAGGGTCTTCTTGGCGCCTTGCTTCCACTTGTCCTCCGCCCGCTGAGTCGGGGTGGCGGCTCCCGAATCATGGGACATGACTGAAGCACATCGAGACCCTCCAAGGTACTCTAGAGCCCGGCTGTTCTCCTCGATCTGATGGGGATTTGGTGGAACAATTAGAAAGATAGTACTGGATTAAATTGATCAGAAACATGGTGGATTTGTACCACATGTCAGTATTGTGTTTGATAATCTCGGAATTAGAAGCATGGGTAAACATTCTTGGGTTGTAAGTATAGCAGTTTGGATAAAATTTTGGAATTGTAATTCATAATGATTGTTTCTTCACTCATTAGCGAAGATCATAACAAATTCGCCAATTAGGTTTTGGGGTAAAAAATTCGGTGCAATGAAAATTTACAGTGTACCTGATACACGCCAATAAAGTAAAATCCTCAGTTTAAGTGAACAATTAATGTTCAAATAAGGATTTCAGGGTCACACGGGCAACTTGTCGCAACATGACACAACGTTCTTGTTTATCAATAATATTCATTTGTTTTTCGAGAAAGTCGAAGTCAAACAAGTTGTGTTTGTAAATAAGCGCAGTACACCAAAAGATCCAAAATCTAAATTCTGTGTTCCAAAGCTGACCTGAAGAATGTATGATGAAGGCATATCGTGTCCTGAGCCTGGATACATAACCTGTTTTGATTAAATATGATTTATTGACACCAATGACTGCAGACGCAAAACAAAATGCTGATTAACATAAATGAATAGATTAACTGGTGCTAATACCCACTAGCAAGCTTTAATTTAATGTGTTTGCAGAATTAAATGGGCGGCAAGAACCAATACAACTTAAAGAATGTTAAAGAGTAAACTATTTTTAGTCTTGCTTCATCTTAAATTATCCGGCCTAACGCAATGTATTTTGCTGGCACTAAAAACCTGAAGTTGGTAAGTGTTTTTTCAACAAAAACAGAAAATGTCGCAAGTAAACAACACAGACTAGTTACAAAGAAAACTAGTACAAAGCATTAGCGCCAGTCAGTATTCTTAATACGTAATCAACAACAAAATTCTGCTGATTCACTCCTCCCACACTCGAGCTACGGCTAAGTGATTTAAAGTGATGACAATTATACAATTATTATCTAAAGGTGATGTGATTTGACTCTGATAAGTGATATCTGTGATTCTAGTCCAATTATAATACCAATTTGGTCAACCAATAGCAGTACTGTGTAGTCTATGGTCTCTGGCTTTAGAATATACAAATAATATATTATAGGGATTAAAAAAGTTATATTGTAAAACAAGCTTTCTACTCTTTGAAAGTTTGATCAAGCTGTAAATATAGGAAATACAAAAACTTAAGTTGATAGGTGTACAAATATATAAGCTAAGCTTCAATCAATAGGCATACATTTGTAAATAATATAGTAGCAAAAATATTCTCAATTGCTACAAGTTTTGATAAAGATGATACATATAATGTTATAAAAAGGTAATATAGTAAAATGCCAAGAGACCTGACTACTCTAGAAGCTGTGATGCTGTTACCCACCTTAGGTCCTCTATCCTGTGGGTCCAATACATTGAGCGAAGCTTGCGCAAACAAAATTAGTTCAAGCCAATTAAAATGAGAACAGACTGATATACTTAATAAACAAACTAATTTAAAAATCTTTGAAAAGCCGATCATTATGAAAAATCTAGATAAATATATCTTAGTACAGTACATCCTCATTTTAATGGTAGATATTGAAATAATATTAGATACAGGTTACTGGATAGTGCAACTACATCAGTAAAGGGGATAGTTGAAGAGAAAGATTAAATAAGTACACGGGGGGGTAATTACAACAGATACTGAACAAAACATTAGAGCAATAAAGATATGATGTTGCGTTATAATAGTCTGCTATTGGCTGTTCATTTCAGAAAATAGAGTAATTTGGAAAACAATTTATATCCATACTATGAATGACAATGTATGGAGATGAGAAAAACCAAATATGGGAATTACAGTCTAATAATAAGTATCAACGAAGCAGACTGTGATACAGTATCTAAATATACCCGAAGTAGACAACTAAAATGTTAATGATCATAGTGACTGTACAAATAAACCAGATGAGGCCATTGATTAAGATCATATAAACATTAATGATTCTATAAGATTTATAATAGTAGTAAAACTTTCTGATAGTGTAGATCTATTCTACCTACGCGATACGGTGGAAGTTCTATCCTAATTGAAAACTATTTCCGTACCACACGGTGCTGAGTCAGTGTACAGTGAGCCACAATAGTGTAACTTAGGAAATATGATACAGAATTACTTTCTAATGTAATTAGAGATTTTTAAATGTGTATCAGTAACGTAATACTATTAGGAAAGCCTTTTGATGATTTTGTTGTTTTTGGCCTTTAAATATCGAGTACAGTAAAGCTTATATTAATAGCATTCGTTTAATTAAATTTAAAAGCAAGACCATTTCAAGTATGGACGCCAGTTTTGACATTTGTGAAGAGAGAAAAATAAAGATATATTATTATTATCAATTACTTTGTTTGAATCTAGAAACTTTGCATAAACTCCTATTCATCCGAAAAGTTTCAACTTCTCTGTTTCAGATTTTATTATACTTAATACCTGCTTAATATAGGTACGGCTATATAAATCAAGACTATTGCAGCTCTCTGTTCAAACACAACCCAAGAAGAGCGCCTCCCTACCTGGAAGTAGAGAATGATGGTCCAAATGAGGCCGAGCACGACTGCAGGCCGTCCGTCCACGAGGTCGGCGGCGTTGATGTTGACCAGCTTGATCCTCTTGCCAGCAAGGAAGCGCAGCGCAGTGTTCGCGTTTGATAGGAAGTGCGGGCGTCTGAGGACGCGACCGCGTTCCATAGGCTGTTGGAAAAAGTTTTCATTAGAAGACAGTTTTCGATCATGTTCCTATAGTTTTTTAATGTTATATAGATGAAAAGTAGCTGGAGATCAACCTGGTGGTAAGTGTGCAGCGCTGCATAACTACATCTACAATGCTAGAGAGACAAAGCTGTCCTATGTGCCCGTATTTTCACATATCCCCACGTCGGACAATGGAGAATGTCTACTAACTCAACCTTTTGATAGTCATATTGTTTTAACAGAAAATAATAATATATGTTATAATTATGACCTTACCTTAGCAGCTCTAAAAGACTTCTAAATTGTCGTGTTACATCACAATATTAATATATTGTGATGTAACACTAAACGCTAAACGCTAATTAAGATCCTAAAGTAGCGTATACAAAATAGCAATAATCAGAAACAGTAGATAATCTCGAAGCTGTAATCATTAAACGTCAACAAATAAGTGAAAGTTAAAAGAGCATTGCAGCGTAATATTAATTCATAATCTTGATCTTAGACTAAGTATTTCATTCAGACTAGCAATCCAACTAATTCTGCGCTTCATTATCATAAAGCTCATTTATCTGGTGGCCGCAAGTGCGAGTTATTAGCATAGGCTCCTGGGTTCCAATGAGAAAATCTTAGCAGCAACTGATTGCAGAGCCTAGATCTGTACCCCGTTAATGATCACTGGCGCCTTTTAGATGGGACTTAAACATAAGTGGAGAAACATGCACAATAACCCCTACCTAAATCTGCAGGGAATACAGCCGGGACATACCATATGTCATTAGAATATTATTGTTGTTAATACTTACTAGCTTCTCCCCTGATAACACCTCGAGCAGCGCCAACAGTTTGGTTCCATCGCGCAGGTCGTAGATAAGGTCATCGATGCGCAGTGGCGGTATGCGCTGAAAGAGACAGATTATATCAGTCCATTGAGTGCTAAGACGGTAGAGGGCGCAGTTACAGCATCCTTTTGCACTCACCTAAATTTTTAACATAATCAGCCTATAATGTTCCCACTGCTGGGGCACAGGCCTTCTCTCCGTGAGAGGTAGTAATCCATCACGCGGGACCAGTGCGGGTTGGTGATTAAATTCATACCTCTCAGACCAAATAAAAAGTCATAGACATAGCGCTGCGAACAATACAGTGAAGCATGTAAAAACTGCACCTCCACTCTGTGCATACACGCTCACAGTGCTCACACTTACAACAATTTACAATCAAACTACACCTCACTAAGTACACACATGTTGACGAAACCGGCTTCACTTTACTGTTGACAGCCCTCTGTCTTGGTTTTTTATTTGGTCTGAGCCATACCTATTAATATTCTTTTAGATCACGAAGACTGTTTTAACCACCTACAGACGCGTTTATAACTCAGAGTCATCTTGTAAAGGTTTTAGAAGCTCTCATAAAGTTATCACGCACAATAGTGGTAATAAAAGATAACAAGTCAGCGAGGCTACCATAGCCGCCCTAACGTTTTAGGCGAAAAGTTTTAAGCGATTAAATAGACGAGTATATAGTCGCCCGGACGTTTGAGTGATTACAGTGAAATACCCAATAACAATGGCGTCTCTTTGCGGAAAAACAAAACTTTTGTCACTTCAATAACAATAGCAATAGTGCTAACTCCGCTAACTACGCGAATTAATAGTTTATTAAACAGTAGTTAGAGGTTTTAAAATTGCAGTTTTGAATGCTACAGGTAAAACCTATAAAAATAGAACAATATCAAGATCACTGAGCTCAAAACAGTACAAAAAAAACATTTAATTCAGACAAAAAGTCAATAGACAAGGCAAGGTTGTTAGTAACAAGAAAGGTTATTAACCTGACCTTTTCACCCGTAACTTTATCGTGAAATAAAAATAAATTATTCAACAAACGCAGTACTTGTTAGGGAAAATACGAAAAGAGAGATATGGAAAGGCATCATCACCATCATTACCTTTCTGCCTTTATACCATGTTACTTTGGGGTCGGTGCAACACGTTTTCTTCTTCTATTCTTCCCTGTCAACTGTAACGCTGTTATTCACTCCCTTTTCTTTCATATCATTCCTCACACAATCCATTCATGTTTTCCTTAGCCTTTCTCTATCCATCTACATTGATTTTCATCACTTTTTTAATCACATGTGTTTCCTCCTTCCTCATCGCATGCCCATACCAAAAAGCACTATATATCAAATAGATCCAAAAACGGACCAGAATTCGTGTGAAATTAACAGCAGCCAAATAAGTTAACTAGAGGTGATGAAACAGGCCTCAACAATTTTCAAAACATAATCTACGATCTATATGCTCATCAAAAAACACATGCCCATAATTACACTGCTGAACATAGTCTTGCCTTAAATTGCGGAGAAACTATATTCCCGTAATTGCCCCGCATAGCTACGGTGGTGGTAAAGAAGGTAGGTAGTTATTACTTCCCATAAATTCTTCGAAGGCTTTCCTCACGACAAATCATAAAAATTGATCGCCACATTTGCACTAAAACTGTTCAAAACGCTGGTACTCTGTACTTGCTAGTTGAATTGGTCTCTTACCTTCGATAAATGTGAATTGATCCAATTGACAAACGTTTTCTTCTGTACTCTTTCTTGTTCATCTGTAACAAGAGAAATTCAATGTTTAATGCCAGGCTCCAAACTTATTAAAGCACATACGAAAGTTAGGTACAATTAATTATTTTCAGAATTACAATAAACCGTAACAATGATTTGATGTCATAAAAAAATCCATGAAAGCAAACATAAAAACCGGGATTTGGTATTTAAACGCAATATGTATAATATATATATTTAAATACTAACACTAAAACAAACAAGTAATTGCTATACCCAAATATGCCGCCAAAATGGCCTGTAACTTAATGATATCCATAAAAATTGTATCCAAACACTGAACAAACCCTTAAAAAAAGATCGAATACATAACAAGAATAGCCGAGACAACCATAAAACCTTTTTGGCATGCTGTCTAATGAGACTTGAACGCCAGATTTGGCACGGAGAGAGTTAGGGGTGCCACACACTTATTCGGCTCGGCGCATTCGATTACAACCAAACCGGCTAGAAGCAATTACTAAACATATTCAGAATTCATAACGATCTTGGCGATTGGCAAGATCCGTTCGGCCTTCTCTCTATCTATCTCCGCTGAATCATTTTTGGGTCGGCTCGGCACAATTCAAGCGTTTTTTTTTTAAATTTAATACATGTGGCATCTCGTAGGTCGACCTAGGAGGTTGTTGGCTGCTTAGCCGGGCTTGCCTGCGGTTGCCTCGGTAAATTAAGGCCTCCAGCCAGGACTTAAAACTTAAAAACTTTGCGACTATACGCTAAGGGCACCCCTGTGGGGTACGGACCTCGGCTTAGGGTGTCTCTGGGAGAGGGCAACAAGGGACAGGCTGGTTTGGATTAAGGCTTTTTCCCGAGCATTATATATGGCTACATTGTATATTCTGTTTTGCTGCCCATCTGTGCCAATCATGCCGACCCAAACAAGTGTGTAACACGCTTACCAACTAAATCACAATGGTCTGAGTCACTTTCTCTATAGCAGACGGTACATCTTGCCAAGTTCAGTGCACTAGGAGTAAGGATAGTGTTACGATAAGAGTCAACATTAATTTTAGTTATATTGTTGTTATGACTATGAATAGTGGTGTTATTAATAGAGAATGTATTGTCTGCTTGGATGATGATTTTGTCCATAATAGCTAAAATGTTTAGATCTTATTTGTGGATTTATATATAGCCGATAGGTATCTGAAATTGATTTAGTGACTCCTAAAATGAGTGGTGTATCAATAGAAGGTTTAGAAATCATATCTTTGAGATATACGAAAGAGTATATATACCGGTTGATTTTTTTACCGTCTGGACAAATCAAGGGTATAAGGCTGATTTTAGAGTCGCGCTGACCGCACGCTGACCGTCGGCGCTGACAGCCGAAACGTATGGAACGCACGCGCTGATAGCTACGCGTTATTCTAAAACGCTCCCTTGAAGTTCATACGTTTGAGGCTGTCAGCGCCGACGGTCAGCGTGCGGTCAGCGCGACTCTAAAATCAGCCTAAAAGGTGAATGGAGTTGAAGCCATGATACAGAAATTTACAAAAAATAAAATAAACGGTCTGTATTTTTTTTATTAAATCCTTTAATTGAAGCCGGCCGATGGCTTCAATCAAAGAATTGATTGTCGCTATGAATTCATTGATATAATTTCTGCGCGTAGGTTGCCTTATGTTGATTTTTTATATTAATTATCGATTTCTGTGCCATAGGCTGCTGCTCCGTTGTTTTTGTCCAGACAGTAAAAAAAGTCAGCCGATACTTTGAGATTTTTAAAATCTACCATTATCAGTTAATGTTTTAACGATTACCGCCAGCCTCAAGTCTAAATAAAACTCAGCCGAAGTTAATAACGGAAATAAAGCCAATCTTAAATACACATACAGCGAATTTATCAGAATTCTATTTCTAGTTTATGAGTTCATAGACTCAGCTGCCCTGCAGAACAAATATTTGGAGATTGCGTTATAAGGATGTTGGTAGATTCTTACAGTGTTGGTTAAACGTTAGTGGGTGTATTTTTAACTGAAGCAGGTACTGTAGTTAATAGAGTATCGTTTATTTGCATTGTTGCTACCGTAATGTTGAGCTGGGTAATATAATTGATTGAAATAGCTTTTTCAACACACTTGCTCGTAAAGTGGCTCTTATTGAACCGCTTTTAGGTCCATAATGCAGTGTATTAAAAACGCGTGCTTTTTCTTTACTTTAATCCACATGTGCTTTATTTCCACAGATAACTATTTACTAGTCGGAGATGCGCGCTTTTTTAATCTCATCTCACTTTTTTTTTAATAGTCTGTATTGTCCTTGGTCCCAAAATTAACTAATATTTATTTACCTTAAGTTGAATGCGCAGGGACCTCGGACAATTTAAGGTCTACCACTGCGCATTCACCTTAAATTGTCCGAAAAAATATGATTTGCGACTCTAACAGGTACCTACATCTTTACAGAATTATAATCATTCGAATCATTAATACATCTTTCTTATGGAAAAGTTCTTAGGGAAAAAATCTAACTAGAAAGATTCTATTCTAATGACTATAATTCTGTAAATATATATACAGAGCGTTAGGTTAAACGAGGGACATACTTTGGGGGGAGTTAGTAGTTCATGAAAATGAGCAACTTTTACTATGGGGCCGAAACTGACCTCGCAAAAAAAAAAAAATCAGCTGTTCAGTACATTTTGACTAGCTATGCGAACATAAATGTAGGAAACGGCTGATTTTTTTCGCGATTTCAGGGTTAATCCCATATTAAAAGTTGTTCATTTTCATGAGTACTTTCTAATTCCATACTAACTAAACTACAATTGTTTTTTTTTACAATTGTTTTTACATGCTCTGTGGTCAGTGCTTTTATTTTATTTACACTTGCGCGCGCATTGCTAGTGCTGGCTATGCGGAAAGACAAAACCAGCGCGCCATTTTCCATACAAGTTAATATTTAACAATACAAGTCTGTTTTTTTCCTCGCAAGTGTGTTGAAAAACGTCGTATGAAACGCGTGTGCATTGATCATTAGACTCTCGGCTTTCTTATCGCACTCGCCTGCGGCTCGCGCGAATAATACCGCCTCGAGCATAATGATCAACATAGCACACATGTATCATAATGTACTATTATAGACATTATAGTATACCTTATTGCGAAAAATAATTAGTTTCCATAATAAGACGAGAGACTAATCATTAAGCAAGATGAGCTCTATCGTAAAAGATTTTAATTTACCTCAAGATTCTATCGTCGCAATTCTGCACAATTACGGAAGATACTAAAACTTTTGGAAGTAAGCAATTAAATAAACGAGACCAGGAAATAAACAAAACGTTTCATAAAGCTAAATACTTCTGCTATAAGAAAGTAGTAAAATTCCATAATGGATCTGAACAATTTCTCGTAAACGCATTGTTTCGATGGGGTTCCTGTAGGCTTTCTGTCAATTATCAGTCACGCATATCTGCCTGTCACTTGTAACTCCGAAACGGAGGAGCGCACGCATGGCACGACCAGACACGGACAATGGCCTATCTTCGAAGTTGGAGCAGGGTTGATAACCTTTTGAGTTCCGTAACTTGATTCCAAATTCGTTGCCACGTGTAGTTTACTAAAACTGGATGTTTGTTTGTATCTTTGTTAGCCTAGTGCGCAAGCGCTATAGCTGAGCATGAGGTCCTGGGTCCGATTCCCGGGCCGGCCAAAGTGTTATTGGGTTTTTTTCATCTGGAATTTCTCAGTGGCAGCCAGGAGTCTGGATACATGAAATGTGGCCGTGGATGTACTATAGGTACACCTCTCTGCCCAACCCTGTGATGATACGTTATGTTATTTACTATTATGCTGGAAATGAGATTTCTATCATTCAATCACATTCAATCTGCATCATCAATATCAGTACGCAGACTAGTATTTTTTTTAAAGGCACAAGATTGATCAAATCTATCGCTGACTTAGCAGCAGCCTGTTTCCTGCCCTCAATCATTTAAACTCTTTCTTACGTCAACATTTTAAAATCGTGAGAGTACTTATTTCATAACTCTCGAATCTTTCTTCAACAAGTTTTCAATACACATAAAGAAGGCTTTTTATTTATAATAAGATTCCCCTTTGGTGGGGCAGCCCTATATTTTTGCGATCAATTTCATAACAGTGATCGCGTGTCTGATAATTTTACGAGAAACAGTTATCTGGAGGCATATTTTTATTTTTGTCAACGATATTATCGATATGAATTATTTCTTCTTTATGGGTAAACATAAGCTCCTCATTTTCATGCTGCATGTCATTCGTTTCTTTATTTTTCGGGGGAGCTTTCCTGTCTCTGTTCGTCTTGTAATAAAAATACCAGTGGCATGATTTATTTCAATATATGCAGTTGATGATTATTAAGATAAGTTATAGGGCCTTGGGGTATCACGGTGTACTTCAATGGCTGTGTTAGGTAATGACATAAGACACGAATGTTCATCCATAATTTACCTATTCATTATATTCTAATTTCTCTACCAAAGATCGTCTCGTCAAACCTATCTGTAAATTTGTTTATAAATTAGTATATCATTCCAATCAGATCTGACCGAATTCCCAACGGGCACAGTCCAATGGCCAGCCAACCAGACATAATTATGGAACAATTATACCTTTAAACGTAAAATTTTCCGTGAAAGTCCGTTATTAACAGTTGTTTTGGAAACTAACAATTTAACACTATAATTGTGTAAATTTCTCGAAATGTACAAAGTACTTTTATTTCGGTTAGAGAGTTTTTGTATAATTAGATTGTATTTAAGTAACTACACGCAACTGGGTGAATGGTCAACCACTGGAACTATTACTTATAAACGTTAATAGTTAAAAGGGTAATAATATACTATTTTTTTTAGAGAAGAATCATCAAGTTCCAAATATTCCTTGTTCTCGGGGAAGCCTCAACCCTAAGGAACGCGTGAGGTGGCGGATACGGGAAAGCTCGGCAGATATGCAAGAAGAGGGAAATGAAATACCTCCTGCAGACCAACAGGTCGGAGAAAGTAACTCCGTTACAAAACCTCTTCAAAGAGCTGCTACGACATTTTTGGAGATATAGTCACTGAAGTGCTGTGTGTTTGCAATTATGAAGCTTCAAATCCTACTATGTATTAATTTCTAGAAATGTTGAAGTTTTCATTCTTATAATTATTTTATGGAAATGGTGAAGCTTGAATTCCCAAAAGGGAATATTCTCCGAAATGATAAAGGTTCAATTCTCCAAAAAGCTTACATTAGCATTACAAACAACCTCTAAAACATAAGTAGAGCCACACCCATCAACAATATCATAGACAAACTATGCACCCTACACACGTAAGCCTCATTTGACATTGTACCGGCGCCAATGACGTCATCCTCCATTACTGCGACCATTAATAGTCGTCACTCTATCTATGGGCAGATATGCATGGCCCTGACACTGTCACACCAACCTTAGTAGATGGATTGTTTGAGTAAGCTACATAGGTAATAGTGTTCTATTTTTATACTTGTTATAATAGAAGGAATTTCTTTATGATGCAATAAGGTTGTGTCACTAAAATATTGTGGACGCTCTACCCTTATGGCGTCGTACTGCTCTCCCCCTTCACCACGCATCATGCGACTATGGGCATGTATATCGTCTGTTTGGTCGTTACATATATTATTAGGAACTTTAAATATAAGTCCTACTGCGAAGCCTATATTATGGTTAATTTGAATGACTATCAAATTAAAGTAAAGATCGATCTTCGAATGATTAATTGTCTTTAATTTCTCGGTCCTAAATACGTTCTAGTCGCAAGGTTGGTTTAAAAAAAATCGTATTAAGTCCAATCCAGACTGATCTGTAATGTACTCGTAGGTATATCTTCGACAAGGTGAACGTGGTAATTGAACGCTACATATGTTAGAGCACGTCCACAGTGTGATCAAATGTTGAAGAAAATATAAAAATAGTTACTTCTTTTATTCTTCGTATCATGAATTATTCAGGAAATCGCCGTAATATTGGAAAAGAACGTGTCGTGGGCAAGAACAAAACAAATGGAAAATGTAGGTATCACTGTAGGTATTGCACCCATTCGTGGGATTACGGAACTATAGTTTTTAATAAATACGTTTAATAAATTATCCCTATCTTCCAAAAAACTTTTCATTTCATTTATTTATTTACTTATAGTTAATTAAAACGGTACAACACCAATTACATTAATTAACATACAGACAATAATATAATACAATTTAAAACTCAGTGGACCATTGTATCATCATCATCCATTTACATCATCATCCGTAAAAAAATATCACAGCGATCGATCTTTTCATCTTCTTGTTTAAATAAAACATAGCTAACCAACCAACGTCCTTGATACACAAGCTGTTAACAACTAACATTTCTTTAAAAGAAAAAGAAAAAATATCATCGCGAAATGAAAATGAAAACTCACACGATGTGTCTACACGTTTACTAACAGACGAAAACGAATCGATGCCAAGGTCGCGCGATGTAAACACGCCGCGAGATGAGTCTATTTCTATGTCTTTCTCTGTAACGAAGGTAGTGACAGGTGGCTTGAGGTCAGCATTAGCGGTGAGCCTTGGAGCTGGGGGATTCATGGGTAAGTAACGACTTGCAAATTGAAGTTTATCTTAAAAATCATGAGAACAGCCTTCATTTCGAAACTATACTGAAGCTCAATAGAGAAAATGAAATTAAAGATACCATGTACTAGTTTGAATTTAACCCTGATAACGTTTTAAAATTGAAAAGGGTTATTGATCTCGATGTTATATTCAAAATTGTGAGTAATATCGCAAGCAATGAATATTAAATATATTATAGAAAAAATATATATGGAAAAATAACGTGATTTACAGATCCGGATATCAGCCAGTAGCAACAGAAGATATATGTAAATTATAATAACAAGAGGCATTAGGGCCAATCTTCTTGGAATATCTTAATTAAATAAAAAGACCTTTCATATCTCACTGGACCTTCTGAAGGAGTAATAAATAAAAAAAACAAGTAAACAAGCCGACCACAAGACGATGATCTAATGGCAGCCTTGGCACGGCTTGACATAACTTATTAATATTATGCTCCACTCAACTGTATTGTGTGATAAATTTTATTGAGTTTCGAAATATTTAGAGAAAATTCAATAATTACAGCTTTATCATCTGAAATTCTGGATTTCTAACATTTTCAATTAAAGGTTAAACTACATTCTTAAACAAACGTAGCGGTTCCCTTTCCCGTATATTTTGTAACGACTACAAAATCCAACCGGTAGTTTTATGAGCAATATAGTCAACTACAAGCTTAAAGTTTTCATAAAATCTCCTCTCTTTGATTTTATCACTAAAATCGTCAATTGTAATAATCAATTGGAGAGATACTACTTTAATAATGAATAATACTACCACTATATATTCTACCATTAGGTACTATATGTCCGCTTTGTGCAACTCGTAACAATAGGAAATGGGTCACTGGGTTAGTCAACAATCTCATTTAGAAATGTTAACACTTTAAAGTTCCTACTCTTCGGTCGAGTATTCACTTGGGAGAGGCACATACATCCACAGCTAGCTAAAATGTCGGGGTATAGTTGACCAGTTTTATTTTTCCAAAAAGATTGATTCGAGGTTATTAGCATTTGCTTCGCTTACTTCCATAGACTGCTTGAACGATACTTTGAATGTATGTGGGGGTTCCTTAGACAGCAATGATGAATAGCTACATGCATACAAGGAAAGCGATATTCCAAGAATGAATATGTATTGAATGCTGCATTTATTCAGGCTAAGGTTATAACTAGCAACCACATCCTTGTTATTGAAGTTAAGGATCTTCCTTCCTTTTGATTGACGTCATCTTAAGCTTAAAAGGAGGACAATTAAGAGGTTTTTGGTATCAACAAGGATAACTTTTTTTATAGATATACTATCGTGTAACCTGAACCTGATTGTAGAAGACAATATATAATTTCACAGGTCCTTCGAGAAAATTCATTGTTCGTTCACACGTGGGTGTCATTTGGGGTTCATCAAATGAAGCAACAGAATCAATCACAGGTTCGACTCAATGTTAACGAAACTCACTCCATCAAAATCGTGGACATAATTGAATGTACGTCTAGCAGTAATGAGGCCCACAGCCGTATAATAAACAACATTGTCTGTAGACTGCTGTTTATCATGCGTTGGCATGCTGGCACAATTTATTTTTTGTCAAGCGAACCTTGGCTCCGTGGCCCTTGACGGTCGTTGACGCTCATTACATCATCGACTGAACGGATGTAAACCTCAATTGATTAGTTAATTTGCACTTTTTAGTGTTGATTGCTTAGAATTTACTTGATTTTATGAATAGTCTACATATGTACGACCACCCAAACCTATTGACCACTGTCATGTCGTTGATCGCATGACTAAAAGTCCTATCTCATTTTTCTAATTTTTTAGCTGATTTGAGCAAGGACAACTACATTTTTCTATTCCTGATTTTTTATCTCCGTGTAGCTTCCAAATCTAGATTTTAATTATTTGGTTATCCATAATTATGTTACTTCAACATACTATTATCGTAAGAAACCTGTATACAAATGTTGCAACAGGTTTTGGCAGTTTCAAGGTCAAGTTTTTTGTGATGCAGAATTTGTGATTTGTTACAAAAACCAGTTTTGTTACTTTACGAGCATTTTGTGGTTTTCGCTATCGTTTTCGGATAGCTCTTTCAAATATTGAAATTCCATTTATTTAGTTTATGTTTGAGATTTTTTCTTTACCTAATTTAGATACTCTGTACATTACACTTGCACATATGTAACTTCAACCCGAAAGAATGAAAATTAAAAAACGATCCGTATTCCAAAAAATCAATTTATGTTTGCAGACGGTTAAAACAGTGCTTGATCATAACTGTAAGAGAAACGGAACTGCCTTCTCAATGATTGATAGCAACGTCAGCTGAGTCAGATTGCCTATTTATGGTATTAATCTTAGTTCAGTTTAAATAGTCGCTATAAATATAGTACTAGATGCGTTTAGACTTATGAGAAACTACTCGTTGGGTGAATGACTTTCTTTTTGAGACTTTCTATTGTTAACATTTAGATTTGATTAAGCTCTTGTTAAGTCTGGGACTTATTTATCTTTTGATTATTTTAATCGAATTCACTATTAGTTAAACATTGATATAATTACTAGTATGAAAGTTAAAATAAAGCGTCTCCTGTCCTTGTACTACTTTTTATCAAAACTATGACAAATAGTCTGATTTATCCCGTCTGTAATTAGTGACACCTAATGCCCTATATCGTCATTGCCGATAACATTTTCTTATTATTTAGCTTGTATTCATTTTAACTTTAGTTTCCGCAAAAAAGCGAATTCGACCTTTGGAACATACAATATATCTACGTATTTAAATGCATTACTAGATACGTAGATAACTTTAGCCAACTAATAAATAAGAAAACAACAAGCAGCGGCCATCAGGTAATTTATTACTAACCTGTCATCGCCTTTTAGTAAGAACTATTTGTTTATATTGCCAATAATATCTTGCACTATGTTATTTGTCTGTGTTCTGAGAACATCTTGAACGATCTGTTGGATTAATTGAACCTTCCTCTTAATTGGTGGTAATGGATTGTATAGTTCTAGAGAATTTTGAAGGGAGGTGACAAGAAGAAGTTGTGCTGGCAATTGTTTTGTTGATAGAGGTAAGTGGTGCTTGGTTATGATAGCGTAGAAAGACTTGATGACATATTTACAGTATGAATTGGTACAATGTATCTATATTATATAAAAATAAAGTCCTGACTGATTGATATATTAACGCGCAGCCTAAACCGCTGGTCCTAGAGACATGAGATTTGGAGGGTGTGTTCTTTGTGAAGAGCAGGTATCCACTGAGAAAGGGTTTTTCGAAGTTCCACCCCTAAGAGGGTGAAATTTCACGCGGATGAAGTCGCGTCGCAACGTTCACATGAACGAGAGAAAGTCACTCGTACCTAGGTAATTTCAATTCATTTCGATCTGCAAAGTAATTAGTCGTTACCAATATTTCAACCTTGTCCGAAGATTATGCGGTTGGCCAAAAAATTAGGTTAGTGGTTAGTACAACATGTTCACTTACAGGTTTCGCCTTGATCATAATCGATATTATTACAGCAGATAGCAAATTATTTTTTATTACATAAGAGTTAATCGTTTATTGGATTTATATGATAATTTGAGATAGAGATATTGGCCAGTGTAACATGTATGTTGACATATCAAAATTAACTCAAAACATGCTGCTGTTTTGCCAAGCCTGTACTTTGTTGGATTTAGGATATGTAATCGATCTGATATACATTGTGTATTGTGTAAGAGTTTTATCTGAAGATTAACTTATTATGAAAGCTTACTAATAGGTACCAAAATCATTTATAAAGTCCTGTCGTCTTGCTTTGTTAACCACAACGCCTGTAAAACAAGGTAACTACTAAAAACCATACTCATATACTTCATATCCCATATTCTTTTTTGTATCTAACATTATCGGTCTTATTAACCTGGAGAATTTTCCAACTTTGTCTAGGAGATGTGACGGGTAACTTTATACAGCAAATAAGTCTATAATAGCGAACAACGTCGGAGGCCCATCTTCATAAATTGATATAATTAACATTTACGAGCTGAAGTGTAATGAAATTGCTACATCTTACATCAAGATGTAATGAGTTGTATACTTCATCTAACGGATATAAATAGGTACATTAGTAAATGTACAGTTATCACTACCGGCTCTGCCAATCATTAGGCTTATAAGTACTTGTCTCTTACATTGTAAGCAATGACAATACTTCATTGTCATTCAATCTTAAACCAGCAAGGAATATTAATTCACAAAAACTGGCCAAGTGCGGGTCGGACTCGCACACGAAGGGTTCCGTACCACAGGGCAAAAACGCCGAAAAAAAACACGTTTGTTGTATGGGAGCCCCCCTTAAATATTTGTTTTATTTTGTTTTTAGTATTTGTTGTTATAGCGGCAACAGAAATACATAATTTGTGAAAATTTCAACTGTCTAGCTATCGCGGTTCTTGAGATACAGCCTGGTGACAAACAGACAGACGGACAGACAGCGAAGTCTTAGTAATAGGGTCCCGTTTTTATCCTTTGGGTACGGAACCCTAAAAACGAACCACAAAAAGCAAGTAACATTTATAAACATAGAAAAGTAAAAACCAACTTGCTTGTTCGTTCCTGTCATAATTTCAGCACAATGTATTTTGTTGACAATTAAACGGCTTGTGTCTTAACAGATCAAAATCTCCGTGCCATCTAGAAAAACTGCTAAGTATTTCTATGAAATAAATCCATTTTGTCGTCTCTCTCAGCACGCGTAGCATGAGCACCGGTTTGTCGACGGAAGAGTAGACAAAGATGACGTTCCGTGTAGACAGTACGACGGCAGCAAAGTAGAAAGACGCAACTGCACTTTTTACGAAATTCACTCTTTTTAACCGACTTCTAAAAAAGGAGGAGGTTCTCAATTCGAATGTTTGTATTTTTTTTTTTTTATGTTTGTTCGCGCATAACTCCGTCGCTTGCCAACCGATTTGAAAAATTCTTTTTTTGTTGGAAAGGGTATGCTTCCCAAATGGTCCCATGAAAATTTTATCGAAATCAAACAAGCGGTTTTTGAAAAATCAACAAAAATAAAAATAAAATATCTACGTTGTCTACATTAACGATCTTTTCGTTTACTCTGCATTGCGTTTTTTGTTCGCGAATAACTCAAATTTACGAACCGATTTGGAAAATTCTTTTATTTTTTTAAAGCATTTGCTTTCGGAAATCATCATTTGGTAAAGTGGAGCTGATGATAAAGACCACAGACGGCCATCGGAACTACTTAATGACAAATATTTCACGGGTTGCGATTCGATTACTTTAATATGGTTGCTAAGCAATTTATGCTCGTTACAATGCGTATGGTGAAATGGAGCTGATGGTGACTTTTCAATCAGCTCCAGTTCTCCTGGTTCTTATTAGGAGAACTCTTCAACAATTAATGTCCCTACATCGGGTAAAGCAATATTTTGTAAAAAGGTGATGAGCAGTTGACATTAGGTTATTGTAACTTAGATAAATTACAAACTGACCCACTAAAAAGTGAAAAATAAAAACTTTTTTAGAAAAAAAAAACAACCGACTTCCAAAAAACACTATAAAGTGAAAAATAACTTTAATTTCGGAAGTCGGTGGCAAAAAACAAAAATACAAATCCAAAGACACCGACTTCCGAAATTAAAGTTATTTTTCACTTTATAGTGTTTTTTGGAAGTCGGTTGTTTTTTTTTTCTAAAAAAGTTTTTATACTTAATTCGACTCAGAATTCTTTGTTTTGTCATACAATTTTTTTTCTTTTTGATTCTTAATTTTTACTGATATCAAGTCACATTATAAGGAGGGGTCCGTGGCCAAATAATAACAGCCGCACAAGTTGATCGATCAGGTTAAGCTAGGCTTGCCGCGGTTGGTCCGTAGATGAGTGACATCTTTACATCATCTTTACATACCGAGACCCCTCCGTGCCTCGGAAAGCACGTTAAGCCATTGGAATTTTGGGAATTTTGTTATTTTTTCGTGGGATTTTGTAGGTAACCGTATATACTTTGTGGCCGTCGAGTAGAAAACTTTCTACTGTCTTTAGCGATTACAAAATGTCTTCACTACCTTGACAACTGACAGTTGTCAGTGTGATTTTGACATTTGGGATAGAAAACTTTCTTCTGAAATAGTCTACCTATAAAAGGACCTAGACAAAGATCGTTGGAAACGAAAGACAAAATAACAGATTGTAGAAAGATTTCTAGGCGGTATGTCAAAAATGAAGAAAAGAAATGTCACTTTGTATAGAAAGCAATGTGTCTACTCTTCGTAGAGATAGAAGTGTTCATGCTACGCGTGAACAGGTATGTGTGTATCTACAAACGCATTCAGTTTCTTATTATTCGGAGCAGACAAAACGTCGTCTTTATAATGAATCACACCATTGTTCTGTGCCTTGCGGTTGCAACACATCTTGCTCAAAGATAAAATCACTATTACTTGGCTACTTCTCCAGCTATTTGTTAGATTTTATTCTGAGCGAAAGACTCAGGATTTAGATTACGAGTTTCCTTGGGTATATGAGAAATAAAAATAGTAAAAAACTGAGCGAACTGGGTAAGAAGGAATATTTTGAAAAGACGAAGAACCTTTTCTTTGTCCGCTTTTAAAATTATGATAAAAAAGCACTTCCTCTCTCCTTAAACATCATCATTATATTTTTCTTTGCTCCTGTTTCATGTTTATTGTTATATGTACATATTTATTTAGATTAGTTTAATATACTTTATGTATGTATTTAAAAGAAAAGAAAGAAAGAAAAAAACGTTTATTTGCGGCAAACATGACGCATAAAAATAGAGACACAAACAAAAAATAAAACAAAATAACAA
This sequence comes from Mesoligia furuncula, assembly GCA_916614155.1. Classification (NCBI taxonomy): domain Eukaryota; kingdom Metazoa; phylum Arthropoda; class Insecta; order Lepidoptera; family Noctuidae; genus Mesoligia; species Mesoligia furuncula. The sequence continues at coordinate 31,247,628 of OU744799.1, forward strand.
TTTGGGAGAAAGTATTAGTATTAGTGAATTAGTATTAGTTTATTGTATTATGTAAATGGTACACCACAGACTACCTGCAGTAGTTGTCTTTAAAAGCCGCCTATTGTGTCACCCTTTGTACAGTTTCTATACCTACCTTATGTCTGTAATTAATATGGTGTACATAATAAAGAGTATTCTATTCTATTCTATTCTAACCCTGGCAGCAAAGTAAATACATAATTACAGAACGGAAGATGAATATTTAAAAAGGGGCGCAGGTACCGTCGGAAGGCGTCGCGGCAGACCCAGTAGAAGAGGGCGGGACGAGCTGGAGAAAACTAACGACCAGAGGTCCACTTTAGCCCTGGATCGAAAGAGCTGGAAGTCATGGGGAGAGGCCTTTTCTCAGCAGTGGGATGATGCAGGCTAACAGTAACAGACACTAGCCTGTCAGAGGAGTCCGTATTTTCCGAACATTTGCATTATCTCAGTCGCAATTTTTCAAAATAAGTGACTGAAGTGAAAACAAAACACAAACAGAATACTCTGCCATCACTAACTGACATATCGGATATTCATTAAAACCGAGTACATCCCGAGTACAGCCGAACACATCCGAAGCGGTTATTTTTTTAATCGTACATTATAAACAAAACACGCGCGGTGTCCCTTATTTTTTTTTTTGGGTGGGAAATCATTAAATGACCCCTCCCACTCAGGGTGGAGCGCAAGGGATTGACAGACTCTTACTGACTAAAACCCACCCGTGTTCCTTCCTTAGCCCTTTATGTTCCGGGCCAGCGGTAACCCTTTCAGACAATCCCGCTGACACGGCAGCCTTCGGCTTACCCCCTTACGGTAACAGTGGGGCGAGTTTCATGTTTTTTCCCATTAAAAAAAATGCCCAAGGCGCTTCTAGAAGTTTTCACTTCAAAAAAACATTTATTTAATTCAATATTTGACTAATTTTTGACATTTTAGCTGAGGCGAGATTTCGTGAGACTTGAATTTGAACGTTTTTTTTAAGAACGAGAATTGGCCTTCAGATTTCAAAGAAGTTACGGCTACGTGAGGAGGATTAGGTAAAGGACAGAGACGCATTTGAGAATAGCATAAGTACTTAAATCACGTGAGAATTGAGATAGAATCTCGTGTTTTTGGCACATTTTTTCCTTCCGAAGAGGATGGAAAACCAACCCAAACATATTCATTTAAATATTTAAGTCATCACGTAATTTACCTATTATTTTATTTCATATAACATCATTGTTTCCAACTGAACAGGTATATAAGATACTTATCATTAGGTACTCTTTATCACCTTTGGTAATTACTGCATGAGGAAATACAGAGTTGCAATAAAATATCCATAACCAAAGTAGCCTCCACGTGTAGCAATGCTTGGGCAGTGAGCCCCACTACCACCTTAGCATAATCGTTAATCAGCCGTTCCCACTGCTGGGACATTGGCCTCCTCTTTGTGAGAGGGAGTGGGCCATAATCCACCACATGGGCCCAGTGTGGGTTGGTGGACGTCTCATATCGTCGAATGTTTGGTTCTAGGACATGCTGGTTTTCTCAAGATGTTTCCTTCACCGTTTTGAACGCAGTGGTAATGAAATAAATTTCACAAAGCGAGCTGAACCCACGCAAGTCAGGGCCGTTGCCAGTGCGCCACCACGGCTCTTACCATCTTACTGGCACCGGCACATATTTTTGGCTACCATCATTTAAGTTCACACACGAGAGAAGAAAAACAAGAATCAGCAAATTAAGTAAATGTAACCAATCAAAACATATTTATATTCTGTCTCGAGATTAGAGATAACACGCTAATATCTATCATAAACAATAAAGATTAGATTTGCAGACGGATAGCGTAATTTAATCGCTTCATATAGAAAGATCGCTACTCCATATGTTTATTTTCATATCCGATATTATAGATGTTAGATAATATTAATATCTAGATATTATTACATTAATGTCTAGACTAAAACTAAAATGTGGTGTTCTCTTACCTACTTTAATTTAGCAAAGGCTCCTTGTCTACCTATATTTAAAACAACTTCATTCCAAAAAGATCTCCTAAGCATTTACAATAAAATCAATACAGATTTTCATCATTACAACTTTTCTATTTTGATGCAATTAAATCTGGATTAACGCTTACATCCATCCCGATAACATAAGAGTCGACTCTGACATTTCGGGATACGTATATATTGCATTTGTCAGTCTTCATTTCAAATAGAACCCACAGAGAGAACCTAACGGTATTGACAGTTGCAAATAATAGCAACAACTCTAGTCATGTCTTCGAACTAAGTATTGCTTTGAATGACACCCACGCATTTAACGGTAGTACGACCATGTTAGATCAGATAAAAGACGGACAGGCAGAGATCAAGCGGCCCGCCCAAGAGAAACGAAGAAACACCTAACCACAATCTGATCAGTCACAGATGTAATATTTGAATTTAATTTTATTCTTAGACAATGGCATAATGCAATAGGCAATGGCAGACAAAGATCAAAAAATAATTTTATAAATATTATCAAATCAATTCGTCGCGATATTGCAATTTCAATTCCGAATTCAGCTCTGCTTCCAAATTATAAAACACACTCCAAAACACACTGTGCATCTTTCAGAATACAGTCCAAATTCGTTTGTTAGAAAGAATTCGAATGACAAACACCATGAGGTCATCAAGGATAGTATAAAATAAGCGACACACGACTCCTTGACTAGGTCATAATGGCAGAGCTTCGTACCGTAAGACTGTTGACTGTAGTCTTGGGAACGGTCGATCTAGCTCTTTATGTTTGTCTAACATCAAGTTAAAAGGAAGATTTAATTAAGGCTGTAGAAAAGGAATACAGACATAGTCGGTAAATACGTAGTAAGACTGACAAAAAATCGAAAAAGATTTGCAAAGTTTACTGAATTTCAACCTAGGGAATGCTTAGTCTGGGTTATTGATACCCAAAGAGGCGCTACTTCGCTGAGTGCTGGCCAAGATGATGCTAATAATCTAGAAGACAATCGAGAAAAGAAGGGGAGATTATTGTGCAAGTACGGAAATTCCTAAACGTGATCAAAGAATGTAAATAGGTGAGCACATCACACATGTCATCTTTACTGAGACGCATGTTAATAAGCGCGAACCATCATAGCACAGGAGGAAAACTAATCTTATTGGTATTTCCGTTGCACCTCGTTTTATTAAACAAGTTATTTAAAGATTCCGTAGGTGTTTGCGATATTCCCAATAAAGTTTTTTAAAGAAGTTTTTTTTTTCTTTTAGATTAGTTTAAATTAGGTTTTTATATTTTAAGTGTTGTTGAACCTGACATTTTGTTTTGCTTTTTGATAAGTAGTATTTCCATCAAAAACTCATCAATAAATATAATATACAATGTGGAGATGACAATACAACCTCGGTATTTCTTGAAACGCTTTTATCGTTTTATCGCTAGGTCGCTGGTTCATATCCAGCTCGAAGGACCACTACGCATATTCGAAATTAAATGCGGTAATTTTTAAGATAAAATCTTAATATAATTAATAATTTAAATTAAATATATAATTGATAATTTTAAAGGAGCACAACGTGCCTTAACATAGACAGACACAAACCATAAGTCGCGATTCCTACTGCTCTCATAGCCAATTTTATCCAATTCCCAAATAACCATTATATCCTTAACACTGACCCTATAAAGACATTTAACATAAGCACTTACATACAATGCCTCGTTAACATTTCATTACACCAATAGATTGTATAAATAACCACATTATCCTTAAACAACATTATGCACAATGCGCAAGAGCACAGATAGCGCTACATTCCACTTTTATCTTCCATTTTGAATTCCAGCCACAGAGCGTCTGGACTTTTAAGGTCGAAATATCGAATTCACACCAAAACCTATCTTACCCACTTACAATAAAGTTTAATTTCAAAAAAGCACGACTTTTCTTGGAGTACTTTTTAAAGCAAAACCTTACGTAGGTGCACGCAATATTATTGATTCCGAAGCGTGATTAGTAGTTTTTTAATGCTATTTCTAGAGTGGCTAGGGTTTATCAAAATCTGGTTATTCTGGTTAGCGCTTAGTAATAATGCTTAGTGTCTGCACTTAATAGCCTACGATCTAATGAGAAAAGTAGATATTGCAACCATTTAAATACTAGGAATCAAATTGACATTAGTTTATGCAGTAATAAAATCTATTCGTAGTAATAAACAGGTAGAGTTATTTGAAGTGTGCTTGTGAAGATACTAACGAGCATCAATTTACAGTTAATGGTTAGTGTTCCCGTGTTTTGTAGCGCCGGCGCCGGGAGTAAAAAACTCCGAATTATTATTACTTCCGTTGCGTAGTTAGTCCTAAAAAAAAGTGGCACTCCGGGAGTGCCGATAGAAGTGAAAACTTGAACAATTATTTTGAATCGTCTTAATATAAACAAAACACAAACAGAATACTTTGCCATCACTCACTGACATATCGGACATACATTAAAACCGAGTAAATCCCGAGGACAGACGAACACATCCGAAGCGGTGTCGGTTACGGTAACAGTGGCGCGAGTTCAATAGTTTTTTTCCCATCTCAAAAAATGCCCAACGCGCCTTAAAGAAGTTTAAACTTCAAAAAATACTGGTTTAGTGTAATTCAAAGTCACCTTTAACTAAGCTTACCAGTAGTAAATAAACTTCTGTGTCTGGAGGTCAAATTTTGACCTGAAGTGACCATAATCTTAGTTATGGTCACACACACATTCAGGCAAATATCAATATTCTGTATCAGTTTTAGCACATGCTATTAAATTATGTTCAAAAACTGATTTTAAAATGTGTGCTAAAGCAAAAGAATATAATCGCAGCATAAAATATGCAGAATCATAAAATATCGTAAAATATATCGCAAAAAACAACGTATAAAATGTCATTAGATCATCATACAGAGTTTGACCAGTTGGTTGCGCAAGCGCGGTGAGGTCACCCTCAGTGAGCGACAAGGAAAAACTATAAGAGAGAGTGAAATGGCAAGCATGAAAATGTGAAGAATTTAGGGTGTTATACGATAGGTTCTAAAAATATTGCAATGTCAGATGCATTGCTTGCAGTTTGTATGCATGCATTTATGATTTCGGGTTTCGCAAGGAGGTATATTGGGCCTACGTTCTTCTTGAGAGGTTTGACTATAAATAAGTAAGTAGTTCGAGACTCTTAAACTATTACATCTTAACCGGGTCAGGGTTTAAGTGCATATGTGATTTATCTGCAAACAAAACATGCATGCCAATGACAACGAGAGAAAAAAAGTGTTTTCAAATCTTTTTACTAAGTAATATTTGCAAGGTTTCGCCGCATAATAAAACCATAATATTCATAAAACCGGCATAACCTTCATATCACTGTCACTAATTGCATCAATAACAGAACTAATCGTACATTTTATTGCATTTCTTAGTAACCAATTTACATTTCTTCCGTTCATATCGAATTCGTAAACCTTGCAATCTGATCAACGTGAAGTCATTCAAGCAATTGTTATTATTTGAACAACGGTTGAAAGGCTAATTGGTCTAAGCGACATTTTGTAAAACTTGCAGGAGGACGGATCAAAGTTTTTTTTTTTTTTAAATCATAAAAAATCAACTATTTGACAGACTTTTATTTATTTAATACAGTATATTCCTAATTAATTTAGGAAGTTTTTAAGTTATTATTGTTGAAAATTGTGTATTATTTTAGAAAATTTATGTTGGTTAGCCCAAAATGCATCAAGTTTAGTTATTTTTTGAGAAAGGCAAAATGGTTCAAATGCCTACCGTAAATAAAATAGCTGAAAGAAACTGGCTCAAGCATCGACCTAGAATAAAATAGTACGAGAGAAAACAGAAAATGAAGCGCCAAGTCAACTGACAGTTGAATATACCCAATGAGCATATTATTAAGCAATATGTCGGTGTTGCACCAGAGTGAAGTTGTTTAATGCAGATGCCCATTAGAGGGACTACAGGATGAAACAAAATGAACCCTTACTAGATTATAGTAGATGCTTAGGTCCATAAGATAATTATTTTTGAGGTTGGTATGTCACTTTGATGCAAAATAGGCCAAACGCCAAAACCACAACCACGGCGAAAAAGCCAAATGCCTTAATCGACACACGTTATAAAAGTTCGAAAAATCAAAATAGCTTAAGTCATTGAGTCCTCAAATTTGTCTAATTTTATGTCATATAGATCAATGAGCTTAGAAATGAGGCCTGTTTTGCAGTGGGTGCTAAGCGCCAAAAAAGTAGTCAAAAAAATTTGAAACCTGTTTGAAACGACGGAGAAAAATTTGCTGATTCCGAATATGTATATAACTCAATATTGCAAAAAATGTCGCTTAGACCAATTAGCCTTTCAACCGTCGATATCAATGTGTTTACCTACTTCCAGCCGCATTAATACCGCTTGGAATATTTTCACGTTCCAAACAAGGATTTGTAAGGAAATCATATTTATAATAACTTCAATCTGCATCGGCTTATTTAAGAAGAAATCCTATTGTGTGTTTGAGGAGACAAGAAGCTCTTTCAACGTTTTAACCATCTATAGGTCTCCAACGAACAAACAACACTGACATATCTTACATCGCGATATAAGAATTATCCGTGCGATTTACATACATTCAGAAACCCGACAACAACCGTCGGGCAGTAGCCTACCAGACCCAACACTCGACTGGTCGTAGAATAGGGACCTTACAGCGAAGAATGAGGGACTTTCCACCCGGTTCCTCATACTCTTTTATTCGTAATTTTTCATTATGCTTTTATGCGTTATGCTTTTAGCAATCTTTTCTATTCTAACCACATGACAAAGACCTCTAAACGCTCAATTTACCACAGCGAGGCTTTTATGTAGATTCATGTCGAACGAATCCCTTCTATCTTCCATAGATCAACTCCCACGCACGTCTGGGTTTATAATGGTTACAAAAACTATTAAAACACGAACAATCGACCTTGAACACAAGGTCATGGTCTCTATGCAGTTTAACTGCCTGATCCATTTATCTATTACATTATTATTACCTAATATGTTTGGCCAACTGTTTGTACAGGAAGTAGATCATTGTTAATGTGACGCCATTGAAACTGTGTTGATTTTGAATGACGTCTGAGTCTCAGATGATGAAGTGGATCTATTTAGTGAAGAGATACTTCTTTAATAGCAGACTCGCTGATTATGAGCTCTTACTGAACACTCTTGAGCTTATCAGGATATGCTTGAAGGGGTGCATGTTGAAAGCCTCCTCGCGGCGCACCCTGGGCAACGTCAGCACCAATTGCCCACTGGTTCTGGTGGACTCTTGGGGCTGGCGGCTAATTTTCAACACACGGGGAAAGGTCATGGTTCCAATCACCGATCATCCTGAATGGTCGCTGAAGGGAACCGGGCTATAGACGGTCATGCGTCTACTCCCCCTCTGCTTACAGAGGGAGGTGAGTGGGCGCAGACCGTCACGAGGCGGTACCCACGAGAGTGTGGGCGTTGGAGGGTGTCCCATGCCCGCGCTGCGTCTGTCCGGCATCCGGCGGCAGCGTGGGGACGCCGGGGCGGCGGTTGGTTCTGCCCAACCGTCGGCCACCCCGTAATCCTGAACTCAAGACCGGGGGTCCGAGCCACTGAGGCCCGGGCCGCGAGGAAGAAATCCTCTATAAAAAATTACCCCAATCCTAAGGTCTAGCGTGCCGAGGGGATGAATGGCCGGAGGGGATCCGGTCGTTAGCGCAACAAGGGACCTCACCCTTAAAAGGAACACAAAAATGGACGCGACACTCGAGAAAAAACTACCCCAGGGCGGTACCGGCTGCTCAGCAGTCGGAGAATCCGCCACGTTCCCTTCGGGAACGTCAAGCCCCCATTCGTATTCTGGGGGGGGCAACGATTGTCACCCGTTTGCCAATGGCAACAAGAGCCGAGGAGGCTCCTGTCCCCTAGGGGACCGAAAAGAGGTGAGGAGTGATGCGGGGTCGGAGTCCGACGTCGCATCAGGAGGCGCGAGCACGGGAGGCTCAGGGAGCCCCTGCCGTGCCAAGGAGGTGGCCGCTGTTGAGAAGAAGCTCAGCAAGCGGCCAAGGTCTGAGGACGGTCAGGGGCTGTCCTCCGACGAAGAGCTGGCCTCGGCCAGAAAAATCCCCACCAGTAGGCGGGGTGGGGTGAGAGAGCGAGGCAAGGGGAGGGGGCTCACTGCCCGCGAGGCGGCAGAGAGAGCGGAGGAGCCCCCAAAGGAAGGAGGGACCGCAGTCACTTCGGGGCCCTCAAGCGACGAGGAGAGTGCGGCTAGTGACCCCGAGGTGGACGGCAAGCGCAGGTTTGCGGCGGTCGTGGAGGCCGCGATCCGAGACGTGGCTTTGAAGAAGCTCCAAGCTTCAAAGAACAAGGCTGTAGTCTCGGCGACGGCCTCCATAATGGCAGCAGCGGAGGCGGCCAAATATACCGGCCCCTCTGCTGGCGAAGTGGCTGAACTGCGGGCGGAGGTCGCCCGCCTGACTGCTGCCATGGGGCAACTCCAAAAGGAGAATGGGAGGCTCCGGGCAGACCTGGCCGGCCTGCGGGTCACCGGGGGCGCGCAGGCGAAGCCGCCGTGCCAGCCCGTACCGGTAGAGAACCAGGTCCTCAGCCTGGTTCGACAGGAACTGGCGGCCTTCCAGGCGCGGTTCTCCGTCCTGGAGGGCATAGTCCTGCGCCCCCCTCTGGCGGGCGGGACGGCCCCGGGGCCGAAGGCGGCCTCATACGCGGCCGCTACGGCAGCTGCCGCCCCTAAACCTGGGCCGTCTGGCCGGGCCCAGGCGCCGGCCAATCCGGCGACGGCAAAACCGGCGCCGGCCAAACCTACCTCGGCCAAATCGGCGTCGGCCAAACCGGCGTCGGCCAAACCGGCGTCGGCCAAACCGGCGTCGGCCAAACCGGCGTCGGCCAAACCGGTGTCGGCTGGAGGAGCCCCGGCGCCGACTGGCGGGGCCCCGGCGCCCACTGGCAACACCCCGGTGCAGGCCCGGAAGAGGGGCAGGCCGGCACGGGAGGCGAAGGCCCCAGAGCCAACGCCCCTCCCCCAAAACCCTCCCACTTCTCCCACGACCGACGCCGAATGGCAGGTGGTCGGGGAGAAGAGGAAGGCGGCCAAGGCGGCTAGGAAAAAGGCGCAAAGGCGGCGCCGCAAGGAGCGAGCCGTCGCGGCTAGGCTTCGCGCCCCGAAGACTGCGGCTGTAGTTATAACGCTACAGCCGGAAGCGGTCAAGAGGGGCGTGACGTACTGCGACGTGCTCACTAAAGCGAGAGAGACGGTGGACCTCCGGGAGCTGGGGATCACCGGGGGCCTCCGGCACAGGGTGACCGCTACTGGCGCCCGCATGCTGGAGATTCCCGGTGCGACGAGTGGCCCCGCCGCTGACGCCCTAGCTGAGAAGCTAAGGGCGTCTCTCAATGCGGACGAGGCTCGAGTCTCCAGGCCCGTCAAGTGCGCAGACATGCGCATATTGGGCCTGGATGACTCCGTAACGGAGGGAGAGGTGGTGGCCGCCGTTGTCAGGACGGGCGGGTGTCTGGCCGACCAGGTGAAGGCAGGCACCATACGTCCTGACTACACGGGCATGCGAACCATAACGGTAAGCTGCCCCGTGACGGCGGCCAGAACGATCACGGAGGGTCGAAGGCTCCTGGTGGGCTGGGTTTCAGCGCAGGTCAAACTGCTGGAACCCAAGCCTCTGAGGTGTTACCGATGCCATGTAGGGCACCATGTTGGCATCCAGTGCACCTCGGAGGTGGACCGCAGCACACTGTGCTTCCGCTGCGGTCAGCCCGGACATAAGGCCGGCTCGTGCAACGCCGCGCCGCACTGCATCGCATGTGCGGCTGCTGGCAAGCCGGCCGATCACCGGGCTGGAAGCAAGTCCTGCGCTCCACCCGCCGGGACAAGGAGGAAAGGCAGGCCCTCCGCCGCCGTCGCCACCACCACCGTCGCCGCCGCCACTGCCGCCGCTGCCGCCGCCGCCACCACCAACGCCGCTGCTGCCGCCACCACCACCGCCGCTGCCGCTGCCGTTGCCGCCGTCGCCACTGTCGAGGGGCCCTCACAAGGGGCCCGGGAGGGGGCTGAAATGGAGGAGTAATGGCTCCCCTTCGCCTCCTCCAGGCGAACATCAACCACTGTGCCTGCGCTCAGGACCTGTTGCTCCAGAGCGTGGCGCAGTGGTCGATTAACATCGCCGTGGTCGCTGAGCCGTACTTTGTCCCGCCCAGGGATGACTGGGTGGAGGACCTGAGCGGCTCAGTGGCCATACTTTCGTCGGCCGCCGCCGGCACCCCGTCCCTCGAATGCGTCACGAAGGGACAGGGGTGCGTAGCAGCACGGTTCGGAGAGATAGTAGTAGTGGGGGTGTACTTCTCTCCGAACCGAACTCTCGCCGAGTTCCACAACTCTTTAACAGAGTTGAGTGTCGTCGTCGCCGGAAACCATCCCTTCCCCGTGCTAGTGCTCGGGGACTTCAATGCCAAGAATTTGGCCTGGGGTTCCCGTTACACGGATGTGCGGGGCAGGATGGTGGAGGACTGGGCTCTGGAAACAGGCCTGGTCGTCCTAAATCGGGGTTCTGTTCCCACGTGTGTGCGGATGCGGGGTGAGTCCGTGGTGGACATCTCGTTCGGCAGCCCCGCTCTGTCACAACGCGTCATTGACTGGCGCGTCATGGAGGGGGTGGAGACCTACTCCGATCACCGGTACATCCGGTTCGACGTCTCCGCCCAGACCTCTAGCGCGCTGGTCCAACAGGCCCCGAGTGGTCCGCGGTGGGCGCTAAAACAGCTGGACCGGGAGCTCCTCCTGGAAGCCTCGATCGTGCAGGCCTGGGTGTCATCACCGGACAGGCCTGCCGATATCGACGATGAGGCGGAGTGGTTCCGGGAGGCCATGTCCGAAATTTGTGACGTGGCAATGCCCCGAGTCCGGCCAGGACGCGCCCGACGTCAGGTGTACTGGTGGTCGCAGGAGCTGGAGACGCTACACAAGGCGTGCGTCGATGCGCGACACCTTTACACCAGGCACCGCAGGCTCCGCATTCGCCCTCCGGATGCGGAAGCCACGGAGGCGGAGCTGTACGAGGGATACAGAGCGGCGAAGACCGCCCTCCAAGAGGCTGTCCAGCGGGCCAAGGATGTGGCCCGCGAGGAGATGGTGGAGTCTCTGAACAGAGATCCGTGGGGGCGCCCTTATAAAATGGTGCGGAATAAACTCCGCACCTGGGCCCCCCCGCTGACGCAGAGTCTCCGCCCCCAGCTGGTGGAGGAGGTGGTGAGCGCTCTGTTCCCTTCACGGGGGGAGCACACTCCCCCGCCCATGGCTCCGCCAATTGCGGTGCCCGAAGCGGACCACGCGGACGACGACGACATCCCTGCAGTGACCGGGGTAGAACTGAGAGCGGCGGTAGGAAGGCTAAAGGCCAAAAATACCGCCCCAGGACCCGACGGCTTGCCAGGTAAAGCCTGGGTCCTGGCCTCGAGGGCTCTCGGGCCTCGACTGGAGGCGTTCTTAAGCGCATGTTTGGAGAGAGGCCAGTTTCCACGCCGTTGGAAGACGGGGAAGCTGGTCCTCATTCGGAAGCCAGGGCGCCCTGCGGACTCTCCGTCCGCATACCGGCCCATCGTGCTGCTCGACGAGGTCGGCAAGCTCTTTGAGAGAGTGATTGCGGGCCGCCTCGTCGGGCACCTGGTGAGGACGGGGCCGGATCTTGCGGACAGCCAGTTTGGTTTCCGCAAGGGGCGCTCGACGGTGGACGCCATCATGCGCGTGAGAGCCCTCACGACGGGGGAGGCGGTGTCCCGGGGTGGGGTCGTCGTGGCGGTGTCACTCGACATCGCCAACGCGTTCAACACCCTCCCCTGGGGCACCATTGTGGAGGCACTCCGGTATCACCGGGTGCCGCCCTACCTCCGTCGAATAGTCGAGGCGTATCTGACGGAAAGAGCCGTCAGCTACCCCGGTCGCGATGGGGAGTGGAACCGGCGAGAGATGTCGTGCGGTGTCCCACAGGGATCGGTCCTGGGGCCGCCTCTGTGGAACATCGGGTACGACTGGGTGCTGCGCGCCGACCTCCCTGATGGCGTCAGCGTGGTTTGCTACGCTGACGACACGCTGGTCCTGGCGCAGGGGAGGTCGCATCAGGCGGCGGCCGACGCGATGACACGCGGGGTTGCGATAGTCGTGGAGAGGATCCGGCAGTTGGGTCTCGAGGTGGCATTGCACAAGTCCGAGGCCATGTCGTTTCATGGGCCCCGGAACGCGCCGCCATCGGGATCCCAACTAACGGTAGGAGGGGTTCACATCGGCGTCGGGATGACGATGAAATACCTGGGTCTCGTCCTCGACAGCCGGTGGAACTTCGTGGAGCATTTCCGACGTTTGGCCCCCAAACTGGAACGGGCCGGGGCCGCCTTCAAGCGGCTCTTGCCCAACCTGAGGGGGCCAAACGCCTCCTGCCGGAGGCTTTACGCGGGGGTCGTGCGGTCCATGGCCATATACGGGGCCCCGGTGTGGGCGCGTTCACTGCGGCGGCGAGCCGCCCACTACCTGAACGCGCCCCAGAAGGTGGTAGCCATAAGGGCTATCCGGGGCTACCGCACGATATCTGGCGAGGCGGCAAGCCTCCTTGCCGGACTGCCGCCATGGGATCTGGAGGCGATAGTCCTCGCGCGCCTGTATGAGTGGCGCGCGGAGGCACTACGCCGGGGGGAAGATCCGCTTCCGCGGCAAATCGCTGCGGAGCGGACGGATCTCCGGCGCGATCTCATGGCGGCATGGAAAGAGCGACTGTCGCAACCCAGCGCAGGGCACGCCGCGATAGCGGCGATAAGACCCCTCTTTGAGGAGTGGCTAGAGAGGCGCCACGGCGCCCTCACCTACCGCCTGACGCAGGTCCTCACCGGACACGGATGTTTCGGGAGGTTCCTGCACATCATCAGGCGGGAGGAAACGCCCGGGTGTCACCATTGCCAGGATCGCCCAGAGGACACGGTGGAGCACACGGTGGAGGTCTGCCCCGCTTGGGCGGAGCACCGCCGTGTCCTCGTAGAGACGATTGGCAGCGACGGCGACCTCTCGCGTCCGGCCCTGGTGCAAGCCATGGTCCGGGGCGAGAGGGAGTGGGAGGCAGTCACCTCCTTCTGCGAAGCAGTCATGCTAGCGAAGGAGGTGGCGGAACGGCTCAGGGAGAGAGCCTCCCGTCCCAGCCGCCGCGGGAGACGCTCCGGGCGTCGGGAGCCGCGTGACGACTCCCGGCCACCGTAGGCGCGGGCCTGCGGGCGGAGAGTAATGGGTAGCTCACCGCCCGACCAGGACCAGGCCCGTGCCGGACGGCGCGTACGTGTTCCACGCGCGCCTCAAAGAGATGTCAGCATCGAGGAGGGGCCCCTTAGGGCCGTAGCCTGCCGGGTCAGCGGGATTGTCCGAAAGGGTTACCGCTGGCCCGGAACATAAAGGGCTAAGGAAGGAACACGGGTGGGTTTTAGTCAGTAAGAGTCTGACACTCCCTTCCGCTCCACCCAGAGCGGGAGGAGTCATTTGATGATTTCCCATCCTCAAAAAAAAAAAAAAAAAAAAAAAAAAAAAAAAGGATATGCTTGAAAATCAGAATGGTCAATTTCGACGTTAAGTTAATTTATTTTCAGCGTGTCTTTTATAGACATGGTGACCACCGTGGTATTCAATGTTTGTTAAATTGTTACCAGGTCGCGTACTCGTACTTGATGATTGCACAAAGTTTCTTGCAGGTCACAGCTTATCACGACCAACAGTAAATGGGGCAAGAAACAGTTTTGTTTATAAACGTAATCAAAGATAAGTACTATACATGTTTGCCTCTGCTTGTAACCATGGTGATGGAATTTTAAATTCATTGTAAAAGGTTAGAAGGTCAAAGAAAAACTTGTCATGACATAATTTAATTTTCATTTTCAACTTCCCACGTTCTTTTTGTGCTCGTTTGCAAGCTAAAGAACTTGTGCCATTTTTATAAACACAAGGACCATGGGATGAAAATAAGGGGAAAACTACAAAAAAATACTTGTTTATAAAAAATATGAAATGTTTAAATCATAAATTCATAACTGATACAACATAAAGCTATTTCGATAAGAGATCTATTATTCCAGATGGGAATTGAGAATGTTACAACAACACAGTTAGGAACTGTTGGAGTCAACTAGCTATTTTATTATTCTAAATTGGTGTATCGGACCTGTAATCAAATCCAAGCTTGAATAACAATTCCATGAATGGGCACATGTACAGGTGCTATTGCCTGTACAAATGGTATGAGTCATATAGTACCGATTGGCTATGGTGTTCATAGACCATGAACTAGCAACCTGTCTCTATTAGAGCCTGTTTTCAGTGTATCGTGACGAGAGATAGTCCTCTTGGGCAAAGCATCGTAGCTTGTGTGCTTATGTATGTACAGTCAGGGAAATTAATCGTGTCTATTTGCCGTGTGTGTTTGCCATTTCAAACAACTATCAGGAATGACAGTTGTTAATGATACGGAAAATTTAAGTTAGAAATCAATTACTTTTCCAGACTTATTTGAAATGAAGAATTTTATTGAAATGAAGATTTTGGCATATACCACAGCAGGATTAACTTTAGTGTTATCAGTGATGACTTTACAGTGCTATTTTATTTCTATCATCACGACACATTGGGGACTGCTGGAAACGTCAGTTATCAAAATGATAAATCGCCAGCAACTGCACAGTGGGAACAAGCTGATAACGAACGGCTAAAACATTCATGCGCAAGGCGCGGCAAGGACACATCAAGTGATTGACACTTGATCGTAATCGATCGATCGTATCTTATCACTAACATACAATTAATTTAATTATAGTAGCCAAGATATTACACTCAAGATACACAAATTAAATAGTACTAACTACATGTCTATCCAAAAACATTCTTATACAAAATATGACTGACGAGTGCATGTTATGGGTTTCCAGAAGTTATAGATAAAGTGACATTCTATCCTACTTCCTGTTTCCCACTAATAATAGAAACGCAAAAGTTTGTGAGGATGGATGCATGTTTGTTACTCTTCCAATCAAAAACTACTGAACGGATTTGGATAAAACTTAACACACAGATAGTGTATAACCGGGATTAAACCATTTGATACTTTTTATTCCGATATTCTCACAAGATCGAAACTTATGCGGGTGAAACCACGGGGCGCTGCTAGTCAGCGTTAAAGATGATAGGAAAGTCAAAAATATATTGGAATAAGCTACCAGGTTATATCTAGCCTGTTGAAAGTCGTTGTAGAAATACGAAACGCTTTGAAAGCGATTGCCACTTCTCTATGCTCTCTGAAACGACGACACTGAAGTACCTTCGTCAGGCACTCCCTGGATGGTCAGCCCCACTACTATTCTAGCTGACCTATCTATCAACAAAGACATGAGCTATTAGAGAAAAGTTCCAGAAAACACGAAAGAAGAACTGAAAGAAGACTTTAGGTGGATTCAAGTATTTGAAGTTTCTCAGAAAAATGGTGAATATTATCCACACCAATCTAAAGTTAGATTCATAATAAATTATTCACATGATACGAAAGGTATTAAGTAATTTTTTTTCCACCAGCAGAGTTCCAAATTGCGCCAAGCTTTAAATTATGGCCTGAGGCCTTATACAGCAGTTACTTATTGGTCAACAGATGCAAAAAATAGACAAGCAATCTACCAGTATTCATGAACCTAAGTAGTAATATGTGTATATATGTACCTACATGTGAAATTAGAAAAACGTAAAGCAGAAATGTTGGCAGACCAACAGCAAGATGGGAACAACCTACAGAAGATTGCGGCTCACACAAATCAGAGTAGTATGGCACAAAATAATAATAATAATGGCCTATAATAATAATAAACCATTTATTTTCAGGTAACAAGGAGGAGGTGGCCTATACTGCCGTCATAAAGAAAAAGGGCACAACTAACATTTTTTTCAAAATTGAGTTGTATACATATTTGGAATCAGAAAAAAGCGCATATGCCAGTTCTTTTACTCAATTTTGGAAATACATTCAGAACCTAACTATAAATTCACGGACTAACATTACCCACCCACACTAGACGTGTTAGCGATTAATATGAATTTATTATTAACAGCCAACGTGGAAAGTACATGAAGCATATTTGTACAGGAGGCAGTAAAAACCCTCCGAAAGAAAGCTTGAGTGAGCAGTAGGTACGGGAACAAGGCTGCCAATTATGATGATGAAAGCAGAAACCGTTCCTTTTGGTAACAACTGCCTAATTATATGTCGCAGCCAACTGGTTAAATTAGCCGTTTAGTTAACCACCTGGCCTTTGGAAGTAGTGCTCGCCTCGCTTCGCGCCTCTCTCGGCTCGCACGCAGTTGATCACAGTTCTAACCCAACACATTTGGTCGGGGTGCCCTGGCTTAGTTACTCCGATCAATTCGGCTCGCGCGTGATTGGTTACAGACTTCCAACCTAAACTATAATTGAATATTATTCAGGCCGTTAGTTGAACGGCCACCGTTTAGTTAAAAGGCTAGGAGGGTTAACTAAACAGCTAATTAAACCAGTTGGCTGCGACATATCTATATATATAAAATTCAAAGTCCTGACTGACTGATTGACTGACTGACTGATATATCAACGCACAGCCCAAACCGCTGGACCTAGAGACTTGAAACTTAGAAGGTGTGTTCTTTGTGAAGAGTAAGTATCCACTAAGAAAGGATTTTTGGGAATTCAACCCCTAAAGGGTTAAAATAGGGGATTGAAGTTTATATGAAAGTCCGACAGTTTTGAAGTTAGGATCTTCTAATTTTGTATTTAGGCTGACAATTGAAAATTGATTTATACGTGTCTCAGCGTTTTTGATAATTCCACCCCCGAAGGGTTAAAAAGGGGTATGAAGTTGTGTATAGAAAGTCATTAATTTTCGACGTAAAAATCACAAAATTTATTATCTAGGCTTATGATTGGAAGCTAACACAACGCTGTTGTTAGAATTTCATCCATTAAGGGGGTGAAAAGGGGGATGAATTTTTGTCCTGACTGACTCATGTATCAACGCACAGCCTAAAACGCTGGTCGGTACCGCTGGGTAGAGAAATTAATTTTGGAGGGTGTGTTCTTTGTGAAGAGTATCGACTAAGAAGGGGTTTTTGGAAATTTAACCTTTAAGGGGTGAAAAGAGGGGATTTTGTTTGTATGAAAAATCTTATTCCTTGAGTTAATAACCATGAAACTTGGCACGAATACTTATCTAAATAAATTATGAAGTTTGCCTTTTTTTTTCTAAACTACCCCCTGAAGGGGGATTGGGAGGTGTCAAAGTTTGTATGGAAGAATTTTAACGCGTGGTCCGATTAACTCGAAACTCTGTATTTATACTTAAGATCAAAAATAAAGAATAACGTGTATCATCGTTTTTCGAAAATTTACCCCTAACGGGGTGAAAAGTTAATTTTATAGGGGAAGACTTTACTGCGTGGCTTGATTAACTCGAAAATTGATATAAACAATCTTTGGGTTGAGTAATGAGCGCATCCCAAACAATTTTACGAAATTCCACCCCTGTGGGGGTGAAAAACGGGGATACAGTTTATAAGAAAAATCTTATTAATTTGGTTAATAAACTTGGCAAGAATACTTGGCTAAGCAAGCAATAAAGTTTATCATTATTCGTTTATCAAAACACCCCAACACCCCTTGTTGTGGGGGTGTTAAAGTTTGTGTGGAAGAATTTTAATGCGCGGTCCGATTTACTCGAAACTCAGTATTAATTATTACTTTTGACAGAAAATAATCAATAATAACAGCCGCACAGATCGATCGCTCAGGTTACGCAGGC
This sequence comes from Mesoligia furuncula, assembly GCA_916614155.1. Classification (NCBI taxonomy): domain Eukaryota; kingdom Metazoa; phylum Arthropoda; class Insecta; order Lepidoptera; family Noctuidae; genus Mesoligia; species Mesoligia furuncula. The sequence continues at coordinate 31,265,560 of OU744799.1, forward strand.
TACGCTTGCCGCGGTTGGTCTGTGGATAGGTGTCCATCTTTATATACCGTAACCTCTCCGTGCCTCGGAAAACACGCTAAGCCGTTGATCCTGGCTGTTATTCGTGGATCTTTGACAGTCGCTAGGGGTGGTTAGAAGCCCGAAAGTTTGACAACCAGTCTTATCAAGGGGTATCGTATTTGGGTTGTGGAGGTCAGATAGGCAGTCGCTCCATGTAAAATACTGGTACTCAGCTGCATCCCGTTGGACTGGAAGCCGACCCCAACATAGTTGGGAAAAGGCTAGGCAGATGAAGAATCAATAGTAAGTGTATGGGGTTTTCGAAAATTATTGACCCCTGACGGGACAAAAAGTGGTAATTCGATTTATAAGGGGATTTTAATGAGTGCCTTGATAAACTCAAAAAAATGGTTCAAATAAATTTGGACTTGAAACTTGGCACAAATAATTATAAAGTTCGAATTTTTTTGGAATTCTAAACTAGCCCAAAGGGGAGATTGGGGGTGTCAAATTTAGTATGGAAAAAATTTAATTCGCGGTCCAATTAACTCAAAACTCAGTACCTATCTAAGACCAAAATAAATAATAAAGTCGTTCAGGGTTTTTCGAAAATCTACTGCTAATGGGGTGAAGAGGGGTAGTCAATTTCACAGGGCAGAATTTTATTACGAGGCTTGATTAAATGGAAAATTGGTATAAATAATCTAGATTATGTTTCGAAATTCCACCCCTATGGGAATAGAAAGAGGGGATACAGTTTATATGAAAAATCTTATTCATTTGGTTAATAAATTAGAAACTTGGCAATATTTGGGTCAGTAAATAATAAAGATTGTCACTTTTAGTTTAAAAATCCCTCACAGAGGATTTGGGGGGTGACAAAGTTGATGGATTGGAAAAATATTTAACCCGCTGTCGGGTTAACTCGAAACTCGGTACTACTAAAACAAAAAATACTTAAAAAAAGTGATTTAGGGTTTTTCAACAATTGGCTCCTACGAAGGTGGAAAATTCTACTGCTTGCTTCCATTAACTCGACAATGGGTATGGGTCTTTGAGTCAAGTTATGAACACATCCCAAACGATTTTTCAAAATTACTCTCCTGGGGGGGTAAAAAGTTGGGATACAGTTTATTTGAAAAAAAAAAGCTATAAACCAAAAAATTGGCCCGAATACTTATTTATATCTAAAAAAATGATAAAAATCATAAACATACATTTTCGAAATTATAAGAGGAAAGTACGAATTTCACGCGGACGAAGTCGCGGGCAGAAGCTAGTATGTATATAAAATTCAAAGTCCTGACTGACAAATCAACGCACAGCCTAAGCCACTGGTCCTAGAGACATGAAATTGGGTGTGTTCTTTGTGAAGAGTGGGTATCCACTAAGAAAGGGGTTTTCGAAATTCCATCCCTAAGAGGGTGAGTGGGGGGTGAAATTTCACGCGAGAGAGAGAGAAGCTAGTTGTTTCTTATAATACAGCGTGTCAGAGAGACAAACAGACGACAAAGGCTAAGTAATAAAACCCCGTTGGGATAATTTGGGGAGGGACAACCAACAAAAATAATTAAAAGAGAGTGAATTAACCATGAAACATAATGCTCGTATGTGATAACAGTACAAAAACCCAACATAGAAGATACGATTCTTCAATTCCTAAATAGCGTGACGGAAAACACGTTTGAATTTTATTTAAGCAATCGTATCAGCCCTAATTCCCTTCAGTATTGATCAAATGACTCATGCTTTCTTTCGGAGGGTTTTTACTGCCTCCTGTACAACTATGTTTCATGTCCTTTCCACGTTGGCTGTTAATAATAAATTCATATTGATGGCTAACACGTCTGGTGTGGGTGGGTAATGTTGGTGCGTGAATTTGAATGCTGTATTCAGACCAGAATTATAAATTAATGCCTTGTTATGTTCTGAATGTATTTCAGTCCTATGTTACTTTCCACGCGCTATAGTGACGGGAACTTTCTTCAATCACAATTAAATGTAATGATGACTGTAAAAGGTAAGCGCAAATAAAAGGCCGTTTTTAGGGTTCCGTTGCCAAATGGCAAAAAACGGAACCCTTATAGATTCGTCATGTCTGTCTGTCTGTCTGTCTGTCTGTCTGTCTGTCCGTCTGTCTGTCTGTCCGTCCGTATGTCACAGCCACTTTTCTCCGAAACTATAAGAACTATACTGTTGAAATTTGGTAAGTAGATGTATTCTGTGAACCGCATTAAGATTTTCACACAAAAATAGAAAAAAAACAATAAATTTTGGGGTTCCCCATACTTAGAACTGAAACTAAAAAATTTTTTTTTCGTCAAACCCATACGTGTGAGGTATCTATGGATAGGTCTTCAAAAATGATATTGAGGTTTCTTATATCATTTTTTTCTAAACTGAATAGTTTGCGCTAGAGACACTTCCAAAGTCGTAAAATGTGTGTCCCCCCCCCTGTAACTTCTAAAATAAGAGAATGATAAAACTAAAAAAAATATATGATATACAATACCATGTAAACTTCCACCGAAAATTGGTTTGAACGAGATCTAGTAAGTAGTTTTTTTTTAATACGTCATAAATCGTAAACCGCAATTTACCTTTTATTCAACCAACTCAAATATAAAAAAATAAAAAATAAACATTTAATTTCATAAACATAAACCTTATGCATAAACCCGGATGTTACGGAACCCTCGGTAAGCGAGTCCGACTCGCTCTTGCCCGGTTTTTTTATTTAACATCATTTTTCTAGAGACTGACGTTGTTGACGAGACGAGACGAGACTCTTCATTCAATATAATATGTAAGGTAAATAGTAATTTCTATAATAACATAGGAACGTAGGACTGCGGGTAGTGGCTATGAAATGGAGGTGGGCAGGACACTTGGTTAGACGTGGTGATGGCAGGTGGAGCAGAGTCCTAACGGAATAGGTATACGGAATGGTTGGCGAGAAACGTTAGAAGGAACGTTGGCTGAGAGTGGACGATCCACAGAATATCATGGGGAAAACCTAGATGAGACACCCACAGACCAGGGAAACATGGCACAAAATGGAGCAGGCCTATAATCAGCAGTGATAATGATGATGATTATAATTATGAAAAAGAGGCTCTTTCTAAAATTCCCCAAAAACCATTTCTTTCTAAACTATATATCCAACAGCAGAAGTTACACCGCTACGTATTTGAAGAAATATCAAACATGTTTATCACTGTTAAGGTTGACAGTCGATATCTAATTATTACCAAAACACTATTCCTAAAACTAAACACTACAACAACCCACTACTTAATACTCCACTCCTCTATTATTTGTAAACGTAAAAAAACACATTAGTTTTCCAAAACAAAACAATGTATGTTAGACCATGTCCTTGTAACATTTACAACACGCGGTAAACTCGTAACGTCTGAACAAAATATTTATTTATACGATAAGAATACTTATTTTGATAGTTGTACTGTTAGCATTTTAACTTTGAGATGAGATTTTTCAGTAGCTGTAAAGATTTTGTTCATGATACTCCTGAACTTATCCCGACGTATGTTTTTTACTTTCAAACATGTCTATCAGTTGTCATTTCTGTGTTTACTTTCTTTTTAGCCGTATCATCTTCCACACAACCTAGTCTATCCATAAGTTTTTACTCAAATATTCTCCCTCTCTTGTCAGAGGCTCTTCATTCCTCTACATCACAGTCCCTAGCTCTACAATCTGTCTCTCTCTCCATGGACTTTTTATGTTACCCGCACAACGCACAACATTTGTACTCCTTATTATATTGGTACTTTCGTTCATCTTCCTCATTCTTCATTTTGACTACATGCGGTTACTTTTCATTCCTCTCTTTTGAAGCCCAATCATCTATTTTGTTTTAGATGTAATAACTACATTGAAGTTAACAATTAATTTACCAACGGCAAGATTATACCTCAGCAAAAGTGAAAATTCTACCATTGTATATAAATAAATGTTAGTAAAAACTTCTTCCAAGTAAAATACCATGACTGAAAGCTCTAACACCACCATAACAAAAGATTAACGATCCAGAAAATTGTGCCTTTCTTCAACAAGAAAGCTTCTCAATAATTTTCTCCATCAGACACCGCTTACGTAGGTGCTATAGCCTAATTCAGCCCCGGCTATAACTAGACGGTCTCTAGACAGACATCTGCTTGTAACTGTCTGTCTATATGGCCAATAAATACAGTGGTTTGACAGGGAAACCTTACGTTGTCGATAGAAATCGACAAGAAACTATAAGTCTGTCCTACTTTGTTATGTAGGTTGTGGGACCACCCAAGTTGGATTACGAAATTAGTTAGCTTGACTTGGTTGATTTACTGAACTAGTTGCCTGCGGCTTCATTTGCAACCTAAAGGAACTACTCTTGAAATTATGGATTCTATGTCTTACAATTTATGATAATATGATTTGTCTGTGTTTGATCTCCCTTTCATTCAAATCTGTTCAGTCGTTTTTACATCGTCACAAACTTCTTTACATACTTTGACATTAATTATTCGTTTATGGTTTGGCCAATCACTTGAAAAATTAACAACTAAAACAGTCCTGATAATTTTCCTGTAAATCTTATATTTATTTCATAAACATTTGGAGAGACAGTCTCAAAATACATAGGTACCCGTACTATCAAATCTCCATACATTATCGTAAAAGGCAACATTTCCCCTTCTAAAACAGCGATCCATCAAGCCATATCCGCTTTCATACGATTATCTAATGCTGCCAAACAAACTTCTTTACATAAACATGTAGGAACCTTGTACATAAGCATATGTACAGCCGTCACGCCAAGGCGCCTGCTTTCCGGAGGGTGAGACAATGGCGTCACTTTGGTAAACCACGAGACAACTCTTTGAATGTCCAATTACCTTTTCTCTTAGGTATACTACGTTCGAGATTTATCTTCCAAACAAGAAAACAAATATGTGTTTTTAGAAAAACATCTCCAAAACTCATATATAAAGTTTAGTTTACGCTACAAATTCCTTAAACTTTTATGACTTTTTCCATGGTACCTCTAAACTCAATTTAATTTAGACTAGTATAAAGCAGATATTAGTTTATGTGAAAATAACGTCAATTTAAAAAAATATTTGAATAGACTTTAGATGTAAAGGAAACTGAGAAATGAGAAAGACAGAATGAATGAGCTTAGATTGTCGCTAACTTTGAATGGAAACTAGCGTGAGACTGGGGAGACAACGCTAAAAATGACATAATTTAGAATATCATCATCATTACAACCAAAATAGATGAAATATGATGAAAACTTGCTCCTGTTTTCCCAGAAAACAAAAATATAGAACAGCGTCGTGTCACTACTAAGTAGGCTTTGCACGTTAAGCCGTTGGTCCTGCGCCTGATCTCTCTCGGCTGGACTATGAGAGTAAGGGCCAAACCACACGGTGCCTTACGGCGCCGCACGGCAAAGATTTCGACGAATCAGCGGGCATACAAGCAGCTCGTATGCCCGCCGATTCGTCGAAATCTTTGCCGTGCGGCGCCGCACCGCACCGTGTGGTTTGGCTCTGAGGGAAGAGAGAGCGCACCAGACCTGTGTCTGTTTGCGCACGTATCTCCCGCGTAGATGGCTAGTCTCCATTGCGATTGGCTGACATGGGCGAAATTCGGCCTGGAGGAATTTTTTTTTTATTAAGCAGCCTTTGCAAGTCATCAGAGAGCTCTAGAAAGGAGGGAAAATTAGTCTGGGTCGCTATCACCGGACACGGTAAAGACGTACCAGATTAATAAAACAGTTTTTTACGATACACACTTGCGTTATTTTGTAGTGTTAATATACATGAGCGATACATACATTTTAATACATTGATCTACAGCCGTGTCGGTCTTGTAAGTCTCGGCTTAGATTTTTCGTGTTTAATTAAACGGCTTGTAAGCACGCAAGTTACCATAAATAACATGTAAATGGCAGGAAGGTTATACGATATAAAATTTTGGTGTACCTTGGATGTTTAGAAGTTACAATTGGTAGGCCATAGTGTAGCATTTACACCTACCATTTTGAACACTGGTTTTTTGGAATCTTTAGCTGTAGATCTGCTAATTCTTCAGGAGTTAGGAACTATAGAAGTCTCAATATCCCACTGTTTTCTCCGTTTTTGCAAGCCTGATTAATTCTCAGGTCTGTAGATTTGCTTCCAATGCATTATCTGCTATGGAATGCTGAGGCTATCCGGTAAATACTTAAATAGCTTGCGTGACTTCATTTATGTGTTAAAGAATATCAAAATTCAGTTACGAGAAGATATTGTATACCTATCTTTTTAGCATGCGGCCTCCTACATTGCCCACTAGACATGACTAAGCCTGGTATTCTGGTGTCTTTGTCATAGTAGCTACATGAACCTGAAACTTTTATAGGTAGATAAAATCAGCTTTACCTAGTTACTTTTCATCTTTCTATAAAACTGAGTTATCACTCAACAGTTTGCATACACCTATTATATGGGTACAGACGCCAGCACATCAAGATACCCGAAACTGACAAATTTTCCCAATCAACTTTGAACCTTATGCTTTAGCGATAAAGTTGAAAATCTATTAAAGAAAGACAGATTGTAGTAGCTTAATTTGCTGGCGTCTGTACATAAGTATTGACTATAAGGTAATAATTATGTTATTTAAATACTACGTTAACACACCACAATACCTACATTCCTCATTTACTTACTCAGAATGTCAACCAATCCGTCCACAGGCATACATTAGTTTACATAAATATTTTTTCCAAGTAAAGACAGATCACCGTATATTTAATGTTACTGACTGTGTATTTTGTTTTTATCCTACACTTTTCTTTCACATCTATCATCATCGTCATTTATTCAAATTAGGATGAGAATTTGCACTTTTGAACATCAAATCCATTAAAAATGTTTGTGGCCCTAGGTCACAATAAATTAAGCCAGAATAATCTTTAAAAGTCCAGAAACATACTGTTACTCACGGAAATCATAGAAAAACAATAACTGACACTATTGTACCAAGGGCAAACACGAGCTAAGCAAAAGTTAATTATCCAAGAAGTAAATACAATAGAGTTATCCATCTCGTCAGACAAGTAATAAAACTATTAATAGTATCTGCAACTACTATTGCCATGACAAATGCAACGTAGACAATAGAGACGTGAAGAAAAACAAAAGCATATGACATGTAAATTAAGGTCCTCCCGAGAAAAGCAACGGATGGGAAACTGTTCAGGATTCAGCTAATGTTCAAAAGATAGGTCAAGTATTAGCCTTGAAAAAAACATATTCGGACTTTTTATTTATTTTATTATAATTATAACACACAGTAAAACAGACACAGATAAGGCATAACATTTTAAAGCCTATTTCAAACTGTGATTCGTAAGGAAATGCTACACTGTTCCAGAAGAGTATTTTAATCCATATACGAAACTAGATACTCGTACATTGGCATAAACCTTGAGAAATAACGTAGCTGGCTGTACAGTTTCCCATAGCATTTGTATCATCTTCCTGCCTTTGTCCCAAATCTTCGAATGCAGTTAGCAATTACTCAATAATGTAGTCTCCTAAACACGTTCTTTACTGCCCCTTCTCAAAAACCTTGTGTTAAATTGCATAGCGATAACTCAACCTTACGTGAGACTGAATAAAATACATTATGCATTAAAGACAATAGTAGGTAAATTTGCCAAACTGTAGTCTCTTTGTATTTGACCTTCCAACAGTTATCAGTTCATAAACTTTGCACGAAATTATGCTTATGTTGGGCTGTTTGCATTTTTAATAAGACGTCATCTTAATTATCATATTCATATTTACACCATTGTTCAGTCAGGCAGAGCTAATGCTTTTAAAATATTATAGTACACTTCACATGAACCCTCCAAGTGTTTATAGTGAACGTGAAACGATGAATTTTAATATAGTAAGTGTTCCAGCAGTGAAACATCACGCTGCGCTCCAAAACGAGGATCCTAGACGTAAGCTGCATAGTCACCGCTAGGCAACTCCACACATGGTGGGTGCCTGAGGAAGGACGGCGCCGCCGCGACCGGCCCAAGACGAGGTTGTGAGATGACCTAAACCCGTACCGGAAGGCTTCGATCGAGATAGCTCTGGAAAAGGATGCCTAGAAGGATTTGGGGGAGGCCTTTGCTCAGGAGAGGGGACAGTGTAGGCTAATTTAAAAAAAAAACATCCAGCCATGTTAGAGAAGACACTGAAGTTTATAAAGATGACGCCATTTCATTTTTGTCTTGTATCAATACTCGATTGATATTCAGAAAGAAAAATACGAATCAGAATAAATGTTTATATTCAAGCAACAGTAAAACCAGATGATAAGCATAATGAGAGCAAAACTATCACAACAAAAAGTTGACCCTCAATATGATCACATTATACAGGATGAATCATTTAGACGCCTCTTATCTCTCATAATTTCAGATTTTTCCACACCGACCCATCTTAATGACTAACCCTGTATATCATCCAGTAATAATTATCTAAGCTATTGCACAATTAACATAATCCGATCCACGTCACACCGCATCACGTGCTCAAGTTTACAGGGGCGAGCGGAGCCAATGCACCAATAGCACAGATTACTTCGATAGTTGCGGTTTAGCGTTACGCGATACGCTTCAATGGCAGATGCCCAGGTAAATGGGACATTATAGGTGATGGGGATTTTGTGGTTGTCGGCATAGCATCCTCTTGGTGGGATTTAAGTGGGTGCTTCTGTTTAAGGACCTGTGTTGCCACCACCAAACTCATAAAATTGTGGGAGTGCTTACGTGTAATAAGTCTTTGGGTTTCAAAGGATTCAGTGCTGGCAGTACACATTGATGTTTATTTATTTCAGTACTGGTAGCTCTAGATTAAAATTCAGTCTCTAGTCTAAATTTAAGCACCAGCGAGAAAGATTTAGAAGGGTTCCTATAAAATAAGCGAAAATAAAAATCTTAAATACCATAATTTTTCGGACCATTGACTAAGTTAAATATGACCAAAAGACGTTCTATTTTTTAAATTGACCAGCAATAAATTGGTTTCATGTCCAAAACTAAAAATGGTATGGGTCCCGCCTGCTTCCAACTTTTATTTAATTTAAAATGGCCTTGTTTTTAGCTTTCAGTTTTTTTAACTTAATTTTTTTACCGCAGTCGGGTTTTTTAGTTTTTTTAATTACTTGTTTTTTATTTCCAGCTTTTTAGTTTACAAATTTCAAAGATCTCGCAGACGATTTAGCTCTTGGCGTACCAAGAGCTAAATCGTCTGCGAGATCTTTCAAATCGTAAAAAACACGTATGTTTTTTACGATTTGTCACTTCGAATTACTTTTAACCATATAAGTTGTATATATTTTTGTAATCACCTAAAAACTATTTATATCTATATTTTGATACCCCACTCGATAGGTTTCGAGAAAAACAATTTTTTTTGAAGACATTATATTTATAATAATATAATATTTTTTAATATTTATTAATATTTATATTTTTTCAATTTTGATATACCCAGTGACTCTTGCGCTACCAAGACAAATCTAACGACGTATAACTTATCAAAATCCGTTCATTCATTTAGATGTTACGAGGGAACAAAGAAACTGACATACATACATACAGGTCAAACACATAACCCTCCTTTTGGGCTTCGCCGCAGTCGGGTAATAAAGGCCGAAAGTCTGCATTTTTATGTGCACGCCCAGAATCTGATGGGACAAATGCTCCTATATTATAAGCTAAGCTAAATATTTAATTTAAAACCACGGGTTATTTTGAAAGGGGTCAATAAAACAGAACTATTTTGATGAGATTTATTCTAAATTCAGTATACATGCTCCTGGAACGAACGAACTACTTAATAGAGTTCAACTTTGGTGTGAAGTAAAACTCTTCATTGATTTCAATACCTTTTCTGATTAATTTGATTCCTAACAGAACCCTTTTCCGTTCTGTCTATAACATTTCTTACGCACGTTGTCTCGTCATTCGTCGTCGTTATTTATACGATTGTTTCATTAACTGTGAACCGAATCTAACACCTGTGATGCGCCGACGCTGGCACACTTTACGTATGACTGCTCATGATTTACCTACTTAAGTTATTCCTTCAAATATAGGTCAAGAATAATTTATAGTCGTAATTTTTGGAATGCATTTACCTAAATTTTTATTTCTTAATTTATCATCATGAACCATTTCGTTTGATTTATTATAGAAACCTGCGTCGCAACGAAACTACTGAGAAATAAATAAATTGGAATCCGTCGAATTTTGAATTCTCAATGGTTAATGCAATGGTTTTAATGTGTAATATTTTATGTATGTTTCTATGTAATTTGTAAAGCTTAATATGGAAATAACTTCCTGAAATCAATGATTATATGATATGTTAAGATATATAAATAACAAATACAGAATGGCAGGGAAATCAGCGCATAACCTGTATGGATTCAGTACGTGATTCTGAACCAGCGCTAAAACATTTCGCCGGTTATTTAAAAAAAAATCTGCTTCATAGAAAAGTGCAATACCTTCTCTCTGGAACATTTTAGGGGCAACGGTCCCTGCTAACCTGTATATGATAAGTTAATATATCACAAAAATAACCCTTGAACTACCTTAGCACATCGAACGTACCCTTGTTCGTCTGGCAGAGAATTAAGTAATAAGTTTGCCAATGTAATCACCTACTATATTCTAGATTTCTGAACAACAATGGATGAAAAGGGGCACAAATAAGACTTCTTATCAGCAGTTCTTTATAAAGGACAATGAAAAGACCCGTAAAGTTAGTCCATCCAATACGCAGTTAAGGGAATTGGGTCTTGATTAAATGCAATACACTCACTAACTGTTAAAGCTACACAGATAAACTTAATAGAAAGAGATCCTTTGGTATTCGTTTCAATTAAGTTAATTGTATTATCAATAAGTGTGAGGTTATAATTGAACTGAGTGAGTGTTTTAAGTTAGGTAGTGACCAATGTTCGAAAATAAAGCTTCTGAACCGTACTTACTAAAAACTTTGGAGCTTATCATTTTTTCATTTCGAAACTTCCTTTTGGAACTAGAATCAGAAGGCCAATTCCCGTAATTAAAAACGTTAAAAATCTAGTCGCAATCTCATCTCAGAGACAAAAATTTAGGGAAATTAGAGTTATTTTTGACAGATTGAGACTAAGATCAGACTGTGAACGTTGTTAAAATTACGGAAATTGCCCCCCAGTTCTATTCTCTTGTAAATTTTGAAGTTCAAAATTTAGAAGAGAATCAAAGTGTTTCACTGATGGTGGCGCGTGTGTTGGATCATTCGGTTCCCTACAAAATTTAAATTGTTTCTTCATTTGTGTTTTTTTTTTACATTGTTCTCAGTTAAGAAGCAACAAGAATAATGTACCCAGGATTGTGTAAGATTGATTGATTTAAAAGAGTGTCCTTGAAGTTTCTTGCCCGTTCTTCTCCATAGAGATCTACGTTTGGGAATGGGCAACTAGCTGCAACTTTCTGACTAACTGTCCGACTACTTAATTTTGACAATTCAAAAGTGCCTGTACATGGTTTAATTGAAATAAATGCTTTGAGTTTGAGTTTTAAGTTTGAGCCTTCTATAATGGCTTACTGTTATAAATTAGAAATAATTTATTTAATACTCTTAATGGCTTACTTGAAATAATTTTATTTGACTTTTGACCAAGCCTTCAGTACAAGGTTCTGCGGGGTAGTTGCGTATAACACTATGAGTAGCGAAAGGTTTCATTTTGACAGTTCAACAACATTAATTGCGTTATTTACGTTGTTGAGTAGACACATTTTTCGAAATTTCAATTTTGAAGGACTTCATATTATTATGAAGTCCTTCAAAATTGAAATTGAGATTGATAGTGTGTTACGCAATTAGGGTGTAGGTTCTTCAATAGAAAATATCAATCGTAATTCATAAATGGCTTTAATTTTTACGTTGATGATCCTCATGTGTGCAATTAAAACCAGTACAATTATCAAGTTATTTAAATATTCCCTTATCACATTCATTTGAACATAAGAATATTATAAAACACTGACGGAGTAATTAGTAATACCTATGGATATTTTCGTAAATGGCAAGAGTAAGAGTAAATTCTGTGACGAGATGCTTATCAAAAATACAACAGTTTGAGAGAGCTGCTTACCAACAATAGTCTGACTGTTTTTGTATACTGTGAAATTTGTGTTTGAAAACATGCAGCTACAGCGAAGAAATATAAGGGGCACTGTTTCTTTGCAAAGAAGATGCAATCAACAAACTTGCATACAGGGGTTACGTGATCCGTAATCAGCAAAGCTATTAAAGAGGATATATTTAGCGCTACGTTATCTTAGCTCAACAATGTTCTGTTGATACACTCAACTTTACAAGATGTCTGCGTCCATCAAATGCTTGTGAACCATAAATGTATGCAGAAACAGAGAAAATACTTATGATCCCTTGCAGGGGTATGTCGAGCTTTTTCTCTCATTTCAGAGAATATTTATGAACTTATGAGTTATGACAGGAATAGCTTTTGTTGAGGTAAAGATCAGTCATTCAGCAAGCCTGATATTGGCACTGACTGCCTAGAGTGTGATAAACATGCTTATGTATAATCCATACATTAATTAATGCCGAATTAATGAAATAATCAAGCATAATAATAACCCTTAACACTGACAGCTTCGAGTTACCATCAGTACCAGTCACTCTACTAAATGCATCGAAACGAATCGTTTGACCTTACACCCTCTTACACCATTTGATTTATGAGTCCGGGCTGCTGTCCATCTTTATTTCAGTTAATTTAACAAAGTTAACTCATGAACATATACATTACAACCAACGGATGTTTTACTCAAAATTTCTTCCAGTTAGTAATTGTTATTCAACTCGGTGCTAATTTACTGTAGGAATGACATCACTCCAATTATAATACGCGATTACACATGCTATGTGACGTCACAAACCATTCGAATGCGCCAATTTTATTACCGATTTTCTCGGAAACATTGAATAAATTATTCAGGTAGATCAATGTATTGATAGAATTTATATCTTTGCTAAATCGGTCCTCCTTAGCACTGACATCAGAAATATTAGGTATATTTCTGATGTCAGTGCATAAGCGGATAAAAATCTTAATCGTAGCATTTCTAAATGTTGTTCTTGTTCTAATATTCGTAGAGGTTTGTTTTATGGCATTGGTCGTGACTTCATTAGCAAGTTGTGTTTCTGGTATTACGAGGACAGATAGCCATCTGACCTATGTAGCCTTTAGTTGGCCTAGATTTCCATAATATGATAGTCTAAATGTATGATATCGTGATGATATATGCAAAGGTTTACTATGAATTTTACTATCAAAAGAATTTTTTGGTGAAGGTAAAGCAACACAATCTTTGAACAACAGAGAAAATGTTTCTAAAGAACACTTTACAAGAAAAAAAAATTATGTTTAAAACGTTCTAGCCAAGGATAAATAAATTAGAAGCCAAGTGCAACATTTATCACTGTGCTAATAACTAAAGTGCAAGATAAGATAAACTAGCGAATTTTGAACCAACACAAATCTCAAAGGAATTTAATCTTTCCCACACTGGAATTAAGAAGCAAATTGTTTGATTGATAGAATTCTGATACTTATTGATAATGAAAATATTGGCAATGGTAAATATTTTGTCAAACATGTTAAAACATAAGGAAAAATACATCAGCTGTTTGATGGTTATCGTGAAACAGTGAATGAAGATTTTTTGGAAAAACCTTTTTTATTTTTCACTTTCTAACTACTTGCTATATACAAATCAGTGACAGGATGGCATTATAACATCATCACTATAAACTAAGTGGCAACAATATGTATTTATTGGAGCTAACTCAAAAACTACCCAAGCAAAGTCAATAAAATGTACATGGGACCATCCCTGAGGCATAACCCTATCCATTAAAAAAAACAACATATAGTCGAATTGAGAACCTCCTCCTTTTTGAAGTCGGTTAAAAATGAAAAAGCAACAAGTAACAGTCACATGAATTGAAGAAATGGGTACGCAACAGGTTGTGCTTCTGATTGTTGCATTTTAGAAGGATACAATAAGTTTGAGAATATATTATACTCTGAATGACAAACACATACACAAAATGATAATTTTCGAGTTAATGTATCTATATAGATGACAATCTATATATATAAATATAATCAGGTAAAAATAACTGCAGATTCAACAGATTCCTCAAAAGATTAATTCAACATTCATAAGAACCGGACAATGGACCGCAAACAATGAAGATTGATGTGTCCAAAGTATAGCTAATTGCATAATTATCCAAGACTAATTTGATAAAAGAGAAACTGGAGCAACGGCATCAGTTGTAAGTAAGCACTAAGTCAAAAGCCTGTTTATATTACAAAATTTGAAAGCTGAAGAGTTTTGTTCAGAAGTAATAGAAATCTTTACCAAAGTTTCAAGGTGTTCCTACAGAATAGTCGTTAAATAAACATACATAAGTAAATAAGTACTAGAGCAACATGAAACTGATACAAGTAACATCATACAGCAAAAATCTGGTTTCTATTCTAAAGTTTGCGTAGGTAGACACCCAGCGCGTGTTGTAAAACCAGAAAATCGCCATCTTACGAATAAAGGAGAGATAGCAGGTACCTGCGTAGGTAGGTATAGGTATTGCGAGCGCAAGACAAGATTCTTTAGAAGAAGATGATCCTGTATATATATAGTAAAGTATTAGATTCCTATAGTATTTGTGGCGATTCTTGAAGGAGACCTAAGTCCAATAATAATCTTAGAAGATACGATAAGAATGATTATTAATATTAAAAACTAAAATAACAATGATATTCTAATAATGACCAAGCTAACAAAAAATATCCACAAAGGGTCCAAAATTGAAAACATATTTTACTTTTTAAGGCTTCTGTTACTCGCCCGTAATACCCTTGAACTCAATATATTCACAGCTAATTTGTTTCAGTCTAACATTTACTGAAACAAACAATTTGTTCCAAGTCGTCTCCGGAATGGTGATTCACTGCCTCACATAGTAAGTGCATTGTTGCCTTTTTTTGCAAGACCAATTGCTTATTCACGCGTTGGAATCAACGAGATGAAGAAACTAAAGTGTATTTATTCTTGGAGTACAAGTAATGAATTCATAAAGCTAAATACAGCAATAGGTGATTATACTGATAAAAATAACATCAATATAGCTAAATGAATTCAGAATCTTATAGGGACCACACATGGCAACAACTTTTATCAAATATAAATCGATTTTAAATTCTGATCAGTTCAGACTAATAACGGATAAAATGATACATGACATACCCGATAGAATAAACATATCAAACTACTTAGTATTTCAGTCACGGAGATCAAATATGAAATATTTATCAGATAAAAGGATCTAATGGTTGTTTAATATTGCGATTAGTGTCTAGTTGAGTAATTGTATTTAAATACAGTAGCAACTTTATATGTCGGACTCCTTTAGTCCGAGTATGAAAAATATCCGGTATTGTAGTTGATGACCTAAAAGAGAGATCCAGATGTATATGAATTTGAAATACACTCTATATTTCAAATTCATATACATCTGGATAGACGGGAAGCTTGGGCGAAAAAAAACGTTGATTTCTAATAAAAGGAATCAAGTTGCGATACGTTATTGACCAACGACCTATTGTTTCACCATGAAATTAAAGATTCGTATAGGAAACAAGGTGCGCAATCTGCTATTCCAGTAAGGAAGACCGCTCATTTGTATAATTCATAACAAAGGCTTCTCGAAAACACTCAGCATTATCTAATCTAATCAAAGTACATTTAGACGCCAAACAAGGCGCAACTAGTCAAGTCTGCTTAAAAAACTAGCTATTCAATTGTCGACCTCAAAAATCGTTAGGAATGATGTCATTTTGGCCAATTAAAGTCTGAAGAAAAAATATATGTATATTATACGTTTTGTTCGCAGATAAGTCGAAACTAAAATTAGAATACCAAATCAAGTTGTTTACTACTACCGATTGCCACGGCCGAGCGAACCTTTGACATTTGCCGGTTGTTCAAGAGCATATTAAAGCCCTTGAATTATGTTATTAATCAAGAAGTGCATTGTTATAATTATAAAGACATAAAAACAGGACCTAAACGGGGTCCTCTTCTCCACCGATTTTATTCAGAACTTAAACTTACCCCGTATTTCTGCGATGTGTGAGTCATATTCCGATTTGCTCCTCAGGTACTCCTTCCTGGGAGCTGTTTGCCAGGTCTGCTGCTTATACTCCGAGTACCACTCGTGCTGGGGCGATTCCGCCCGCTCCTCACTACGGGTCTCGGTCACAGTCCTTTTAACTACCCGCTCGAACTTGCCGAACCGGACGCCGGCAGCCAGGTCGCCCTCCTCGACCTGACACTCGAACTTCTCCAGTTCCTCAGTGGGTTCCACATGTCTTAGTTTCAAGTTAGGGAAAGAAGATTCAAAAGTCTTTGTAGGAGATTCTCCATCACGAGTGTGTTTAAGTTTAACTTCGATTTTTGGCGACTCGGGGCGCCGCTTGCGCTGCTCTATACGTCGCTCTATTTCGTCTACATCAGTGGTAGCATCTACTGTGTCATTACTAGATTGTCCACTCCATACTTTCTCAAAGAAATGGACCCGGTCTCGAAGACCGCTTTGCGACGGGGAGTCGCGACCGTCCGACATTGCGACATGACCTCTCCGCACGGAGGCTCGCTCGATACTAGCCGTTAAGTTGGAGGTTTGACTTTGCGCATGCGCTATGCGATCCCACGTGTGGTTGTAGACATCGCCTAGACGTTGCCGGCAAGCTTTGAGGTGCTTTCAACTGAGGTCTTAGGAGGCCGGAAAATTTCATAAGCATTTAGGAAAAGTCTAAGTTATAAAATGACGTATAAAACCAGCTAAAACTTTGAATTGCATAGTAATTATCATGTGGCTCGTACCGGCAGACAACAAACAGGAAAAACAATACAAATGCACCTACAAAATGTGGGTTACTATAAATAGTGAACAAACACTATTTTTGAACTAATTGTTGTTTAGTACGTGTCTTGCCGTTATCAAACCGCTAATAATAAGGCTGACGTAATGCGATTAGCTTACTAATTATTATGTAAGATATTTTTAGATGTTACCAGTATCAACTGCTTCTGTAGTAATACTGATAACATAGGTTTATTTTGTCGAACTTGGTATTGTTGCACAAGATAAAGATTATTTGCTAATAAAACAATAACAAGAAACTATCATCTTTATTTTAGGAAACTACATCAATGACAGGTCTCCCTGAAACTTGCACTGCATATTGAGTATTTTGCAATAATAAATTTGGTCATCCATAAAGCTTCGAAGTCCTATCTAAGCAAAGCCTTGAGGATACCTGAGATGATAAAAACTTCAAATCAAGAACTTCAACTTTCTGACTTGTACAGCTACAGACGCCTTCAGATCATTGGAACTCCTTTGCGCATACACATACACATATAAAAGAGGAATGCCAAACAATGCAGCCATCCATACAATAACTAGCGGCCATACGCAACCATTTTCGCCGAAAATCAATCAAGCACTAAGGCTCCTTTCCATTCCACGGTTAAAAGCTTTACCGTACAACGCATATACCTACAGAGTAATAAGTAATTCAACAACCACGTTAACTCAAGTAAATTCCCTCTACATGCAGTAACCCGACGTATTTCAGTAGCAGGAGTGGTAGCCATGTTCTTTTGGGTGGCGGTACGTTGAACCCGGTTTATGTGGCGCAGTCACGGAGGCTCATGTACGTACGGAACGAGACACCGGTGTCGTGTCGTGATCGTATCAGAGAGGCTTAGGATGTAACGTTATCCGTGCTGTAGAGGAGAGATCAGTTTTGGGCTTGTTGGAGAGTTTTCAGGTGGATCTACATAGATACATCAAATTAATATAATTGTATATTATTGGTGTTCCTATAGTGCATCTACATTTCACCATAAATGAATAAATATTAAATTCAACCTTCCTCTCTCATGGTAAGCCTATGAGAGAGTAAAGAGTAGTGATGAGTCATTCAGAGGTTAGATCAAGTACCAAGTGGTTAGTAAGTAGGAGAAGCCCGTGGCTAAATAATAACAGCCGCACAGGTCGATCGGTCAGGAAAAGCTACGCTTGCCGCGGTTGGTCTGTGGATGAGTGACCATCTTTACCTAACGAGACCCCTCCGTGCCTCGGAAAGCACGTTAAGCAATTGGTCCCGGCTGTCATTCACGGATCTTTGACAGTCGTTACGGGTAGTCAGAAGCCGAAAGTCTGACAACCAGTCTTACCAAGGGGTATCGTATTACCCAGTAACTGGATTGTGTAGATCAGATAGGCAGTTGCTCCATGTAAATTACTTGTATTCTGCATCTGGTTAGACTGAAAGCCGACCCCAACATAGTTGGGAAAAGGCTAGGCAGATGATAAGGTTAGATCAAGTACAAATTAGATAAAAACATAGATAGCGTAAATGTGTTCTCGAAAACGGCTCTTATCATAAGTTCAATCTGATGCACTAACACAATGCCAAGAACTGGACTCACGGTTTTAGTTCAAAAGTCTATAACAAAATCTTACGAGCACACATTGACACCACAAAATCTTGAAATACTCGTATTGGTATGGTGAAGGAAAACATCTTGAGGAAACCCGCATGTCCTAGAACCAAAAAATCGAAGACATGACATCCACTAACCCGCACTGGACCCGCGTGGTGAATTACGGCTCACTCCCTCTCATATCCCACAGTTCCCACTTTTGGCCTGTACCTAAAGTGGGACCACTATAGGCTGATGCATTTTGAAAATAATGAAATCTTTACAATAAAGATTTGGAGTGGAGTAGGCCTTGAGACACTGACACCAATTAATCTTGAGATGAAGTAAACATACATGTCAACCCAGCAGTTCCAGTCTACTACAAACTAAATCAACTAAATAAAATGAGTTATAACCACCACATAATTCACAAACAATAAAATCTACAGCATCATAAAGTCCGAAGTAATAACAGAGTTACGTTCTAATGCATATGTCCCAGTTATTGGCATAAAATTTATTATAGCCTGCGCTAAGGCAGCCTCACTAAGTCATTGAGACAGTTCGAATTCTCCATAGTTTAATGCCAAAAGGTTTGTGGAACGAACTTGGCTTTCATTAGAAACCATATTTTAGACTGTAGAGTGTAGAGATTTCTAAATTGTGTACGGGATTTATTTGGGGCAATGTTGCACATTTGGAAAGTACTGAACATAAGAGACGTAATGATCGAAAAAGTAAAGACAAACATATAATATAACACCGCACCTATATTCCCCGAAGGGTTAACAGAGGTGCACCTAATAGTATACCCATATTTCGCCAGTAGTGTTTAAGACCCATGCAATAGGGGGCGAGCCCTTTCCCACCAACCAGACTCCGGAGTCCGGTCTGAAGCAAAAGCGCGCGCGTAAAAACAAAGTTCCATTTATAAATACTAAAGCTGTATAACGGCATTATAAAGGATTCCCAAGTATAACGAATGTCATTAAAGTCCTAATACATGGTCAAAAAATCGTGCCAAACAAACATCTGTAGAGCATACTTGTGTCAACCCGAAAATTAAACCCACTATATCGATCACAAAAGGCAAGGCCTACGCTGTTGTGACCCAATTAAGTATTGTGTTACTGGTCTCTTGTAGTCTATGATCTTCTTTTATTGAATAATATGGACCTTGACTAGGTTCCCGAAAGATTTCAACTCAAGAATTTTCTCTTATCAAAACATTCTCTCTAACAAATTACTGTCTACAAATTAAAATTTAAACTCAATGATGCCATCATCGAAAGGGGTGTTCCAGCCGTGATCACCAACCATAACAGAATCCCGTTTAGAACTTCCACAAAGATCAGCTGATACAAGCATCATCCGTCCTTCTCGCACCTTTTGGCGCGTCAATCATGCGTCCCTGTCTAGTGCCAAAGGGCCGAAGCCCCAGTGCCCTTGATTCTCGACCTCTAACGCAACAGACGGTGACCCATTTGTTGACTAATTGTTAAATTGGTTCATTGTGACTAGTGAATGTGTTAGTTCCACTTGAGCGTTGAGTGAGTAATATAATCGTAGATCTAGGGACGTATTTTTCCAGTCGCGTTAGCCAGATGCACAGGTGTAGTTACCTATATGTCATGCGCCACCCGAGCTTTGGGTGAACTTGTAACGCAAATCATTCCTGCTGCGTAAAAGGCGACTGGGAGTTACTTGCGACGTGTTGCGACGTAATAATATCGAAAGAATCATAAAGTAGGGCAGATAGGGTTTAAAAAGTCATGTCATCCTCTGTACCAAGGTACTTATGAGAAATAATACTGTATGGAATATCTAGAGAAACTGCTAGGTATCGATGTAAAATAATTTAGTACGCAAATAAGTACTTAGGTACAACCAGAAAACAGTAAAAATCCATTACCTCGAAACAATTTCGTAGTTCACAGAACATTTTATTGTATACCCCGAAGGACGGTACTTGTCCAAAGAGCCTCATTACTACCCACTATAAACTCGTTAGAGATAAAGGCATAAACATACAACCTAGACACACATAAGTAAGTAAGTAGATATAGAGAGTTACCACACGAGTTTATAACGAGCCATAATAATATCTATAAATTCCAAGGCTTTATAGAAAGCAGTCCTGCCTTGACCTCTATAAGATGAGGTGCTACTAAAAGCTTTGCGAATACTGCAAAAATAAGGACCCTGGGACTCTTTTATCTCGAACTACACTGATGTCTTTAACCAAAACAAATACAAAATCATTAAAGACAACGAATTGCTACGAGTAGATGCCATTACTGTCAAGGTAGATGTCGAAAAGTTTATCATTATTAACTCGTAGGAGGAGGACCGACAAGAAAGTACCATAACCAAAAAAATAAAAAATAAAGACATATAACGCAGATAAAAGAAATGAAAATTGCCACACCGACAAGAGTAATTTTTAGAAGAATAATTTACGTTGGGCATGGTAAAATTTTAACGCTTCAGAAAAGATAGATTGGTCACCCAAAAGTAATTTATTCAAACTAGGTTGATAATCAGCACTTTTTGAACGTCAAGTTGGTCAAGTAAAAGTTACCTCGACCTCGAAACTAATTACTAGGTACTTGGATCCCAAGTGTGAGCTAAGTTAAAGTTAGCAACAAGTCTCGACTTTATTTAAAGACTAGTTCTGAATAAATTAGCACCAAGAGTTTAACTAAATTACTTGAGCCGAAGCCAAGTGCACTGCCTTCTTGGTGGTTATACCGGTTTTGCACATTCAATTGATTTAGCGTTTGTTTCCGTCACAGGTTTCCATACAATAGCCATATTTCTCTGTGATGATTTATAATATATGTACTTACGTTGATGTAGCCTGATCTCTCTCCGGTCGTGTCGGATTGCCGTCCCATCGAACTATGAGACTGAGGGAAAAGAGAGTGCACCTATGTCTGCGCACACACTTTTGCAGTATATCCCGCGCTGAACGTTGGACTCCGCTAAGTCGCCATGGCCGAAATTCGGTCCTAAAGACTTTATTCAATACAGCGGCAGAAAATAACACTGAAGTATAACGTCATAACGATTTACGGTAACGTGATTTTTGGTAAGCTTAAATTCAACGGTAGACTTTTACGAGCTATGATGATGATTAGAACTAGCTTCACTCATCTCTCGGTTAGCATTCAACTCAGCCTATGCTGAGGAATGTCTAGGTATTCCTCTCGTCAGTGATTGAGCACAGATGTACTCGATTCATGAACTTATAGTAGGTACTGTTAGTTGCTAGTCGCGAGCTTTTGTTCTTGTTAAGAGGCCACTTTCTCTTTACATTCGGTTTCGCGTTAATTAGGGGTTATTAATGAGGAGTAGTGTTTAAGTTTTTAGGTCGAGGTTACTGGTAAACAAGGAAAATGTAATTTGAAAAAAAGCATGTTGACACAATTCTATTAACACGTTGCACACTAGGCGTGGGTTGAGTTAAGAAGTTTTATAATATGTTCTTGTCGAAAAAGTGTCGATAAATTTTCAGAGACTTGTGTAGGTATATGACATAATCTCTTCAAAAGTTCTAAACGTTTCAGGTAAAATAGTTTTAAGACCACAATTTCCAAACTTTTCCGAATATGAAAATATGTTTGTTGTGAATATTACAACTTTTCTTCAACAAATCTTTTAGCATACTATCTATACTTACTAATGAGAGGTAAATTTGTTTGTTTGTTTGTAAGTTTGTATGCAGGGGTAATCTCCGGAACTTTCCTTTTTTAGGGTTCCGTAGCCAAATGGCAAAAACGGAACGCTTATAGATTCGTCATGTCTGTCTGTCTGTCCGTCTGTCTGTCCGTCCGTATGTCACAGCCACTTTTCTCCGAAACTATAAGAACTATACTGTTGAAACTTGGTAAGTAGATGTATTCTGTGAACCGCATTAAGATTTTCACACAAAAATATAAAAAAACAATAAATTTTAGGGTTCCCCATACTTAGAACCGAAACTCAAATTTTTTTTTTCATCAAACCCATACGTGTGGGATATCTATGGGTAGGTCTTCAAAAATGATATTGAGGTTTCTAATATCATTTTTTTCTAAACTGAATAGTTTGCGCGAGAGACACTTCCAAAGTGGTAAAATGTGTATTCTCTTATTTTAGAAGTTACAGGGGGGGGGGGGGGCCTGTAACTTCTAAAATAAGAGAATGAAAAAAGTAAAAAAAATATATGATGTATATTACTATGTAAACTACCACCGAAAATTGGTTTGAACGAGATTTAGTAAGTAGTTTTTTTTGAATACGTCATAAATCGTAAACCGCAATTTACCATTAATTCAATCAACTCAAAAATAAAAATAAACATTTAATTTCATAAACATAAACCTTATGCATAAACCCGGATGTTACGGAACCCTCGGTGCGCGAGTCCGACTAGTTTTCAAATTTGTGCACTAGGTCTCCGTTTACAGCAGCAATTTTGAGCATTTTTTGAGGGTTCTAGTGCTTATAAAAATAATGTATCATCAGAAAGGAAAACATAGGGACACAGTATATATCCTTCTTATTCTGTTTATGAAATATCTTTTAAATTGGTTCAATATTGGAAGAGAAAACAAGCGAGAGCCAAACCTCGAATTATGACTTTTTACTTAGACTTTTTTTTAAAGTCTCTCCGACCGCGTTTCCTCTTAAGAAAGGTTATTGGTTATAATATAACATCTCGCTAGATCCCTAAGAAGCCGGGCAAAAAGAAAAAGCCAGTAAGAACGCTAAGCGAAAACGAAGTACTAGCCCGAGCTGGCGATGCGATGCGACAGAGTGGGTGGTGGAACAACAAATTTCTCGGAGACAAAGTTGCGGGCAGAAGCTAAATATAACATAAAATGAAGGACCAGGGCCTCAAGTCTGCTATTACAATAGTATCAGAATGATCTATCATTGATTTCATAATTGTTGATTTTGACAAGTTTGGTAATCTACTAATATAATGGCGTCATTATGACTATCCAATGGACAACCACTGACACTCCATTGAAAGAAATGGCCTATAATTGTAATCTCGTACATAATGAAAAATGAATTACTGACCTAAGCGGTAATCTGCTAAAATTTTGACAGTTCCTTTGATCAGTGACCTACCATTAGAACGTCATTGTGCAGCCATTGCTTTTAATTCGTTATGAGTAAGTATCGTATAATTTCTGTGCCATTGACCGACCAATGATCAACCATTATGAATTTAGCAGATTACGAACTTTTAGCAAAATGACAATGGGATGGTGGTGGGATCGTGTTTTAATGACGAATTTATAAAAATAGCAGACTTGGGCCCCTGCTTATTTCACTGTAAACGACAGTTAATTGCAATACCTACCAATGTAATATCTTTACTATAATATTTAATTCATGAGTTCCATCACATTTATTAGAAATAGATTACTATATAATCTAACATTTCCGTTCAGAATATTCATAGCCCAGCTATTATTAGCCATCAATGATGCTAAGTTAAATGATGTAAATAAAATACTACATATGCATTGTATGTGCTAGGTGCTAGCCAAGTATTTGCAATTGAGATTTTATACTGAGTTGCGGTCTCGTTATGATGAAAACTTAAACTGTACAGTTATGGGGTCTACATGACCTAAAGCGCGGTCACTGTCGGACTGCATAGAAAAGAAAGAGAAGCGCTTAGACACAACGCTGTTGGTAATTTATTGCAAAATATGAAGCAATTATCTATTTACAAAAAACCTATTGTTTGGACTAAAAAATAAAACACTAGTGCTTTAGTATGTTGCTTGTAGAATAATTTGACAAAAAATCAGAATGATTGTATGTATATTAGTATGGTTTTTATTGTAAAAAGAAAGTTTTTAGAGGTATCTTCATGATTTTTTCTATCGTATCAAATTAGTTGTATTATGTTTTCAACAAACTATCTACCTAGCATACATCCTGATGAATATCATATATTTTTCTTATTGTGTTTACTGTAGTCGATAATATACTTTTATTGCCTCTAAAACTTGCGTTTTCTGTAATGAATGTTTTTTTCTGAATTTCGTCTTTTTAAAAAGTCAAAATGTTTTCATATACTTTAACTAGCGGCGCCGGCGGTTGGTGCGCACGGTTTTTACGACTTGACAAACCATCGAGATTTATAAAAGTAAGTTTAATATAAACCTTCCAAAATAAATTCTCTAGGTGGTGGTGAAAACCGTATCAAAGTCCGTTAAAAACAACGTGGTGACATAGACAGACCCGGAAAGCGACTTTAATTTATAATATGTATAGATACTGAAATTGACCAGTAAAAAATACATTTTTTTTATTTTTTTTTATGGGTTTGCTCTTGACTCTAGTCTAGGTCAGAGGTGACAGAGACAAAGTCGACGATGGAGTGAGCTTACCCAGAAGAAGCCAGTCACTCTTACTTTGAAGAGATTCGGGTTGTATGCGCTCGGAAACACAGACGCAGGTAAAGAGTTCCACTCTTTTGCTGACAAAACAATTTGACGAAGCCTAAGCTGTAAAACTGTAGTTTTTACTGCATTTGCAGTTTAAATAACCGAAAAAACTTGCACAAACTTAGTTCAAAATGTCGTGAGTAAAGTATTTTACCAAGTAAGCAAAGTTTCTACGAAATTAAGTTGAAAGTAAGTAGTCCTCGTAATCTGTTTCACGAATTTAAGTAGCACAACATACATAAGTAATAAATTGCTTAATTTCAGTTCAGGCTGCATACCGTACCTTATACCTGAAAATTTGCAGAAAATTCGGCGCAGGCAGACCGCACGCAAGCTTGGAGCACTCAAGGTCTTTGAACTTTTCCTGTGCCAACTTTTCTTCTCTTTCTTCATAGTATATAAAACTCTATCACTTATACTTGAAGATCGATTTTTGTTTGCCTTCATTTCGACAAAGTTTTCTTCTAAAGCTTTCAAAGTATTTTGGTCTCTATTCAGCGAACTTTAAGGATCATTTTCAGTGTTTAAAATGTTGTGTATTTCATACAATAATGTCCTATTGAACAGTATGTAGGTGCGGTCTAAACGAGCATGTCACTAAACTTAAGGAGGTACAGTACGGTCTGATACAGTTGGGAGATAAAAAAGCCTTGTTATTATTCCTGCACTATGCAATATTATGAATTTGATATAAGTTCCAAAATAACAAATGATTTGACCGTCCAGCACGAAACAATATTAATATTATCTTACAAAAAAAAAAACAAAAAAAAAATTCAAAGTAAAAACTTATCTTTCACCCAACTAACAGCGCCCCGCGGTTTCACTCGCACAAGTTTCGATCCCGTGAGAATATCGGGATAAAACCAAAATAACAAATGATTTGACCTTCTAGCACGAAAAAATATTATAGACTTAATATTATTTTACTTATACTCAAAATTCAAAGTAAAACTTATCTTTCAGCCAACACAAATTAACTCTACTTATTTTATACTAGCAGCGCACCGCGGTTTCACCCGCATAAGTATCGATCCCGTGGGAATATCGGGATAAAAACTATCCTATGTTCTTCCCCGAAAGACAATCTAGCTCTCTGCAAAATTTTATCGAAATCCGTTCAGTGGTTTAGGCGTGAAAAGGTAACATACAGACAGACAGATTTACTTTCGAATTTATAATTATTAGTATGGATGATGTGTCATGAAACCTATCGCTAAAGATCGATGTGAATACTTACTAAAAAAGGATCTATGTTTTCTTTCTTAATAAAATAGAATCCCAATTCTGAATCTACATCAATAATTTTTGCATTAAAGGCTAGGTTGTATGACAAGAAAACCCGCAAGAATTGTCGGAATTCTTTAGTCTATGGGAGCTCTCCGCAGTGAGGAGTTAAAACGATGTCTTTATATTTTAGCGTTAATTAATAAGCATAATAATTAACACAAATGCATGCCCCACTTCTCCCGCAAAGGATAAACGGTAACCCTACACCTTTTTTAACTCCACTCAACAGACGTCTTATCGACGGCCTAAAAGGAAATCTTCACAAAAGATGATATTACGGATTCTTAAAAAGGATCCCATATACTTAATTACAATCAGCAAAATTTTCATAATAGCTGTTGCTCAAAGTTTCATTCGCATCGTAAAAGAGTCACTTCATTTACCAGTACCTTGATAGGTATATAATCCCCTATGCTTTTCAAGTCTTTCTCCAGGTCGTTTTTAGGGTTCCGTAGCCAAATGGCAAAAACGGAACCCTTATAGATTCGTCATGTCTGTCTGTCTGTCTGTCTGTCCGTCTGTCTGTCCGTCCGTATGTCACAGCCACTTTTCTCCGAAACTATAAGAACTATACTGTTGAAACTTGGTAAGTAGATGTATTCTGTGAACCGCATTAAGATTTTCACACAAAAATAGAAAAAAAACAATAAATTTTAGGGTTCCCCATACTTAGAACCGAAACTCAAAATTTTTTTTTCATCAAACCCATACGTGTGGGGTATCTATGGGTAGGTCTTCAAAAATGATATTGAGGTTTCTAATATCATTTTTTTCTAAACTGAAGTTTGCGCGAGAGACACTTCCAAAGTGGTAAAATGTGTCCCCCCCCCCCCTGTAACTTCTAAAATAAGAGAATGATAAAACTAAAAAAAATATATGATGTACATTGCCATGTAAACTACCACCGAAAATTGGTTTGAACGAGATCTAGTAAGTAGTTTTTTTTAATACGTCATAAATCGTAAACCACAATTTACCATTCATTCAATCAACTCAAAAATAAAAAAAACATTTAATTTCATAAACATAAACCTTATGCATAAACCCGGATGTTACGGAACCCTCGGTGCGCGAGTCCGACTCGCTCTTGCCCGGTTTTTAAGCTCTATACCCAACTTTACAGTTCAGCAGGCGTCAAGAAGTAACAAACAAACATACATTCCAATTTAAAATATTAGCAAGGATTAGTATAATCCCCGCTGGTCAGCAATAATCCCACAATCACTAATGAATTTAACTTTATTTCTAATGTCATGGGTCGCTGATAAAATCCCTTAGTAGCATCTTAAGACACCGCGGGTGGGGCCGCAATGGCCCATTCTTGACCACTCGACTAAGTGAATGTACACATTATCAACCTACATGTGACCATCGATTGTTTAGAATTGCAAATATAGAAATGGCGTAGGTAATGCAACCGTATGCAATGAATGACACACGACTTCACACGAGAATCGAGGCATTGTGTTTAACACGTAAATAGTTGGGAGTCTTCTAAGCCTCGAATTAGTGTTGCACTAAATTCAGAAATAAATCAGCACTGATATATGAGTAGGTCCTTCCGTTTCGGTGCTACAGTCAGATAAAAAGGGTTAAAATTTATAACACCACCTTTCCCTCATAAAAATGAGGCCTTTATTACCTCGCCTTAAAAAAAACAACAAAAAGAAATAACACGTCTTGCGGGCCTTTTAAAAAATACATATATTAAAATCAATCTTAGATTAATATTCCTAAAAGACACAACTTCAGCTCTCAAACTTTAATCTAAGTACGACCATACCTACATACAAAAGTGTGCCAATCCAGTCAGTCCGGTTCGCAATACGACACGGAGGAGAGGAGACGTCGCATTGTCTACGTAAGGTAGTCCGCAAGTCACTGGTAACAAAACCAGTATCAGCTGACCTCTTATTCTATTGAAACTCCGTACTACGCTAGGCCGGCTCAAGGTGTGTGCTTGAATCTAAACTGTACTGAGATGTTGTTCAATCTATCTTAATAGTTTGAACAACACTTGAATAATGTTCACGCATGGTTATGTTGCTTAGTTACAAAGTTTTAGGTAAAAGTTTTCTGGTGCAGCTCTCAAGTCTTGGAAGAGAGAGTTGAATGCAGCAGTGAACATAGGCATCTTTATTAATTAAATGATGATGAAGATGATCAACCTCTAAATCTACAAAATTTGAAGATACAAAAGCTGGCTAGAAGCTACTGAGCCGATGTCGATGCCTGTGGTGTCCTCCACACACTGATACTTGCACAGTATCTTTTCTGAAGTGTAAAAGTTCAGACAAGTTGAACAAGAGCTTTCATATAAAATAACTCGATCCACCAATACCATGTTATTTAACCTGACAGCAAAGCTAACATTTCTAAATGATCTACCATTGCTTTTATTCCTTGCCTAAACAAAACATACGCACACCCACGCTCCCAGGTCCCAAGCTCCACAAATCCGTGCACAACACTTAAAGCGAACGGATTCGGCGACAATACGAGACGAAAGTTTCGCACTGGATAGGGATCAACGCTCTCGGAGGAACTTGAAACCAGATTATATTAAGACGCGTAATGTATTTATTTATTCACTAGTATCCGAGCTGTGGGCTGTGTGCCGGTGTCAGAATAGGTCAGCCCATATCTTATAGGGGCGGTACAAGAATATCAGGTGGATTAACATAATTACATGCTTTAAAATTTTGCTAGTTTCTAAGGATTTTATAGTTCAGGTTCCACATTAATGTAGACATGCGTTTTTTTACGGCTACTTGACTTGTAAACGCAGTAATTAGATTTATGTTGATGCTCGTATCAGTCTAGCCTTATTATCAAAAGCTTATCAGAACCTTTCTTTTCTATTGTCTACTGACTAATCTGATTCTATGGGCCAGCTTCTCGAAAGAAAATTATCGCAAAATTAATGTGACAATTTTTCAAGCGCGCGTAAACTATTGTGATATGTTGAACGATGTGTAAGCAGATTTCGCGTGCTTGCTTCTACATATCTTTTTTCTTTGGCCATGTCCTTATAGGGTATAAGGTTCGAACATATTTCAGTAATTAAGACCATCTTTATGATAAAGTATATTACTATATCTGAACGCAGAATCCCAACTGGATTCAGCAAATAGGTAACTCTAGTGAGATCATCGCTCCGCATAGGAACCGGAAAGGTGATTACATTAAGTCGTTCTAATTCATGAATTATTCTTCAAGGATGATCGTGTTGCTATGGTGCTTGTTGATGAGATAGCCTCTCACTGATTTGATCATCATAGTTTATGCCAATATTAGCTTGTATTACAGGCCTACCTTTAGGCCCAGAAGAGTCGCATCAAAATAACTAGACTTATTGAAATTATACAGTCATACATAGGGTAAGTCAGGGAGAGTTGCCTATAGTTTAAAAAAAAACTCATTATTAATTGTGTATGTAAGATATTAAATGAAATACGCATAGTTTATTTGAATCACTGTTTATTTATGCCATTCAGCTTAAATTTGGAACTATTGTGCAATATATTTTGATTCAAGAATATTTTTTTTAAAGAATGTAAAACAGGCATCTCACCCAGGCATGTGGGTCAGTTGCCTATAGATATCAGGGATAGATGCCGACAAATAATTAACACATAATCAGACGTTACGCGTTAGGCATTCCACTGAATCTTCACTGCAGTCTTCATGAAACCACATTTCGCATTGAACACACTGTAACCAGTCGCATTTCTTCTTAGTGGCGTTATAATAAGTGTGTAAGGAATATTGTGTTCTTTACTTGCTTGGAAAAAATACAATGATGTATCTTTTACCAGAGTAATGGCTTTTCCAAGTTTTCTTCACCATGTAGCCTTACTAAAGCCAGAAGGCTTTCTTCTGTATACTTTCGGTATCTAAAAAGCTAAAAGACCATTAAATTTACTGGGCATCTAACACTGAAACATGATTGGGCATCTCTCCCGATTATTAGGGAGAGATGCCTATCGACTCTGAACGCACTCTAAAGCATTTGCAATACAAAATGGCGGATTGTCAACAAAACACGATCACAATGTAAGGTTATGAAAAAATTTAATACTATTTACGTGAAGAATTTTGGAAAAAAAAAATACTGCAAACTATTTCAAAGATTATATTCTAGCGTTTTAATTAACTACACTTACCTTATTTTGCGAATAAACACAAAAATATTATTTTAAAATCCTTATTTTGGGAATAAAAAGTTTCACACTGACTTCTACTTTCGACTGACAAAGTATGGATGCGTTCCGGTTCACGCACATTTTGTATTTTATTTTTTTAATTTAGTAGGCATCTATACCATATAGGCAACTCTCCCTGACTTACCCTACTCGTAAATACCGATTGCATTGTAATAAGTTGTAGCCATTGAATTCTATAAGGTCGCATTCAACCTTTTTACTATTATTGCTAGCGACCGGTCCCTGTGTTGCACGGGTGCAATGGTTATACGTAAAACATCGAGCAATACAATACATCTAAATTAATATTAATATACCTGATAACAAACACACAAAACCTTCTAAATGATCGTGAAACCTGCATCAAAATCCATTAAGTAGTTTAGAACATCTAAGCGGACACACATACGGCCACGAAAAGAACTTGGTTTTATATTATGTATGTATATCTATATTGTATTAGTCCAATGAGAAATTCTCATAAATAAACACAGGTTTATTTAGAGAGGCTAAACAAACACCAATTAACCTTTATGCTGTTATTGAAAGATATCTTCATGCAATCAATGCCTACAGGCTCTAAACTTGTTTAGATTCCACGCTAAGGTACACTAACTTATTACAAAGTTCTAACAACTTTATTAACCTTAGCTTAGATAAGAGGCAGAGCTTTGCTTAGTAAATTAGTTTACAGATCACGTTTATTAGCGTTTGGTTCACGCTTGGCTTTATTAATATCTTCATTGACTAAAATAGCGGCCATAATACGGTCATCATTAGTGCTTATTTTCATAAAAACTTTGATAAGTAGTACTTTCCAATATCCATTCTATTATATCCTTCCAATATATTTCCATTGTATTGTTATTAGTGCCATATTGAAGTTCTAGCAATTTGGTGATTAGGTTTATTTTCGTTTGGTTCCTGCCGGTCTTTATTAGTATCGGCATTGCCTAAAACAGCGGTAAGGATGCCATTACTGTTAATTTTAGCAAAGACAAGGAAATAAGTATTGAAGCACTTAAAGGTCCACATAACCTTAAGTGTTTCAATACTTATTTCCTTTAACATTTCAATAATACTATCTACTTATTTCAATATCGGAAGACGCTTAAATAATATTTTGCTACAAAAATGAATTAGAGGCCATTTGAATATATATATTTGATACATTTGTCTAAATTATTAACCAGATAAGTCAACCTAACTTATACAAGAGCTGACAAAACAGGCCATTAACCTAACAAATCACTACCAATTCCATACTTAATCTACGCGGGTAAAATATACAAACTTTATCATTTACATCCATATTAGTACCCTCCCCATTATATTTATAATAAAGGGCACCACATATCTTAACGCCTACGTATAAGAGGTGTATCGAGACTTGGACAAAGCAGATAGCCGAACCGGTCTGACGGGCTGAGCTAGAAATCTGAGCTAGCATTGTTGGAGCTAGGTCAGGTAAGATTGTGTATGTAGTGTATGTATGTATTTGTTTTCGCGAGCCGTGTAGCAGAAAGTTATGTCAATCAGTTTGTATGATTGACAGACCATGACAATAAAATTGTCATGGTTTAGAGAGTTTGTATCTTTCTTTCTTTTCTTTTGAACTTCTCTTTATGCAAGTATAGTTTGTTTTTTTCTGTCTATGTTAGTAAATTTTTAGTTACCATTAGCTAATGCTGAAAATAAAGCTGAAGAGTCTGTTTGTTTGAACGCGCTTATCTCTGAAACTACAAGTTGGATTTGAAAAAATATTTTCGGATTTGATAGCCCAATTTTTGAGGAAAGCTATGGGTTAGTTAACATCACGATAGAGCCATTATGGGCCGAGCGAAAACCAAAACAACAAAATCAGAAAGAATGCTGAGCGAAAACGAAATAACGAGCGAAAACGAAAATGCTGAGCGAAAGCGCAGGCGATGCGATGTGACGGGGTCAGGTGTCCAAATTTTACGCGGACGAAGACGCGGGCAGAAGCTAGTTATAAATAAAAACTGGCCAAAAGCGAGCTGGACTCGCACGCGAAGGGTTCCGTACCACAAGGCAAACCCCGAAAAAAACACGTTTGTTGTATGGGAGCCCCCCTTAAATATTTTTGTTATTCTGTTTTTTGTAAGTTTTGTTATAGCGGCAACAGAAATACATCATCTGTGAAAATTTCAGCTGTCTAGCTATCACGGTTCATGAGATACAGCCTGGTGACAGACGGACAGTGGAGTCTTAGTAATAGGGTTCCGTTTTTGCCCTTTGAGTACGTACGGAACCCTAAAAACGGATAGATAGGCTATATGCGCTTCGCCCGTTAACTAATGGTACGTCAAAACTTTGCAAGTTAGCCAAGAAAGTTTTCTTCATCTTATCTCTTTTATGCTCCCAATAGTTAGTTACGACATGCCGCCCTACTTCCACGTGTCTTCGAATACTGTGATATTGTGCCGTTTTTGAAGATCTAATGTCATTGCCAATAGCAGTGTATTTCTCTCTAGACAAGAAGCGCCAATTAGGTACGCAAAAGTCGGGCAAAGCCTTCATACACCTAGACATACAATGATGCTGATCAGCTCTTCTGTACACGGTGTGACCGTGTTTTCAAGACCAAATTTGGTTTTGCAAGTCATCAGAGAGCTCACGAAAGGAATGAAATTAGTATGGGTCGCTGTCAAATGATACAGTGTAGACAGTGCCGGATCAGCCACGTAGCAGGTGTAGCAAATGCTACAGGCCCCGCGCTGTGGGGGCCCCGAGCTTGGACGTACAAAAAATAAGTCATGATACCATATAAAACAATTAGGTTCATTGAAATATTAGGTTATAATGGTCAAAAGAAATCTAAGCTCTCCGAGATCACATCATCAGGCGGGAGGAAACGCCCGGGTGTCACCATTGCCAGGATCGCCCAGAGGACACGGTGGAGCACACGGTGGAGGTCTGCCCCGCTTGGGCGGAGCACCGCCGTGTCCTTGTAGAGGCAATCGGCAGAGGCAGACCTCTCGCGTCCGGCCCTGGTGCAAGTCATGGTCCGGGGCGAGAGGGAGTGGGAGGCAGTCACCTCCTTCTGCGAAGCAGTCATGCTAGCGAAGGAGGTGGCGGGACGGCTCAGGGAGAGAGCCTCCCGTCCCAGCCGCCGCGGGAGACGCTCCGGGTGTCGGGAGCCGCGTGACGACTCCCGGCCACCGTAGGCGCGGGCCTGCGGGCGGAGAGTAATGGGTAGCTCACCGTCCGATCAGGACCAGGCCCGTGCCGGACGGCGCGTACGTGTTCCACGCGCGCCTCAAAGAGATGTCAGCATAGAGGAGGGGCCCCTTAGGGCCGAAGCCTGCCGGGTCAGCGGGATTGTCCGAAAGGGTTACCGCTGGCCCGGAACATAAAGGGCAAAGGAAGGAACACGGGTGGTTTTAGTCAGGAAGAGTCTGACACTCCCTTCCGCTCCACCCAGAGCGGAAGGAGTCATTTGATGATTTCCCATCCGCAAAAAAAAAAAAAAAAAAATAAAAGCTCTCCGAGATAGGATCCAAGAAAGTTTCTCTCGCAACTTGCAATCACTCATGTAGGTTTTTACAAAACTACCTAATGTGCTGAGCATTGTTTGAAGCACGTAATTTGGCTTAAGTAACTGTTATGGAACGGAAAAGAACGCAAGTATTTGTTAAGAAACATTAATTTGACTAGTGAAAAATCACTACACAACTAAAACTATTATGAAAAAGTTTTGTGGCTTAATCTGGCACTGAGTGTAGAGGACTATTTATGTATTTCTCTCTAATAATAGTAGATTAGTAGCCAAGGGCTGTAAGGCATCAATTGCAGCCCAGCGAGCCCCGCCTATAGTTCGAGGGTGCAATTGATGCTTACACCCGAGCTAACTACTCTGCTTTACATCTCGATTGTGAGGTAAATAGGTCCTTATTACCCCCAAATGGGACTTGTAGGTGACCAATTAGCGCTCTAGGGTAATAATGTAGCTAGAAAAGCCCTAGGGCTACCGCCCTAAGGCGCGTAAATTACTTACCAGTAATTAAAAAAAAACTTAACTCTTTCAAACAGTTCGCGTACATCTAATAATTACTTACCGCCCTAGGGCTTTTCTAGCTACATTATTACCCTAGAGCGCTAATTGGTCACCTACAAGCCCCATTTGGGGGTAATAAGGACCTACTTACCCAATATGAGTAAAGTAACATTACTATTCTTGACAGTTAATACGGCTGAAAAATCATTATAATTATCATCAATCTTGTGATAATTATAATGAAGTTTATCGTTATTGACATGTATCTCGTTGCATGTTTCGGTGTGAGTGGGAAACACGAAAGTTTAGAGATATCTACAAATAAGCCCAACTTTTAACTATATAGTAAGTAGGTACCTACTATTCTAAACCTGAGCCCAGGCACGAGCGATTTTTATAGCGAAGA
Source organism: Mesoligia furuncula (assembly GCA_916614155.1). NCBI lineage: Eukaryota > Metazoa > Arthropoda > Insecta > Lepidoptera > Noctuidae > Mesoligia > Mesoligia furuncula. Next base: position 31,300,574 of record OU744799.1, read on the forward strand.
TTTTTTTATCGCCCACTGTATTTTGATCTCTCGGTCTCCAAAAGAGTGCATCCCGACGCGGCAAAAAAATACGCCGATGGATTTTCAAATCTCTGCGCTAAGCTGGGCGTTTAAAATCCAGTGAACGATAAAAATAGACGCGTAAGAATATTGCCCGTGGCTACGACGGCTTACACACAATCTAAACACTAAAAGCTACAAAACGGTAACACAAAATAGAAGTAACATTAGTTAAAGGTGGGTATTTCCTTTCAGAGCGGCGTGATCAGCGGGCGGTTGGCAGTCACGTTCGCTCAGAAACGAGCTATCAATATCTAGGCAAACGCTGGGATTAACCGGAACCGCTAATTGAGAATACGTGTTTGTTGAACTAATTGCAGGAAGTAGATGTTAAATCGATCATAAGGTTTAATGTTAATTAATTACTGTGTCGAAATTCATTTGTATTTCCAAGATGTATTAGGTTATTAAATTACTAATCTGAGGGCAATTCTCGTGATTTTAAGAACGTTCACAGTCTGATTTGTCTCAATCTGTCAATGAAAAAGTAATTTTAAAAATTAAACCGACTTCAAAAAAAGAAATGAACTCAAAATTATGAAATAACTTTAATTTCGTAAGTCGGTGTCTTGGGATTTGTATAGTATTCGTTTTTTGCCACCGACTTCCGAAATTAAAGTTATTTCATAATTTTGAGTTCATTTCTTTTTGTAATCGGTTTAATTTTTTTTATTTAAATTACTTTTTTATTCCGTAATTTTTAGTTTTAACTAAAAACTGGAATATTCATTTGTAATAAGTAGGTAAATTGTTGTAATTTGTTGTAAATATTGCACTAGGATCAAGGTTTTGAGATGTTTTCCCTTTGACACTACACCCTCAGCTCATATGAATAAGCCAGGCCGTCATACTTACACGTAGTCCATATCTTGAAAATTACTGAATCGATTTTGATGAAACTTGCACTGTTCCCTAAGTTGAAGTAGGTAAATGTAAACTAATACAAAAAAAATGTTCACGATCCGATTGATAGTTGCGGAGAAACGCGTGGACAAACATACATACGTCTATAAAATTTTGTATATTTGTTTGGAAGCCCTAATAGATTGTCATATGTGATTATAATGCAATTCCAATAATATTACATACATACGTGTCGAATTGATAACCTCCTTTTTTTTTAAGTCGGTAAAAATACCTCTAATTTCTCTACAATTTTGGCAAGTTTTTGACATTGATTGCCGCTGAGATGAGATTACGAACAGATTTCGAATGTTTTTAATTACAGGAATTAGCTTTCAGGTTTCTAGCTTAAGGGCAAGACTTCTAAGTTCCAGCAATGAGCCGGTATCGTCGATCTCGTAATTGCATTACCACTTTTGAGAACCATTTTCAGTAAATTGGAATTTCACCAAGGTTGAGGCGTAACTAAAGGCGCTCTCCTCATCTGGAGTATTCGCCTTTAATGTGACAATCCAAGATGCCATTGTAACGGCAAGAGCTTTGCAAGTAGACTGCCCAGGCCGTCAGCTGCTAGGTAGGGTAGAGAAACAATTTAAAACAGCAGCACGCGTAGGATGACGACGTTTTGTCGACGGAAGAATATCAAAATGACACATCGCCATGCTTAGACGACGTGTAGATGACGTGACTTAGATGACGTGTAAAAGTGTTTGTAAAAACCTACTTACAGAAAATAAATCATGTATCATTTATAGACACGTAGAATGCGTACAAATATTTACAGTACAATCTGTCATTTTGTCTATTCTTCCCATCGACAAAACCCGTTTCTACGGCGGTCGTGCTACGCGTGCTACATAGATATATCGCAGGTAAAGGTTATATTACAGGGGACTGCTCCCGGTGAGGGAGCGCCTTAACATGTAACACAGACGTTCAAATGTCATTCGACCTTAGGTTGGTGAAGTAATTACGACGTCGACCGTACTTAATACGAATTAAATTTGACTAATGTGTGTTCAAAGGCAAAGCTTAAAAAGGCCACTTTGGCAGGATCATAAAAGGATAACATTATGAATCATAATATGGCGAAGACAGTCAGTGTTTTTTCTTTTTTTCGCTGCACTACGTAGCGTAGGTATAATCAAAGAGATCGGGATTGGATTTGCATTGGATTGATTGGTATTTTAGCACAGACTAAAAAAAATAACTGAAAAGTCCTTTAACAATGGGATTTGATCTTTGTTGATACGATTAACTTAACAGTTAACTGTCCATAATGATTCATAATGTTATCCTTTTATGATTCTACCAAAGAGGCATTTTTAGGCCCCCTGGTCTTATGATAAAATACCAGCTGATATATTCTGTTCAAACCTCACTGTGAAAACTTAGGTGAAGTGAGCTGTCATTCCACCCGACGCTACGGATTGACACTAATGACAGCTACCTTCAAGCTCACATCACCCTGTTTTCGAGGTGAGTTTTTACAGAACAGACTGGCTAAACTTTTGAAATAAATCAGTCCCTATAATACTACTTCCTACTAATATTATAAATGCGAAAGTTTGTAAGAATGGGATGTTTGTTACTCTTTTATGCAAAAACTACTGAAATTTGGATGACATTTGCACCAGGTAGTTTAAGAGTAAACTTGTCGCGAGCCCGAACTCACTGGTGGTCATGGCCAAAAAGCACGCTGTCTCACCTGGCTTCCTGTCCGACAGAGCAGTGTGAGCAGTTAGATGCTAGTCTACATGCACAACGTCTAGTTCTCACGCACAGAAACACCGTTCTGAACTGAAGCGCGTAAAAAAATTCGAAAAGTGCTTCGGAAAAACGAGTTTTATGAAAACACCACTGCAAAAATCAATTACAAACTAGCTTCTGCCCGCGACTTCGTCCGCGTGAAATTTAACCCTCCCCCCATTCACCCTCTTAGGGATGGAATTTCGAAAAACCCTGCCTTAGTGGATACCTACTCTTCACAAAGAACACATAAGTACTCCAAATTTCGTGTCTCTAGGACCAGTGGTTTAGGCTGTGCGTTGATATATCAGTCAGTCAGTCAGGACTTTGAATTTTATATGTATAGATAAAGTTTATTGAACTCTTCGATAACTAAGCTTTGTCGGTACAGACTTGGTTTTGAAGATTTTAAAGTTCTTTTATTACTTATTTACACCCAAAGTTACGTTAAAAATAGCGAGAAAAACGAATCTTTGTTGGCTCATAACTTTTTAATGGCTTTTTATTTTACTATTCTGTATCCGTACAGACAAAATTAATTATAATAAGTCGAAACGATATCATGTTTAGCTTTGGATGCACAATGCCAAACAGTGGAATAATACTTTCCCGAAATTTGTATGGAAAAAATATCGACTAGTGGCAACTTAATAACCAAGATTAACACTTTCTATCCCGATATTCCCACGAGATGGAAACTTATGCGGGTGAAACCTCGGGGCGCTGCTAGTAAAAGATATGTTAGGGAGCTTCTGGATTTAGGAAACCTAAGCAGACGGACTCAAAAGTCTGTCCATATAGGTATCAGCAAATCATGCAAGTTGTTGCCCAGATAGTGTGTGTGGTACAAACAAGAGTTATTTTTAACCGACTGCGATGAACTCTCGAGTATAATGTTTTGTGTACAGGCTAGACGTTTAGTCTGGCTGGCTTAACGACGCTTTGATGGATTTCGGTCTGTATCTAGGAAATTGGAAAGGCTGAAACGCTGGTCAAATATTTAGAACTAGTTGACCTGGCGAACTTCACACCGCCTTCGAACCAATAAGAACGAATGTACAGTCACGAGCATAAGTATGTATACACTTGGCTTTATTCAAAGGCGATTTTCTCCTTTAATTTTGAACGAAATTTTATGTTATTACGAACAGTATTTTCGAACCAATAGATTTATATAAAGTGTCGTATGTCAACGTTGCATTCATTATTTCACGAAAAAATCGCAACTGAAAGTTGCCAAGTGTTGACATATTAGTGCTCATGACTGTATGAGAAAATGAATTATCTACATCATTTTTTTCTTAAATTTTTTTCATGTTTTAATAGTTATTCTGCTATTCGGGGCGGAGACAAATCCAACAAATCAAAGATCATAAAAATAGGTCCAGCCGTTCTTGTGTTATAAATGATGTAACTAACCCCGACTTTGTTTCATCTAATACAGGGTCCCATTAAAATAGATGGACAAATTTTAACACAGAGCTCAGTACGTCTAACTAAAGACATCCAAGCAAAAAAAAAACACTGATTAAAGTGATTTTATTTTGACCTAAAATAATAAATTGCATTACATTAGTGTATTTTCGTTAGCTGATTATTATTTTTCTTGTAAGTATCTATGCGTTTTTCTTATAATTTTTTTTACCATAGTCCTTATTTTGGCGGTCTGAATGATTTCTAAAAGTTTGTCCATCTATTTTAATGGGACCTTATACAGGGTTATTGGTAAAACATTAGCAACCTCTTAAGAGGTCATTGTACTCATCATTATGAACAACTTTTACTATGGGACCAAACCTGAAATCGCGAAAAAAAATCAGCTGTTACCTATGTTTACGTTCGTATAAGTCGTCAAAATGTAGGGAACAGCTGATTTTTTATTTTTGCAATTTCAGTTTTGGTCCCATAATCCCATAGTAAAAGTTGTTCATAATGATGAGTACAATGACCTGTTAAGAGGTTGTTAATGTTTTACCAATAACCCTGTATAGATTAGCGCTTGCTCGCGACTTGGTACGTTTGCATGAAAACTAAATACTGTACTTCTACTGGTCGCAATTGCTTCTGCTGAGGTTGATACTCCTGGGTTCGTTTCCCAGGTCGGACAAAGTGTTATTGGGTTTTTCCCTGTAGCAGCCCGGAGTCCGGATGTATGCCCGATTGATGGCAATAGGATCGCCCCCTATCACGTGGGCCTTACAGATAACTGGTGAAATGTGGGTGAACTATAAGTACATAATCAGCTTATAATGTTCCCACTGCTGGGACACAGGCCTCCTCTCGGTGAGAGGGAGTGGGCCGTAATCCACCACGCGGGCCCAGTGCAGGTTGGTAGATGTCATATGTCTTCGAATTTTTGGTTCTAGGACATGCCGGTTTCCTCACGATGTTTTCCATCACCGTTTTGTGAACAGTGGTGATGAAGAATCGACGAAAACTGGCAAACACTGGAAACTGTGTCTAATCGGTAAAACTGACGAATCAGTGAAACTGACTGATCAACGAAACTGGCGAATTAAATAAACTGACGACTGACGACTGAAGACTGAAGGAAACTGACCAGTGATACGCGGACTCAATAATTTACAGAAAGTAAAGCGCCTGTCTGGGTTCGAACCTACGACCTACAACTCGTACGTCGCGGCCGTTACCACTCGGCCACCACTGCTCACTATAAGTAGGTACACCTGTGACTAACCTTTCGGGGAATTCAGGCGTGATTTATGTACCTATGCATCTTTGTACTGGACTAGCATTTTTGTTTAGTACCTAGTTTTCCTGTTAACCTCTTTTGACTAAGTTTATAGGAAAGCAAGAAATTCTTATGTTTTGATTACGTAATGAGTATGGCCCGTTGTGGAAGTCAGATAGGTAGTCGCTCCATGTAAAATTGTGATATTCAGCTGCATCAGGTTAGACTGGAAGCCGACCCCAACATAGTTGGGAAAAGGCTAGGCAGATCATGACCATGATGATGATGATGATGCTGGGAAACAGGCCTCCTCTCTGAGAAGGAGTGGGCAAATAATAATACGGTTGTTGAACTTTAGGTAATTTGCCAGCATGCAACACCACATAACGAACATTATGTTTTAGAGACAATGGCGCGATTCTGTTGTTCACAAATTAAACTAAATTGCATCTTTTTCTTTCTATTTCGTTAAGAACAGGACAGAAGATAAACATTAGTTTAGTCCTGTCAAATTAGTCCGCGCCTGACATAAATTGACGTATTTTTAATAGCCAATTTTTTAATCTCGTCTAAATTGTCTATGGAGTACCTATCTTAATTTGACAGGACTAAACTAATATTTATCTTCTGTCCTCTTCTTAATGAAATAGAAAGAAAAAAATGCTCACAAACTAAACTGAATTTAAATTCATTTTAAATTCAGTTTAGTTTGTGAACAACAGAATCGGCGCCAATGTTAAAAGTTTCCATGCAACCTTCCGATAAACTATCACACGCCATTATCAGTCTCGTAACATGATTTTATACTATTCATACACAACAATTAACTTATAATAATTAGTAAATTGCCTTTAAAAAGAGCGGGATAATTGTGTAACACACTAACAATAGCAATGGCTTTCAGTCTTTCATTTTGACAGTTCAACAACATTCATTGCGTTATTAGGTACCTTGTTGAGCAATGGATTAGCGATAGGTATCCTTCAAAATGATTCAGATTGAAAGCTTGTTACGAAATTAGGGTGCTGAATTTTTTTTTTAAATGGTCATAAGTTTTACATAGCCAGGCATAATGCCGCAACTCCTTAGTTCCTTATTAAAAAAGAAGAGCAACACAAACAACACGTATATCTGTAAGGCATTGCTATTTAAACTTGACAATCGAAAGATATCTGAAATCCGAAGATACTTCAGGGGAGCAATTCTGGTAATTTTAAGAACTTACACAGTCTGACCCACGGATATCTATGGTCTGACCTCAGTCTGTTAAAAAATACCTCTAGTTGCCCTACATTTTTGACAAGTTTGTGACTTGATTGTCGCTGAGATGAGATTGCGGCCAGGGGGCTTAAAAAGGCCACTTTGGCAGAATCATAAAAGGATAACACTATGAATCATAATATGGCGAACACAGTCTTCCAAACCCACATTGGATTGGGATTGGATTGATTTGTCCATTATGATTCATCCTTTTATGATTCTGCCATAGTGGCCTTTTTAGGCCTCCTGATTTAAACGTTTTTATTTACCAGAATTGGTCTGCTAAAGGCCAATACCCGTAATAAAAAAACGTAATTAAAATTAGAGATATTTTTTACAAATTGAAGCTGAGACCAGACTGTGAATGTTCTTAAAATTACGAGAATTCAACCCTCTGATGTACCTAATATTAGCGAATGCAAATGACCTTACTTATAGAAGAGAAGCAAAATACAAAATAAACACTTAAATAACACTAAATTACTGCTCAAATAATATTATTTGTCTGTTTACCAGCATCATAGTTGCACAAACAAACACATAAAATCGCACATGGTCTCCATTGAAGAAATATTTATAAACGTGAGTACCTATGCGAGTGCATCGGAACACTGAAATAACACATTTACGACATCCAATCTAATTTCACATGACAACCTAACTGTCTTAATCTGTATTATTTCACATTTTATACTAGCATAATCTACATAATATCTACTTATAGGTACATAGTAAGTATTAAACAAAGGCTCACTTTTGTCACACACTGACTACTTTGATCTTCTAAACTTCACAATGGATTTTGATGTGGTTTTGATTCTCATTAAGAGCGTTTATTTCGGAAGATTTACCTATGGCACGTATTAAATTGACTTAAATATTTAACATAGATATAACACAGAAATCTAGACGTTTTGAAATACATTGCACCCCGTGTGAAGCAGGGGCGGGTCGCTGATCTCGACAAATGCGAAGGTTGTAAAGATTTTTGTTTCTGAATCACGTTATTAACTACTGAATGATTTTGGATAATTGGCATAGAGGTAGATGACCATAATACACATGGCACTGAGATTAAGAGTCTAGTACTCTACCGACTGAGGTACCCGATCATTCACAGGCATCTTTTTTTTTTTTTTTTTTTGAGGATGGGAAATCATCAAATGACTCCTCCCGCTCTGGGTGGAGCGGAAGGGAGTGTCAGACTCTTACTGACTAAAACCCACCCGTGTTCCTTCCTTAGCCCTTTATGTTCCGGGCCAGCGGTAACCCTTTCGGACAATCCCGCTGACCCGGCAGGCTTCGGCCCTAAGGAGCCCCTCCTCGATGCTGACATCTCTTTGAGGCGCGCGTGGAACACGTACGCGCCGTCCGGCACGGGCCTGGTCCTGATCGGGCGGTGAGCTACCCATTACTCTCCGCCCGCAGGCCCGCGCCTACGGTGGCCGGGAGTCGTCACGCGGCTCCCGACGCCCGGAGCGTCTCCCGCGGCGGCTGGGACGGGAGGCTCTCTCCCTGAGCCGTTCCGCCACCTCCTTCGCTAGCATGACTGCTTCGCAGAAGGAGGTGACTGCCTCCCACTCCCTCTCGCCCCGGACCATGGCTTGCACCAGGGCCGGACGCGAGAGGTCGCCGTCGCTGCCAATCGCCTCTACGAGGACACGGCGGTGCTCCGCCCAAGCGGGGCAGACCTCCACCGTGTGCTCCACCGTGTCCTCTGGGCGATCCTGGCAATGGTGACACCCGGGCGTTTCCTCCCGCCTGATGATGTGCAGGAACCTCCCGAAACTTCCGTGTCCGGTGAGGACCATTCACAGGCATCTAGCATCCACTTTTTATTAGCTGCAGTAAAACGGCAATTCTTAATAACTCATTTCTGCTGGAATAAGTTTAGAGATGTGAATGTCAAATAAGTTTCGCTTGTTACACTATTCTGTACTGGAAAAACAAGATTTTTTTTCTACTTTTGGCTTCGCACGGTTTGTGCATTTAGCCAATGTCACTTTAAAACAAGATTTGGTTGATGGCCGCCACTGACCTCTATAATACAAGCGTACTTGTATCATAGAGTTCAGTGATGGCCACGAAAAAACAAAAAGACGCCAATTTCAGTCATTTAAGTCGGTAACACATAAGCTGTTATTTTACTGCAGCTAACTAATTAAAAGTCCGACTATAGTGTTCTGTATGTGACACCACCTAGTGTGAGTTCATCATTATTCTAGCTATTATTGTATGTACAGTGTGCTCCAAGCTATTTAGGTAAATACTTTTTGTATATGTTAACGATAAAATTCCCCTAAGATACGAATAAAACCACAGGCATTTGCTTATAGATGAATAGTTTAGATAGTAGATACAGCAGATGCAATTAAACTCACATAAGAAGAGACAATTTAGACAAGATAACCAGTCAAAATATAGCATTATGTATTTCTCAAACAAAATACATAGAACACGAAATCGCACATGGTAGCAATCAAGAAACACTCTTGAACAATAAATACGAGAAGACATTTACGACAACCTGTCTAATTCCAAACGACAACAAACTGTCTTCAACTCTATTAGCAACAGTGTTGCCACACTAAAATTATATTGTAATAGAAACTGCACGCAGTATTCCTGTGCAGATGACATCAACCTGCGTGTCTGCATCGACCAAGGCTAACCAGCTCATAAAAGGGTTAGTCGTGAGTTTGTATGTAAACGAGATGACCCAGACCATATAAACTGTGAGAAGATAGATAACTCTTTATTGTATGTCAAGTCAAACACAAAACACATCTAGGTATATCTATACTAATAATAAAATTGAAGAGTTTGTTTGAACGCGATAATCTGTGGAACTCCCCGTCGGATTTGGAAAATTCTATTTGTATTTGACAGCCCAGTTTTAGAGGAAGGCTATAGGCTAATAAACATCTCGCTGGGATCCATATGAGCTGAGCAAAAAAAAAATGAAATAACGCTAAGCGAAAATGAAGTACCGAATAGCGCGGGCGAACGCTGGGATGCGACGCAATGTGTCGGGGGCCAAAATTTCACGCGGACGAAGTCGCGGGCAGAAGCTAGCGTAACGTAAATCAAGCAGACTATCAAAAGTTAAACATAGCTTATGTGCTTACTACCGTACGTATTACTAATGCTTTGCTAGTAGGCACATAGCTATGAATTGAAGGGTTGCCTAGATAGACTAATTAGTAACTAGTCCATATCTAGGTATCCTTCAGCGAAGGTGGGTTGGTTTTCTTTTGCAACGTAAGTAATTCTAATGTTGTCCAGGGTTTGCCTTGAAGTTAGTGAAGTAAAGAAAGTTGATAATGAATTGAAACTGCTTTGACTTGACTAAAAGATTCTCCAGAGCACTCGCTCGATCTAAGTACTTAGCCGTTTCTTAAAGAGATTGTTAATAAAACTTCGATCATAAATGGAACAAAATTTAAAGAAAACTACAAAATACATATGTCAAGCGCCAACACAATTGGTTAATTGGTATATGTAAAGGAAAATTCAGAACAGATATTTTAAGATTTTAAGATTTGTATTTTAAGATTTCCGGACTAACTATGATCTAGATATTTGAAAGCCATAGACAATTGTTTTATTTACTTACGCTCCCGCTCTCTTATAATTTTGAGTATGAAATGAGTAGATATTATGCCAAAAACACCAAAGAGTTCGAACAATCTCAATCAGGGTAAACGCCCAAGTTTTTGCCATTCATCGTTAGGAATAGTAATAAAACGGTCGAAGAGTTTTGACCGTCGCCCGTCAGTCATCGCTGTGACCGCATTCTACCGAAGTATCCTATGGAAGTGCTATTTTAGAATAACTGAAAACAGGGACATTGACCTCGTCACGACAGTATTGTGGTTATTGACATTCGTTAGTTCCGAAGATGATCAGGAAACACGTTTAAAATTAAAATGACAATTTTCCCGAAATACATTTTCTGTCATGTTTTGAGTCGCATCACTATATTGCTCTAGTCTGTTCTCTTTTCTGTGTGACTTAAAACCTAAACTTTAAAATTATAAAGAGGAATGATTTTATTATTTGTATGTTTGTTTTATACGCTTTCACGCTAAAACGGCTGAATGGATTTGGATGAAATTTGCCACATGGATAGACCGTGACCTGGATTAGGACATAGGATATTTTTTATCTCGATATACCCGCGGGATCGAGACTTATGCGGGTGAAACTGCGGGGCACAGCTATGAGTTATAAGACTTTTTTAAGCCTTACAATTAAGAACTGGGTTTTACGGATGACTGGTGTAATCCACCTTTCTGGCACAATGTTGATAGCACGTGCTTTAAATTTAATGCTTTAGGATTGTTAGCCATGTGCTGTTGCACAAAGCTATTGTAGTAGGCTTTTTGATTTGTATTAAAACGATAGTCATAGATGATTTAAAGGCATTGCAGTATTTGCTCGCTGATTAAAACCATTAACGCAATAAGATGGTTAGCAAACATGCAATCAGCCAACAATGCAATATTTTTATCAAATATTTTCTGGTCTGCGTTTTCCGACATTTCATCTAGCGTCTTTTGACTTTTACACAGCTATGACTTAACTGTACCTTCGTAAATATCTCTGTTTCAGACATGACAGTCGCCGCATCACTTTAAGAAATGAAATATTTGTTTTATCAAGCAGCTTTAGGGTGCAAAGCACTCACCATCGCACACATAGAAGCGAGTACTTTTACATATCTACTGAAACACTTCTCCCGCGAACTTTGTGAAACAGACATGGGAAAAGACTTTAAGCCAGGAACGATACTTCTAGAGAAGCATATAAACCACGTTTTTCTTAATCCTCAGCTCCGAAAGACCGAAAGTGAACCGATCAGGTGCTACGAGAGACAGGTTATCGCTCTAATAATACATTTGGCAAGACTAAACCAAAGAATTAGCGACAGATTAGTCGCAGACGTGTGATGGGTTATTTTTATCAGTGAAGTAAGGTTGAGGCCGGGTGTTTCAAGAACAAACACAAGCGCGAATGATTTGATGTCTATAGCCTATGGGCTAGCGCTAAACATTTGAGTTTAGAGGTGCGGTGGGAGCTTTCATTTATTATAGTGCTATGTAAAACTAGTTTAGATTTTGGATGAAGAGGGAAATAAATGCAGTTATACATTCTATTCAAAATCAAAATGTTTTATTTCACATAAACCTACATGGGCACTTATGAAACGTCAGAAGCTAGGTGCACGGTTCCAATTGGTCGTTTCCTATGGAGAAGAACCGGCAAGAAACTCCATGGTTACTCTTTTTAAAAATAATTGGCTTTTACAATGTTTCCAGATTACAGTAGGTATGGGAGGACAGTGCAGGCCTGTCAACAAGTACCAAGTACTTGATAAAATAGAAAATGGTCTACAGATCTAAAGTCTATAAGGCCTACAAAGTCCTCACATTTACAAAATAAGAATCTATCAAAAGGATAAATAATAAAAAAAAAATAAAAACAATAATAAAAACCTACTAAAACCAAGTGTTATGATTCCCATTAAAACCACTAATAAAGAGGTGAAAATTTTCAATTATCTGTATATAATGTCAAATAATAAAGAAATTATGTCAAAAAGTATATAATGTCAAATAATTAAGAAATTATGTCAAAAAGTATGTAAAAAATAAAAAAAATAATAATAATAATAATAATAATAATAGTTTATTTATCACTCCTGAAATTACAAATTTCTCTTAATCTATGTACAAAATCATGGCAATGAATACATTTATAAGAGATTACGTTGACGACTATACTAGTATAAACTGTGTCACAGTCGTCAGCGTCTTCCACACTTATTGGTTAAAACCACAATTCATTGTTTTAAGCACAATATCCGTAATATTGATGAAATGGAACGATTGTTAAATGAAACTAATAAAATAAAAACAAAATTTACAGGGAAAACAAACTATTTAGAATAAGTACGTTACCACAATGATGGGTGAAGAATGTGTGTGTAGTGTGATAAGGAGTGAGGTGTGTAATGTGTGTGAGGATGTGAGGGTGTAAGTGTAATGTAAAGTAGGTGTAAAGAAGTTGGTGTCTTTCTTTAAACATGTTTAACTTTTAGTAATTTCTTCAGTTTTATTATAGTCTAATCGTAGGAGCCAGTCTCGTATTACATCCTTACATTTACTATTCGGAAGTGCGTAAATGTTGTTAAAACGGTTTGCTACGTTGTATAAAATATTACTTGCAACATAATATTGTTGTCTAGCAAGTACAGTTCTGTGAGGTGTCCCTGAGCAGACTCTTGTTTTGTCTCGCTTTGAAATCGGGATATATTCAATGTTTTTATGCTTACGGAGTATTGTAGATAATAAATAAAGCTGTCTAACAGTTAAAACAGAGCACTCACTATACAAAAGATCAGTGCTGTACCTTCGTGGTCGTCCAAGCATGACCTTCAATATAGCTCTTTGTGCACGCTCTAGGGGAAGTAGGATAGTCTTGCCAACCCCTCCCCATACAACGACACAGTATTGCAGTAAACTTTGAGCAAGGGCATAATACACACATAATAAAGTTTCGCGATCAGCTGAGTTCCTGAGTTTTTTAAAGACTGGCATCAACTTTCTTATTCGGCCAATTAACTGGGTTATATGTGCAGTCCATTTTAGGGAGTTGTCTATAATGAGACCAAGATATTTTATATTGGTAGTACGAGTCAGTTTAGGGCAATCACAATTTTCTTTTAAGTCACAAGAATGTACCTTAACATAAAATTCTGGTGGAGGCTGGGTATTGTCACGGTGAGTAAAAGTGATATATCTGGTCTTGTCAACATTCAGTGTCAAAAGGTTATCATTAAGCCAGGTCATTGTTTCCCTAATCGCATGCTCTGTGTAATGCTGAGCCTCTTTCCAGTCATTACCTTGCACAATTAAAGCCGTGTCATCGGCATACGTAATAATATTACAGTTTGGAAGAACTTTTAAACACAAGCTGTTAATGTACAAAAGAAAGAGGGTGGGTCCAAGAACACTCCCTTGCGGAACACCGAAAGAGAGAGACGTTTCTGAGCTTGTGTAGCTTCCTATTCTAACGCACTGGGTTCGGCTGGAGAGGTAAGATCGAAAAATCTCTAGTGCAATCCCACGAATGCCAAGCGATTCCATCTTCGAAAGTAACAAGGGAACAGAGACAGTGTCGAAAGCCTTTGACATATCCAAAAACACACCTATAACTTTCTTTTTAGCATCTAGGTTTTGAGCTATGACCTCTGACAGAAGTAGAGTTGCATCTTCAGTCGACCGACCCTTCATGAAGCCAAATTGGTTGTCAGCAATAACATTATTGTGTCGAAGGAAGTTTGTTAATCTAGAATTTAAGAGTTTCTCCAAGATTTTAGAAATAACTGTCAGCACAGATATGGGCCGGTAGTTTCCGACAATGTCTCTGTCACCACTCTTATAGATAGGATGCACTAACGCCCTCTTCAAAATGTTCGGGAAAACACCAGTGGTCAGGCATAGGTTACACATGTGTGTAAGGGGAGAAATAAGACTGCACTTTGCACTTTTAATCACTAGTGTAGGAATGTTGTCAATACCAGTTGCTGAGTCACTTTTTAAGTTAAGGATGATGGACTCCATCTCTACAAAGTCAGTGTCAAGTAGTACCATAGAATCTCTAGATGACTGCGATAAGTTACATTTATTTAACTCATAAATCGATCGATTGGCACTCTGATTATTTAATATTGTATTTGCAAGTGTTTCCCCGATTCCTGCAAAATAATCATTAACTACACCAACTGACTCGCATGGTTCTTGAGCGAGAGTAAGTAACTCACTGGGAGGAGGTGACATTTTCTTAAGGCTAGCAATTTTATTGATGGTATTCCACATACCCTTTGGATTATTTTTATTCTTCTGAAGCTCGTTTTTTTTCGTAAGCAATCCTAAGTTTTTTTAAAAGGTTGTTGCAAAAATTCCGGTACCTTGTATATGTGACTCGAGTAATGGCATTGTCTGGATCAAGCGTTGCTTTTCTGTGCAGTTCGTCTCTATGCCTAATGCACCGTACTAAGCCCGGCGTTGACCATGGCTTAATGGTTCGCCTACGATGAGGGATAGTTACAGATATTGAGTGTGAAGTTATTGCTTGCGAAATTAAGTTTATTAAGTTGATAGCGGAAACATTCGCATCGGCGGTATCATAAACAGGACTAAAATCTGTACCTGAAAGTTTTTGGACTAAAGAAGGATAATCAATTTTTAGAAAAGTGGTCTTAGAAGTGTGTCTTTTTATTTTACAATCAAGACAAAAAACCAGGGGCGCATGGTCTGTTATAAACGAGTCAAGTACATATGTAGCTGAGTATTTATCAGATCTTAACATAACGTGGTCTAAACAACTGGTTTTACGAGTAGGGAAGACATGAGCTGGTAGAAGACCATGATAAGCCATTTGATCTAAGTAAATAGATCAAAAAAATAAAAATTAAACATTGTAATTTGAGAGCAGTTAATAGACATTTACATAGTTATGCCGTTAATGAGAAGCCAGGGAAGCCACATGTGCAGAAGGAATTATTGCCAGGCTACCTTGTCTTCAACGTAGTCTTTAATCTTATAATATGCTTTTTTGATAAGGACACGTTTAACGAGGGTTTTGAACTTTCCATCGCTAAGTTCTGTAACCGGCTTTGGCAACTTGTTATAAAAACGGTTTACAAGAAACGACTTGCTAGTTTTAGTTAATCTAAATTTAGGTAACACAATTTCATTTTTACTACGTGTATTTATATTATGGAAATCGCTTCTTATTTTGAAGAGTCCTAAGTTTTTGCGAACATACAAAATACTTTCTAAAATATAAAGAGAAGGCAGAGTTAGTATATCAATTTCTTTGAATTTGTTTCTAAGAGACTCGCGAGGACCCATTTTATAGATTTCTCATTAGATAGATTTCATTCGGGATTCTGTCCCTGGAACTGTTGAAACATCACAAAAGGAAAATAAAAAACGCATATAATGTCTTCGCAAATTAAAAACTTTTTATATTTTAATGCTAATTTTAACAGCGTCACAGTCGAATCATTGTAATTACGAAATTGCTGTTTCACTATAAATGCCTGTTGTTTATATACCTTTTAAGCGCTTGGCTAAATATCAATTGCCGTGCCCCTAGCGCGCGGCTACAAATCGATAAAATAATCATCATCATCTGCCTAGCCTTTTCCCAACCATCTTGTGGTCGGCTTCCAGTCAAACCGGATGCAGCTGAATACCTAAATCGATAAAATAATACCTACAACAAATAAGGAAGAGCAATCGTTGAATAGAACGAAAAAATCATGCATGTTCTCTGTCGCAGAAATACGACACGAGCGGTAGGGGCACGAAAATACGTGTCGTATAAATGGGACACAAGCGGTTAAAAGGTTAATACAATCTTAGAAAATGTTTATCACAATATAACTTAGCGTAACTCAAAAACGTTGAAAGCTAAAACCATTACCCACGTCACAAGGACTTAAAAGTAAGCCAAGGATAAAACATTCTAACAATTCTCAGTATTGAAAGTAAAAGAAAAAAATCTAACTAAATACACAACTTGTAAGATTGGGCCATGAAAAATGGGTTAGTGTGCTGGTCGTAGGCAGAGACGTAGGCGTCTGACTATTAATAATGGCGAAATGTTGCGATTTTTACACAGAGTTTATTGTTTCGCTTGCTTTACGATACCCGAGCGTTTCATAATAGAGCAAATAAAGAAACTTGATAATTAAGCAAATGAACAACAATAGTATCCCGATGGTAAACCCTTTCAAAACAGATAATTATTAAATTTTAGCTCATAATCACACCAATATTATAAAGGCGAAAGTTTGTGAGTGTGTGTGTGTTTATAGGTTTGTACTTATTCACGCTAAAACGACTGGACCAATTTGGATAAAATTTGGTATGGAGGTAGCTGACACCCTGGATTAACATATAGGCTACTTTTTATCGCGATATTCCTACCGCGGGGCGCAGCTAGTAAGTCCATAATGTTCCCACAGCTGGGACACAGGCGTCCTCTCTGTGAGTGACAGTGTGCGTATCTACCACGCGGGCCCAGTGCGGGTGGGTGGATGTGACATTTCTTCGAATGTTTGGTTCTAAGACAAAACAAAAAAAAAATACCGGCGTTTTTCTCACGATGTTTTTCTTCAGCGTTGTAAGAGCAGTGGTGATGAAATTATTTTCACAAAGTAAAGGGCCTGCCGTGGTTCTAACCCACGACCTACAACTCGTAAGTCGGGGCCGTCATCACTGGGCCACCGGGGCTCTCCAAAGCCGTCTACTAAATTCTACTAAATTTAAGCTCACTGTATTGAAATTCACCAAAACATACATAAGAGCGTTTACGACGTACCTACGGCATTTCATACAAAATTTCAAGCCCTTGTTTTTCGAAATGAATGTGAAACTTCATACGCATAAGCAGGATACAAAGGTCTAAAAAGTTACTTCAGAACATTTTCTAGTTGCATCCGGTTACACTGGAAGCCGAACCCAACATAGTTGGGAAAAAGCTAGGCAGATGATGATGATCAATGCTTCATCATAGTTGACCATAAGTAGCTAACAAATGATAAATGATTTATTTTCTGTAAGTAGGTTTGCACAAACACTTTTGCACGTCAATCATATTTTTTTTAAATAGATGAAGTCGGCGTTTCCTATCTGACTATTCTGAGAAGAAAGGCCGAAACAAACTCAGAGGTCACAGTCTCTTTTAAAGTCCAGACAAAATCTTCGTCAGATCGTGTGAAGACCATGTAGATTGGTGTCTGAAATGGTCTTTTGAGGAAAGAACCACACAGATTGAGCGGACCTGTCCAATCAGTGCACGCATTTGTCAAAAATCCTGCAGCTCAACTCAGAACTTGAAGAGCTCAACGATTCGACGAACAATATAATAAACCAAAGAAAGGACATCAAAAAGGTCGACTTACAATAAGGTAACAGTTAACAGGTATTTACTCTCAGACAAAGCCTAGGAGAAAGTTTCTTGAGCCAAATGAAAGTAGTCCAGACATTAAGCGATTTAGTTTCACTGTGCTGCCGTAAAGTAGAAGGAAAGGACAACAATATATAACTCAAGCCGATACACATTCATGACATTTAGTTTCAATGGCCATAAAATAAATAAAATTCCTTATCATGTTTTGTGTGTGAATGATATTTGTGAAAAAAACAGGGAAAATCGATGGATAGCCTGTATTTAAGATGTAATGGGGTTAATACTGAAAATGTATTGAAAAAGAGGATATTATGCTGTGCCAACACCAAATAAATTGAAGTTAAGGGAGGTGATGATGATTATGGATAGATGTATCTACGAGCACAATACTAATCGATAAATAAAGAACGGTGACAGAAGACATTCTCAGAAGCCATTTGAATATGTTTAAGATGAGGTCACCGTAAGTTGCAAGGGCGAAAAGTACTGTGCACGATTTACGCAAATTGATATTTGCATTATAACTACAATATATTTATTAAAACTGCTCTGCATTTGCCCCATTAGAATATGTATATTCTGACGTCAACTAGAACTAATCTTCAAAGTATTGTCAAAAGATTCATTATTCAATCATAAAAATCGTTTCAACAAAGGGTACAAAAATACAGTTTAGTATTAGAAACCAAATGTAGCAAGCTTTTCCAAAGTTGTTCAAATGTTGGAGTCGCCTATCAATCTAACAGGATACATTTTTTTTTTTAATGGCATCTCGCAGTCCAACCTGAGGGGTTGTCGACTGTTTAACCGGCCTTTCCTGTGTATGCCTCAATAAATTAAGGCCTCCAGGCAGGCATAAATCAAACTTAAAAACTAAGCGACTACACGCTAAGGGCACCCCCTGTGGGGTACGGACCTCGGCTTAGGGCGTCGCTGGGAGAGGGCAGCAAGGGACAGGCTGGATCGGAATTATTATTATTTTTTGGGGACGAATTTAAGACTACAGGCTCAGCGGCGCGGGCTGGCTCGAACAAGGGTCGGGGCGGAAACCTAACCGGATACAGCTGAATATCAGCATTTTATATGGAGCGACTGCCTATCTGAACTCCACATCCCAGTTACTGAGTAACATGGTAACCCTTGGTATGAGTGTTTGTCAGACTTTTGGGCTTCTGACCACCCGTATTGACTATCAAAGATCTACGAATGACTGTCGGGACAAATCGTCTAACGTGCTTTCCGACGCATGGAGGAGTCAGTTGTAATGGATGGTCACCCATCCGCGAACCGACCATGGCAAACTTAGCCCATGCGGCTGTTACAATTTAGCCACGAGCCCCTCAGTAAATGTAAGACTAATGTCCCAATTTCTCAATGAATGAAAGAAAAATGAATGAATAACGGTGAAGAAAAACAACGTGAGGAAACCTGAGGAGCGATTCTCGTAATTTTAAGAACGTACACAGTCTGATCTCAGTCTCAATCTGTCAAAACATACTTCTCATTTCATAACATTTTGATAAGTTTTTGACATTTGGTCGTCGCCGAGATGAGACTGTGACTAGATTTTGAACGTTTGAAATTACGAGAATTCGCCTTCAGGTTTTTCAATGATCCAACTCCACCTTGACACGTAGTGAGCAGGCGTGATTGCTCACGTCATTGCTCGTGCCTTCTATGTATGTGAAAGAGAGAAGTTTATGCCATGCAAGATCAGCCTACAATGTTTCCACAGCTGAGACCCGCATCAGAGAGTAGTAATCCACCACGCGGGCACAGTGCGGGTTCGTGGATGTCTCATATCTCCAAAATTTGGACCCAGGACATGCCGGTTTCCTCACGATGTTTTCCTTCATCGGTTGGACAGCAGTCTTTGACATGAAGTGACTGAACTCAAGGCTAGTATTAAAATCATTAGAAAAACTACGATTGGTAAGCGTTACGGCCCATCTTTGGACATACGAATCGTGCAGTAAACAATTTCTAATACCTAATAGTTGAATGAAATATACGCAGAATATAGA
Source organism: Mesoligia furuncula (assembly GCA_916614155.1). Classification (NCBI taxonomy): domain Eukaryota; kingdom Metazoa; phylum Arthropoda; class Insecta; order Lepidoptera; family Noctuidae; genus Mesoligia; species Mesoligia furuncula. The sequence goes on from OU744799.1 coordinate 31,320,251, forward strand.
TAGTAGAGCGCCCATGAAATGCATATCGTAGCTACAGATGGTGATAACTAAAAACAGCACACACAATCTAAACCACAAATAAGTTCATATCAACATGCTCAAACATCATTAAACACAAAGCTACGACAACGCGATCCCGATACCAACATTATAGTAATTCTTAAAAATAGCCCAAGCGACGTAGGAGTCGTTGCTGACGGTACTTTTCTATATAAATAACTTTATTTATAAAACATCCACGTCTTTAAGTAGATACAAATTCGACTGGACGTGTGCAATGGGATTATGATGTCGCATGCAAACAAATTTATGCTCTGTTTCGTATGTTTTAGGTGTTTTATTCGGTTGAAATATTTGTTCTACAGCGGGATGTGTGGATCTCCTAATGGGGTGATCAAATATAATTGGTGATAAATTTAGTTTGACTGCTGGTATAACAGTTAATTCTAATATGCTATGTTATGTTGTAATTAGATATAAGGGATCAGCATTCAAAAAGGTGTGTAGCTACATAGTTTTATTACGGCAGATCAGTAAAATATACACTAGAGTGAACCCTGTGGAAGCTTTAGTTTCCAGTACTTATTAATGAAGAATTTTAATAGCAATCTCCATAAAACTACGAAGTTCCATTGCTTTTTCATTAGCTATGGCTCTAAGCTTTGTTATACCATTACCACGGTGTTTAAAACTCTATAACGTAACTATTGCTGGCACTAAACCGAAAACTAACCCGAAATCAAAGTTTACGGCAAAAACGTATATTTAACGAGTAGTGGGGCATATCTTCATGACTATTTATTGGTGCGGCGCTGTTGTAAACGCCTACAGGACTATATCGTTGAGGTTTATAACTTATAGTAAAAGATGAAAGGCTTTTTTTTTGTAATTAACTCGAATTATTACTCGAAAAAAGATCAATACATCTATTACAACCTACTTTTTTGGGTTAGTATCATCAGCCTGCAGCAGTCCACTGCGGGACATATGAATCGAACTGAATAACTTGCAATTGGAGAAATTGCACGCTATTCAGCACGATTCTCGGAAACTTCCAACCAGCTCCCAGCCACCGTGCAAAGATCGTCGCTCCTCTTTTTGGGCTAAGTACAATTTTCTAAGCTTCCAGCCATTATGTAAGTCTGTGTTAATCACTTCATAATGTGTTTTACCTGAAGATAATCTAAAGTCCCCGTCACGAGAAGCTATAAATTTTGAACTAAATAAAGAACTTCTACTAAGTTACGTAGCGACAATTCAATCAACAACAAATAATCCCAAATTCAATCAACTCAAAGTAACTATGTAATACGAAACTAACGACCAATTTCACTTGGTCGGGTTATATTTTAGCGATTTATAGCGCTGTCGTCTAATGTTTTATGGTACTGGAACACGTCTGACTCATGGAATGTAAATATTTGGGCCGCCATTTTTAAGTAAGTTCACGCTGACGCTGTCAATGCTGCTGCCGGAATCGTCATATAGTCTTTGGAATCGTCTGACGACAGTAATTAGATGTATGTGTTAACATAATTATATCCCTATATAAAAATAAAAATCATAACAAAACTGTTTTTTTATTTCCAAAATCCAAAGATCCAAAGGTTGCGAACCCTTGAATGTATGTTTACAAAATTTATAGCTTCTCGTGACGGGGACTTTAGGATCTCAGTCCCCTCAAAATATTTACATTTCAAAAGCTACCTACAGCATATTCTTAGCCAGGAATGAAAAAAATGTTAGCTTCCAGAAGACTGTGGGTTGAAACTCGTAGGCGGAACATTCCCCCGTTGCATTACATTATCGAATATAATTTGTTAGCGGCTTCAAGCGCCACATTATTTATTTTCAGCGCTTACCTTAGCCTACCGCATCAAAATATGAATAATAGAGCTTCCAATTGTACCACGTCTCTTAATACAAGATACCTTTGCCAGATACAAATGACCTTTCAGACCTTTTGGCAAATTCTTAATAGAACACTCGTGAAGTCATGATAAACAGTGTGAGAGGTTCTTAGAAGTCTCTCATTCATAGCCTCAGATTCGCATATAGGTCAGTCAAAAATAGCAAATAACACGTGACAAATATTACTCAAACATTGTCGAAATCTTGGAACGCCACAGCTGACTTATAGCAGTCACAAAATGTATAACAAGCAAGCCAAATATTCGGTGAAAAGGCTTCTAGTTTCTCCTTATTTTTTGGCCAAGTGAATGGATGAAATTGGATTATACGGATCATGTACGGATCGGAAATGGCTTTCATTTTTGCATTATAACAAACGATCCTACGTTCGATCTAACACTTTCCGTATATCTATTTCAAAAATAAAAGTTCTATCTTAGTAGTAAGAGGTATTAGCATCATTATCAAGAAGAAAGAAAACCATTCACATCTTCAAACAGAAATCTGGCACTATTGTAATTTTCAAGTGAATTTAATTGATTAAAAATTGCTACCAAATTAGTGCGTACGTTACGTTGAATACGTTGATTACATTGGTTACTTTCATCAACGATGATGGTTAGATTCTTTTGGAAAAAATATTTCTTCTGGCAACTCTAATAAAATAGGTCTGTACGCTAATGTTTCTCTTTAAACTAATATCTACAACCCACATTCATAATATTATATGTCAAGAGTACTGAAATAGAACTAACCAGCCACAATGTGCCACAGCTTGTGCTGGATTTTGGCACTAATTTACTCGCCCCCGTTGTTAACTAACAATGGTTAGCTAATGGTCTTAAAAGCTTACTATTAACCTGAAAGCATTGTCTCTCATAAACATTCCAGAAAGCATCGCTGTAACAGAATTAGTTTTTAGTATGATTCATGTTGGATGCATTAGAATATGTCAGCTAAACGGTGTGACATCGGACAGAAATTGCAGTGTAAAGTCGGAGGTGAACACATTTCCTAAGCCATGTCTACATAATATTATCTAAGAGGCAATAAAAACTTATCGCGCGTATAAATCCGCAGACAAAGACCAATTTATACCAGACGACGAAGACAAACAAAAAATTACATAGACATAGAATAGCTAGAAATATCTTACGATAGGTAAAACATGCAGTAATAGATATGAGATGAAGGAAAATAACGAGTCGTGCATCGACCTCGAATTTTCTGACACTTTCCACATATCTAATACACGATTAACTGATGACGTCAGCGGGATCAGAGCGGGGGCGGATGACGATAGGACCAGACTCAAATCAGCTGTAAGAGATGGTGAGACCGATATATTTGAAGGCAAATTGCGCATGTGTATAATTTATGATGATATCCACGAATTTATAACAAATGATACCGGTGGTAACAGAATTCGGCTTAAAGACTGTTGAAAAGAGTTCAGCGAAATATGAGGCACAGTCGGTAAAGTGCTGTCAATTTGCAGAATAATAAATTAAACTAATTTTGCGTTATTTATTGTTCTTTTAATTGTTGCTGACGAAGAAGATGAAGAACTAAAAGCATTAAAACCGAAAACGTAAGAAAAGATCAGAAAAAATGTCCCCGACAAAGACGAAAACAGACGCAAATGAAAAGTGGCTGGCACGAAAAATAATGAATTGCATTGTACCTGCTTACTAAACATCCAATTTTTCATTCTAAAAGAATTATCATCTACGATAGTTTAAATGAAAATTTGTAAGCTTTGAATGAAGTTATCTAGGAGAAGACGAGCTGGCTGTTGGCCAGGCGACAGAGGGTAGCGCAGCGTTTAAAATTGGGGGGCGCCGGCGCCGTCGCTCCGGCCAGACAGGGAAGTAATTCAAATGCCCTACCACTTAAAATTGAGCAATAAAATTTTAAAAAGTTTTGTCATCTTTGGGAAAAATAAACTAAATATTGAAGATCATAAAATCTAGCCGAATAAATTTTGATTATTCGAATCGAACCTACCAATAGTAGCAGACAGTCGTGATGCTGGGAAGTTTAAACCGCACTAAATAAAGCCTTGAAAATATATGAAAGTGCTAAATCTTTATTAGTCTATGTCGAAAAGTTTTGCAAACACTTTGTAAGTTTTAGTAGGGAAACTAAAATCGTTTGAATCTAGCTCAAAGTTACCCACGTTTTTAACACGAAGCAATGCCCAAAGTGTTCTAGATTAACTTTTATTTATTTCGACTGATGATGCAACTTCGGATCTATATTAATTCCGCTGGCATAAAGATCTTTATCTTACCTGATTACATCTAATCTAGTGACATCTCTGGCTAGCCAAACCTAACCCCGTTCAATCTGTCTGCTGATTTGTTTAACATCGTTTTTTTTGTAATGTAATTAATTAAAATCAAAGCAGGCTATCCCGTGGATTCATTTAAAGGGTAAAGTTAAACCACTTTATTTATAAACGTTGCTTAAAGTTAAGAGACGTTTAAACGTCAAAAATGTATGTTTAAACAGTCGCTAATCAGTACTTTACTTTAAACAATGGTTATAAAAAACCCCTATAGTATTTACTGACTTCTATAACCAATTTAAATAACATTTAACTATTGATAGCACCCCACTACTAAGTTACAAGCTAATGGAGCTTTTACAGGAAAGTTTTCGCCCAAATCAAAATATTAAATCCAAGTCCATCCCCTGAAATAATCCAAATTATTCGGCGCTCATCAACATTCTGGCACACATCCGTTAATTAAGCACAACATGTGATTATGAATCAGTTCTCTGAACCACTGATGATTAATGTTCAGCCTTCCGACTGCACTTCAGTTAAAAATAACGCATGAACGCGATGAAAGAGCCCGCCAATGTCATTGTTATATCAGACGATGCTCGTTTTGTAGATGATATAAAAATTAAAAAGAACATGTCACGAGAAACACTCAAAGAACGTTAAGTGCCAAATGTGAAACGCAATCAAGCTTGTTCTGATGGTGACATCAAAGTCAAACTATTGTTTACAGAAGATGATATAATTAGAAATGGAGGTAAGCTAAATGAAACAAGCTGTTATCACAATTAAAGTTAATATAATCTGTGACGAGGAAAATCCCAAGAACGTTAAGTGCCATATGTGAATGCAATCAAGCTTGTTCTGGAGGTGACATCAAACGAGTGTATGAATACAAAGATCGAAACAATTACAATTTGAGGTGAGCTAAATGAAAGTCATGAATGTCAAACAAAATTAGGAATGATCACAGAAGTGACGAGAACAGTAATAAATCAGTAGTTACTAAGGTTGTGTCACAACGTTGTCGCAATGTTCTTTACATTGCTGGAATAATCAACTTCTGGAGACATCAAGTGAAAACTGTGTCTAAGGTTTTACTTTGCGAGAGAGGAAACCAAATATTGGCTCATTACCGAATAAACCATCAAGACATCCGAGTCATAAACACATTTAATCCCAAATAGAAGAACACAACGTCCGATAGCGACCTTGCCAACCCACCAAAAGTAGACCAACTCCAAACGATAAGAAAATTAGAATAGACATGTCGTAACACGGGAAGCGTTCGTCATTCGCCTACCGATCCGGCAAGGTGGATGATCTCACAGGTTCACTGCTACATGCATGTGCACGTTACATTAGGTATGTTTGTTTTGGCGACCAAACTGATTCTTTAAACGATCATAAAACAATAAGAGATGCGGATGAAGTGACGACGAAGATGTAAATGGGTTGGAAATTATTGTGTGTTTTTAGAAGAGTATCCTGTTTAATTATTGTATGGTAGTTATGTAATAGTAATAACAGTTGAATAAACTGCTTGTCATTTCTTGCTAGAGTGCCAACTGAATATAACAACTCCTTTGATATTTGTAGAATTGGACAAGCAATATATCTGTTAGAATATGGACGTCCGTCGTGATATTTCATATAGTTACATGCACTTAAAAACAGAGCCTACCAATATAACAATATTGGCTAAATTAAGACTACACGGAGCAAAATATAGGGTTAAACGACATAAATACAGAAAAAAAATTAGGTTTTCAAGCTAAAAAAATACTATTAGAAGCAGACTATGACCTATATAGACGTTATGTTTAAGTTATCAGTAATGACGGAGACGATACAAATGAGTATAGACATTAGTTTCGTAAGATTCATAATGTCCATCCAGCAATATGACTCCAGACAAAATATTAAACAATCTACGTGTAAACGAAACAGTGCGTTACCCGCAACTGACGCATTCTACAAACCATGAGGAAACTAAAAGTATTTCACATTTAGTGAAGCTGCATCATGATTGACAGTAACACACATGCCCCCAATAGTGATTGACGCGGTGTCCATGCATACACCGCCCCACAAATTATCGTTTTTGGCATACCACCAAGCTCTAACTTCTGTAGCTAACAGATAGTTATAGAGGAGTAGCCACTAGCGAGTTAGATCTGTGTGCTCCATACGTGTTAGTGTCATCAAATATTTATTATCTAAGTCTCGGTTTATATTTGAGCTTTTTTGGGATATTTGTGAATGCAAGAATAGCTCAATTCCAAGAGCCCTAACCTTGCTGAATGACTTACATTTTTAGTATTCTCATACAGTTCGTGCCAATACGAAAGAAGAAGTGTTTGTAAGCGCACCTAAGATTAAGCCTACAAGATGAAGGCCTTATTATGTAGATATTTAGAATAAGAAATAATGGTATTTTAATAACTAAAACAAATGCATAAACTTGACAATAATTTGACTTTTAAATGCTGACGTACTACCATTATTGAAGCACAAACAATATACAAAAAACAAATAAACATTAATCAACCTTAAAACAATGGGGAAAAGGAACATATCCTCGCACATAGCGTGACTACCACCAATAAACGAAGAAATTCGATAATGTACTGATACGGGAAGCTATAACCAGGTAAAGTGAATTGGTCGTAGATAAAAGTATGCAATTGGTATTACTAAAAACTACCACAGTGAATTTCAAATGCCATGAACTAAAGATTGCTTTCCTATACGATGCTATGATGATAAAGAATAAAACATAATTTCAGTAATAAAATCTAAGTGAACCTATGAAATAATACGAAAGTACTATGAAGGGAAATGCATATATTTTAATAAGTGATTCTGCTTATACGAATTTCGGATCAGTCCATGTGGTAACATTTGTGGGGGTCTATGTCCTGCAGCGGACGTTTTTCGGCTGAAATGATGATGGAAGACGAAATTTGAAGATCGGCAATCATTGATTCTATTTTCATCAACAAGAGACCCACCAATTCTGTTGAGAAGCAACAAACCATAAAGCTTTATTTAGTACTATAAAACCGCACTCAGAAACAACTAGAGCAAGGTAAAATATCGTCAACATAAACTACAATATTCAATAACTTAGACCTTCGCTTTTCCACGTCATCACACATTATCTTGGCCATGAGAAGCCATCAAGAGTTCCCTATCGCGGGTAGGTGGTGGGTGTAGTGACGTAGATGGAAGGTAATCTGTGAGTATTCAATTTTCCACATGACCGCCCAACGAGACGTGTTGGCGAAACATTAATGGCGCTTACGTGGAAGAAAATGTTATGATAAAAATTTTGCCATTAAATATTTTCTTGTTAGTGTATTGTGCATCGGTTAATTTTGTTTTTAACCGACTTCTAAAAAAGGTTCTCAATTCGGATGTTTGTTTTTTTTATGTTTGTTCGCGCATAACTCCGTCGGTTGCCAACTGATTTGAAAAATTATTTTTTTGTTGGAAAGGGTATACTTCCCAAACGGTCCCATGAAAATTTTACATACTCTGCATTGCGTTTTTTGTTCGCGCATAACTCCGTCATTTACGAACCGATTTGGAAAATTCTTTTTTTAAAGTAACTTGAGCATTTGCTCTCGGAAATCTTCATTTGGTAAAGTGGAGCTGATGATAAAGACCACAAACGGCCATCGGAACTACTCCATGACAAATATTTCACGCGATTCGATTACTTTAATATGGTTGCTTAGCAATTTATGCTCGTTACAATGCGTATGGTGAAATGGAGCTGATGGTGACTTCTCAATCAGGTCGTTCTCCTGGTCCTTATTAGGGGAACTCCTCAACAATTTACGTCCCTGCATCGGGTAAAGCAATATTTTGTAAAAGGTGATGAGCAGTTGACATTAGGCTATTGTAACTTAAATAAATTACAAACTGACCCACTAAAAAGTGAAAAATAAAAACTTTTTTACAAAAAAAAATCAACTGACTTCCAAAAAACACTATAAAGTGAAAAATAACTTTAATTTCGGAAGTCGGTGTCTTTGGATTTGTATTTTAGTTTTTGCCACCGACTCCCCAAATTAAAGTTATTGAATTGAAGAAGACGTAAAATAATGAGGTTCCAAAAAAACATATCTCAAAATTAAACAATTTTTACAATTCCAAATAACATAAGTTCCTATAAACAGGATGAAATTGAATAAGTGCGACAAACTAAAATATCTAATTCAGCGTGCTATAAAGTAAATTTAGAGCAAAATTTAATTTTTATTTTTATGCACATACGTACGCATAGGCGAGCGATTTATAACGTCGTCGTCGCGCGCTCTTTTTTTCGTAGGAACGGTCAAAATTAGGCAAATACCTCTAGTTCAACACGTTGCCAACTTGCTTCATGGTTTGCACTCAGCGATGAATGGGTTGCTTATTGGGCGCGCGCTAAAATTTATACTTTAATATTGTTATGTTCTGAAGATTTTGAAAAAAAAATACTACTACAACTTGAAGGCAATAACTTAGTTTGCACTATTTAAGACGAGAGTTACACGATTTTTTTTTTTTCAAGAATTTTGATTTGTGAAATTACAATTTATTATGATTATGTAACAGTTACTGCACCTTCTGTTTCAATTTGTCGCCATTTTTCAATTTCATCCTGTATAGTGTAAGCCTACAAGCAAAATACTAATCAAGAGTGAATCGTCGTTTCAGCCGATAGACGTCCACTGCTGGACATAGGCCTCCCCCAATTTTGGGGGGGGGGGTTTGCCGTAATCGCCACGCTTGGCAGGCGGGTTGGCGATCGCAGTATGGTATGATGGTGGAATAAATAGAGAACGCTGCTGCCCATTCCCCGGTTCTTACCGGAGAATGGGCAGCAGCGTCCCCTTAGTCCTTAGTCGCCTTTTACGACACCCACGAGAAGTAAGGGATCAAGAGTGAATACCCAAACACAAATTTCAAATTTCCTTAAAAATACCGAATTAAACCTCAACATGACATCTAAATCTGCCATCAGAAATTGGACCCATAATTTGACTTCTTAACGATACAGTATCAGGCCAAATTAAGCCAAAATCTCTTCCATTTCTCAAAAAATAATCACGCTATAAAAAGGCCTGTCACCACCTCAACGAGTAATGTACGACTAACGTTATTGAACCTGATCAAGCAGTAAATATAGCACAATCTGTTTGTTTATGTTCTGCTTGCAATTTGTTGCAAACCTGCAATTTGGCAGCAACCGGCGACATTTTTGCGATGTGATGAAATCTAGAAAAACGTAAGAGAAAGACGAACGGAAATTGCAACGGATTGCTGTTTGTTTTTCTTCTTTTATTTGCATATTCAACTTCAGTTGCATTTGCAAAGTCAAAACAGTTCAAAATACTATTAATCTTACCAGTTTTATAGAGCGTTACAGAATTTATATTTTCTTCAGTCAGCACACGATCTGTGTGGTAGATTACTGCCCACTCTCTCTTACAGAGGGGCCACCTGAGTACCGTGGGCACTCTAAAGGCCGTTTATGGATCCTTTCGCCAATAATTAAAATATGGAAAGTATAAAGCTCGCTATTAATGAAATCCTACCTACCCTGGGGCCACATAAAACTTGCAAAGCCATTTTTTATTATTTTAAAACTTTCAGTTTGACGAACGCATCACGAAACATTTCAGGATCACGATCTAACATTCCAGATTCCCAGACCAGACCAGACGTTACGAAGCTTTGAATCACACGCTCTCGAATATTGATATTGTTCCAAAATTAGGAGCTAGTTCTAAAATTATTCGCCCCATACGTAACAACTGCATGACCCACCTGTGTTCGAGAAACGATAAAACTGACTGACGTCTTAGGAAATCGATTGGAAATAGGAACCGGGACCTGACGTGGGATTTGTAATATAACAAGTGTACCGGTTTCACCTTTTTTTTTTTTATTTGGAACTATCGGTTCAGTGTCGAGAGTTGAACATTCTACAGGGCCCTTTTACTTAAGCGTTACATTTAGGTATCTCCTAGTGTTAGTGAAAACAGGCATTCAAATCTCTTTCGCATTAACATTATAAACGGTGGTTTGTTTGAAGTCACGCACTGAACAACCTATTGAATTTTAAAGCCGTAATAAAGTTTGTAAGAGCCTAAAATTACCGATAAAACAAGCGATTTTCCACAGATAGGTTTCTGTTTAATGAAATCTATAAGCAGCTTGGTCATGAATACACAGTCTTAAACTGGTCGTTTCAGCGAGAGATGCCTGTCTATGCTCAATATTAGAAAGAGGTATTTGTTAGTTTGTATGTAGGGGAAATATCCTCGCACAGTGTGATAAGATTCCGGTTTTTGCGTCATCATAAAACATGATACACATATAATAGAAAGTATCAGCTATTTTTTGATGTAGGAATGACCACCTACTACGGCGGTTTAGATGAATAAAAAAATGAAAACGAAAAATGAGAAAAAATAACATATCTCTCGACCCATTCATATTAAAGCAACAGGAATTGGTAGAGCGGTCGACTATTGTACCTTTTTTCGATAGAATAAATAAATTCTGGAATAAGTACTTCCATTAAATTATAATGATTTTTTTTCATTTTTGAAGAGTCGGATATTACGAAACTTTGACATTTAAAAAAAAAAGTACATGTCTTAGCGAACCCGGAGTTTTACTCTAATCATCGGAATTGTAGACTCTATCGATTAACTCAATAAAAACATGATGACACAAAAACCGGGATCTTAACACACTGTGCCTCGGAACTACTGATGCGATTTAGAAAACTTTTACTAATGCTGCAGTATTGCCAAGTTTCATAGGATATATATTATGTTAAAACTAGCTTCTGCCCGCGACTTCATCCGCGTGAAATTTTTTGTTCCCCCGACTCACCCCGTCGCACCTCATCGCCTGCTCGCGCTATTGCTTCGTTTTTGCTAAGCGTTCTTTCTGACTTTTTTTCTTTTCGCTCGGCTCCTAAGGGTCATAGCGTGATGTTAAATAACCTATAGCCTTCCTTAAGAATTGGGCTATCATATACAAAAATATTTTTTCAAATCCGACTGGTAGTTCCTGAGATTACCCCCTACATACAAACTTACAAATTTTACCTCTTTATAATATTAGTCAAGAAATTTCATGCGGACGAAACTAGGTCCAAACAAAAACAATTATTTCTGTATACCCGAATATACACACATCAAAAGTGTCTAGGGATCAAGCATTTTTATGCGGATTTCTTGAGATTGAGATGTGGCTTTGTAATAAATTTATGATTTTATAAATTTATATGGATCCTTTTTGGTGCATTTCATAATTTGAATCAGGAACTGTGAATCAAATTCGAGTAAAAGATGAAAATCAGCTGTCAATATTTTCCCTATAAAAACATACAACGCATTGAAGACATTATTAGTGCTACTGTTTCCCTACTACTGATTAAAACCAACGTTATTATGGAGCGGCGACGTCATTTAAGCAGGGAAGAAATGCTCAGAGCCGTGGGAATGATAGAAGCTGGTTCCCGGCAACGTACTGTGGCTTTAGCTCTGAATACAAGTCAGAGTGTTATCAGTCGACTTTGGACACGTTACCGAAGCACTGGTACCGTGGCTGAGCGCCATGGAGGACGGTATCGCTGCACCACACGGAGACAAGACCGATACATTCAAATCTTAACTCGAAGAGCTCCAACAATAACCGCCATGATGTTAGCCGTGAGGCTTCATCACTCTTCAGGGAACTTAATTAGCGACCAAACAGTCAGAAACCGCTTGCATGAAGTGAACCTTCATTCCCGAAGACCGCTACGGGTACCACCTATAGCAATGCACAATCGTAGGATTCGATATCAATGGGCTCTTGAACACAGAAATTGGGCAGAAGAACAATGGCGTTTCGTGTGCTTTTCTGATGAGTCTCGTTTTGGTATGAGACCGGATACAAGACGTATACGACACTGGAGAACCCCTGGACGCCAACAGCGATTAAAATCCTGCCAGGAAGTCCATCCTTATAGTGGTGGAACCATTATGGTATGGGCGGGTATTTGGATCGGCGGAAGAACTGAGTTGATTTGGATCAGAGGCAACCTCAACGCTCAAATTTATGCTGAGACGATTGTATCAGACGTCATCGTTCCTCTACAAGTGCAAATCGGTCCCTTATTTCAGTTAATGCATGATAATGCACGACCGCACACCGCAAGAGTTGTAAGACAGACTCTCGCCGCAGCTAACATCAATGTCCTGCCCTGGCCTGCTCAGTCGCCAGACTTGAACCCGATTGAGCATGCATGGGATATGCTACAGAGAAGAGCTCTGCCGAATATGGAGGGTATCCAGTCGCAAGAAGACCTTTTTTTGTTGTTGCAACGAACATGGGCGGCCATTCCACAGCGTGATTTGGATGAACTCATTTTGAGTATGCCAAACCGATGTTCTTGTGTTGTTAGTGTTCGCGGTAGAAACACGGATTATTAATTGTTTAAGTTACCCAATAAAATTTTAAAGAAAACTGTTATTTCAGTCTTTTTTTCGAACTTTTGTGTTAGTGGTTCAAATGTCAAAAATCCCTTTATTAGGAAAATGGCAAATTTCTTTATTAATGCAAAGGTGACTTGGTTTATCGTTACTGTGACAAACGAAAACACTTTATTTGATGAATCCTTAAAGAAAATTTTAATTAATATCAATCAGGAGAAAAGTTATTGCAAAAATATATGTTGACTAGCTTCTGCCCGCGACTTCGTCCGCGTGAAATTCGTACTTTCCTCGTATTATTTCGAAAATGTATGTTTATGATTTTTATCATGTACGGTATTTAGATATAAATAAATGAAATATTGCCAAGTTTCTAATTTATTAACCAAATGAATAAGATTTTTCATATAAACTGTATCCCCTCTTTCTATCCCCATAGGGGTGGAATTTCGAAACATAATCTAGATTATTTATACCAATTTTCCAGTTAATCAAGCCTCGTAATAAAATTCTGCCCTGTGAAATTAACTACCCCTTTTCACCCCATTAGCGGTAGATTTTCGAAAAACCCTGAACCACTTTATTATTTATTTTGGTCTTAGATAGGTACTGAGTTTCGAGTTAATTGGACCGCGCATTAAAATTTTTCCATACTAAATTTGACACCCCAATCTCCCCTTTGGGTTAGTTTAGAATTCCAAAAAAATTCGAACTTTATAATTATTTGTGCCAAGTTTCAAGTCCAAATTTATTTGTACCGTTTTTTTTTAAGTTTATCAAGGCACTCATTAAAATTCCCTTATAAATCGAATTACCACTTTTTGTCTCGTCAGGGGTCAATAATTTTCGAAAACCCCATACACTTACTATTGATTCTTCATCTGCCTAGCCTTTTCCCAACTATGTTGAGGTCGGCTTCCAGTCCAACGGGATGCAGCTGAGTACCAGTATTTTACATGGAGCGACTGCCTATCTGACCTCCACAACCCAAATACGATACCCCTTGATAAGACTGGTTGTCAAACTTTCGGGCTTCTGACCACCCCTAGCGACTGTCAAAGATCCACGAATGACAGCCGGGACCAACGGCTTAGCGTGCTTTCCGAGGCACGGAGAGGTCACGGTATGTAAAGATGGACACCCATCCACGGACCAACCGCGGCAAGCGTAGCCTGCGTAACCTGATCGATCGATCTGTGCGGCTGTAATTATTGATTATTTTCTGTCAAAAGTATTAATACTGAGTTTCGAGTAAATTGGACCGCGCGTTAAAATTCTTCCACACAAACTTTAACACCCCAACACAAGGGGTGTTGGGGTATTTTGATAAACGAATAATGATAAACTTTATTACTTGCTTAGGCAAGTATTCTTGCCAAGTTTATTAACCAAATGAATAAGATTTTTCTTATAAACTGTATCCCCGTTTTTCATCCCCACAGGGTTGGAATTTCGTAAAATTGTTTCGAATGTGTTCATTACTCGACTCAAAGATTGTTTATACCTATTTTCGAGTTAATCAAGCCACACAGTAGTCTTCCCCTATAAAATTAACTTTTCACCCCGTCAGGGGTAAATTTTCGAAAAACGATGATACACGTTATTCTTTATTTAAAAAAAAATACTGAGATACTGTTTATAAATACTGAGTTTCGAGTTAATCGGACCACGCGTTAAAATTCTTCCATACAAACTTTGACACCTCCCAATCCCCCTTCAGGGGTAGTTTAGAAAAAAAGCCAAACTTCATAATTTATTTAGATAAGTATTCATGCCAAGTTTCATGGATATTAACTCAAGGAATAAGATTTTTCATACAAACAAAATCCCCTCTTTTCACCCCTTAAAGGTTAAATTTCCAAAAACCCCTTCTTAGTGGATATCTACTCTTCACAAAGAACACACCCTCCAAAATTAATTTCTCTACCCAGCGGTACCGACCAGCGTTTTAGGCTGTGCGTTGTTGATATATCAGTCAGTCAGGACAAAATTTCCTCCCCCTTTTCACCCCCTTAATGGATGAAATTCTAACAACACCATTGTGTTAGCTTCCAATCATAAGCCTAGATAATAAATTTAGTGATTTTTACGTCGAAAATTAATGATTTTCTATACGCAACTTCATCCCCCTTTTTAACCCTTCGGGGGTGGAATTATCAAAAACGCTGAGACACGTATAAATTAATTTTCAATTGTCAGCCTAAATACAAAATTAGAAGATCCTAACTTCAAAACTGTCGGACTTTCATATAAACTTCCATCCCCTATTTTAACCCTTTAGGGGTTGAATTCCCAAAAATCCTTTCTTAGTGGATACTTACTCTTCACAAAGAACACACTTTCTAAGTTTCAAGTCTCTAGGTCCAGCGGTTTGGGCTGTGCGTTGATATATCAGTCAGTCAGTCAATCAGTCAGTCAGGACTTTGAATTTTATATATATAGATCCCTAGACACTTTTGATGTTTGTATTTATAAACTGCGTTATTTAAAACTAATTTCTCATCAGTCATGAAGTAACGGTATTATGGTAATGACGGTCATGTCACAAAACATGATGCGTCATCTTTTCATTTAAGTTTAAAGATGCATAAAGTTAGTAAGTACCTCATAAAACTAGTAACGGTAGACGGAATTACCCTGCACGTTGGTCTTAAAAATAACTGAATTGTAATCACACAGATTCAATACCAAAAATAATGTAAGTGTTAAAAGACCATGACCCAATATAATATTTTTTATCGTGATTTTTTTGTGTAGCAACGTTACCTTATTTTTGTTAGGTTCTGTTCGAATTCGTTTGTTTGGACATCTGCCATTCTTTTTTGTTTATTTGAATCGGAAATGATCCGAGAAGAAAGTTTTCCAGGAGTTCCTGCTGACTTTCAAACCCGAAAATAATTTGTGAGAAAGATTAACCAGACGTTAGCAGTAATTACAATTAACATCACTGACTTTTATACGCTATATTATTTTATTGGCTTACTTGATTGAGGAACAGTATAAATTGTATAAATAAATAAGTATATAGCGTTCACTGCTACATCGAATGCGTAGAAAACTGTGAATGAGAAACAACAGTGTTGTTGATTGCTTACCTATTTTATCCTAAGAGACAATTCACGTAATTTCACGAACGTTCACAGTCTGATCTCAGTCTCAATCTGTCAAAAATACCTCTTATGTCTCATTTTTAACACGCTTTTATTAGGTCGACTTGTGTGTAACTAACTATGTAATGGAATCTAAGGTAACTAATTTAACCATCTTCCAAGGGTCGTAGCGTAATGAAAATTGGCAGCTGTATGTAGTTCTGATGACAATACAATAATATGGTACTGTCGAACTGATCTGATGATGGAGCCGGAAGATATGAACTGGAACTTCATGATGGAAAATCGTATCATAGCTGTTTTGGATTTCTTAGAAAAGTCTTGTAATGAACTTTGACCACATTTTTTGTTTTTACGTGCATTTATAAAAGCGTGTTTTTCTAGTGTTTTTTTAACTATTAATTTATTGACATCGATTGTCGCTGAGATGAGATTGCCACTAGATTTTGAACGTTGTTAATTACGGAAATTGGCCTTCAGATTTCTGTAAATATACCAATAGTACTGCGTGGTTAAATTTGATGAAAGACGAAAATCATTTTTGATAATCAATCTGTTTTCGACTTCAATTCGTTCATTAATAATCCTATAAATAATCCTTTATAATAATCCTATAGTTTGCCACTCACCTTGTAATAACTGAATAGTCGCCTGATACTCTGCTAACTTCTCGTCCACGTAGCCCTCTTGCGACTGCTGGGCAATGATCTCCGCCGTAGAAGGACCTCGTTCCTCTTCGTCCTCCTCATATATCATAGGTCGCGGCGGCGGAGGCGGCTCCAGAGGCACTCCCGCGTAATCGTACTCCCGAACCGGCTCGTAAGGCGACGAGTAATAGTACTCCGGACTTTGCCCCAATATCGGAGACATAGGATAAGGAGAGATGGAAAAATGAGAACTAGGTGAGGGAGAATGCTGTCGTAAATTGTGAGGGGAGTGTAAAGGTCGAAATGGCTTTGGGGATGGTTGAACTGGAGGTGGGGTCACAATAGCTGTGGAGTGCCTGGGTCCTGAGATGAGTGGGGGTGGGCTCGGGGCCCATGGTGAGGGGGGACGGTAGTTGAGGGGGGAGGCGGGGCCCGGGGGCCGCGCGCGACCGCGTCCTGGCGGCTGGGACATCTCGCGGATTGATTCACGTCAACCCGGTGTCACGCCACCATGTGCATCGCTGTAACAATAGAAAAGAACTGTTAAGATAGGATTCAAGCTTCTGTAACTTTTTTCCCAACTCTTCAAAGAGGAAGCGAAGGCATTCCATAAATTACAATTCCATTCCAAACAAGAAAACACATTAAAATTCTAAATACCGCCACGTAAAGGGTTCAGTAGATATCTATTCCTGTTCGTTTTCTCCAGTCTATTTTGAGGTGTTCAGAAGGGGTTACGACCCATATTTACACCGCTATATACAATACGCACGAAACAGATGCCCCGATACTTTTATTATGTACAAATGGCTTCTTAAGTGTATTTATTGAATCGTGATAATGTTGGAATGTCTGTGCATTGAAGGGTTCGAAACCGCTGAGAGAATTTAGGGAGCATCAGCTCATCTCATCTCATCTCTTGCCAAATGTTATACAAGGCTTGGAGGAGAAAAACAAAGTAACATGTGTCAGTGGCAACCAACCGATTATGATTTAAAGTTAAGGCTCGCGAGCACATTCGCAAGAAGCTGGCAGTATTTATTTATTTATTTATTTAAACATTTCGCACAAAAAGGTACAAAGGCGGACTTAATGCCTTAGGCATTCTCTACCAGTCAACCAAGGGTGGTGAAGAGATTGGATGGCAGGTGCTTTGGTTGAGAGGAACAATGATTAAAAAAAATTAAAACTAAGTACACAAATACATAAATAGGTTATATACACATATATACTATTGACTATAATACATACTTATAATATATATATATACATACAAATTCAAGGGAGAGAGGTGTTGAGATGACTCTACGCTATTTGTTTTGAAAATAACTCTGCAATTTCCGCTTAAATGCATACCGACTGGTGGCCGTCCTGATATCAAGAGGAAGTGCATTCCAAAGAAGAATGGACTGAATATGAAAGGATGAATGAACAAAGTCAGAAGTATGAGAAGGACAGAGTAAGAGAAGATTGTTAGAAGAACGCAGATTCTTAGCGTGAGAAGAACATAGAAAGCACAGAGCGCAGCGCAGCGCAGTATCATCACAACGGTAATATTTTCTCATTGTTTGTCTTATTTCTTTTTAGTAAGTATATTCGTGTATTTATGTATATTTATTTATGCTTATATTTATATGTAATTAGGTATATATTATAATCATAGTTTTAATAGGTGTATCTTTATATTTAAAATATGTATTCCTCAATGTTCTTGATTGCACCTACCACTGTTAGTATCTGCATCACCCAAAGGTTGACTGGTAGAAAGTGCCTATGGCATTAAGTCCGCCTCTGTACATTTATGTGCTTGAAGTATTAAATAAATAAGTAAAAAACACAAACATATGTAAGTGTCCATCACTCAGTTTTTATGAAGTTAAAACTGGCTAGAACATCGAGGTGGATAACAAGACAATGGGCAGGTATTGCCTACAATCTTGCTTTTGTTTCACATGCCTCTTTCATTCGATTTTAAAACACATTTTTTATTAAACTCGTCGGTACTGACGCTAATTTTAAACATAATGAACAGTCGTTTCCTAATTCTGACTTATTTATGTGACTCGTTAATTTAGTGTCTACTAAACGAAACAGTAACATTAGGTGCGTTACAACTTCTCTATTTTTGAACATGAGTAGAAAAATCTGTGGTTACTCCGACACCACATGTTTTTAACCCCACCTTTACCTTTTCAAGCTGGCATGGGATTGATACATCGTGAGGAAACCGACATATACTAGAACCAAAAATTTGAACACATATGACATTTACCATCCCGCCCGCGCGGTGGATTACGGTCCACTAAGCCACTCCCTCTTACCGAGAGGAGGCCTGTGTCCCAGCAGTGGAATCATTATATTATGTACTCATGGGATTGTTAGGTCAAATCATAGATGATAAAAAGTAATTGGTACCTGCATATCAACGATGATAAACCCTACAGTAAATGGAAACGGAAAAACATAAATCATGACTTAGAGAGATAAACCAGACAGACCAATAGTGATAAACTGAAACCACATAGTAAAATAACTGTTCCAATTACATAATCAAAACTGCTTCAAGCAGTAAAATTAAAAAATAAATAAAATAGCCGAAAACTATCATCAATCTAATAAGATGGACGTATCAAATATAATATTTGCTAATTTATATAAATAGTCAACCCATAGGACCTTGACGTCGGCTGCACAGTGCAATGGTGATATTTTGAAAGACATAACTGTTAAATAAATTATATTGGACACAAGCCAATGTCAGGGGAATGAAAAAACTGTTTAGAAACAAGCAACGTAAGAAAACTAGAACAGTTTGTGTGAGAAATCTTTGGGGAGTCTAGACGTGGAACGCTTTTTGCATAGACAACCTGTTTCCAAGCTGATGAAAAAAGTGAGCGTTGGCTTCAGTCGGAAGCCAATATCAATTAAGAAAACACAAAGCAAGTACAGACGAGTTGGCTATGTGAAAAAGAAATCTTATGATAAAGATAATCATTTTTTTACTCAAAAATGAGTACAATTCATACAACACAAATTGTCAGCATGTAAGAGATGTTATAAGTAAAAATAAATCAGATCATCACGTTTACCTTAGACATGGCATGTAATGAAGGGTTCGATTCCCGCACGGAATAAATATTTGTATGACCTACAAGTAATTGTTCCTGGTCTGGCTGTTTGTGTATGTGAGTTTAAAATTTTAAATGTTTGTAAACGCACCCACAATACAGGAGTTTAAAAAAAATATCATGATTTCAGCCGAAAGACGTCCACTGCTGGACATAGGCCTCCCCTAAGCACCTCCACTTCGACCGGTCCTGTGCTTCCCGCATCCAACGGGTTCCTGCGGCCTTCACAAGGTCGTCGGTCCACCTTGTGGGAGGCCTTCCAATAACGCTACGTCTTCCGTACGCGGTCGCCACTCCAGAACCTCTCGGCCCCATCGGCCGTTCTGCGAGCAATGTGCCCTGCCCACTGCCACTTAAGTTCCGACTCGGCTGGGCAGCGTTCGGGAAGCTACGCAATATCTTCTCGTCCAACATACCGCAGTGTCTCAAAACGAAAGTCTTTGACCAGTGCGTGTTGCCAGTGATAACTTATGGCACTGAAACGTGGTCGCTCACAATGGGCCTTATAAGAAGGCTAAAAGTCACCCAAAGGGCAATGGAGAGGGCTATGCTTGGAGTTTACCCGCGTGATCGAATCAGGAATGAGGAGATCCGCAGGGGAACCAAGGTAACCGACATAGCCCGAAGAATTGCCAAAAAAAAATATAGATAATTAATTATGTTATTCCGAGGCTAATTATTTAAAATTTACTCATATAGCCGGGAACCCTAACAGGCTGCGAAGACCTAAAAACGACCTGTGCGGCTGTTATTATTTAGCCACGGGCCCCTAAAAAAAAATGTTAATGACCCCCTCTTCTTTTTTACGATTTGTCACTTCGAATTTCTTTTAACCATATATGTTGTGTATATTTTACCCGACTGCGTCATTACCCGACTGCGTCAGAAGGAGGCTTGTATAAAACATAACCCTCCTTCTGACGCAGTCGGGTAAAACCGACTGCGTCAGAAGGAGGGTTATGTTTTTCGAGTGTATCTATGTAGTATATTTCTTTGGCACGCTCTGTAGCCTAAACGGCTTGAACGATTTCGGCTTGAGAGGTGCCGTTAGATTCGCCTTAATTGTGAGATTGACATTGGGTATATCAAAATTGAAAAAAAAAATGGCCGATTTTTGGAGCAATATTATCTTCAAAAAAAAAATTTTTTTTCTCAAATCTATCGAGTGGGGTATCAAAATAAAGGGTTTTAAAAGTTTATTACAATAATCCTCCTTCTGACGCAGTAGGGTAAAAATATACACAACATATATGGTTAAAAGAAATTCGAAGTGACAAATCGTAAAAAAGAAGAGGGGGTCATTAACATTTTTTTGAGGGGCCCGTGGCTAAATAATAACAGCCGCACAGGTCGATCGATCAGGTTAAGCTACGCTTGCCGCGGTTGGTCTGTGGATGGGTGACCATCATTACATACCGTGACCCCTCCGTGCATCGGAAAGCACGTTAAGCCGTTGGTCCCGGCTGTCATTCGTGGATCTTTGACAGTCGTTACGGGTAGTCAGAAGCCCGAAAGTCTGACAACCAGTCTTACCAAGGGGTATCGTATTACCCACTAACTGGGTTGTGGAGGTCAGATAGGCAGTCGCTCCATGTAAAACACCGGTATTCAGCTGCATCCGGTTAGACTGGAAGCCGGCCCCAACATAGTTGGGAAAAGGCTAGGCAGATGAAATCGTAAAAAAACACGTACCAAGAACTAAATCGTCTGCGAAATCTTTTACATTTTGTGAACTAAAAAGCTGAAAATAAAAAAGGTAATTTAAAAAAAAAGTAAGTTAAAAAACTGAAAAGCTAAAAACAAGCTCATTTTAAATTAAATAAAAGTTGGAAGCAGGCATGACCCATATGATTTTTATTTTATTTTCAAATTCAAATGGGTCCCGCCTGCTTCCAACTTTTATTTAATTTAAAATGGGCTTGTTTTTAGCTTTTCAGTTTTTTAACTTAAGTTTTTTACCGCAGTCGGGTTTTTTATTTTTTTAAATTACTTTCTTTTTTCAAAATGTGCTTCGACTTGGTCACAGAAAAATAGAAATCATGTGATTTTTAGCGTAAGCAACTACATCATGCTTTCCACAAAATCAGCAAAACACCACGAAGCTATGCAGAAAACGTTATTTTTCGAGCACAAAAAATATCATTCGAGTTTAAAATCATGAACTTTCCGATTATCAAAATAGTCAACGAACTTATACAAAGATGGCGTCAGAAATGGCCGTCAGCCAGATGTCAAAAAAATTACTCTGGGTAATGCACGGGGTCTGGCCGGCCTCCAACCGTGCCAGCGTGAAGACCCCTTATGTAACAGCCTGGAGAAGCAAGTGCCAACGATTTTGTTATGGTATGTTAGAAATAATGTGAATGATCAACGACGACAGGTGACGCGGAATTAATAGGCTCGGTGACTTAAACATTGTTATGATGGGCCATTAACTGTTTAAATAAATAACTTTTATATTTTATGTCTTGTTATCCAAAATATAATCCGTACTAATATTATAAATGCGAAAGTGTGTCTGTCTGTCTGTTACCTCTTTACGGTTAGACCGCTGAACAGATTTAGATGAAATTTGGTATAGAGATAGTTTATGAACACATCCCAAACGATTTTACGAAATTACACACCTGTGGGGGTGAACAGCGGGGATACAGTTTATAAGAAAAATCTTATTCATTTGGTTAATAAACTTGGCAAGAATACTTGCCTAAACAAGTAATAATTATCATTATTAGTTTATCAAAACTATCCCTCAAAGGGGGTTTTGGGGTGTTAAAGTTTGTGTGGAAGAATGTTAACGCGCGGTCCGATTAACTCAAAACTCAGTATTAATACTTTTGACAGAAAAGAATCAATAATAAGTGTATGAGGTTTTCGAAAATTGACCCCTGAAGGGATAAAAAGTTGTAAGTAATTCACTTTTTAAGGGGATTTTAGTGAGTGGGTTAACTCAAAAAAAAAGCTATAAATAAATTTGCAGTTGAAACTTGGCACAAATACGTAAAAATAAGTAAATAATAAAGTTCGTAATTTTTTGGAATTCAAAACTACCCTAAATTGGGGGGTGGGGGTGTCAAATTTAGTATGGGAGAATTTTAATGCGCGGTCCAATTAACTCGAAACTCAGTATGTAAGACCAAAATAAATAATAAAGTGGTTCAGGGTTTTTCGAAAATCTACCCCTAACGGGGTGAAGGGCGGTAGTCAATTTCACAGGGAAACATTTTAGTACGTGGCTTGGTTAACCTTACAGAGGATTGGGGGGGTGACAAAGTTGATAGGTTAGATAAAATATGTAACCCGCTGTCGGAATAACTCGAAACTCGGTACCTACTACTAAAACAATAAATAAAAAGTATGTGTTTAGGGTTTTTCAAAAATCGACTCCTACCAAGGTGGAAAAGGATAATAAAGTTTAAGGGGTGGATTTGCACTGCTTGCTTGCACTAGCTCGAAAATGGGTATGGGTCTTTGAGTCAAGTTATGAACACATTCCAAACGATTTTTTCAAAATTCCACCCATGTGGGGGTGACAAGCGGGGATACAGTTTATTTGAAAAATCTGATCCCTTTTATCTATAAACTCAAAAATTGGCTCGAAAACTTATTTGTCTAAATAAATGATAAAGATCATAAACATACATTTTCGAAATTTTTAGAGGAAAGTACAAAGTTCACGCGGACGAAGTCGCGGGCTAGTTAATGTATAATACACATAACCTGGAATAAATTTTGTAAATAATGGTGAAACCGCATCAAAATCTCTTGAATAGTTTAGAAGACCAACGCGGTCACACAGACAGACACGAAAATGGACTTTAGAATAGAATAGAAAATTTAGAATAGAATAGTTCTTTATTTGCACAGAAAGTAGGTCAAGTTAAAGATAAGATCCTACCTATACTAACCACCTTAACTAAGGCATGCAAATAATTTTAGCTATAGGTAATAATAGAGACTCATTTTGAACCTCGTGAAAGCCGAGAAAGATAAAGAACCTCGTGAAAGCCGAGAAAGATAAACAAATTAAGTATGTTGACTTGGCTCGCGAGGTTGTCAACATGTGGGATGTGGACTCAGCAATCATTGTGCCGATAGTCGTGACAGCCAATGGATTAATAGCCAAGAGCCTCGACCAACACCTGAAGAGGCTGTCGTTGGGCAGCTGGATCAAGGGCTTGATTCAGAAAGCAGTAATTCTGGACACGGCTCGCATTGTCAGGAGGTTCCTCTCTTTGGAGCCCTGACCGCTGGTAGCTTGGACCCTGATCCCGATACCGGTGGGCAACTGTTTTTTATATTTTTAAATGCTTTTATATTTTTTATAAGTATTAAAAATAAAAATAAATATTAAAAATAAAAAATATTTTACAATATAATTTATATGTATTTAGTTGAATAAAGGGAACATGAAGACGCATTAATATAAGTATATTATTAAGACATTCAATCAAATCAATATTATAAGTATACCATGTCAAGATGAAATTCAGTAGGTATATGTATAATTTGCAATACAATACTTTGTCGAGTTTAATAAAATGGGATTCTAAATTCGTCAAGTTCGAGGTCAATACTGATAAATTAAAAATATAATCTAAAAATAATAATTAATCCTTAATATATATACCTATATATTTTTTTTTTATAATAGTTTCATTCTTTAAAATTTATAATATAGAAAAATAGCGACCAGCTTCGCACGTGTGCAATGGTGACATGACAAAACATTGAAACTTCCGTGTTATAAATCTGAGTTAAATATTAATGTATTACACACATAACCCTTCCGGAATAAATGCTTTAAATGATGGCGAAAGCCGCATTAAAATCCAATGTGCAGTTTAGAAGATCTAAGAGGTCACACAGACAAAACATAAAAGGCGACGTTGTTTTACTATGCAAGATAATTATAGATAGGTACGAGTATGTGTAAACTTGAACAATTCTTGAAAATCAATATTTGACGCGTATAACAGCAGATCTGGGAATCACAAATTTAAAACAACAACACGCCTACAACATTTATAAAAATGTTATAGGCGTGCGCGTGGGCACCCATTAAACTTACAAAAAATATAATCAATAGTGTTTATGCGATATATCAAAGGAATGCACACGGTGATAAGGAAAGAGAAGAAACAAAGAAGAGGTATTGAGCATAGTAACAGTAATAGTACAGTGTTGTTTTCTGGTATGAGTATCCTGCAGGGTAATAACCAACCTCAGTGCAGGGAAAGTTGACCATACACAGAGTACTGCAAGTTTAGAAAACAGACGGTTAGCAACCTAAGTAAACATATATGCTTGGCAGAATGGTTTCAAGACCTTCATCATCATCATCATCATCCACAGACCGACTTTCCCACTGCTGGGCATAGGCCTTTATTTTCTTGTGCCGATCCCCACGCTTCTATGCCAGCCTCATCCAGGTGTTGCCATCACGACCTTTGCCTGTTTGAATTTGAATAACGTCATTGGAGACTCTGAGGGAGAATACTTTTTAGCGAGAAAGTGGCATCACGTATTTTTAATGTAGGTAATTTTGAAAATGATCGTGTAGTTCATTGGAATGTAGCCTTAGGGGCGCGCGGTACGGAGCTAGGACAAAAAAAATCGCTGCTCATAGTGTCTCTAAGCGTATACTCCAACTCCTACAACACTGCCCCCTAAGAAGACCCACTGACGTAATCCCTTTCAATATATTATATATATACATTATTATTGTTATTATTTATAATATAATATTTAATAATATGTCTATTCGGAACGCTAGCGCCATCTGGTGGCGCTTGACAGAGTCTAGCCTGAGTTCGTGGGAGTCGACGACAGCTCGACAGAACGATGTGGAGCCCTCTTGGACATTGGACATCGTACGAACAACGTGTGCTCAGAAACTGTCCCGCGTTCCGTATCTGGTTGTGTACTTACAGTGTGTAATTTGCTAGTGTGATTAAATTGTTCGTGAAATTATAATCTGATTTGAACTGCAAACTGTTTTTCTATTGCGCAATAACCAACACTTACCCACAGTAGCCCACACTAGTTAGAATATGGCTGATAATAACGAGACACACTATACCTTCTCCGTCATATATTTTATCTGTATTATTCAATTATTCTAACAATCATACTTGGATATCATAAAGATTTTTAATCAAGATTTATAATACCTATATCGTTGTGAGAACGACTTCATAACACAGAAATTAATTTAACATTTCCAAGAAAACCAACCCACCCTCACACCAAATTAGTTCTAGCATTTTGACAGGTCTAAAATCAGTTTTTCTAGATCACTAAGCCAGTCTCAGCTGGAGTCAATACTCGGTCTAATATTGGCATCACTTTCTGCAGCGATGTGCCCAGTGATATAATCGACGGAATTAGAACCAAAATTCTATCCAGATCATGATGAATGGCTAATTCTGTATCTTTTCTTTTAACTTTATTACCTACGTTTTTCTGACGTACCGTGGGTTTATTTTCTCAGCTATTGTAGAAGTTTGGTGGTTTGGATTTACCAATACTCTAGTGTAGAAGTTTTCTTGACCATTGTTTTGATTTAGTAGATTTTTTGTTGTTAAAACCTGGCTTCTGTCCGTGACTTCCTCCGCGTGGAAGTCAATAACTATGCCACCTCTTATGGCACTCGACAATATTGTAACTAGAACGAAATCGGATCGGATACTTCCAGGGATTTACCCCTTGCCAACAATTTTATAACTTTAGATTGATACCTACCTTTATCATTATCTTAACCTTATAGTAATTTATTGATTGATCTACCTAAATAACTCAGGTTTAGTCTATTGCCCATATGCAAGAAAAAAGATTCCAAGATTAAAATATAAAAAGTCGACAGGTATTGTAAAGGGTGTAAAACAGGACAAATGCATGTTAAAATATAGGCAAAGGATAATATTTAATTATACTTATTCGTTAGTAGCTTCCGCCCGCGGCATCGCCCGCGAGGTATGCAATCTATCTCTCTGCCAAATTTTATCGAAATCAGTTCAGTGGTTATTTTTTTTGGGTTCCGTACCCAAAGGGTAATAAAAACGGGACCCTATTACGAAGGCTCCACTGTCCGTCTGTCTGTCTGTCTATCACCAGGCTTCATCTCATGAACCGTGATAGCTAGACAGTTGAAATTTTCACAGATGATGTATTTCTTTTGCCGCTATAACAACAAACAATAAATATAAAATAAAGTTAAAATTTAAAGGGGTATAAAAGAAACGTTTTGTTCGGCGTTTTATGCCTTGTGGTACGAAACCCTTTGTGTGCGAGTGAGTCGCACATTGGCCGGCTTTTAGGGTTCCGTAGCCAAATGGCAAAAACGGAACCCTTATAGATTCGTCATGTCTGTCTGTCCGTCCGTATGTCACAGCCACTTTTCTCCGAAACTATAAGAACTATATACTGTTGAAACTTGGTAAGTAGATGTATTCTGTGAACCGCATTAAGATTTTCACACAAAAATAGAAAAAAAAAACAATAAATTTTAGGGTTCCCCATACTTAGAACCGAAACTCAAATTTTTTTTCATCAAACCCATACGTGTGGGGTATCTATGGATAGGTCTTCAAAAATGATATTGAGGTTTCTAATATCATTTTTTTCTAAACTGAATAGTTTGCGCGAGAGACACTTCCAAAGTGGTAAAATGTGTTCCCCCCCCCCCCTCCCTGTAACTTCTAAAATAAGAGAATGATAAAACTAAAAAAAATATATGATGTACATTATCATGTAAACTACCACCGAAAATTGGTTTGAACGAGATCTAGTAAGTAGTTTTTTTAATACGTCATAAATCGTAAACAGCAATTTACCATTCATTCAATCAACTCAAAATTTAAAAAAAACATTTAATTTCATAAACATAAACCTTATGCATAAACCCGGATGTTACGGAACCCTCGGTGCGCGAGTAAGACTCGCTCTTGCCCGGTTTTTTTAATTCGCACTTTCAGGCGCTCGCCCACGTCCGATAATCGGTGACCGATTTTTTGTAGGAGAAAAATAGAACACACTGATAACAATAGTGCAACGCACACGTCCTACAAAAAGTCGATCTAAATAACATAGGGCGAAATAATCTGACCGATTGTAGGACCTACAAAAAGTATGCCGTGTGCGGGCGCGCTCAAAGCAAACTTTCGAATTGTACTCTCAGTTTAAATAAACAAAAGTAAGAAATATAATAACAATGGCAGAAGTACGACGAGCATAAATTCAGCATTTAGTAGGTCAGTGACTTCACACACTGAATCACCCGTATGTTTAACATCGCGTACAATTATTGCATCAACTTCTCCACGGAGCCCAGTTCAGAGATGTAAAAATACTTTCATATGCAAAATGTCATCATTTTCACACGTTTTCTCGGAAAAACCATTTTATTTGAGTATGCTTTTATAATTAAGTTTTATTGTACTAAATACGTTTGTTAATGAAGATTTGTCACAAGTTTTTTTGAGCAAACTTTTCTCTTGAATTTTCAAAAAGTGTAAGTATATTTTTTATTTGCACAAAAGCCACGACCGTGGCAGAGTATTCAATCAAACAAAGCTTAGTTCTGATCCCCAGAGGTACTAAATGAGGCTCCGTTATCTAAGTTATTGGAGATTCGTAGCGCTGCTACGCGACTATTTGCTACGAAGTTTTAAACTTTGTGCAGTGGGCCATGAGGTGAGCTACGAGTACTCGTAGACGATTGATTGTAGCACGACACGATACTGCAATTGAAACTAGTTGCTATAGCAACTAGTTTCAATTGCAAGCCTCATATTATTAACCTCATACAGTATTTTCGAAAAATGTTCTTTTTATGGGTTCCCTAACCACCTTAAAACCTTTGTTGTCCGTCCGTCTGTCAGTCTGGTCTATCACGACTTTTTTTGTGATAGAACATTTTGCTTAAGGGTCCCTATCAGTTTCGCGGACAAAAAACAGAAAAATCAGTTTTTTTCAGCGCAAATTTCTCATTTTTTAAAAATACATAAGTATTTATCACCTATCTATCTAGTAAGTACAAAATTAAGTTTTGATAACTACTTAATATGAATTCAAAAAAAAAAAACTAATACACGTTTTTACGTAATCACGAAACACCAAGTTTTTCGATTGCTTTTTTAGCTAACTGGTAGCAAATAACGATCTGAAAAAAAATCCTAAATACTAGGCATATAGTATATTAGAGTGTACGATTTTTTTTTTAAGTTTAATGAATTAGTACTTGTAAAAAATGTTGACTACGCTGAAAAAACCCAATAAAGTCATGCGCAAAACCGTCGTCTACGCGTAAGAATTTATTGAAAATAACAAAAAGCGTTAAATATTTTAAAATTTGAGGCGTTTATCTACCAAACTCAATTTTTATATTTTTATTTTGACTACTAATTTAATTGTAGTAAAATATCTAAATAATGCCTTATAAACGAATTTTTTATTAAGTAGTTATTAAAACTTAAATTCGTAGACTTACTAGATAGATAGGTGATAACTACTTGTGTATTTTTAAAAATACCAGATAACTTAAGGATATTGAGATATTTGCGCTGAAAAAAAATGTTTTTTTCTGTTTTTAGTCCGCAAAACTGATGGGACCCTTAACAGTTTCACTGACTGGCTAGTAAAGTACAACTCATATTGCTGGTTTTCTTAAACAAATATGGAACCATCAAGCGAAGAACTGTGGGTTATGTTTTTATCCAGAACTGCTTCTGTTTCGCTAACTTCACTTTTTTAACCCTGGGTATTTATCTACCCAGTTTATTGATAAGGTTCATCTCATAATGATCAAAAGCATACATCATTGAAGTTTCGAACATACGTTTTTCATTCGCGACAGTGTGATACCCAATGGCATTAGTTAATAGTAGTTTGGCTGACTGCCAGATAGTAGGCAGAGTTGCTGAACTTAATTTTAAAATGTGCCGAACCTTCATACCACAAATAATTAACAACTAACGTAAATCCTGATTTTGTTCAAAAGTTATTTCAGTAAAACTGACCTAGTTGTTACAATTTCATGTATAAATTAGAGCGTCAATCCTGAGTTTGAAACTGACATGGTTTTCGTAAAATTTGAGGTTTTTATATGGCACAAAACATAGCTTTATTGTAATGCTCGGACGAATGCCATTCAGTTAAAAAAAATTCAAAATTGAAGCATAAATGAACTTGAAAAGAACGAAATAACCTTTAAGGACCAACGCAAAGAGCCAAAGGATAATAACAAGATCCCTCAGAGTAAAGCTAGGGTTTCCGAAGACTGAGGAGGGCGCCACACAGCGTCCACAATTTTTCGACGAATTGCATCACTTAAGGGGCTTACAGGAACTAAACGCAAAAAACGCATGTTTTAGAAACAATAAAGTATATGATCGACTACAGTAAACAAAATCAGAAAAATATATGACATTCCTCAGGATATATGCTAGGTAGATAGTATGTTGAAAACATAATACAACAGATACGATAGAAAAAAATCATAAGATACCTCTAAAAACTTTCTTTTTACAATAAAAACCATACTAATAATTCTGATTTTTTGTCAGAGTATTCTTACAAGCAACATAAGTACTAAAATACTAGTTTTAATTTTTTTGTCCAACCAATGGACTTTTTGTAATTAAATACCTAATTGCTTCATATTTTGCAATAAATTACCACCAGCGTTGTGTCATCGCGCTTCTCTTTCTTTTCTATGCAGTCCGACAGTGACCGAGCTTTAGGTCATGTAACGTTATTTATGAATGTAAATTGGTCTGATTCCCTGGAGAGCGTTTTTTGACACCGTAACCCCCGATGCCATCATTTTTATGACGGCGGCATTGCAGGCTTTATGTGGCAGCCGCCTCTCTTCTAGGAAACTGTTATACGAGCATATCTATCGCCATTTAACAAACGCAAAACGCAACTTCGTAATTTTTAAAGGAAAAAGGAGATAGGTACTAAAATTGAATACTTTATAATGGACAAGCAAAAATTGACGACAGTTCATACCATAGTAATTTTTTTACTAAAGAGAGGTAAATATTAACACAGTCATAGGTACAGCATCCGGTGTCCTATTGTAATGTAGAAACATTGGATTTACATTTATGTAGAACCAAAGTATAGAGGCTATCACAACTAACGATTATTCCCAGCATGGCATATGCCACGTTGTACGACAGTTTACGTTAACAACCAAACTGTCATTGGCAGGCTGTTATACGCCCATAAACGTGCCACAACATACCATAGAGATAGCACGTGTCGGTTCAGGCGACCATCTGACGCAGTCTAGCTGCAGCTGCTGCATTGTACGCACAGCGAAATGAATCAAGCCTATTGTCTGTTCTAAATGTATCTTATGAAAGCGTAAACCAAACCTGGGGGCCTAAAAAGGCCACTTTGGCAGAATCATAAAAGGATAACATAATGGACAGTTAACTGTTAAGTTAATCATATCAAATCCCATTGGTGATACATTTTTCAGTTTTTTTTTGTCTGTGCTAAAATACCAATCAATCCAATCCAAATCCAATCCCAATCTCTTTGATTATACCTACGTAGTGCAGCGAAAAAAAGAAAAACACGGACTGTCTTCGCCATATTTTGATTCATAATGTTATCCTTTTATGATTCTCCAAAGTGGCCTTTTTATGTCCCCTGTTCATGTTTAATGCTAACGCAATAACTCACCTAAAGGGAATTCAGGTTTCAACTTTATACATCACAACTTCTTCCAACAAATATTGTTTGAATAACATTATTAAATTGTAATCAAAAAATCATCGACGGATCATCGAGGTTATAAACTTAACCTAAATTGTCAAAATAAAAACATCTTTAGGGTGATGTAAAATTAGAATTTTGGGTTAAAGTATTCAAATAATCAAATCACTACTCAATTTTTAAGTGGCACTACCAATTTGATATAGGTACGTTTTCTCAGCCATTTTGTTACATTTTCATCAGATACATTGCCAGTATAACTGACCTCTCATTGTAAGAAAAGCCTGCGAGGTCAGCTTATACTAGACATGAATAGCTTGACATGTCGTTGTGTGTACCACGCACGTGTGGTATCACGGAATAATTTGTGTACGTAAGTTACGAGGTTATTGTCTTAGCGTAACTTTGGCAAAGCATTGCGTTTGCAAAAACATAGTGTTTTCGAAATCGTTTGGAAGAGGCTCAACTCTCCAGAAGGTTTTCAAAGCACCGCAGCAGCAGTTAGTTGAATCAATCTAATACGAGTACACATAACCACCGCAGTATAAGGTCCAAAGCAAACAAAATACCGGACAGACATGGAATGCAAAAATAAAATCTATTTTAGAATCGTCTCACTTCTTACATGCTCAATGAAGCACATATATTCGACCGATTGAGCTAAAATTTTGCATAAACGTTCAGTTTGGATGACAATGCATGATTTTCTGTGTGACGTCATTCTAAATCCAACATGGCGGAACACCCAAGATGGCGGACTAGTTATTTTTAATGCACTCCTACAATATCGGTATCATACTATCAAATGAAAGGGCTTGCTGAGAATAACTCGAAAAATAAAGTGACATCACTCTAAATCCAATATAGCGGATATTTAGATATCCGAAAAAAAACTAAAATAACATAAGTTTTTTTTTAAGTTTTTTTTGCTTTCCTACAATATACCTATGAAATGAATGGACTTGCTGAGAATACGAATGCGAGTTAAACTCCGTTGCTCCAATCCGTCTGAAATTTTGGTGTACTGGGGTTTTTGGAGTCCTCGATTAGGTATGATATTGAGGTCGAATTGTTCGAGTCTGTAGCATCGGTTGGTTAACTTTGACTTTTATCATTTGGTGAGATAAGCGTCAACAGCATTGGTTTGCAACCTGTCCAGGAGACGGATAACTCCAAAATCAAACCTGGAACTGTGTTTCATAAGGCACAAGTAAGCTTCAAGCTGAAATAAGTGGCGCATTCCTCCAAACACCCAAGTCAAGGTGAGGCCGTGCCGAGGACCGAGTGGCATCAGGGTGTAACATGATGTCGTGAACGAGATGAACAGACTGAGAAACCTATCCAGTAATAACTAAAAAGTTAAAAATAAATTGAAAGTTAAAAAACTTTTTTAAAAACAAGCTTTTATTTAAATGCGCTAAAAGAATAAAATAAACTTTTTCTTTAAAACTTTTACTATCAACTTTTAACGTCATTACACAATTTATATGATATAAAAGCTTGTCGCGAGATTCAACAAGTAAACTAAATAACATGATCTGATTGATTTTAATTTTTTTAATTTCATACTAAGTAAATACGAGTAAGTACCTACTTAAATCTCGCGACAAGCTTTTATCAGGTCTCTAGTTTTATCCACAACGAAGTTATAGGGTGTCGAAAATGGCCTGAACTGCTTCGAGAAAAGGATGGTACGGCCGTGCCCCTTTTTGCTCGACTTGGTGGGGGCACTCCAGATACCATATAAATTTGTAATGACGTTAAAAGTTGATAGTAAAAGTTTTAAAGGAAAAGTTTATTTTATTCTTTTAACGCATTTAAATAAAAGCTTGTTTTTAAAAAAGTTTTTTTACTTTCAATTTATTTCATAACTAAAACCCAAAAACCAAACACCTATGAATCTGCGACCTATATTCGTGTGGTTTTGTTTGGGTAGACAAATGTATCATCGGTATCATGTAAATTCAGTTTAGCGTTTGATGTATTGAAATGAGATCAATAATATAATTCTGAGTATCAAGCTTGGACGATGCCGACGGTATGAGGAAGACTGTCCATTATATTAATCGATCAATTGGTTGTATGGAATATTTAAAAGGTACATTGAATCATCTTCTGGAAATTCACCTAATCAGGGGGCCTAAAAGGCCACTTTGGCAGAATCATAAAAGGATAACTTTATGAATCACAATAATGGCGAAGGCAGTCCGTATTTTTCTTTTTTTCGCTGCACTACGTAGGTATAATCAAAGAGATTGGGATTGGATTTGGATTGGATTGATTGGTATTTTAGCACAGACAAAAAAAAATTACTTACTGAAAAATCCTTCACCAATGGGATTGGATACGATTAACTTAACAGTTAACTGTCCATTATGATTCATAATGTTATCCTTTTATGATTCTGCCAAAGAGGCCTTTTTATGCCCCCAGATGTGTTACGCAAAATCAGGGGAATTAAAAATTGTTTATAAAATTGACTACCAACCTGAATTGTCCGTATAATGAAAAATCACAACCGACATAATTATGTACTCTGGCAGCTGCTGTTGTACAAAATGGCTAAAGTGTTCATACACACAAACGACAAATAGACGCAGTATCAATTAGGTACTTAGTCACACTAATATTATAAAGGCGAAAGTTTGTGAGTGTGTGTGTGTGTTTATGTTTGTTACTTCTTCACGCTCAAACGGCTGGACCAATTTTGATAAAATTTTGTATGGAGGTAGCTGACACCCTGGATTAACATACTCGTATAGGCTACTTTTTAACCCACGGGATCGACATTTACGCAAGTGAAACCGCGGGGCGCAGCTAGTATAAAATAAACAATTATTTTCCCTGGTCGTACCTAAGTCTGTATTCCTACGATGTATTCCAAAAGTGGTGGCAAAATCATAAAAGAAATAATATCTTTAAGTGTCACGAAAAACGTATTTGCCGATCGACTTCAAGGCCTCACAACTCTGCCACAGTATTCCCATTCACTGCAACTCCTGTATACTGCACTTCTGCAGGCATCATCCAATCAGTAAGTTCAACGTCCTACACAACTATCTTCAGGTAAATAAATAAACTACCCCAGTTCGAAAGTATATACATAAGCATGCTCATAACTGCTACGAAGCTTCGCTCAAAATACCCATCCGAAATTACGCTCCCGTATTAAACTTTTGTTAGTAAACAAAATGAAAGGGTGACTTCATTTACTGTAAACACGCTTTGCTTATAAAGCGCAACTTAAAAGAATGATAAACAGAAAGTGCTGAGCAAAGAAGCACAGAAATGCGCTATAAATCAACCCCCTTACTAATAAACGCCTTACTAATAATTGGTCGTGTGGTGCCGGACTTAAAGAATTGCACCATCCCTTACTTCCCGTGGGTGTCGTAAAAGGCGACTAAGGGTCTTACCGGAGAATGGGCAGCAGCGTTCTCTATTTATTCCACCATCATACCATACTGCGATCGCCAACCCGCCTGCCAAGCGTGGCGATTATGGCAAACCCTCCCCCAATATTGGGGGAGGCCTATGTCCAGCAGTGGACGTCTATCGGCTGAAACGACGACTAATAAACGTATTATCCAAATCTATTTGTACTTAGTATTAAGCATCATTACGCAATTGTTTGTTGTCCTGAAGAAATAAAAATAAAATTATATCAGATGAATAGTTATACACCGAATTCTCTCTTTCAGCCGTCTAGTTTGACTTTCGAAAGAAGAAGACAGAGCGTTGTGTAACTAAACAGACGCTATACAACGTTTATTAGTAAGGGGTTAATATGTTTTACCATAACATAACATCAGGCCTGTATTCCAAGGGTTTGGCCAGTTATGTTTAAGTCCCATTTAACAAGGGGCAAGCCTATTGCTCCAAACCCAGACCCCGGGCTGCTACTGAGATATTCCAGATGGAAAAAATCCAAAACCTAACACTTTGCCGCAGCTTTTCAGCACTTTCTCAGCAGTAGCGGTTGCAACCACTACACCAACGAGGCTGCTATAAATCAACCTCCTTACTAATAAACGTAATTATATCAGATGAATAGTTACATTACGATTTCTCTCTTTCAGTCGTCAGTAATTTGACTTTCGAATGACGAAGGCAAAGCGTTGTGTAACTATACAGACGCTATACAACGTTTATTAGTAAGGGAGTAAAAGTTTCGTTTTTAACCGTCTAAATGGGACGACCATACTATTTCAGGACTGCCACAAACATGACCGAATGCTCTTTTCACAGTGCAATCATGCGTGTACGCAAGAATGCATATATATTTTGTTCAATATTTCGTTTGGATCAAATACTAACCTCATATGGTACTTCTTCAATTTATTTGAATCAATGATTTTGATACAGTATTCATTCATGCGTAATAATCCTTTGCAAAATACTAGGGACAGAGAGGGTGATTATTCTGGGTTTTAAATGTAAGAATAATAAACAATATAAAATACGTCACACCTTAAGGGGGAGGAAGGGGGTCAACAAAGTGTGATATTGTGTGACAAGGGGGGATCGAGATAAATACTTCGCGATTTAATTTATGTATAACTCCAAAGTATTAAAACTAAACTTCAACTCTAGCGAAAACATTAAAAAAAAAAAAATATTATTATCAGCACCCTAATTGCGTAACACACTATCAAACTCTATCTGTATAATTTTGAAGGATATTGCTTCATATCATCATCATCATCATTCTCTTGCCCTTATCCCAATTTATTTGGGGTCGGCGCAACATGTCTTTTATTCCATACTTCTCTATTAGTCGTCATCTCGGTAGTCACCCCCTTCCTAACCGTATCATAATTCACACAGTCCATCCATCGTTTCTTTGGTCTTCCCCTACTCTTATAGCCATCGACATCCATACTCAAAACTCTCCATTGCTTCATATGTTCGAAAAATTTGTCTGCTCAACAGCGTAAATAACGCAATGAATGTTGTTGAACTGTCAAAATGAAACCCATTGCTACTGATAGCGTGTTACGCAATCACCCCACAGGTTTTATTTGAAATAGCAAAATATGTGACGTCACCAGAGGTTACACAAAAGTAAAGAGGACAGGAGGGGATCAAAAATCTGGAAAAACGTGTGACCTAATTTATGGATGGCTCCTAATAAGCCTTCTTCCACAATTTCGGTTCACATTTATATACTTTAACAAGGGTTCCGATAACACACGATTCTCTTTCGCTCTGAGATCAGCATGAAAATTATCATAATTCGTTCGTATTGCAGATATTTCTCGAGAGAAGTGATTAGCGCTTGTTATCGCAAGTGTCAAGGTTGTATCATTCATTAGATCATTTGCAATTCGGTTGTAATGAGTGTGCATGACGAAGAATCAGAAATAACAAGGCGCCGATATTGTGCGATGACTGCACTTTGGCCTTTTTAGGATTGCGTGCCAACATTGACAAAACGGTGCACTTACGGAATCACTTCAGTCTCCGACCACCTGTCTTTGTCAGTTTTATTCATTCTACTATCGTTAGTAACGAGATGACTTATATGAAGGAATTGAGCGCTAATGCACAAGACAAAGAAACGGTTTACTATCTTAAGCTTTTGACCCGTCAACACTAAATTTTAAAAAACCCAGTTCATCGATACAATTTTTATTAACATAGAACCCTAAAATTACAATACTAACCAACAAAGTACGAGGTCTTTCCATGCATAAAACGGAACCAAGCCCAACCAGAAACATTAAATTTACGACACAAGCCAGTACTAAACCAGTTTGCAACAATATACGTTGTCCTCATCAACATGGAAATTACATTTCAGATCGGCAAGTTGATACAATTTGCATTTAGTCACAGAATTTCACGAGGCTACAAACAATATAAGTCATTTCCTGGTTGCAGGGGCTCTTGGGGGCAATATCGATTAGGTATTTCTCGATATAGATGAGGTATTACCTACCTACTATGTATAATGAGGTTGCAACGAGCGCGGTAGACGCACGCAGAGCATAGCAGAATTCGTTACCGAGACTCTGAGGCATCAGCGGGCCTTATTTGTTTTACATTATTCTAATGAGAATAGGATATTCATGACTGGGTAAATGCTTGTAGTATATACTTATATGTCTGTCTGGATCTTTCAGTCTGTAAATCCTTTAGCAAGATGTGTTCCGGACATTTTAGAAGACTATATCAAAAGGGTTTTGGCTCGCTCTGTTTCTTTACATAA
This sequence comes from Mesoligia furuncula, assembly GCA_916614155.1. NCBI lineage: Eukaryota > Metazoa > Arthropoda > Insecta > Lepidoptera > Noctuidae > Mesoligia > Mesoligia furuncula. The sequence goes on from OU744799.1 coordinate 31,357,767, forward strand.
AATATGGTTTTGATATTTTTGAGATAGTTGGACACACCTCAAGAAAATTATAAATATGTATGTCATAGAATAGTCAGCAAATAACTTAGGAAAACAAAATATTCAGACAAAAAGGGGAATATATAAATTGGCACACAATAATTCAATACTAAACGAAGTCACGCAACTTAAAGATATGATTCGCAAAAGAATCCACCAACAAAAACCCAATAAACTATTTCGAGGAAATGAAAATTCTTTACGAAAAGCTAAACTTTTTAGTATCCTGCAATGAACCAATGGTAATATGCAAACTAAAATTTACGATAGGCGGCAAACACCTCAATTTCTCAACGTCCCGCATGCGATATCAGGTGGATTGACATGCGACTGCGACAAAACGCTGACCTGTCGCATGCGACTGTCATCGGGTGTGCGCAAACACCGTGAGTCGCTGCGACAAGTAGCGAGAGCGTGCGACTCCCCTAGCCTGTCGTTGGGACCCTGCAACTCGACGCCAAGTGTATGAAGCTTTGAACAAAATAGTATATGAAAATTGTCGGCCGCAGCCTGTCGCAGTCGCATATCGCAATGTCTAAAATGTAGCATTTAAAAAAGGAGACTAAAATGCTCAATGGTGGGTAGATGTTACGTGAATACAATAACCTCAATTTAAACAATGACTATATACCGTTTATACCTTGAAATTTGAATTCATTCGAGTAAAAGTTTTCACATTATCCTTCACCTTTTACTGCCCTAACTACGAATCATCAAACTATAGTTTTCAAGTTCAGCTATTTCAAAGTTAGACCCTAAAATAGCCCCAAAAACACACGAGTATTCGAAATTGAAGTACAGTTTCAGATCTTTCAATAAAAGTCACAAATGAGAAAAAATTTTAAACTATGAATTAAAATATTTAAATATTCAAGAAGTTTCTGTTCTCTTTCACAAAAAATATCAAGACAGAAACATGTAAAGATGAACATGAAAGAAATAAGCTGAAAAAACCGACGGTAATAGCAAATTCGCGTGACTACCGACATGGCGGCGCAAATCAGAATGAAAAGGCACGTGGTTGCCTGTAATGTAACCTTACAATTTTCAGGAATTATTTGCACTCTTATTTTTGCTTTTTGTAGAGACTAGAAGACTTTATCCGGTTAGACTGGAAGCTGACCCCAACATAGTTAGGAAAAGGCTAGGCAGATGATGATAATTATTGCTTTTTGTAAAAACTTCTAGATGAAGAGAGAAAAAAGAGCAATTTTAGAATGACTTAAACTATATCATAGTTTGACAAGTATAAAAGTCATGATCATACATAGTGAGGATCACAAATATATGAACCTAATACGGTTAAGAAAGATGAACTCGATTACTTAAACAAATACAATCATTCACCAGTTACAAATTCAAATAGGTATTCTACTTTGTATCCAAGAATCCAAGTTTACATATATATGTTACCGGAAATGTATGAAACCTAGGAATTTTACACTATTCCTAGGAAATATATGCAATTTCGAGCCTACTTAGGAAACGTGTAAAATAATCTTTCAAAGATTCTTAAATACACACATTTCCTGTGAAATGTTTGCATTTCCTAGGAATTGTATGCAATTCCAAGATGATACTAGGAAATATATAAAAAGTAATGCTTTCTGTAACTAAAAGAAATAAAACACGTTTGTAAATTTCTATAATCATAATAATGATTAAGCATAACATTCTAAAGCATAAATTTAGCATGCTGCATGTTTTATTTCTAACGACGTCGTCGTCGACGTCGACGTCAGGTCGACGGAGCCCCACTGCGCGGGGCTCCTATTTCTGTCTGCAGGGAGTAAAGGAACCTACCTAACCAAACCGAACCTCGGGGTGCCCTTCGCTCGCTCTTGCATCCACGTCGTCTAGTAGCACAACATATTGAATTTTTTAGATTTCCGATTGCTATTTAGGAAATGTATAGATTTCCTAGGAAAAGTGCATATTAAAAAATATATCATAGATTTCCTATCTATTTTAGGAATTGTACACATTTCCAAGGAATTGTATAGAATGACGAGTTGCACACTTTTCCGTTAACATAATACACACAAACATAAACACACGCCTTCTTCCCATGGGGATAGGCAGAAACTACAGAACGCCACCTGCTACGATCTTTACGTACTCCTTTTGCCTCGCTTACCTATCATACATATACGTTTACTTATGTATATCAGTTCAGATATTTTGTTATATACTCGTAGGTATTATGTCATAAAAATTTTTTGTTCTATCATTTTTGAGAAAACACACACACATTTTCACACATTTTGATAGCTCTTAAACTGTTTCCATTAAACCTATCACCAAGGCATCATTTGCAAGTGTAAGGGAACCAAAATAGACTTCACGTAGAACTAAAAGGCACATAAACTGATCAAAGAACGCTTTACGACATTCTAATGGATCTTCAAACTTCAGTAAGATGTATTTTTTTAACAAGCTATGTTTATTTTAAAATACAAAACAAAAATAACAGGAAGTTTCGTTTTTAAGAGATAAACAGAGGTGAGTACTCAATGCATCACTAGTACGTGAAATCGAATTTTTGGATGTGGTTTTAATATTGAAGACCAACCTTAGCTGTCTTACTGCTGGGCAAAGGTCTCCCCTATAGTCTTCTATGTCTGTCTCTCCGTTGCCTTCTCTTACAAATACATAGGACTTGATTCAATGAATGAATTCAAGACGTCACACCAACGGTTCCTACATCTTCCTAGAAGATTCTGTTTTAACCGCTAAAGACGCGGTTTAATCACTACTTTCGTTATAATCATTAGAAACGGCCAATTTATTATGACGTGATTGTTAGGAAAATTATTCAAGAATAATTTAAAATCAATGAAAATTGTGGAATGAAAAGTAATTTAAAAAAATTAAACCGACTTCAAAAAGAAATGAAGCCAAAATTATGAAATAACTTTAATTTCGAAAGTCGGTGGCAAAAAACTAAAACTAATAAAATACCGATCTTAAGACACCGACTTCCGAAACTAAAGTTATTTCATAATTTTGAGTTAATTTCTTTTTGAAATCGGTTTAATTTTTTAAAATTACCTTTTTATTTCGTAATTTTTAGTTTTAAGTAAAAACTGGAATATTTGTTTGTAATAAGTAGGTACTTAATGGTTTTGTTGTAAATATTGCACTAGAATTTGACCAAGGTTTTGAGATGTTTTCCCTTTGACACTACACCCGTAGCTCGTATCAAGAAGCCAGGCCGTCATACTTACACGCATTAGTCTATATCTTGAAAATTACTGAACCGATTTTGATGAACCTTGCACTGTTCCCTAAGTTGAAGTAAATGTAAGTCAATAAAAAAAAATGGTCACGATCCGATTAATAGGTGCGGAGAAATGCGTGGACATACATACATACGTCTACAAAATTTTGTATATTTGTTTGGAATAATTGTAAAAGATTGTCATAATATGTGAATATAATGCAATTCCAATAATATTATATACATACATGTCGAATTGATAACCTCCTTGTTTTTGAAGTCGGTAAAAATATGGTAAAATTGCACAATGTTATGACAAGTTTAGTTCTGGAATGTCTATTTAGGTTCTACTGATATCTTCCCCTGAGTCACTTTTTAATTTTGTTGGGATGGTAAGTAACTAGTTGATAGGGAATTTTTTATTTTTTTATTTTAATTCCTTCTTTTTCCTGACTCTGGATTTACGTCATGGATGGTGACCAAACACTCGCCCCTTACATCACTCGTATATCTTTACTGGCGAAATGTGGGTAAGAGTAGACACAATATACTTTTGCTATTCCATTTAGGAAATACTAGCATGCTGTTCTCTTATTTTTACTTTAGACTGATCACAAGTCACGTATACCATGTTTCAAAATAAACACGGACGTGAAATCACTTTAAAGACTTACCAAGCGTATTGCTACTCTAGTAGATATCCTATCCTATAGTAGGTATCCTCATCAACCGAATCATCAGAAAGTATAGGTAACAAACGTTGTCTGTGAGTAAAAACAAACTTAAACTTGCGTCAGCCCAAAAAATGTGGGATGTGGAAAAATTTAATCTAATTTTCCATAATTCGGCGAATGTAAGGAGTTTTTCTATTCAATATCGCAAATGAGAAGTTACAAAACAAATCTACGAGATGCTGGAAGAGGAAAATCAATACGGTCACCTCCGTTATGTCTAGACTAAAGCCCCAGACCGGCGTCCCGAGACCCGAGTAGCCCACAAGGAACTAAGGCGCAATGCGGGGAAAGAGCGCACCCATAATGCAGGAAATGCATTACATACTAGCAATCAACAAATTTAATAACAATATGCTACACACATTTAGAGGTTAGGAAAGCTACCGGTGCAATATTAACGAAAAATGAAGCAAAAATCACAACGATAAGCAGCACACAGGGAATGACGGAGAAAATAATTTTGGAACAGGCAGGCGGACATATTGAAACTCAATACTCTCGCTTCCAGAGCGATAAGCGAGTTGCCTTACCCGCAGTTAGTAAAGCGTTAAAACTCGAACAGATGAAAACTCGTAAAACTATCGTATAATCAGTACGTTACCGGTAACAGAGAATAACGTTCAAAGGTCCACAACACTGTCACTTCAAACACCGATATCGAGAATTCAAATTCACTGGATATTTTTATTTTTTTCACGGACGCGTTCCAAATTAGGAATTTGAAAATATTTCGTGTGTACCGTCGAATGCCGTATACGGTGTGACCTTACCAAGTGAACGTTTCGTTACCGCGCGTTCGGTTGCGATGGTTTGGGAATGTCGGAGCGGCAGTTAGCGTTGGACTGAGGCGGGCGGGCGGATTCGGACGCGTTCGGCTCTATTCGGCCACATTTATATTTAGAATTTGGCTCTCTCCCCGGTTTTATATAGCAGTGAGTACATCGCGTATAAAGCGTATCCGAGATGTATACATATATGTAGGTATAACTGGTATAGGTATATATAGGAATTACGACTTTTTATTGAGTGGATTGTAAATTTTTGCATACCGTCTGTTGGTACGAGATGGCTGATATTTCTGGGCGGGCGGGACTTTTTTTTTGGCAATGTTAACTAAATGTTCACCCACACGCTGCATAAAACGAATTCTTCTGATTCTTTACTAAAATAGGTCTAATAATTAGTGTAGTCGTTAAATAGGCGGAAATAAAGTGTGTGAAGGACACACATTGTAATTATGAAGTTTTAATGTACTAATTATGCCTTCAATCCGATAGTCTGTTCCGTCTTAAAACTGTTTTTCTAGTAAGTGCCAATGCTACTTCCCTCTTGTCTAAAGAAATAGTCAGAATAACCCAGTTTAATCTTCAACCTACAGCTTACTAAGTAAGGAAAACCTAATCTAAAAGTTCTAACAATTCTAGTACAAAAGTTAAACTAATCTGGGGCATTCGTTTGATCTAAACTGCTCATGGCTTTGAAGCTAGTATAGCAATAACACTTGACTATAAACGAAACATCATGCCTGTTTTCCTCGAGAGGGTCAGCAGAAAACCCTCATTTTGCCAGTTGCATTTTAAGTCCCATGTAACAGAGGGCGAATTTTCTAATGGGAAAACCTATTACTGCTTGACCCGAGGTTCCAAGCTCGACCCCAGAACTAGCGATCAACAATCTCCACTGTGACCACTACACCTATGAAGCATTCTTTCATAAAGTTATTCAACAAAATCATTAGTAGCAAGATGAATATTAACATTGGCGCCGATTCTGTTGTTCACAAACTAAACTAAATTTAAGTTCAGGCATCTTTTTCTTTCTATTTCATTAAGAAAAGGACAGAAGATAAATATTAGTTTAGTCCTGTCAAATTAGTCAGCGCCTGACTCTAACGCGCCTCGTCTAAATTGTCTATGGAGTTCCGTAATTTGACAGGACTAAACTAATATTTATCTTCTGTCCTTTTCTTAATGAAATAGAAAGAAAAAGATACCTGAACTTAAATTTAGTTTAGTTGGTGAACAACAGAATCGGCGCCATTATGTAATTTCTTGGTTTAGGGTAAAAATAAGCAATGATAACCTTGAGGTGCACAGAAACGCGATATTCAGATGTCGCGTTATTTGTTTAGTAATGTTTGACATTTTGTATTGAAATATTTTATTAACAGCTCCTACAGGAAAACCCTTAGTCTGCCGGAACGTAGATCTACGCGAGACACAATGGCTTTTTAATTGTGTCTGTAATTACGGCACACAAGCGGTTAATTCTCCTTTTTAGGGTTCCGTTGCCAAATGGCAAAAAACGGAACCCTTATAGATTCGCCATGTCTGTCTGTCTGTCTGTCCGTCTGTCTGTCCGTCCGTATGTCACAGCCACTTTTCTCTGAAACTATAAGAACTATACTGTTGAAATTTGGTAAGTAGATGTATTCTGTGAACCGCATTAAGATTTTCACACAAAAATAGAAAAAAAACAATAAATTTTGGGGTTCCCCATACTTAGAACTGAAACTAAAATTTTTTTTTTTCGTCAAACCCATACGTGTGGGGTATCTATGGGTAGGTCTTCAAAAATGATATAGAGGTTTCTAATATCATTTTTTTCTAAACTGAATAGTTTTCACGAGAGACACTTCCAAAGTGGTAAAATGTGTGTCCCCCCCCCCGTAACTTCTAAAATAAGAGAATGATAAAACTAAAAAAAATATATGATGTACAATACCATGTAAACTGCCACCGAAAATTGGTTTGAACGAGATCTAGTAAGTAGTTTTTTTTTAATACGTCATAAATCGTGAACCGCAATTTACATTTTATTCAATCAACCCGGATGTTACGGAACCCTCGGTGCGCGAGTCCGACTCGCTCTTGCCCGGTTTTTTATTATTACTACATGGGCCCGCTCTTGACCCCGATCACGCCTGATGTAAAGCGATAGATGAGGTCTATTCTTTCATGTTACTGACTAACTGTCCCGCTGGTCTAGTGGTCGCCAAATGCGATGAAAATCATGCTTAGCAAAGCATGATTTTCTAGGTTCAATTTCCAGGTCGGACAGCGTTATTTTTTTAACCATTTGGAATTTCTCAGTAGCAGCACCCAGTCTGTTGATGGCAGTAGGTTCGCCCTTATAGTTATATTGTATGCCTTTCCCTCCTCCCCTTCACAGAGTACAGGCCTGATGTTACGTTATAAGTATTACTAACTAGCTGACCCGACAGACGTCCTGTCCAAACAATAGTTCGTACAAAAATCCACTAGAAAAAAAGGACTTCTGATTTTCCAATTTTTCCACTTTTCCGGGAAATTTCTTCAATTTTTATTTGCCTAAAAACATTATTCGGACTATTACGAAAATTTTAAAATATAGCCCAATCGTGTACCAACGAACAGGGTTTTTTTTGCACAATACTATAGTTCGTTGCCGCTAGTAACTAAGCTATACTCGTAGGTATTATGCTTGTGGGAGCAATAGGTGCGGTAAGCCCTCGCGAGCCCCCGCTCGCCCTACCTACTTGGCCTTAACCTATTAGATGCTATCAGGTATGTAATCTGATCGAGTGCAGGTTCAATTTTTTGGTACGAAGTTCCATTAAGCGGCTTGCGGTAGGACTTGACTGGTCGCAATCGTCACGTAAAGAGAACACAATATGCGTCTTCCTGCCTCTCTCTGTGACTAAAACAGATAAATTCATATGGAAGTCGGAGGACCGTTCTGTGGAACACCTTCTATTCTAAGAGGTCCCCCGACTGTCAAATGAATTTATCTGTTTTAGTCTCGTTACATTAATTCTTTAAGTCGGGGGTTTTTAAATTATTTTACCCTTTTCCAATTACATTTAACCGTCGTGGGTTTTTTACCAAATTTTTATGTTTGCTTTTTCATATAGATAGTTAAGTTCTTTTTCGTCATGCCATCACCCTAAAAATGCAGGTACCAAATTAACGTCTATTTTTGAACAGGCAATCAGAATAATCAAACTAACCGCTTTATCACTTAAAGCGAAACCGTCAAATTTGCACGCCAAATTCAAATTTTCTTACGTTTTTTGCAATTTGCAAAAAAGACTAAGTTCCAATTGCCCTATTGAATGACTATATTATCACGAAATCATTATATTTGAAGCCAATTCTTACTTAGAGAGTTGGATTGACGGATCTAATGATTATAATTCTGTAAAAAATAAGAAATTTGAATATCGCGGGCTACCTTAGCGCATACCCCGAAAAAAGCGCGGTCATTGTTGCAAAATATTCCTTAAGATTCCTTAGTTCAGTTTTAGTGTAGTCCTACGTTCTGGGGGCCTAAAAAGGCCACTTTAGCAGAATCATAAAAGGATAACATTATGAATCATAATGGGTAGTTAACTGTTAAGTTAATCGTATCAAGTCCCATTGGTGAAGGATTTTTCAGTTATTTTTTTGTCTGTGGTAAAATACCAATCAATCCAAATCCAATCTCAATCTCTTTGGGATGGGACTGTCTTTTGCCATAGTATGATTCATAATGATATTATCCTTTTATGATTCTGTCAAAGTGGCCTTTTTAGGCCCCCTGCAGTGGACACTGAGGCATATAACGATTCGCCATTTCGCAGTCTCATAAAGCACGTCCATTTCGTTACAACACAGACATTTTTAGGCATTTCAGGCACGTAGTTTCCCCGCAGAAACGTCTGCGTATCTGATAGTAAGTGCTTACACAACTACATTTTCGCATAGACTGCTCATCCTGTAGTATAAGAATATGTAGACATTTTTGTTCAGTCGCAATGCAGTCTTACTGCGTAGCCATAAATTTTCACTTGAAAAATTACGCAAAGCTCCTGCGGGACTGCGCTTTTTCAATATGAAATTGCGATTATTGAAAACGAATAAAAGGTTTGCTTTATTTATAAACTAGCTTCTGCCCGCGACTTCGTCCGCGTGAAATTCGTACTTTCCTCTTATAATTTCGAAAATGTATGTTTATGATTTTTATCATTTATTTAGATATAAATAAGTATTAGGGCCAATTTTTTAGTTTATAGCTGAAAGGGATCAGATTTTTCAAATAAACTGTATCCCAGCTTTTTACCCCCCCGGAGAGTAATTTTGAAAAATCGTTTGGGATGTGTTCATAACTTGACTCAAAGACCCATACCCATTTTTGAGTTAATGGAAGCAAGCAGTAGAATTTTCCACCTTCGTAGGAGTCAATTTTTGAAAAACCCTAAATCACTTTTTTTAAGTATTTTTTGTTTTAGTAGTACCGAGTTTCGAGTTAATCCGACAGCGGGTTAAATATTTTTCTAATCCATCAACTTTGTCACCCCCCAAATCCTCTGTGAGGGATTTTTAAACTAAAAGTGACAATCTTTATTAAATACTGACCCAAATATTGCCAAGTTTCTAATTTATTAACCAAATGAATAAGTTTTTCATATAAACTGTATCTCTTTCTATCCCCATAGGGGTGGAATTTCGAAACAAAATCTAGATTATTTATACCAATTTTCCAGTTAATCAAGCCTCGTAATAAAATTCTGCCTTGTGAAATTGACTACCCCTCTTCACCCCATTAGCGGTAGATTTTCGAAAAAACCCTGAACCACTTTATTATTTATTTTGGTCTTAGGTAGGTACTGAGTTTCGAGTTAATTGGACCGCGCATTAAAATTTTTCCATACTAAATTTGACACCCCCAAACTCCAAAAAAATTCGAACTTTATAATTATTTGTGCCAAGTTTCAAGTCCAAAATTTGTACCATTTTTTTTTTGAGTTTATCAAGGCACTCATTAAAATCCCCTTTTAAATCGAATTACCACTTTTTGTCCCGTCAGACCACTACACTTACTATTGATTCTTCATCTGCCTAGCCTTTTCCCAACTATGCTGGGGTCGGCTTCCAGTCCAACGGGATGTAGCTGAGTACCAGTATTTTACATGGAGCGACTGCCTATCTGACCTCCACCACCCAAATACGAAACCCCTTGATAAGACTGGTTGTCAAACTTTCGGGCTTCTGACCACCCCTAGCGACTGTCAAAGATCCACAAATGACAGCCGGGACCAACGGCTTAGCGTGCTTTCCGAGGCACGGAGAGGTCACGGTATGTATAGATGGACACCTATCGACAGACCAACCGCGGGCAGCGTAGCCTGCGTAACCTGATCGATCGATCTGTGCGGCTGTTATTCTTGATTATTTTCTGTCAAAAGTATTAATACTGAGTTTCGAGTAAATCGGACCGCGCGTTAAAATTCTTCCACAAACGTCTTCGTTTTTTTGTGTTGGGGTGTTAAACTTTCACACCCCAACACAAGGGGTGTTGGAGTGTTTTGATAAACGAATAATGATAAACTTTATTACTTGCTTAGGCAAGTATTCTTGCCAAGTTTATTAACCAAATGAATAAGATTTTTCTTATAAACTGTGTCCCCGTTTTTCACACCCACAGGGGTGGAATTTCGTAAAATTGTTTGGGATGTGTTCATTACTCGACTCAAAGAATGTTTATACCAATTTTCGAGTTAATCAAGCCACGCAGTAAAGTCTTCCCCTATAAAATTAACTTTTCACCCCGTTAGGGGTAATTTTCGAAAAACGATGATACACGTTATTCTTTACTTTTGGTCTTAAGTATAAATACTGAGTTTCGAGTTAATCGGACCACGCGTTAAAATTCTTCCATACAAACTTTGACACCTCCCAATCCCCCTTCAGGGGGTAGTTTAGAAAAAAAAAGCCACACTTCATAATTTATTTAGATAAGTATTGGTGCCAAGTTTCATGGTTATTAACTCAAGGAATAAGATTTTTCATACAAACAAAATCCCCTCTTTTCACCCCTTAAAGGTTAAATTTCCAAAAACCCCTTCTTAGTCTACTCTTCACAAAGAACACACCCTCCAAAATTAATTTCTGTACCCAGCGGTACCGACCAGCGTTTTAGGCTGTGCGTTGATATATCAGTCAGTCAGGACTAAATTTCATTCCCCTTTTCACCCCCTTAACGGACGAAATTCTAACAACACCGTTGTGTTAGCTTCCAATCATAAGCCTAGATAATAAATTTAGTGATTTTAACGTCGAAAATTAATGACTCTATACACAACTTCATCCCCCTTTTTAACCCTTCGGGGGTGGAATTATCAAAAACGCTGAGACACGTGTAAAATAATTTTCAATTGTCAGCCTAAATACAAAATTAGAAGATCCTAACTTTAAAACTGTCAGACTTTCATATAAACTTCCATCCCCTATTTTAACCCTTTAGGGGTTGAATTCCCAAAAATCCTTTCTTAGTGGATACTTACTCTTCACAAAGAACACACCTTCTAAGTTTCAAGTCTCTAGGTAAAGCGGGTTGGTCAATCAGTCAGTCAGGACTTTGAATTTTATATATATAGATTATATTTAAATAATTCATCATAATATTATTATAAAATAATAATAAACCGCGATAAGACCGCACATTGTGTCACCCTTTGTACAGTTTCTATAATTATGTCTGTAATTTTTAAGGTGTACATACCTAATAAATTGTATTACCTATATTCTATTCTAACATTCCCCTTATAAATCTTAATATTTTTCTTCCATCATCTTAAATGGGGAAAACCACCTAGATCGCAAATTTTCTTGTGAAAATCTTGCTGTAATTTGACAAAAAAAACTATAAATTGAAAAAGGAGCATTACCAGCTACAGCGTGCGCAGCTAAAAAGCAAGCTTATTTTGAGCAGGTATAGCAATTCGCGAAAAAAGGAGGCTAGCAAAAGAGCTAGACGCGTGTTTTTAAATGCCCTCCAGGTACGCTTCGAAAATTCCAGCCTGTATAGATAGGTTACGCAGGTAGGTACATACCTAATAGTCAATCTTCAAAAACAGCTCAATCTCACACTATTAAATGACACGTGGAAGTAGGACGGCGTGTCGCAGTTATAGGGAGCGATAAAGAGACAATACGAAGAAAACTTGGCTAATTAGCCTAGTTTGACGTGCCACTTGCGGAGCGCGTACCAGGTCTATCCTATCTACCTCTTTTTACTTATAATATCATTGTCACAGCTTGTTTTAACTTGAAAATTAGGTAAACATGATTTCTCTTCAAATGTGTCCTTGGAACACCTCACCACCATGCTAAGTGTGCGTACATGCGAGATTGTCGGAGGCTGCCGCCAAAGCGTCGACGGCGGGCGTCAACGGGTGTCGATAACAGCCGTCGAAACTCGTCGACGGTTGAAGTTGCCTGTATACGGTGGGGGCATGTCCCAGCATTTTTTGTGGAGTTTAAGGGTATTCTCCAAATTTACTCTTTTAGGAGCAGAATGTTTAATAATGAAAAACTTGCTAAAAGAAAAGGATCGCTCGTGGGATCGCCCGGAGTTGCAGGGGGTGGGGCCCGCTAGGCATGGCGGGCTGATATCAGTTGAGGGTGCGGCGAATGTACAAGCATCTCTCGGGGCTCTCGGGCCCCCGACTTATGGTAGTAGAAGCAACAGTGGGGTTTTAGTTGGTAGGAGTCCGACATAACCCTCCGTTCATCCCAGACGGAGGGTTTTCATGAAGATATCCCAACGAAAACAAAAAAAAAAGCTTAGGGGCCAGCCACTCATTGGCGTATCTAGGGCTTTTGCCCAGGGGGGGGGGGGGCCTGGGCAAAAGCCCTAGATACGCCAATGAGTAGACTCTTAGGGTGTAATACTCGTACATGCCGAAGACGCTCGCGATCGTGGTCGCTAACTGGGTACTGATAGGTACCTCGATGTTGATACTTGATATTCCTAAGACGTCCGTTTAGTCACAACTGAAAGCTCAGTTGCTTAGACCTGTGTTTGTGCTCTACCTACTCCAGAAGAACAAGTTGAACTGATTTGACCAATCACGAGCCAGATCACTTCGATGTTTGCCTTAGACTGCGATGTAACAACAAAATATTTTGTTTTCACGAAGGCATCGAATTGGGGGTTCCCAAGCAGCCCGCAATGGCGCAATGTATCGCAGTGAGGTTGGTGAGGTGTATCCTTCGGCAGGAGTGGCATGAGCGTGCGTGTCTATTAGCAGGCATTTGTTTTACATGTGGGCAATGATATTAAAAGTGTAATCTATAATTATATAAAAAACTGGCCAAGTGCGAGTCGGACTCGCACACGAAGGGTTCCGTACCACAAGGCAAAGCCGCCGAAAAAAACTTGTTGTTATAGCGGCAACAGAAATACATACTTTGCGAAATTTCAACAGTCTAGCTATCGCGGTTCTTGAGATATAGCCTGGTGACAGACAGACAGACGGACAGACAGCGAAGTCTTAGTACTAAGGTTTTTACCCCGTTTTTACCCCTTGGGTACGGAACCCTAAAAATGAATCGCTGAATGTGTTGCTAAGCGCAAATCTCGAGAACAGCTGAACCGATTTCGCTAATTCTTTTTTTAGAATATTCCTTGAAGTACGAGGATGGTTCTTATGCAGAGAAAATGTTAATATATCTATGGGAGTAGGGTAGAAGTAGGGTAGGAGAAGGGTAGGAGTAGGGTAGGAGTAGGGTAGGAGTAGTGTAGGAATAGGGTAGGAGTAGGTTAGGAGTAGTGTAGGAGTAGGGTAGGGTACTAGGACTTCCTAGCGTAGGAGTAGGGTAGGAGTAGTGTAGGAGTAGGGTAGGAGTAGGTTAGGAGTAGGGTAGGAGTAGGGTAGGGTACTAGGAGTTCCTAGTGTAGGAGTAGGGTAGGAGTAGTGTAGGAGTAGGGTAGGGTACTAGGAGTTCCTAGTGTAGGAGTAGGGTAGGAATACGCAAACGAAGTAGCGCCGGGCAGTTAGAAATAATTTATATGGCAAAACAACGTTTGCCGAGTCAGCTAGTACTTATAATATCATTGCATGGGGGTGACATCGAGGTAACGAGCCAAACTGCGATTGCGAGGTATCGCAGTGAGGCATCTTCGGCATGTAATTACCCTAATAACATGGTGAAAGCGATACTCTAATGAATTTTGCACATTTAATTTTAGAAAAAGGCAAATTCTTACCTTATTTCGATAAAAGAGTACCATTATTCTGTAATAATTGATTTTGTGAATACTATATTAGAATGACTTCTAAATTAGTAGAGAAATAAATAAACTTTTCCACAACAAAAACAAAACACAAACACTAATCTTTAGAATTATATTTTTTTACTGCTCAAATTCAAATTTCGAATTCTGTCACAGATTATTAATGTTGTTACCAGACGCAATATTTTATCTGATTTAATTGGCATAAGTGATTTCTTATTTGAGAAAGAACAATAAAGCGTAACATCTAAAGTTTTATCATTTTAATATGTATCTGTTTTAATTTATTTTGAAATATTCGACCTCTAAAATGTTTTATTCTTTACTTGCTACATTCAATGTCCAATGTCATTCCACGCCTTTGAACGCGTTCCAATAAAACTACTAGCATGATGTCTAGCATACAGTTTTTGAAATTCTGAAATTCTTAACGTTCTGCATGCCGAAACATGTTTTGTTTCATTCCTAACTTCACTCGTAATGAGGAAAATAATTCAAAGATACCCAAACAATTCAATCAACTACAAAGGTTTAGTCTAAATTCGCTTAAAATACTTCCGGAATGAAGGCCACAGAACACTATTACTCCTAGCGGAGACGAAGGCTCAATATACGACGTTTGCTTACTATGACGTTTAAGGACCGCGACTATTGTCAAACAATAAAAACATTGACCAATTTTTTGTTAATTATTTACTTTATTACAACACAATGCTGTCGTTCTAATAAATACTATTTTTAGATTAGAAAATATCTTAACGTTATGTGTTGTTGACGAAGGGAGCATTAGATTAGCATATTTACGGTTTCCGAAAAGTATTTGTGATTGGCATAAAATGTATAACCCTGATATCAATGACTATCAACTTACTTCAATAATAACAGAGTGCTGTGGAGGCGTAGCTGTTGTTTATTCAGCGCTGTACAAGCCCAACAATCAAAATGTCGCTATCAAGAGATATTTTGTTGACAAAACAAAGGAAAACGCAAGTTTGATACAGGTACATAGCTATTTGAAAGTTTTCCCTTTTTCACTCCCTGTAACAACGCAAGTTTTAATTATCAACCTGAAGGAGTTCGTGTTAGACAAGGAGACTTAATTTCCAGCTTATTTTCCTGAATATTTAAGAACATCCTGTTTCTAGGTCAATCAAGGGCTTTTAAAGGGCACTCCCTAACTAGTTGTAATAAAATAGGGAAGTTTTATAGCCATAATCAATAAATAAAAATAAAAAAAATAACCAGGAATTTGAATTAAGTAAGGCTTATTAATCTAATCACCATTCAATCTGTAGTTTTGAAGTAATATATTTTATTTTACTTTTACACCCACTGGAAAATTTAACTATTATTTTCCTACATTAAGTATTCTAGTTGACTGATATTCTCTTTGTAAACCACAAGTTACATCTTTCAGCAAGACATTCTCACAAGGAAAGAGCTGCAGCATGTAAACATACTGCCATATTTGACTTCATTTGTACACGGACGGGAGCTGTACGTAGTATCTCCGCTCATGACCTTTGGCTCCTGCCGGGATATCCTGGACCGGTACTTCCAGGAGGGTCTACCGGAGCTGGCCTGCGCTATTGTGTTGAGGGATGCACTACAAGCTTTACAGTATTTGCACAAACAATTGTTTATTCATAGGTGAGTTAAATCTATAAGTACTAATATTATTTTATTGTGAAAAAAATCCAAACAAAAGTCATTTATTCAAACTAGTCTAAGAATCAGCACTTTTCGAATGTCAAAATTACAAATGACACCCTTCACCTTCAGAAAGGGAAAACAAACAGTAGTACTTACATTAAAATAAACATAAAAAATTTGACAAATACTAACAATACTTATTTACAAACTTGTGGCAAAAGTAATTGTAAAGAGGTAAGATTTGTGACTTTGTACAGAACGGTAATCTTTGGGACTACTGACACAATTCCAGAAATTCTTTAACGAATGGGAAGCTATCAGTATTGCGGAGTGTCAAAGGATGTATTTTATTTTAAAACGAGACATTCACATGGATCAAGTTGCAGTCAGAGGCTGGTTACTAATAATCAACAAACATTTCAAAAACTATTTTTGTATATATCTTTTATCTTTTTTTTTTTTTTAATCTTTTTTTTTGTAGGAGTTAAAAATTTTTTTTTCATCAGTGCTCAACACATTCAGGCACACAAAATTCTATTGTTATCACATTTATTCGGTAATTGGTCTATTTGTTAATCAATCAAAAAGTCAAGAAAATCGTGGAGGTATTTTGCATCAAATTGGACAAAAAAGAAATCTGTTTTATTATTTCTTTCAAAAATTTCATAACATCTACCCCACACAATCAGAAGGTAGAAAATTCTTTGTGTTCATTCAGAATCACAGTAAACAATGAATACAAAAGCACCTAATGTAATATTCTAATATGTATTGTCATATTTTGCACACGCACAATGCTAGTTTCCCTAGACTGACTCATACATTAGCATTGATGATTTTAACTTCCTACATTGTGGGTTCAGAGTCTAAACACTATGATACAATAGATTATTTAGTATTAATATATTTAGAAGTAACTGCTGGCACTGATTTCAGTCAACAGTAATTTGTCATCTTGTAATGTGATTTGTCAGTTAACTATTTATATTTACTCATGCATAGAATTATCAGCCTAAAATGTTCCCACTGATGGATTAGGGTTGGATTGGGCCTAAGGTTTTTTGTATTGTACCCAGTTAGGGGCAATCGACACGAGTATAACAGTTTCTAGAGTATTCCTGTCGAAATGAGGCTTTTCCTACACCTCAGCCTAGCTTTCAAGAAATACATACAGGCACAGTCATTATCTGCCTAGCCTTTTCCTAATTATGTTGGGGCCGGCTTCCAGTCTAACTGGATGAAGCTAAATACCAGTATTTACCAGTTTTTTTTTTCATGTAGCATCTGCCTATCTCGTCTGTGTGGTGCCGGACTTAAAGAATTCCCCCCACTTCCCACCCCACCCCACTACACCCATACTTCCCGTGGGTGTCGTAAAAGGCGACTAAGGGTCTAACCGGAGAATGGGCAGCAGCATTCTCTATGCATTCCACCACCATACCATACTGCGATCGCCAACCCGCCTGCCAAGCGTGGCGATTATGGCAAACCCTCCCCCTTTTGGGAGAGGCCTATGTCCAGCAGTGGACATCTTTCGGCTGAAATGATGATCTGCCTATCTGACCACCAAAACCCAGTTACTGGGGAACACAATACCCCATACAAAATTTTATAAATACTTATTTTCCACCTTCAGGAGTGTCCGCGCCAGTCATGTCCTGGTCGGTGCGAACGGCGGTGTCCGCCTGTCCGGCCTGCGCAGCGCCGCGTCGCTGATGGTGCGCGGGCGCAGGCAGAGGCACCTGCACCAACTGCCGCCGCCGGACAGTGACAATACCAACCTCATGTGGCTGAGCCCTGAGTTGTTGGAACAGGTATGAGAAGCCCTATCTGGTTCGTTACTTTTGTCATTTTTATTTGTGGCTATGTTTAAGCTTTATACTCGAATCGGGACGCGGCCATCATGCATGACTAGAGATCATGTCCGTCTTACTCATAGTGGGCACCGGGGTGCGAAAAACAGTCTGGGGGGCGTAGGCTGTTTGTTTTTTGCTAAGAAAAAAAACTTGATTGTTGAGTTCCATTTTTAGGGAGAAGCACCAAGTTAGCCCGCGAAATTAAATTTTACATGTTATTTCTTAGGTGTCTGTTTGATTTTACGCGGTTGGAAACAGCATTAGAAAGAGACACACACGAGTCTCCTCTTCATAAAGAGTTCATATTCCTAAGATGTGCGTTTCAAAAAGTAAATCGATTCTTTTAGTAAAGATTGAGCAAGTTTTTCGCGTCTTTTTTAGCCAAACACTATCAAACTGCATTTTATTAATCAATCATCATCTTCCTGCCCTTATGTCAACTTATTTGAGGACGGCGCAAAATGTATTCTTCTTTCATACGTATAAAGGATGAAATTGAATAGGTGCGTCAAATTAAAACATTCAATGTAATGTTATAAAGGAAATTTAGAGCATGTCATTAAGGAAAGGGATGCACATACGTGGCGTAGGAGGCAAGCGATTTGCCAACGTCGTCGTCGCGCGCCTTTTTTCGTAGGACCGGTCAAAATTAGGCAAATACCGCTAGTTCAACGCTTTGCCAACTGGCTTCATGTTGTGAACTTTGCGATGAATCGGGCGCGCGCTAAAATTGATACCAATTATCAAAACAAATAAGAAAATGAACCTTGTTCACGCATAATACGCGTGCACCAGCAGCGACGGGGGACGCGCGGGTTGAGGGGCCACACAGCTGATCGAGCCGCAGCCGCGCCCCCACTACTCGTCTACAGATTCGGTCAGCGGCGGACGCACCGTGGGCCGTGCGATCGATTAATTATATAAGTAATTTATTGTACATAAAATCGGAATTAAACAAGTATTTAACCAAGCGAGTCACATTTAATTCATATTCCGAACAATTGGCGACCGTCTTCGATAAAATAGAATACTGCATTCAGCGGGTCAAGAAAAAACGGTTAACCGTTACTCCAATTTGAATTTAACGGAAAGGAAGATTGGATCGGATAGCTGCTTATGCTGCCTTCTGCCCTGGTGGAGTGAAGAACTTTGCTGAGGACTGCAGGACGTCTGGCTGAATACTCAAGGGAAGTTGGCCTACATAATCCTATCCACTAATTCTGATTCTTTTCCTTCAAATTTGTGTGCAGCTAGCCGCTCCGAAAGCGCCATGAGATAGCATTTCGTGTGCACGTACTATCTTTTATAATTTACGCTTCGGCTATTGCGAGAGCTTGCCAATACCTACTGCATTCTAACTTTTTTTTCTAGTATATTAATTCCATTTCGCTGAAATAATTAGGGTTTCAGCTTATAGTTTTTTTTTAAATGTCCGCATAAAGTATTTCCATCCCTAGCTACATATATAAAAGCATAAATCCATTTATTCAAATATTGCCTGGTCATTTTTTCGCTGTCGTCATTTTTCCGCCTACCCTCTCATAAGTTTAATTAACTTTTACGCATTTCTGCAAATTTCCAGACTAACTCGGGAACTGCCTAACGTCGCGCCTAGCAATTTCTACTGCGCTGTACCCAGTGCTTGGCTTGTGATTCGCGAGCCCATCGAGCACTCGAGTGGCAAGTGGCGACTGCAGGCGGGCGGTTGGATCAAAGTGCGACGGAACCGTTGTAACTGGTTTGATAATTTCGTTTTCTTACCTAATTCATTGTTTAATTTCATTGTTCGAAATAATTTGCGATGGAAGGAAGTTTGAAGGATCTTATTAAAAAGCGTAGCATAATGAAAGGGGTTCCCTACGTGTATTCGAAAGTTGTTAATTCGATTTTTATTATATCGAACACGGTATGTCGATAATTCAGTTGTACGATGTTTTATTACATCGATGCTTTATTAGTGCGATGTAACGTTTGTGCGAAACACCCTACAGCGATTGCTAATTAGTTCGACAGTATGTCGGTTCGAAACGCCTACTGTTTTCCGTAACATTTTATTAAGTGTACGTTACCCCAGCAAGAAAGTATCTCCTAGAGTTATATGAGTAGAACGTATAGTTGGTGCCTTATCTGCTGTAAATGTGCCCCCACATAAAAAATGTGTGCCCCCTGTCGTTTTCGAAAAAAATCGAAAAATCGATTCTTGCTGGGGTAACGTTTTTCTAGCAGGAAAATTCTAAACGAATGATCGGAGAGAGAAAAACTGTGCATGGCCAGATAGCTTATATGTGTGCCAAAATGTGCCCCCAAAAAAAAAATCTGTGCCCCTTCAGATTTTCGAGATATTGCATTTCCTGCTGGAGTAACGTTTTGATGAATCGTATATCTCTAAAACCATTGCATGTGCCCCTGTAGAATAAACATACACGAGTAGCTCTTAATGTGTGCCCCTTAGTGCCCAATATTTATAGTTTTCAAGTTATCGCGGTTTTATGAAAACCCGAAAAAACATCGCAGCGCCTAAATGAGACAAGGCACAAGTTCGCTGAAAACTGTATTCGGTCCTTCTTGACGCTAATAATAACTATACAAAGTTTCAAAACTGTTCATGCATGCGTTTTTGAATAATCTTGCTAAAAGTCAAAACGATGGTGTCATAACTTTGACGGCAAAATACAAGGAACTGGCTCAATCCCAGATGTGTAGGTGTAAACCAAAATCTTGTGCCTTTAGTCAAAAATATATGGTGAAAATATTGAGCTTGGAATGTTTCGCATTAAGTAAATATAAACAAAAAACCAAAATATGTAAACAACGGCTGGTTATCCGACCAAATCTGAATGACTACTAAGAAGCGAGCGATTCATACATATCGATGACCTTCTTTATTGGACGTATTATACCTAAGCTGTTGTCCGTACAGTCGTGTTCAAAAGTTTTGGGGGCTAATTAAAAAATATATTAAATGCACCTTGTGACTATATTAATGAAACAGCTTGTTGATGTGGAAATTATTATTTTTATTCCCTTAATTTTAATTCTTAAAGTAATTATTGCATCACATCACAGATCAAATTTCCTGCCTATAAATATTAGAAATTATTTGCACGTTGTGTAGTCATTATTATTTAAATCACAGATCAGTTTTTCATCTAAGTCTAAAGTCCCCGTCACGAGAAGCTTTAAACTTTGTAAATAAAGAACTTTATACTAAAGTTCAATAAGTAATCCTAAATTCAATCAACTCAATGTAACGTACGTGTAATACGAAACTAACGAGCAATTTCACTTGGTCGGATTTGTGGTACTGGAACGCGTCTGACTCATGGACCGTAAAAATTTGGGCCGCCATCGTCATTTTGAAGTAAGTTACAGAATACTCGGAATCGTCTGACGGCAGTAATTAGATGTGTGTGTTACCTTAATTATATCCCTTGTATAAAAATAAAAATCATTACAAACTGTTTTTTTTTTAATTTGATCCAAAAGTTGCGAACCCGTGAATGTGTGTTTACATAATTTATACCTTCTCGTGACGGGGACTATAACATATAATTAGTAAATTCGCATCACAAAAAATCACAGATCAGTATTAAGTATAATATTTTGTAAAAAAAAAAATATTAAATTTGAAATCACAGATAAATAATTTTCTTACGAGTAATTTGCTAATACATAGATTCAGATAAAGTGTGTTAGTACCTATAGTAAACCGCATAAAGATAACTGTAAACATCGAATGTGCATAAATTATCTGATGGTACTATTTGGCTATTAACAACATTATCACCTAACTGTGGAATGACACTTATATATCCAAAACGCCATCAAATCAAAATTATGTGACACTACATCATCATCATCATCATCATTTCAGCCGAAAGACGTCCACTGCTGGACATAGGCCTCCCCCAAAAGGGGGGGTTTGCCATAATCGCCACGCTTGGCAGGCGGGTTGGCGATCGCAGTATGGTATGGTGGTGGAATGCATAGACAACGCTGCTGCCCATTCTTCGGTACGCCCCTTAGTCGCCTTTTACGACACCCACGGGAAGTATGGGGTGGTGCTACTCTTTAAGTCCGGCACCACACAGACATAATCAGACACTACATAATCAGCTTTA
This sequence comes from Mesoligia furuncula, assembly GCA_916614155.1. Lineage (NCBI taxonomy): Eukaryota > Metazoa > Arthropoda > Insecta > Lepidoptera > Noctuidae > Mesoligia > Mesoligia furuncula. The sequence continues at coordinate 31,379,428 of OU744799.1, forward strand.
ATATAATCGTTGGTTAATAATTATAAATCCCTCATAGGTACGTAATACGACATACAAAATGGAAACACGTTGTTGCAACACAGATCATTGTGCGGTTGACTATAGGTATACACTAAATACAATTCTCAAAACTGTAGGTACCAAAATTTATTTGGTTAAGGTGAATGCTCCAACCAACCCGCGAAATTCAAATTTTCTTTCGTTTTTTGCAATTTGCAGGCCTATTCGCGGCTGTAAGACATATGTAGTTACAGCATTATAATCATCAAAATCATCAATACGAGTACAACGCTCTAAGTTCATAAAGCTGTAGGAATGACTTTTTGTGTTTTTTTTTTGTCCTACGCCTTAATGAAGTTGGAGGGTTGTATTGGTGATTTTGATGATTATAATTCTGTAACTACATACGTCTTACAGCCGCGAATAGGTCGTATTTTAATCAACATACAACCTAGCACTGGCCTGCAAATTGCAAAAAACGCAAGAAATTTTGAATTTCGCGGGCTAGTTGGAGCATTCCCCTTAATGATAAAAAACTTACTGTTAATTTGTCTAACCTACGGCTTATCAATAAATATATATATTATTAGCAGAGTGAGCAAGTTTTATTTTAAAAAAAAGATAACGACCACAAAATAAAGCTTATAATTCTTTCAAACAAGTAATTAACAAAAATTGATCTTAATTAAACACAAGTAACCTAACACACGCCTAGCTAAAACCTGTCCTAGCTCTTCAAGCGCCCAAAATGAAATGACCGAGGCAATGAGCTCGCCGCTGCAGCCGTCCGTCTGCCCCTCTCTCGCGCCTCGTGACGTCATTCAGCAGCCACGCCCTCAATGTCAGGATTCTCCGCTAACAATATATATAAAGACAAATACGGGCTTATTTATATACAAAAAAGAGCTACCTACCTCTTTTTAGTAGTAGGTATTCATCACACATTCATGAACTATATTTTTTTTTAAACATCGGGACCAGTCAAATTTTGGGTCAAAGACCTGGCAAATGGATGTATTTCTTTCGTTCACATATAAATTACTGGATGTATTTTAATGAAATTTAGAATGGAGAAGATAGCTTACCTTGGAATAGCACTTACGCTACTATTTATAATGTACTTAATCATGTGTAAGGTCATAGAAACAGCTAGTAGAATATAATCCAATAACAACTTTATTTTATTACTTATTACTTTTCTACTTCAGTGTACTCAGGCACAACACGTGTGAACCGGTTAGTGAGTAAAGTAAAGAAGGTCATCGATTTGTATGAATCCGTCGCTTTTTAGTAGTCACACAGATATGGTCGGATAACCAGCCGTTGTTTACATATTTTGGTTTTTTGTTTATATTTACTTAATGCGAAACATTCCAAACTCAATATTTTCACCATATATTTTTGACTAAAGGCACAAGATTTTGGTTTACACCTACACATCTGGGATTGAGCCAGTTCCTTGTATTGTGCCGTCAAAGTTATGACACCATCGTTTTGACTTTTAGCAAGATTATTCAAAAACGCATGCATGAACAGTTTTGAAACTTTGTATAGTTATTATTAGCGTCAAGAAGGACCGAATACAGTTTTCAGCGAACTTGTGCCTTGTCTCATTTAGGCGCTGCGATGTTTTTTCGGGTTTTCATAAAACCGCGATAACTTGAAAACTATAAATATTTTCTTAAATCTAATTGGGGCACTAAGGGGCACACATTAAGAGCTACTCGTGTATGTTTATTCTACAGGGGCACATGCAATGGTTTTAGAGATATACGATTCATCAAAACGTTACTCCAGCAGGAAATGCAATATCTCGAAAATCTGAAGGGGCACAGATTTTTTTTTTGGGGGCACGTTTTGGCACACATATAAGCTATCTGGCCATGCACAGTTTTTCTCTCTCCGATCATTCGTTTAGAATTTTCCTGCTAGAAAAACGTTACCCCAGCAAGAATCGTTTTTTCGATTTTTTTCGAAAACGACAGCACACATTTTTTATGTGGGGGCACATTTACAGCAGATAAGGCACCAACTATACGTTCTACTCATATAACTCTAGGAGATACTTTCTTGCTGGGGTAACGTACACTTTTATTAATAATAATAATTAGGCTTTTTGTAGCGGTAATCGACATCCACGCAGGCGGAGCCGCGGGGGACCGCTATAGGTTATATAAATCAGTATAACACATAGGCTACTTTTTGTCGCGAAAACCGATATCCACGCGGGCGGAGCCACGGGCGACCGCTAGTAATACATATAAACGTAAATATTTTTACAAAGCATGAAACAAATTTTTTTTAATATTGTCAGTTAATGAAATGTTGAAAAAGATGCAAAATATTTTTTTACAGTAGAATTTCCACTTTATTTTCTGATTTTGTTTTTTAGAATAAAAATTACCGTGGGTACAGTTACCGGCACGTAACTTGGCAAGAGATTTTCGTAGTGGGGGAAGTTCGCGCATATAAAAATGTATGAAATTGTGCGTGCGCAAACTTCCCCCACTACAAAAACTCTTGCCAACTTGCGTGTCGGTAACTGTAACATAGCTTTTTTTCTTGTAAATATTATTTATATTTAAAAAAAAAACTGTTTTTTTTTAAATAAATTTTATTATTTTCCATTTTATTTTATTTTTTTAAGTATAAATAGTTGTAGGTATAATTTAGGTTAGCAATGTATATGTCTTATAATTCCCAGCAAATAAATGTATATGATTTATATTAAATTTAAGTTATTTAGGTATAGGTAGAATAAGATTATTTTCATTAATGTATCTTGATGTAAATAATGAACTAGGAATTTTAACACCCATTGCCATTGCCCCGCCCATTGTAACACCAAAATGTAATTTGTTGTAGTGTCTATTAAAGAGTTCTATAACTATCTACACATTTATTTTTTTAATAATTATAAGGAATGTATTTTATTAACGTCTTGCAAAATGAGATTATTAATAAAATGTCACGGAAAACAGTAGGCGTTTCGAACCGACATACTGTCGAACTAATTAGCAATCGCTGTAGGGTGTTTCGCACAAACGTTACATCGCACTAATAAAGCATCGATGTAATAAAACATCGTACAACTGAATTATCGACATACCGTGTTCGATATAATAAAAATCGAATTAACAACTTTCGAATACACGTAGGGAACCCAATGAAAGGTAGATTAACTAAGTTTAAAGATTATGTGGATGTCTTAACCCAGGTGGGCGCGAATAAAATTACTAGTGTTCAAGTCAAAGAATTATCTTTACGAGTTGATAAGTATCAAGATTTGTTATCAGATTTCAATGAGATGCAATCAGGCATAGAATTGCTCTCTTCAAATGAAGATGAACAGTTAACTGAGCGGGATTTAATTGAATCACAGTTCTTTTCTCTTCTTTCCAGGGCTAAAGAATTGATCGAATGTGCTAATCTAGAGAAAGGATCAGTGAAAGATGAAAGTATGTCAAATCAATGTTCACATTCCATGAATTCGATAAAATTACCCACTATAAATTTGCCAAAGTTTGATGGAAACTATTTGAAATGGTTAGAGTTCAGGGATACTTTCGATTCCCTCGTTAATAAAAATGACTCGATTCCATTAATTAATAAATACCATTATCTCAGATCAAGCTTAGAAAATAGTGCCGCTGTCGTTATAAGATCAATTGAGTTTACCTCTAATAGTTATGAAAATGCATGGCAAATTTTATGTGACCGTTATAACAGTAAAAATATTTTAATAAATAATCACCTTAAGTCACTATTAAGTATCGATCCTGTTGCGAGGGAATCGTTTAAGGCATTACGGTATTTAATTGATCACATATCAAAAAACTTGAGTTCTTTGCGCACTCTTGGGCTTCCCACCGAGCAGTGGGATGTTTTAATAATATTCATGGTCTCGGCAAAGTTGGATTCCACCACTAGTATGAAATGGGAGGAGTATAAGAATAGTTTATCGGATTTACCGTCGTTGGATCAATTTTACTCATTTTTACGCAACCGAGCAGACATTTTGGAAACTACCCACTATAATAGATCTGATAAACAGGAACATAATAAGGCGAACTCTCAAAATAATAAACCAGTGAGATCTTTCTTGGCTGCTTCGGATTCGAGTACTAAGAAATATCAATGCATAATTTGTAATGGGGGTCATTTTGTTCATGAATGTTCGAAATTCAAGGAAATGAACTACGACGATAGAATTCGCGAAGTAAATAAGTTAAAACTATGCACTAAATGTTTACGTAGTGGGCATAAAAGTTATCAGTGTCGTTTGAAAGGTTCTTGTCAGATATGTAAAGGGAAACATAACACTTTGATTCATAAAAATGACAGTAATTCTAACGTAGAACAAAGTGCACATAGTCCAATAAATGAGCTGGTTACGTTATCGGCAACGACGATGACTCATACGTTGTTGTGCACGGCGCAGGTAGAAATCGTTAATGAGTCGAACAATAAAACGATTAAGGCACGAGCATTGTTAGACACTGGTAGTCAATCGTCATTTTTAACAGATGTTATGCGAGAGAAATTAGGGTTAAATAAGAACTCTAGTGAAACCTTAAATGTTTGTGGGCTTAATAACATTAAAACTAACATTTTAGGAAAATGTGTCGTAAAAATTAATTCTTATTCAACTGCATATAGTGCTCAGGTTTCTTGTTTATTGGTGCCAACGATAACAGGTATTTTACCCAGTGTCGAAATAGATATCCGAGAATTAGATATTCCGTGCGGTATACAGCTAGCGGATCCAAAGTTTTACCAGCCCTCCTCTATAGATGTGTTGTTAGGGGCTGACGTATTCTGGAACATCCTTGGAAAAAATCAAATTAAGCTAGGGTCTAATAAGCCTACTTTACAAGAATCACAATTGGGATGGTTGATAGCCGGCCCAGTCGGTATCAGTCAATCCAAGTCTAAGGTCCATTGTTATTTCAATCATCTTTCGAATATTGATGATTCCCTTAAGAAATTTTGGGAGATTGAAGAACTACCTGTAGAGACAAAAACGAATTCATTAGAAGAGCAGTTTTGCGAAACTGACTTTGTAGAAAACACAAGCCGCTTACCTGACGGTCGGTTTTGTGTCCGTATGCCATTAAAAGAACCCGAAACTAGTCTTGGGGATTCATATTATTTGGCTAAGAAACGTTTTTTGAATTTAGAATTAAAGTTAAAGGAAAATCCGAAACTTAAGGAGTCATACACTAAATTTATAGATGAATATAAAGAGTTAGGTCATTTGAGTGAGGTAGATCGCCCAGAATTTGGTAATTACCTTCCGCATCACTGCGTAATTCGTGAAAAGAGTGAAACGACGAAATTGAGAGTGGTATTCGACGCCTCAGCCAAGACTTCTTCTGGTAAGTCGTTAAATGACATACAGGCCGTAGGTCCAGTTGTGCAATCCGACTTATTCTCAATTTTGTTACGCTTTCGCGGACATAGGTTTGTTCTCTTAGGAGACATTGAGAAAATGTACCGACAAACGGCCTTGCATACTTCTCAACGTCACCTTCAGTTAATTCTGTGGAGGGATTCATCTTGTGCGGAACCCAATAATAATAGCAATTTAAAAGTTTTACAATTAAATACAGTAACGTATGGATTAGCCAGCGCTCCATTTCTGAGTACCAGATGTTTGTTACAATTAGCTAAAGAATGCAAAGACGACACTATCGCTAACATCATCAAAAGTGATTTTTACGTAGATGACTTGAATACGGGAGCGGATAGTGAAAGTGAATTACTGCATATATATACAAATGTTAAGAAAATTCTAGATTCAGCATGCTTCCCCTTAAGAAAGATTCGTACTAACTGTTTACAGGCATTTGCTGGCGATGATACTATGTTCGACCCGGTAGATTTGACTAAGGAATCCAGTGTGCTAGGTTTGAACTATTCTCCAAAACTAGACATTATTGAGTTTCACTCAAGGGTCGAATCGCCACCGCAAACTATCACAAAAAGGGTTGTTATAGCTACTATTTGTAAAATATTTGATCCTTTAGGATTAATTAGTGCATGTATTATTAAAGCAAAAATATTTTTACAGCAGTTATGGGTCATTAAGTTAGATTGGGAGGAGCCTATACCACAAAACCTATTAAATACATGGTCTAAATTCATGTCTAATTTGCATTTTCTTTCTAATATTAAAATTAGCAGAAATGTTCTTTGTAATTCCCCGATATCCATAGAATTGCATTGTTTTGTCGATGCGTCACAGAAAGCGTATGCCTCATGTGTATACTTACGTTCCATAAATGACAAAAATGAGGTTACGGTAAAACTTTTGTGCGCAAAGGCAAGGGTTGCACCCTTAAAGCCAATTACTATACCAAAATTGGAATTACTTGGTACTTTGCTAGAAGCCAGATTATGTAATAAAGTTCTACAGTCATTGCGATTTAATATAAGTTGTAAAACCATTTGGACTGACTCAACGGTGGTTTTAGGATGGTTGAAAACAGATGTAAGAAATCTTAAAATGTTTGTCTGCAACAGGGTCAATGAAATTAACGAGTTAACTAATGGTTTTGAACACAGACATGTACCTACGAATATGAACCCAGCTGACTTGGCCTCAAGGGGAATTGAACCCCAGGACCTATCTTCGTCTTCTTTGTGGTGGGAAGGTCCTCCTTTCTTAAAGAAGGAACGTTTAGAATGGCCACAGAATTCATTCGTAGCTCAAAATATACCCGAGTTAAAGGTACATTCGTTATTATCTGCAGCAAACAGTTCTGCTGACAAGAGCTTATTTATAGATTTCAATAAGTACTCCGATTTCAATAAACTGAGTAGAATATTTGCGTATGTTCTACGTTTTGCTAACAACTGTAATAAAAATAAACAAAGGTACTCAGGCCCTATAAACTCAGACGAAATAAATAATTCAGTTATGCTATTAATAAAATTTGGTCAATTACAATCATTTTCGTTCGAAATTGGGTTACTAAAACAAGGAAAAACATTACCACAGAGAAATAAATTATTACAGTTAACTCCATTTATAGATTCAAATGACATTGTTCGTGTTGGTGGTCGTTTAGAAAACTCAAATTATAATTTTGATAAGAAACATCCTATAATATTAAATTCAAAACATCATTTAACCAAATTAATAATGTTCAATGAACATATACGTTTGTTCCACGCAGGTCAACAGCTACTGTTAGCATCGGTGCGTGATAAGTACTGGCCTGTTGGAGGGAGATGCTTAGCGCGACAAGTAGTTAGACAGTGTATTGTTTGCGTTCGTCTGCGAGCAAATACGGTGCAACCAATAATGGGTCATTTACCTGAAGCGCGTACTAATGCTTGTTTTCCTTTCTACTCGTGTGGAGTTGACTTTGCTGGACCTTTCATGATAAGCAACCGTAAAGGTCGTGGTAACCGAATTAGTAAATGTTACCTATGTTTATTTGTATGCCTTAGTACAAAGGCAATACACTTAGAACTGGTGAGTGAACTGAGTACGCAAGCTTTATTTTATGCCTAAGACGATTCGTGTCACGCAGAGGAAAATGTCATGAGATCTTTTGCGATAACGGCAGGAATTTCGTAGGTGCCAACAATGAATTAGGTAAGCTGCTTAGGTCCAGCCGTCAGTCTGTTAGTGATTATGCCACTTCTGAAGGGATAAAATTTGTATTTAGCCCCGCTTATTCTCCCCACTTCGGCGGAATATTTGAGGCTGGAATCAAATCAGCTAAATTCCATTTAAAACGTGTAGCTGGAAAGGCTGCTCTGACGTTTGAGGAGCTAGCAACGCTGTTCACACAGATTGAAGCTATTTTAAATTCACGCCCGCTGACTCCTCTCTCGTCCAATTGTACTGATCCTTCTCCTCTGACCCCAGGCCACTTCCTAATTGGGAGACCACTTATGTCCATCCCAACGAAGCCCATCACTGCTACCAGGCCTAACAGACACGAGCTCCTAGAGAAGATAAGGCAGCATTTCTGGGAGAGATGGCGCCGGGAGTATATCTCTGAGCTGCAGCAGCGCACCAAATGGCGCACCGCTCAACAAGGACTCACCAGCGGGGACGTGGTTGTACTGAAGGAGGACAACTTACCGCCATTACAATGGCGGCTAGGGCGCGTGTGCCGCCTCTATCCAGGGGCCGACGGCGTCAGTAGGGTAGCTGACGTCACTACTTCAAGGGGCATTGTACGAAGGGCTGTCAATAAATTATGTGTTTTGCCAACTTCAGAACCCAAAGATGACAACGAAGCAGAGAGGGCCGCTTCCAGGCTCCCTACCTCGTCTACGTCTTAAAAGCTAAGGCTTTCAACGCGCCGGAGGATGTTCACGCATAATACGCGTGCACCAGCAGCGACGGGGGACGCGCGGGTTGAGGGGCCACACAGCTGATCGAGCCGCAGCCGCGCCCCCACTACTCGTCTACAGATTCGGTCAGCGGCGGACGCACCGTGGGCCGTGCGATCGATTAATTATATAAGTAATTTATTGTACATAAAATCGGAATTAAACAAGTATTTAACCAAGCGAGTCACATTTAATTCATATTCCGAACAAACCTTATTTGTTTCTATAATTTTGAAAAAAAAAACTGGAACTACCTACGATAATTCATGTCTACTTGAAGGCAATAACTTAGTTTGCACCATCGAAGACGATAATTACAGGATTTTTGTTCAAGAATTTAGATTTGGGAAATGACAATTTATAATGATTATGTAGCAGTGGTGGCCAAGTGGTAACGGCCGCGACTTACGAGTTGTAGGTCGTAGGTTCGAACCCAGACAGGCGCTTTACTTTGTGTAAATTATTTCATCACCACTGCTCTCAAAACGGTGAAGGAAAACATCGTGAGGAAACCGGCATGTCCTAGAACAAAAAATTCGAAGACATGTGACATCTGCTAATCCGCACAGGGCCCGCGTGGTGGATTACGGCCCACTCCCTCTCACCGAGAGGAGGCCTGTGTCCCAGCAGTGGGAACATTATAGGCTGATTATGGTATGATGGTAATGATTATGGTATGATGGTAATGATTATGGTATGATGGTAATGATTATGTAGTAGGTTTCAATTTCGTCCTGCATTAGCCGTAAAAAAATAATATCTTTGTTGAAATTAACATCAAAAACTTCTTTAACCACCAATCGCAATTCTTTTCAGAATCTAAAAGGCTACGACGAGAAATCCGACATCTATTCCCTCGGCGTGCTGTGCTGCGAGCTAGCCAACGGCGCCGTGCCGTTCGCGGAGGTGCCCACCACGCTCATGTTCACGGAGAAGGTGCGCGGGAGTCGTCCGCAGCTGCTGGACTGCTCCACCTTCCCCGAGCCCTGCCTGGACGATACGGAGATGAAGAGTGAGTCATGATAATGCAGCACCCTAACTGCCTAACACACTATCAATCGGAATCTGAATAATTTTGATGGAAATTGCTAATGCATTGCTTCATAAGTTCGAAAAAATTGTCTGCTCAACACGTAAATAACGCAATGAATATTCTTGAACTGTTAAAATGAAACCGGTTCCGATTGATAAAGTGGGCAAAGGCACCGCTGAGCAAAGGCATCTTGTTATACAGAAAAGGCACGAGTTTTGATCACCATGCTTGCTCAAGACAGGTTGACAATTTCAGGCTTCACACTAATATTATAAAGGCGAAAATTTGTGAGTGTGTGTGGGGGTGTGTTTATATGTTACTTCTTCACGCTTAAACGGCTGGACCAACTTTGATAAAATTTTGTTTGGAGGTACCTGACACCCTGGATTAAATATACGCTATTTTTTATCGCAATATTCCCACGGGATCGACATTAACGGGGTGAAACTGCGGGGCGCAGCTAGGATAGTAATAAAAAAAAGGAAGAATGTAAGTTTGTTTGTTGTTACCTTTTTCCGCCTAAACCACTGAACCGTTCATCCTGAAATTTTGCATATACGTTGTCAGGTGTACAGAAACGGACGTAGGGTACCTTTCATTCCGGCAAAAAGTGCTGTTCCCGAGAAAAACAACAATAACGTTATTATGATAATGGATGGCGCCACGTGCCTTTCGAATCAAAAACAGGACAACGTCTGTCGGGTCAGCTAGTTAATTATAAGTTCAGGACTTACGAAAGACGGTACTTGAGGAGATAAGGAAACCGCAATACGGTGGAATGAGGCAAACCAATTCTGGCTTCCCATATGTGAGTATCAACTCCAATGGAACTGCCATATTTAAAGCCATCGTTTTGAGCGCTAAAAAGAATAGCGCCATCTCTTTTCTCAACGAAATAATGATGACATAAAAACTTGAAAATAAGAGGTCACTAGAGCTTACTGGGTTACTTACTTATTACTAAAGTACACACATCAATACAATCTAGGGATATTTTAGTTTTTCATGCATTCAAGAGAAACTACTTAGAAAATCTTATAACATACTTATTATCTAAATGCGCAGTATTTTATACTCTAATAGGAAATTTAATAAAAGTCTAAGTAAAAAAAAGGTTTTTATAGTAGACACTAGCTGCGCCCCGCGGTTTCACCCGCGTAAATGTCGATCCCGTGGGAATATCTGGATAAAAAGCAGCCTATATGTTAATCCAGGGTGTTAGCTATCTCCATACAAAATTTTATCAAAATTGATCCAGCCTTTTGACCGTGAAGAAGTAACAAACATATAAACATACACACACTCGCAAACTTTCGCCTTTATAATATTAATGTGATTAGTGTGATAAAAAAAAAATAAAGTACAAATTTCGTACTTCTGTTAGACAATACCCGCCCACATACGGCTAGAGTGGTTACTCCGTGGCTGCAGCAAAATGTGGCAACCGTGGACTGGACCATGCAGACATTAAAAAAAAAAAAAACTTTTTTCAATCCGTAATAACTAAAATATCTTGTAGTAGGTACTAAAGTAGATTGTGTTGAGGTGTGTGTTATGGCATTAACCGGAAGAAGTTCAGTTTCAACCTCAGTATTGAAACCTTTATTTATTTAAAAACACGTTGAGCCCGTTTTCCTGTTAAACGTATAACTTCCAAATAAAGTCGAAAGGCTAGTTATGTAACTATTGTTCATGATATCTCTCCTGTGCCAGGTATGTACAACACAGACAGCGGCGTGGGCGATAGTGCGGACGCGGTGTCGCGCCTGCGCCAGGTGTACGCGGGCAGGAAGCTATCCGACACCTTCCATCATCTCAGCGAGATGGCGCTGCAGAGGTGAGGCTTTTGACCCTTGACTTTGTCTCGCTATTTCTTCTCAGAGGCAGTTAGATTAGTTGGATTGGATTGTCAATTCCATCTGGATTATTTTTTTTAATTTACTGAGTTCCCATCTACAGAATAATCAAATTAAATTTCATACATACATAAGTGGGGTTGAAGTATACATAAATCCCCTTGACACCAATACTGTCCTGGATAAACTTAAATACTTACATATTATTAAATCCAAAAAGTCCTTATTATGATTCGCAAACTTTTTCAGGGACCCAGACAAGCGACCATCAGCGACGCAGCTGCTGAACCACCCGTTCTTCAAGCAGATCCGCAAGACGGACTACTTGCCGGGACTTATCGGACGAGTCAAACCTATTAAACCAGACCTCAGTAAGTTTAATTAACTTTACACCTACAAACCCAGACCTTAGCAAGTTTAATTAACTTTACACCTATCAAACCAAACCTAATTAAGTTTCAATAACTTTACACCTACCAACCCAGACCTTAGCAAGTTTAATTAACTTTACACCTACCAGACCAGTCCTTGTTAAGTTTCATTAACTTTACACCTATCAAACCAAACCTAAGTAAGTTTGCAAGCTAAAAAAACACCTGAAATCAAAATAAATATTGTTAGCGGAATAACAGCCATTACTGCCTATACAGGAAAAGTTTTTAACCAGTGCGCAAATTTTGACATAATAAACTTGAATATATTTTAATAAACACGTATTTTTTGTTTTGATATGTTTCAATAGTAAAAAATTAAGTTAACACTTACGAGACTTGTTTACTCAGAAATTGATTTTATGGACGTCGCTTGCCAGTCCGTCGACCGGTCGCCCGATTCACGCCGCGCGTCGACCGGTCGCCTGACGCGCCAGCTGCTATCAGAAGTACTCACGCGCGCTCGCGGATTATTGACCCCAGTTTAGCGCTACAATTTTTTAAGTTTAGACTGTGTAAAGTTATTTGTAAACGTAATTTTTCGTAAATTCCAAATTATCCTTCATACTTTCATGGGCTTAGGACCATCAAAATGCAGAAAATAAATCATAATAAGTAAGAAAGTAATACGTTTTAGTCCATTCAAAATAAAACATTTAGGTATGATAGGTACTTAGGCATGATACAATTTGCGTCAATGTCTAATCAAAGAGAACCTAAGACACTAAGATTGTTTATAATTTCTTCTTACCTCTACATTTTATTAATCACAATAATTTTAGGTATTGTTCGAAGTGGCCTCCTCCTTTTTGAAGGCATAAACGTGCACGTTTAAATAAGTAAGCATTTAGTTTGTTTAGGACACTAACACCACTTTTTACTTCATTGAAAGCGTTAATTATTTTTTCTTTCAAGTCATCTAGGCTCTGAGCCTCTTCTACATACACACGGCATTTCACTTGTATCATACACCTTGGTTTGCTGCTAAAATTGTCCTCTCATTAGGGACCGTGGGATTGAGGATCCCTTCGGCTCGCATACGAGGTACGCTCTCCCTTTCGTATCTTCTTCGTGCTGCTCGTAAATTTTCATTGCTCAACAAATACACTCGCACCATTTCATAATACTCGCGGTGAGTAAAATGAGACATTGTCACTACGCTTGTCTAGTACGCGGCACGCGCGCAGGGACGGCGAAGGGACATCCGACCTCCGCTTCCGCAAGTGTCGTACTGCATGTGCATGCGTTTTGATTATCAAACGCCGGCGCCGCGCCGCATGCCCCCGCACCCCCGTCTCGTGCGCTGGGCGTCCAGCGGCCGGCGCCCTTCGCGTTTTCATTCATGCTCATTCATAGTATTACTATTAAATTATATCCATGTCTTGCTTATTTCAAATTGGGACAAAGTGGAAAAATGAAAAAAAAAAAGTCATAAACTAAAAATGGAAATGTGTTCTATTGCTTACACTGAGCCACCAAAAAAAATTTGCGCACTGGTTAAAAACTTTTCCTGTATATAGCAGTTCAGCCTAACCATTCCGTAATATATCAGTTCCTCGGTTTGCTACCAGACTAACAAGATCAGAATCAATGACAAGATAAGAATCAATGCTGTAATTTTAATTACTTTGCATACCTAATATTATACACTATGAACCGTTATTCTAGACCTATACAGTGAGACAGCATCTTTCCGGATCTGACGTCACGACCTCTCTTGTTCCCCCTCCCACCCGGCTCCGCCCGCTGTGGCCGGGGGAGGGGCGTGGAGCTTGCCCGAACAGTCAGGCGCGCTCTTCACATTGGCATCGTTTTTCGGTGCGATCACACCTCTTCTAGTGCGGGCAACAGCGCTGCTGTTTAGTGTTTAAAATTATCTACATTTTTAGTTCGTGGAAAAAAATTACTATTAGCGTTTTGAGTGCGTTTTGTATACGTAATGGAAAAATCCACGAAAGCGTCTGCCGAGGGTGACGGGAGTCGCCCGCCTCCCCCTGCATCACCGCAGGCATCTTCTTCGTCTTCGTCGTCGTCGAGCAGCTCCGCCCCACGTCGGAGACGCCGGCAGCTGCGGCAGGAAACGCGAGATAACGAGCGCAGGTTAGACTTGCTGTCAAATCAAGTAAGTGAAATATTATCCCACTTAAAAAATAACGATCGCTTTTCAAACAAAGAAACCGAGCCCGAATCTGATTCTGATATTTCCATACATCCATCTGAAGGCTTGAGGGTTTCTCTTGGGAATGATCACCTTCTCAGTAAACCACAGAAGGCTAAAGTATTCGAATTTCCGGTATCCACTAACCTAAAAGAACCTACTGTTGAAAATGCCTCGGAGGATAGATTACATGTGCTAAATAAACTACATCACTTTGATACTAATGATTGGCAAAGGGTTAGATACCTAGAAACTGAGAAAAAGTATGTCGCTAAGCCAGGTTTTTACGAACTCGATGTTAACACTGAACTTAGACATTGTGATACAAATTCTTCTTGGCTTAGATTACTTGATAGATCGTTTGGAGCTTTTACTCATGGGCTTATACAACAAAATGAGCTGCTAAGAAACAACTTTCAGCAAATCATAGAATGGGCGCAATCACCTGGCTGTGTACTTAACGCTGACACGCTTTTTGAAAAGATTAATGCTTCTTTTTCCGAAAACTCATCTTACATGAAAGTGTCGGAGGATCTCTTGCAAATGAGTTGTGGAAGACGTGCTGATATCATTCAAAGACGTCGTGACTGCATTTTGTCGGGTGTCAAGGACAAATATGTAAAGGTAGACTTGCAAAAGATCCCCCCAACACAATATAACCTTTTTAATCCACAAGATTTAACCACCTTTTTACAAAAGGCTGGTGGTACAAGTAAGTTGTTCTCTGCCCAAAAGCGCTCTGCGGAAGAGCCTCATGCCATGTCTATGCGGAATAGACAGGATGGCCCTCCAACTAAGCGACCTCGCAAGCCCTTTCACGGTGACAATCCTGGGTTCGATCCCCAGCCATCCACGAGCTTTCAAGCGCCCCCCAAAAGTAGAGGCCGAAAGTCGGGAAACAATAAATCCGGTACAAGGCATAATGAAAACAAAAAACGGTCCTTCGGCAATCGTAAATCCGATCAGTATCGTAAGTGACTATCCTCAAAAAATTTTATTTTATGGCGGGCGGTTAAAAAATTACATTCAAATTTGCAAGAATTACGGTGCTCCAGAAAACATTATAAAAATGATATCTGGTTACCGAATTCCCTTTTTCAAAGTACCCCCACTTCAAAGTCCAGACTTATTAACACGTTTTCAAACTCCAACGAGCTTATTGATGTCGGAACAAATCGAGATTTTAAAACAACAGAAAATCTTGATTCAAGTAGATCCATCTCCAAGTTATGTCTGTCCGATGTTTTTAGTGCAAAAGTCAGATACCAGCAATCGCCCGATATTCAATTTAAAAAATCTGAACCGTTATGTAATGCAAACAAAGTTTCGCTTAATAAATATGTACCGTGTGCCGGATTTCTTGCAACCGAACGACTGGGCGATCAAAATAGACCTTTCTCAGGCCTATTTTCACCTAGCAGTCAGCCCCAGTCATCACCCATTTCTGCGAGTATTATACGCACCAGAAAAGAAGTCGAGCCCGAAGCTCCTTCAGATCACTTGTCTGCCATTCGGGCTGTCATCAGCACCCAGGGCATTTGCGACAGTGACAAATTGGGTAGCAGACGTGTTGCGCGAGAAGGGCATGCGAGTTATCGTCTATTTGGACGATTATTTAATCGTGAACCAAGATCGATTAACCCTAATGGACCATGCTGCGGAAGCTATAAGAGTTCTAATAACTTTGGGATGGATGATCAACTACAAAAAATCCACATTGATCCCTACCAAGGCAGTAGACTATCTCGGCATAAAATGGAATCTCGCCCTGAATTCCAAGTATTTGCCCCAGGAAAAGGTTTACAAAATCTCCAATATGATACGCCACATACTACAGGCAAATCGATGGAGTTTGCACGACGCTCAATGCTTACTAGGCATGCTAAACTTTGCAGCCTTCGTTGTGCCCAGAGGTCGGCTTCATTGCCGTCCGTTACAAGTAGCTTGCAGTCGGCTTCCAAAGCACCAAGCACACGTAAAACGCCCACTCGAGTCGGAAGTGTCGACGACCTTAATGTGGTGGCTACGAGCTCTGTCTATAGGATCAGCGATACATCCAGATCCTGTCTCACACTATGTAACGACAGACGCATCTGCCAGAGGCTGGGGTGCCATAGTAGACGACGCTTGTCTGAGCGGATTATGGTTCCCGGAGCAGAAAAGATGGCACAGCAATTTAAAGGAAATGTGGGCAGTTATACAGGCTTTAACCAATCGTCAGCAATCGCTACGTCATTCAACCGTGCTAGTTCAGTCAGACAACAAGAGTGTGGTGAGTTACATGCGGAACGAGGGGGGTCTCCGATCACAGAACCTCTACCGCCTAACTTGCATGTTATTCGAGATTGCGGACGAGAACAAGATTCACCTGGTCTCTCAGTACCTGCCTGGTCAGGTAAACACAGAAGCAGACATGCTGTCAAGACTCAAATTACCCGGGGAGTGGACCCTAATGGAAGAGGCATGTCAAGAGGTATTTCGCAAGTTCGGAATGCCCGAAATCGACTTGTTCGCCTCGAAAACCGCACACGTGCTTGCGCGCTACGTCTCACGAGATTGCAAAGACTCGAACGCAGAGTTTCACGACGCCTTCAGTAGAAGGTGGTCATACCGTCGAGCGTGGATATTCCCACCACCACACCTAATTCCACGAGTTCTGTCACACCTCAACCTGTGCAAGGGTCGATACATCCTAATAGTACCGCGCTGGTCCAAGGTGTTTTGGCGGCCAGACCTGAAGAGGAGAGCGGTGAGCGCTCCTTTACCCATATTCAATCTTCATCGGCGGTTACTAGATACACGGACTTATCTGCCTCCGGTTCACGTGGACCAGATGTATCTAGAGGCATGGCTAGTGAAGGGTGGTGTGCCGAATTAACAAATTGGTCTCAAAACGAAATAGACCTACTTAAGTCTAGCTGGCGACCCTCTACGAAGAAAATGTATGCTGGTATTTGGAAAAAATGGTCAAATTGGTGTACTCATAATAATTTCAACCATACAAACCCCTCTGGTGCCCAAGTCGCTAAGTACCTAGCATACTTGCACTTAACTCTTAAACTGTCTTATAAAACTATTTTAGTTTATAAATCAACAGTTGCCACTTTGGCCTGTTCTAACGGACAAATCATAAGCAGTGACCCTATCGTGCAGAGAATGTTAAAAGCTATTTCACTTGCTAATGTTGATTCCAAACCTAAAAATGGTTTCATTTGGGATCCACGTATTGTGGTAGAATGGCTCAGCTCTAACCAGCCGCCTCATGCAAGTTTATTCCAAGTATCTCGTCGCACAGCACTGATTTTGCTACTCGCTTCTAGTCGTAGAGTCCATGACCTGACACTGTTACGGGTTGATAGTGCACATTTTGAAGACAATTCTAATCATATTGTTTTACACCCAGCATTTGGCTCTAAGACAGATAGCTATACACACAGACAATCATCATGGAAATTGCACACACATACAGATAAATCCATATGCCCTGTATGGTGGGTACGTAAGTTGATACAAGTATCATCATCACGTAGAATTAACAATGACATTAATCATTTATTTATTACAACTCGTGGCAGAGTCGGGCCAGCCTCCCGAACGGTGATTGGAGGTTGGGTTAAAACTATTCTTAAGGAGGCAGGAGTAGAGGCTACTCCTGGTAGTACTCGAAGTGCCGCAGCATCTCTCAACTGGCTTGAGTGCCACAATATTGACGAGATCATGGCAAAAGGGAACTGGCGTGTCCCCAACACATTTGCACGGTTCTATTCGGCCGAAATTAACACATCGCAAAGTCGTAACAATTTATCTCTAACATTTGAAGCTGTGTAGATTCTAAATAACATATGATTACCTACCTATTAATCAATGTAATTTCAATAAAGAAATCAGTTCAAAGCAACATATTGTTATATTAAGTTAAAATGATTTATTTAATCTAAGTAGGTATGCTATGCATGACTAATGTAAATTTAGTTCAAATCAAATCTTAATTCTTCGAATATCTTAGCATTAAAGCACATATTGTGGTGCTAATCATGTTTTTGCTATTGCTATTATATTTTTGTTTTTGCTATTCACATGAATAGCAAAACTTATGTATGTGTAAGTTCTTATTACTGTGGTACCTACTTAGTTTTGGTGGCTCAAATAATAATCTTTTTCTTTACATAATTATACAGTTTTATTCCCTGCAATTTCCTTATACATTGAGTCACTTTCATTTCTAATAATAATGTTCTCACACAAGTTATATTTTGGTTAATATAAATACTTCTAGGTACCTATATTAACAAAATTGTTTAGATACCTAAGTAATTTCTTTTTCACACATTGGCATATACTCGTGCTTAGCTTGCCACCAGGCGATAATAAACACATCTCACTGTATAGGTCTAGAATAACGGTTCATAGTGTATAATATAATGTTTTACCTGAAAATAAAACAGTTATTATATACGGAACCTTATTCTAGACCTATATTTTTAATCCTGCCTGGTGGACTCATAATCCACCGGAAGTGAGATGCAATGTGAAGAGCGCGCCTGACTGTTCGGGCAAGCTCCACGCCCCTCCCCCGGCCACAGCGGGGCGGAGCCGGGTGGGAGGGGGAACAAGAGAGGTCGTGACGTCAGATCCGGAAAGATGCTGTCTCACTGTATAGGTCTAGAATAAGGTTCCGTATATAATAACTGTTTTATTTTCAGGTAAAACATTATATTGTATACAATGAACTATTTTCTAACTGAACAGACAGCTGTGCTGCAGGAGAGTTTGTTGCGTCACTTCTACCCAGCGATAGCACTAGGAAGTGGTGAAGGGGGGGCGTTTTAGGGGACTGTCTTTTGTAATTTTGACGTTCGAAAAATGCAGATTCTCAGCCTGCCAGACAAATGACTTATGATTTGATTTGAAGGAATACGATATCGTACAGTTAAACCAAAGGTCAGACTTTCAGGCGCACAACGACAGTTACGCCATTGATTTTCCAATGACATCCGAGACCGACATTTACCTAAGAGCGTTTACGTCATACAGCATTTCATACAAACTTTCAAGCCTTTATTTTTCGAAATGAATGAACCGATTTTAATGAGACTTCATACGCATAAGCAGGATACAAAGGTCTGAAAAGTTAGTAGAGAACATTTTCGAAATGTCTTATTTAAAAAAAGTTAAAATCTCTGTTTCTATGGAAAATTTAAAATTTGTCTAATTTGACTGTAACACTAGAAAATGTTCTCTACTAACTTTTTAGACCTTTGTATCCTGCTTATGCGTATGAAGTTTCATTAAAATCGGTTCATTCATTTCGAAAAATAAGGGCTTGAAAGTTTGTATGAAATGTCGTACAGCGTAAAAGCCCTCAAGCTTCTCTTTGAGAAGTGGTGGCGCAGCACGCGTAACATGACCACGATATGATTGATTCAGACAGACAGATTTCTTTAGAAATCTATTATTCGATTGTAGACAGATTTTTTTATAGAAATCTGTCTAATTATCTTGTCATTTTGTCTATAAATCTACCTGTTTCTACGGTGGTCATAGCTTCGAACCCAGACAGTCGCTTTACTTTGTATAAATAATTTCATCACCACTGCTCTCAAAACGGTGAAAGAAAACATCGTGAGGAAACCGGTATGTCCTAGAACAAAAAAATCGAAGACATTTGAAATCTACCAACCCGCACTGGGCCCGCGTGTTGATTTCTGGCCCACTCCCTCTCACAGAGAGGAGGCCTGTATCCCAGCAGTGGGAACATTATAAGCTGATTATGTATAGATATAGAAGACAAAAGATAACGCAGTATCTTTGATACTCTAAATTAATTTCCAGATGACATGTCAGCCCTCCTGCTGCAAGAGAAACTCTCAGAGATGGAGATAGAGAAGACGACGGAGTGGGACTTCTAGCAACTCACACGTAGCTGTAGCGCGCGCCCGAACATACGCCTCCTGCGCACACGCAGCTGATGTTGCACACGTCTCGAAGGCTTACGGCCGTTCTACAAATCTGTGGTATTGTAGATCTGAGGACGTATTATAAAGTATACAATCCGAAACACCCGTTCTCCGTTGTGAAAAAGAGATGGTGACATTCGTCCTGTTTAGCTGTCTTTTTCTCGCACTGAAACTTTTTATTATTCCTTTAGTAAGTCATGCGTCTTTCAAACGTAAAACTTCAGACTCGTAGAATAGAAGAACGGCTACAGAATATTATCTAAACCAAAGTGTCTTCGCACATGAAGTATGCCCAGCGAAGGTATTGACGTCGCTTAGACGGTGAGCTAGCGTCGCATAGACGTGATTATATTGATATTACAGCACGTTTGCGCATCCTCTAAGCGACGTCTTCATATTCCTTCGATGAACGCCTACGCCAAATACGAAGCGACCCTTAGGTTTCAGATTCCAGTCTTCCCAAACATAAAAATAAATAGAATAAACAATATATTAAATGTTATCAAATAAAAGTTAATAATAATAACGGAAACTTATGAATTATATCATACTGCCATCATAATGTTGCGATAATAGTTTAATAGACAATTAGATGACATAATACGCATATATTTTTATTACTAGACCTACAACTAATGTTAAAACGTAGTCAATGACGCTAGAAAAAAAAACTAGACTGTGACGAGTTTACACAAGTCCGAAATGTTATATTTAAAATTTTTAGATATCCGATTCTATTTGCATTAAGCCTTATTCAAAGTAAAACAACACGGTGAATGCAACAACATTTCAGCAACATATTTTTTTGTTGCTAGTGTAGCTATATTGCTGCAACAATGTTGTGAAACTTTCATTGACTGTGAATACGAGGCATTAAGAAAATAACATGCTTCGTAAAATATTACGCTTTAAAAATGCACTTTTGCATAATGCTAGGACACGTATTCTGGACGAAATATCTGTGGAATAAATAAAAAATGACATTAGAATTACCGTATTTTTTTAAGAACGGTTGCATTCTAATCTGTCAAAAATTCTATAGGATTTTTTATATTGACTCTATTGATTGATATAATTTCATGAAATAGTCATTCAATAGGGCTTTAAGAACTTAGAGGGTTGTATTGATGATTTTATTTATTATAATTCAGTAATATACTTATATATACTTGTTGCGGTCGAGAATCATATTTTGTTCAACGTAAACCAGCTAGTTGAAACTGGCAAATTGCAAAAAAACGTGACGCTTCCCCCTTAGTTGTCGCAGAGATGACATCGTCTCATCGGAAATCGACCTTCAGATATTTCGCACCAGGTTTTTTAATCTTTGCATAAGAAATTGATGTTATTACGATATACATGACATAAAATAATATTGACAATACGTTTTTACCAAAATGACAACCCCGAGTATGGAAACGTCAAAATGTGACCATTATTGGTTAAAAAATAAATAGAAAATAAATAAATGTAATATTAAAACGTAGCTTAATTTGTTAGAGAGCGGAAGGAGGCGTATAGTGGGGTGTTTTAACAAGAATTTACAACATAATTAAAATATAATATTAGTTCAATTAGACCAGATGTTGCCACCTGTGATCATTAAAAAACATTTTATTGTTATACCCGAGTTTTTTTTACACCTATTTTCATAATTACTTTACAAGTAAATAAATAAACAGCAACACAATTAATTATACTTATTTATTATTAACAATGAAGTTGAGTATAGCTTGCAACCATATCGCGGCTGCGCGTGCGCCGGCGTCCTCGTCGTGTATGTACCCGCTGGCAACATATGATGCTCTGCCAGCCCTGAGGACAATAGAAGATCATAGTGATTAGTTTAACTAGTCATCTGCCTAGGCAGATGACTAGTTGACATACCTAGTTGGGCTAGCGTTTTCCCAACTAGGTATGTTGGGGATGCAGCTGAATACCAGTATTTTACATGAAGCGACTGCCTATCTGACCTCCACAACCCAGTTACTGGGTAATACGATTCATAACCCTTGGTAAGACTGGTTGTCAGACTTTCGGGCTGCTGACTGTGTGTGTAACGACTGTCAAAGATCCACGAATGACAGCCGGGACCGACAGCTTAACGTGCTTTCCGAGGCACGGAGGGGTCACGGTATGTAAAGATGGTCACCCATCCACAGACCAACCGCGGCAAGCGTAGCTTAACCTGATCGATCGACCTGTGCGGATGTTATTATTTAGCCGCGGGCCCCTCTTTTATTAATTTCTAAAAAAAAACTAATATACAGACAGCAGCTTTTGAGATGGGAATTTGAAACGAGAGAAACATGATCAAAGTAGTCATTGAAATGCCAGGAATAAGAAATAATAAACAATTCTGTGTGTGTGTTTGTCACCAAACTGTAATGTTGCTGACAAGGATCTCTTTAAATAAATGTCATGTAGAGCAAATCATAGACAGAAGAAGAAAAAGTCTGTTCAAACCCACTGGAAAGCTTTCGTGTAAATCCTGCGTCGCCTGTCGAAAACGTGGAATCGCTCGTTAGTATTTCTTAATTTATGTTCTGTGAGAACTCGGCGCATACTAATTCGTGGGCTGGACTGGTTGTTAGTATTTCCTATTTATATTTGGACTAAGAATCCTTACCTGGCAACCATCTTAGCGGTAGCCTTGGCTCCAGTTTCAGATGCTTCTACAGTCTTCCTGAGTAATACTTTCAGGTCAGCACTCAGGTTCTGTTTGAACGCTTCAGCTGCGCTGTGTAATGTGTCTAACTGTGGAGAAAGTAATTAAGGTATTATAAATCGTAAGATTAACAGCCACTGGCTACCTACTTATCGTTTGAAATACCTACTATGCAAATCATTATAGGCTATTAGACCCTATTAGAAAAAAAGGTGACGGATGTTTTATTGTCTCGTTATATTGCTAACTCATAATAGCTCATGGAAAAAATATTAGCCAGTCAGCAAAGCGGCAGCAGGCCTGACTGTCTAAGTGTACACCCTGTACGCCAGACGTCTACCTACTTTGTAGTAGAAAAAAAAATTGTTTAAAAAGGCTTATCTGACCACAGATACACCTAGATAACGCAAGAGTAGGTACCTACTTGAGAGCGGGATTGTCCGAAAGGGTTACCGCTGCCCCGGAACATAAAGGGGTAAGGAAGGAACACGGGTGGGTTTTAGTCAATAAGAGTCTGACACTCCCTTCCGGTCCCCAGAACGGAAGGAATCATTTGATGATTTCCCACCCAAAAAAAAAAAAACTAGTTCGCGTGCCAAAAATCGCACCAGCTTACGTACAGTCGGTGACCAACATTGTCTGACCCACCCAACATTCCCCGACCCACCGGCATATCTTGTTAAGCCATTTTAATCATTATCTTCTTGTCGTTAAAGTTGAAAAGCTTTTAAGTAACACGGCAATACTTAATACTACCTAATCTATAATTTCGCGTATTCCCAACTAGTCATTGTGGCGTCGCGGTTCGATTATTGGATTGGCGACGAGCGATATGTGGGTTCGGAAACACAATCCAACTTTTATCAATTTCTTTTTTTATTTGTTTTTATTTATGATTTCTACAATATTTCTTGCATTATTAAAGCTCGACCAATATGATTTTCGCTTAACAACTTTTCTGGAAAACAAGTGGGTAAATAAATAAAACTATAAGTCCTCAAATGAATAGGACGAAGTAAATGTTTACTTCGTGGGTAGATGAATACTAAATTGATCTAAGTGACAAAAGTCAGTCTATCTACGCCTAAACAGTGACTGCGCACAAACATTTCTAAAACGTTTGACGTAAATCGTGAAAAGTATTTTTAATGAATTTGGTGTAATCAAAGCGTCATGTCGCAACTTAATGACTATACAAAACATTGCTGGCTGGATGGTGACGTCGTGCTGCCGACTGTGCGAATTGCCTATCCAAATACAGATATTTACTTCGTGCAAGATAACTGCTCCATCCACCGTGCAGGCATTGTGAAGAATTGGTTAGCTGCTCAAGAAGGTGTAACTGTTATTTACTGGCCATCATCATCTAAAACTCCCGATTTGAACCCTATAGAAAACCTATGGGGTCAAATGGTTTTAAATTGGGACACATCCGAAGTGCGAAATAAAAACAATTTGGCTGAGATCGTGTCATCGACTTGGGAGCACATGAGAGGAAATGATTTGTGTTGGAACATGGTGTGCGGTATGCGTAGCCGCTTATAGCAAGTTATAGAAGGAGACGGTGCGCCACTTCGCTACTAACTAATCTACTTATAAGTATTTTGAAACACACTATGTAAGTAAATGCTCAATTGAATGAATGCTAAACCATTAAAATGTAAGATTCTGTGGTGATGTTATTGTTGTAAATGGAAATGCATTTTTCTATTTAAATAACATGTTGATTCACTACTTACATATACTTAGCTATAAATCTGTAAAACATTTCACAAATTCATTCATTTTCTCGTATTTATACATCAATGTTTTCTCGATAACACACTTCCAAGCAATTACCATTAGCATGACTTTTTTTAAATGTTTATAAATGGTTAGGTTTGAATATGATATCTATTATAAAATGTATTAATTTTGAACTAAAGAGCATTTACTTACTTTATCTTACTTATGTATATTTTAATGAATTAATAAACATTTTTATTACTTGCAATGATTTTGTTTCATTTCTATACAAACTGCCCATTTAAAAAGATATTTCCCGACTTCATTCGTAAAAAAAAGTAAAAAAAATAGATAATAATTAAAAACAAAACATTGCTAACAAAAAACTGTTAGGATTTTCCTGGTTTCGAACGCAGACAACGATAAATATCGATCTGCCTTAGTGAGCACGAGACCAACTCGACTCTTGTAATATGTTTTGAAATTCGATCTTAGTTGTGATGACAGACGCAATATTCTAAAGAATTTGAACCATATCGTATATTTTCATAAAGTTCATTATCGCACAATCACAACCAGCTATTAAAATGAATCACGGAATTTAGCTATTAACCGTAGACACCTTTATAATGTTACTGATGCGCGATATTTTTTTTTATTCATCCACCCTCGCTTTGGTTTTTTTTTTAGTAGTCTTGAAACTCATTAGCCTTTCAACCTTAACAACAACAATATAATGATTAAAATCGCCTAACAACATGATTTATCGAAATGCTTGCACGGAGTATTCCAAATGTTCACGATAAGGTTCAAATTCGCTATCATTCAAGTGGGTCAGATAATGTTGGCCACCGACTGTACAAAAATCGTAAGCCGCTACTTTCGCGCTCAGTCGTGTGTATGCTGGCTAGGTGAGCGCTCGCGCTAGCGCTAGGCCCCGGGGGTGGAGCAAGGACTACAATTAATGCCGTGGGGTGGGGCGAGACGGGTGCCGCACGCGGCGGCGTCTTTGAATCGATTTGATTTTCCCATCACTAAATAGTGCTTGTGACGTCATAGTAGATAGTCAGAAAATGGCACGCTTGCATGGTTTTCCTACAGATCGTGATACTTGCGTTATCTGGGTCTATATATCTGTGCTTCTATCTCTTCGGAAAATACAAACTGCGTATTTTATTTTAGTATTTACCATAGTTCTGTCGCCAGGTTCCGCTCCTCCATATTTGGAAATCGCCTGAATACCACTTTCCCATGCTTTCAGCCATGACGCAACGTCGTTTGATTTAGCACTAAAATTAAAAAAAAAAAAAAAAAAATTATATAAATCAATTAGGCAACCGCCAGTCGTGATGTAATTCGATCATATTAGTGAGAAGGCCGCGTTTAACTCAGTTGTCTAATTGTCTTGTTCGATCTACCTAATCTTAGCAAGCTCTTTTGTCAAATTTGGATAAAGGAGCCTGGCCGCTGCTTTGTTATGAGAGTCTGGACATAGTTTTATCCTCATCGCTATGAGGAATAAATTATTTTCAATCATTTTTTCTTCATGATCAATTCTCTGGTGGTAATAGACACTCACCTAGCCATAGCCTGAGAGGCTGCTGACAGTCCCAAACTGTAGATCCCTCCAGATGTGCCTCCCATGTCAGTCTCCGCAATCTCAGACAGATCCCATAGCACGGTGGATGGATACTCCACCGAAGCTGTCTTCAAATATGATTGAATTGCTGAAATAAAAAGGTTAAGCTAAAGCTATCCATACTAATATTATAAATTCGAAAGTTACTCTGTCTGTCTGTATGTTACCCTTTCACGCATAAACCACTGAACGGATATCGATAAAATTTGGCAAGATAGTTTTTATCGACATACCTCGCGAGCGGAAGTAATGAACTACTTTGAAACTACTAAAGATGTATACTACATAAAGTTTCCGTTAAGTGGATCAATGTTAACGGGAGAGACCAAAAACACGAAGTTAACGACGGCGACGGACCATCTGAAAGCCTGTTTATAGAATCTTCTCTTTCTTCTGCTCTACTTCTTTCTCTTACCATTCTGAAGAACTTATCATTTTAATGGACTTGTAAAATATTCAAAGCTCAAGAAGTAACCTAAAAACGGAGCAAAAAACTTACCAAGTCCTAAGTTCTTCAGCGTGATGCCACAATCGCCATCTCCACAACCTGAGTCCAGTCTGTTCAGTAGAGGTTCACTCTTCGTCAGGTCTTCAGCTGCGGCTAACAGACTACCTCGGAGTAGGTCCTGCTCTTTTGATGTAAGAACTGGTCCGAAAGCACCCTGTAAGATAAGAATTTATTATATTTTTGCCTGTTAAATACTACATAGAATAAAAACATGAGTTCCCACCGATGACTGAGAAGTTGATTTTATCATGATATGGGCATGAATTTCGATGTGGATGAAACATGAAACGAACACATGAAAGTTTTTAGTATGAATTGCGATGGCTACAAGAGAAGGGGAAGATCAAGAAGACGATGGATAAAATATAGGAGATGACGGCTTATAGAGTTGTGTGGTAGAAGAAGACTTGCTGCGCCATCCGGCGGCGAGTAAACTAGAAAAAAAAAAGAAAACGTTCCATCACATCTATTTTATAAAGTTCTTAAAGGTATACCTTCCTCCCATCAGCCTGCAGCAACGTATCATCATCCACATGCTGTCCCTCACTCCTCACGGACAGCTGCCCGCCTGTCCACGCACTGCTGCCCGTGGGAGCATCCATCATCTCCAGCCACAGGTCTCCCTTATCCTTGGGCAGGTTCAGCAGGCAGATCTGGAAGCCTTGCATCTCTAGAGACGTCTTGAAGTGCCCAGAGAATAGGCGTTCCACAGTGATTTTCTTGCTTTCTGTGAAATTGTGGGTGTGTTCAATCGGTCGCCATATTTATTTTATTTATTTATCCATTTATTTCAGGCATCAACAAATAAACACATATAATACAATATTAATACCTATAACTTAACACATACAATACAATATTAATACCTATAACTTAAAAATACTACACTAAAAACTAACGCAGACGAAGTGTCTGCGTCGTGTTTCGCTGACTGGTGTCATATAGCCGGCCACGAAACTGGCGGTACACAACACCCTTCGGCCAGAACTCTTTCTTGAGGCACTTCTCCAGATGATGTGTCGGAACACGCACCACGAACGACTTTAAGTTCGTGATGTGACGCGACTCCAACTTCTCGACCCTCAAAGTCCAGTTTTCAGACGCATGTGTATTACCTACACCACTTATATTGAACATTTTGGAGAAGGAGACAGTCAAAGGCAGCTAGTTCGTAAGTAGAACTTGCTTACAAGTTAGGAAAATAACAAAATTATCTAAACCGAAAATCAAGTTTTCTGTGGACTAAAAAAGTTATCATCACAACGGCATTCACTGTACGCATGTGAACAAAGGGAGAACTTCAAGCCGCATCAAGATTTTGTCATTGAACTGACTTACCTAATTGATCTTTAATCTCGGCGCTAATGATGTTCATCTCGAAGATGGAGGTTCCTCCCAAGTTATCAACAGTCACGACTACCCTGTTACCATCGACCAGCTTCAGGTGTGAAATTATCTGGAAAACAATCGGTAGAAATAGAAACAGGATTGTCCAGATATAATTAACATGTTGAGGTATCTTGAACTGTAAATTTGGAGTAAGTAGGTACCTACAGCTTATCGTTCATTGGCGCAAGCGAGAGGACAGGAGAATTTAGTATTGGTTTGATTCAGAAAGAATTTGATGATTGATTCAAATCGGGTATTTTATTTTTGTGCCAATTCTTCTTAATTAGGACACGACAATCTAGACCTAAATTGAGTAGTCTTATGGTTTTTAGCCAGTGTGATTTTTTTCTTGTCGAACTTGAAATTTGAATTCAAACGAACCTTTTCAAGGATCATGGCGACGACTTGCTTAGCTGTGCCCATCTTCATCTTCTCGATGCCGGCTTCTCCGTGAACTCCTGCGCCGAGCTCCATCTCATCGTGAGCTATCTCGAACAGTGGTGGCTGACCTGATAAGTGAAAGTGTACACGAGATCTTGAAAACTTGAATTGAACTGATAGTCAGATAAAATGCGTTAATTCAATAAACCCTGACAGAAACTGGATATAGAAACTGTTGGTGCTTCAACATGACCTATCCTTATAAATAAAAAAGTAATAGACAAAAATGTATTTAGCTACTAGCTGTTGCTCGCGACTTCGTCTGCGATCGCCTAACTCCTTACCCAGGTCATGATCTATCTGTGTACCTCTAAATCCGTGCAGACATTTGGACATGAAAGCGTAAAACAAACTCACTTCCCATCTACAATATTAATTAGGATTAGGGATTTAGGATAATGTAATAGTATGGTATTTCATTCCACTAAGTAAGTA
The DNA here is from genome assembly GCA_916614155.1 of Mesoligia furuncula. Lineage (NCBI taxonomy): Eukaryota > Metazoa > Arthropoda > Insecta > Lepidoptera > Noctuidae > Mesoligia > Mesoligia furuncula. Next base: position 31,408,023 of record OU744799.1, read on the forward strand.
TAAAAATTGAGGGGCCCGTGGCTAAATAATATAGAGCAGCACAGGTCGATCGATCAGGTTAAGCTACGCTTGCCGCGGTTGGTCTGTGGATGGGTGACCATCTTTACATACCGTGACCCCTCCGTGCCTCGGAAAGCACGTTAAGCCGTTGGTCCCGGCTGTCATTCGTGGATCTTTGACAGTCGTTACGGGTAGTCAGAAGCCCGAAAGTCTGACAATCAGTCTTACCAGGGGTATCGTATTGCCCAGTAACTGGGTTGTGGAGGTCAGATAGGCAGTCGCTCCATGTAAAATACTGGTATTCAGCTGCATCCGGTTAGACTGGAAGCCGACCCCAACATAGTTGGGAAAAGGCTAGGCAGATGATGATGAAGTAGGTAAGTATAAAAATTCTCAATTATTGAAGCCTGGATCCTAATGAGTTTTCTTGACTGAATGTAATATATCCTCACCAGGGTAAGTAGCGAATAATTATAAAGATTACTTACCAGGTAAAGAGCAGGCACTCAGGCAGACACCCAAAGTCGCCATGTACTTGTTAAACTCAACCGCCTCCTTACGGATAGACGCCAGGTCATAACCCCTCACTGCCAATGCTCCAGCTAACTACAAATAAATAAAGATTAGGTAAGTAAAGTCAACAAAAGAGATAAGTAACCAGGATCGTCGGTATAGTTGAAGTTTAGTAAGAAACCGATGAATGTTGTCGACTGAAATTTAGTTTGATAAATGAGCTGTTTGTTTTCTATTAATAAAATTAAATTTTAATCGAGAACATCCATCGGTTTCTTCCGTACTAAACTTCAACTATATCCGACGATCCTGCAGACTTATCTCTTTTGTTGACTGGTGTACAGACGCCAGCACATCAAGATACTCGAAACTGTCAAATTTTCCCAATCAACTTTGAACCTTATGCTTTAGCGATAAAGTTGAAAATCTATTATAGAAATTTGACAGATTGTAGTAGCTTGACGTGCTGGCGTCTGAACATCAGACAAAGCCTGCTTTGTTGGTCACAAGCGAGACTGGTAAGCCTGGGGTCTTTGGTTCGATCCTTGCTTTACAATGTTTTGGGTTAACTAGCGAAATGTGGGTGTACCAAGGTGCACCCCTGGTTAACCCTCCTGAGGATACAGGCGTGTTATGTGTTACTTTCAGCATAAATATTAAATAAGTAATATAACAAAAATAATAATTAAATATCTCCTAAAACAGGGCTTCCTCTCTCCTAGCCTTGTGCTGTGCCCTACAGAGTCCATAATGATCTAAATTATATAGTTACTACCTATATAAGTACACTTTATGGTAAAGCAATAAAGATATTGAGTATTGGATATTCTCAGGACAAATCCAATCGGATTCGTGTCCCGTTTATTGCGATAGCTTAGCCTCTATTAAATGAGACGTTTATCATAACTGGACTTAGGTTTAACATGCAACAACTCTTGCTGACGCGAGAGAAGAAGAATTAAAAGTTTATAGTCCTTGTACCTTATAAAAGAGAACCTCTCCAACCATACTGCGTCCACCCGTCTTATTCTGACTAGAAGCGACATCCTCACCAACGATCAGACCTTCAACCTGTTTGATAAAAACATTAAGATCAGTATTTTTACCAAAATTCGTCACTATTGTGTCGCTTAAATAATCAGCATAATAGTGTTCGCACTACTGGGACACAGGCCGTCTCTCTGTGGGAGGGAGTGGGCCACCCATCCGCTCTGGGTGAATTTACTTGCCACACGAACCAGAAGACACGAATCACATAGTGAAGTGCACAGTGCCAGAGATCTAAAGGATCAAAGTGAAGTCGTTTTTCGTTTACACGATTGTGCCAAACGCTGGCCTAGCGCGAACCATAGTGCGATCAAACGGGACAAAAATACGAACACAGGCAATCAAAATATTGCTTTTACTATGGAAGACTCAATAGTGTAACTTGAAATCGGTGTTAATGTATTTAATAAGATAAGCTTTTAGTAGATAAGCTTTTATTTTTGCTTTTACCTTGGTTGCTCATTTTTTTTATACTTACCAGTTAAGATTACTAGAAACGAATGCGTTTAAGTAGTTTCATATTTTGTATAAGTACACCTAAGTATCATAGTGTAGTTTTTAGCTATCATCCCGCATTTCTTCTTCTCGCTCTCGGGAATATGTTCGAGTTTTAATCGAACACTAAGCGAAAATGCATAATTGCATCGAACGCAAATATGCACATTCGCTCGTCCACCAAAATGTGGGCCAGTTCGCGTTCAGATCTCGCTAGAGACACCACGGGCTCATAACCATTACCACTACCATTGTCTTGTAGCTAAGTGTTATAGTGATTTATATGTATTTTATAGCTATTTCCTTTACCATTACCATTGTCGTGTAATAGTGATTTAATATACACCCTTTTACCATACAAAACCATATCCGAGAAAGGAGTGTTAGGTCACCATAGCGTCTAGCACTACTTCTTACATCCGCTCTGCTGCTCTCAAAACGGTAAAGGAAAACATAGTGAGGAAACCGACATGACCTAGAACCAAAAAATTTTAAGACTTGTAGCATCTGTCTACCTGCACTGAAACCGCGCGTTGAATTATGGCCCAATCCCTCCTACAGAGAGGAGGCCTTTGACACGTCTGTGGAAAGTGACATCCTGCCGGTCGATTCTGTAAAAGTATCACCGTGAAAACTTAGGTAAAGTGAGTTTGTTTTTGCTAGGAGTTGACACTATTGACAGCTCTCTCCACGCTTACTTCACCTAAATTTTCACTGTGAGATTTTTACAGAATACTTAGCACCGCTGGACAGGTTTCATCTAAACAAATTTTGTCGCATGCTATGAGGAAAATTATAACCATTACAAAGGAATGTTGTTGTTGAGAAATCCATACTAATATAGGTACTAATATATACTACCTAATATACTAATAATATTATAAATGCGAAAGTGTGTCTGTTTGTCTGTTACCTCTTCACGCATAAACCGCTGAACTGATTTAGATGAAAGGTATAGAGATAGTTTGAGTCCCGGGAAAGGACATAGGATACTTTTTATCCCGATATTCCCACGGGATCGAAACTTATGCAAGTGAAACCGCGGGACGCTGCTAGTCAACGATAAAGTAATGTAGTAAGTAAGTAAGTAACGTAACGTAAACGGTATAGGAACTGGAAATCCAAATAGATACGTAACACCAACCTTGATCCCCGAAATCTTAGCTTTTTCTATAGCTTTGCCGAAGTTCAATCTGTCTCCTGTGTAATTTCCGATGATGACCAGAACTCCGCCTGAAATATGGTAGTTTAATGTAAGTTACCTATGATCATCATCGTCAATTTAGCCAAAAGACGTCCACTGCTGGACAAAGGCCAATAAGATTCAAGGATTTATTCCGGTCTGATCTGATCCCCTGAACCACCACCCCCCCCGCCCCCCTTCTCGATCCCCTGCTAGTTCGTCTTCTGTTTTAATTTAGAAGCTGAAATCGGAGTAGGTCTTTCCATAAGTTAGAAAGAGAAGGATGCTGTTTTGTCACCTGAATTGTATTTGTATAACTGTGCTATCGCGTACAGGACATGTCCGGTCGGAGGAGAAGCAAACACTCCACCAGCTACTGCTCCGTCCAGGAGACCAGCTCCCACAAAACCTGTCAGTAAAGAAATATTGTAAAGATTAGGTTATCCATACTAATACTATAAATTCGAAAGTAACTGTTTGTCTGTCTGTATGTATGTTACCTTTTCACGCCTAAACCACTGAACGGGTTTCGATCAAATTTATCATCCCGATAGATTGCATCCCGGGGAAGAACATAGGATAGTTTTTATCGACATACCTCGCGGGCGAAACCGTGGGCGGAAGCTAGTAAGTAATAAATAATAAGCTTGCATGCCAACGTCATTATTTCAGCCGAAAGACGTCCACTGCTAGACATAGGCCTCCCCCAAGCACCTCCATTTCGACCGATTCTGTGCTTCTCGCATACAACGGGTTCCTGCGGCCTTCACAAGGCCAACGTAGCATTATCATAAGTTCAGCTGAAAGACGTTCCCTGCTGGAAATAGGCTACTATGTGATAAAAGAATCAATTAATTATTCTTACCTGAAGCAAAAGGCTCATGTCCAGAACCACCACCTCCAAGAATAGCTACTCTGCCAGTGTCGCTCTGCAAAACATGAAGAACCATCATCATCATCTGCCTAACCTTTTCCCAACTATGTTGGGGTCGGCTCCCGGTCTATCCGGATGCAGCTGAGTACCAGTATTTTACATGGAGCGACTGCCTATCTGACGTCCACAACGCAGAACTTACTGGATAATACTATAGGTACCCCTTGGTGAGACTGGTTGTCAGAAAAACATATCAAAAACCGTCATTGAAAATTGGATCTCAAAATAATTAGGTAATATGCGTAATTCAACAAGGAGAATTCTAATGGCAAATGGTAATGACGATCGCGAACACCATACGACAGTAAAAAGGGGTCCTGGGTTTATATTCCCAGCGGGGTAATTGCGTAACAAACTATTAGTAATGCAATGGCTTTAATTTTGACAGTTCAACAACATTCATTGCGTTTTTTACGTTGTTGAGCAGATATAATTTTTGAACATATGAAGCAATGGATTAGCAATATCCTTCAAAATGATTCAAATTGTGATTGAATACGCATTAAGTACGCAATTAGACTGCTGATCTTGCAAAGTGTTAAATACTCAATTGGGTTTTCCATTTCTCACTAGCAGCTTCAGTCTGGATTTGGATTTGGGGATTTACTTATGTGTTTTTGTGATGCCAATTAGGTACCTACATGGGACTTGGGAATGTAGGTAATCATACTTACTTTTTTATTAGGGTTCCGTAGCCTAATGGCAAAAACGGAACCCTTATAGATTCGTCATGTCTGTCTGTCTGTCCGTCTGTCTGTCTGTCTGTCTGTCCGTCCGTATGTCACAGCCACTTTTCTCCGAAACTATAAGAACTATACTGTTGAAATTTGGTAAGTAGATGTATTCTGTGAACCGCATTAAGATTTTCACACAAAAATAGAAAAAAAACAATAAATTTTAGGGTTCCCCATACTTAGAACCGAAACTCAAAAAATTTTTTTTCATCAAACCCATATGTGTGGGGTATCTATGGGTAGGTCTTCAAAAATGATGTTGAGGTTTCTAATATCATTTTTTTCTAAACTGAACAGTTAGCGCGAGAGACACTTCCAAAGTCGTAAAATGTGTGTCCCCCCCCCTGTAACTTCTAAAATAAGAGAATGATAAAACTAAAAAAAATATATGATGTACATTACCATGTAAACTACCACCGAAAATTGGTTTGAACGAGATCTAGGAAGTAGTTTTTTTTTAATACGTCATAAATCGTAAACCACAATTTACCATTCATTCAATCAACTCAAAAATAAAAAAAACATTTAATTTCATAAACATAAACCTTATGCATAAACCCGGATGTTACGGAACCCTCGGTGCGCGAGTCCGACTCGCTCTTGCCCGGTTTTTTTAAAACACATACAACAACTATCATCACAGGATTATCAACATTTCATGTGGATAAGACAGAGATTAAAAAAGAAGATGAACTAGCAGGGGATCGAGGAAGGGGGTGGAGAGGGGGGGGGGTCAGGGGATCAGACCGGAATAAATTATCAACACTGCTTACCCTGGAATATAGGCGTCACGCTATGTCACGCATACCTTTTGTCTAACAGTGATGACCCTGTGCTTAGGATGCAGCTGCAACGACGGGTAGGTAGCCACCACGCCTCGCAGATTGTCGTCCACGCATGTCTCCGGCGAGTTTATGATCTTCTTTGTAATTGGCTTGTTTGAAGTCATCTGTAACATAACATCATCCTACAGAAAGAAAGAAAAGAAGAAATCGGTTTATTGCCAAGGAAAACAAGCAAAAATATATTCCCGGGTCGGGCAAAGTCAAACAGAATATAATCTTAGGGCAAAGTGATATTGGGTTTTTCAATTAGGAATTTCTTAGTACAATAATAGCCCGGAGTTTGGAAGTTGGCGATGTGTTACCACCGTGCCTCGAAAAGCCCTGCACCTGATCTCTCAGCACGCGTAGCAAAATGACCGCCATAGAAACGGGTTTCGTCGACGGAAGAATAGACAAAATGACAGTTGTAGAAATATTCTAAGCATGGCAATGTGTCATTTTATCTTTTCTTCCGTCGAAAAAACATCGTCATGCTACGCGTGCAGGATCGTGTCCCACCAGACTATGAGAATGAGGGAAGAGACAGTGCACCCGTGTCTGCACACATACTTGTGCACTATAATATCTCATTCGCCGAAGGGTGGTCTCCGCTGAGATTGCTCGCCATGGCCGAAATTCGGTTTGGAGGACTTTAAACTCGTTTAGACTGAGCTACTCGCAACTTGTCTTAAACATCAGTTCTTTGTTTGATGTACCACTAAAAACAATATAGGTACGTCACTCATATTGTTTTTACTATAGTTCAAAACAATTAAATATATATTTCGCCGATAAGCTTCCGGTAGCTGCATAGATGCCTGCCCAGAATATTTAATTAGGCATGCCTATATAATTTACCATTGCACATTATCAGTATTAATGTCCTCAGCATCTCGTAACTAATTAACAGAGACAACACAACTTACCTTAAACACTGCGTCCGGCTGCGTTCACAATAACAAACTGAGCAGAGCCAAACAATTACATAAGAGATAATATCATTATCAACATAAAGTTTACGACCCCTGACTTATCAATATCTTGACAAAAAAGTTAAATATCTAAGCTATAACTGGATATAACCCACCATGGTCATAACAGCGAAACAGCTCAATCAATTACTGGTTTGCGGTGTAACTTGTAAATAGAACAACTAACAAATCCAGCAATGTATGTAATTTCTTTGGTCAGTGCCGGCCAGTGTGTCGGAATGGCCAGAAGCAACTAACTTCACTTGTGTTTTGCGATTATCCTATTGGTTGAATTGGTTCGTCTCTCAGTTACTATGTTAGTCATGTTGGGTATTGAGTAGCTAGGCTATAAAATACTATTTAGATTCTTAGTGGCCTTTGGAGGAACAGAAACAGGATGGCCTGTGGATTAAAATCATCATCATCATCATTTCAGCCGAAAGACGTCCACTGCTGGACATAGGCCTCCCCCAATTTTGGGGGCGGGGGTTTTGCCATAATCGCCACGCTTGGCAGGCGGGTTGGCGATCGCAGTATGGTATGATGGTGTAATGCATAGAAAACGCTGCTGCCCATTCTCCGGTCTCCCTTAGTCGCCTTTTACGACACCCACGGGAAGTATGGGGTGGTACTATTCTTTAAGTCCGGCACCACACATACAATTAATAAGGATTAAAATCGCCCCATTCTAAATCATTTTTCTTGTACTTATCGAGTGGCTAAATAATAACAGCCGCACGGGTCGATCGATCAGGTTAAGCTACGCTTACCGCGGTTGGTCCGTGGATGGGTGACCATCTTTACATACCAAGACCCCTCCGTGCCTCGCCCAGATGTCATTCGTGGATCTTTGACAGTCGTTACGGGTCGTCAGAAGCCCGAAATGCTGACAATCAGTCTTACCAAGGGGTATCGTATTACCCAGTAACTGGGTTGTAGAGGGCAGATAGGCAGTCGCTCCATGTAAAATACTGGATGATGAATTGATGACTTATCGATGAATTTAGTGAACCACGGAATTTATAATTTTAACATTGGACGAGTTCGACGACCAGTTTTTATTTTATATTTTCAGAGAAAACTGCGAGGAAGGCAGACGAGAGAAGACAAGAGAATACTATCAAAGGAGGAACCTAAATATTAAGATTTTGTTTTAACAACACACCATACGCAAATAAAAATACAAAGTTTATCTCGTCACAAGTCATAAAAGTTATCACTAACAATGTAATTAACATAATAAGCGTTCTGGAGGATAAGAAATTATAATGTTTGTTTACCCATTTAATTATCTCCACTCTAAATCGACACAACATTGATAAACCATTACGACTACCTACTGCAGGCAGCAGGATTGACTCGCATAAAGTCTCCTGCAGACTGACGAGACGCAACTCTAGTAGATCAATTTCTTTGAAAACTTCTTTCTTTTTATTTTTTGAAAATTTTATTTTACCCCTTTGTCGGCGTAATTGATGTACCTACACACTCCTACAAAATTACAGCTTTCTAGTAAAGAAATTTGCCTGATTGTAGTAGCTTGATGTGCTGGCGTCTGTACAAACGGTCTCTTAGCAAAACCTCGGACAGACAGACAGACAGACAGACGGACATGACGAAACTATAAGGGTTCCTTGTAGGAACTACGGAAGTAGTGACCGCTACGAGCGCTACTAATCGTGGTTACCTAGACCCTTCTAAGGGCTGATTTTTCAATCACCCGATAACTTTATTCGAGGAATAATTTTGAAATCTTGACAGATAATTCATACTAAAACTGTCAAACATCAATTTTATTCCTCGAATAAATGTTATCTGGCGATGGAAAAATCAGCCCTAAAGAAAATAAGTAAGTACAAAACAAAACTAAGACTTTTGTACATTTTGACACTAGGACTAGTTGACCATAATTTTTTTTTTTGTCTTTGTAACATTTAGTATCCGGCGTCATAAATATGTATACGGTTGCGATAATTATCAAACCTACAGGAAAACTACAGCATTCAACTTGAAATGGACAACAAGCTTGCTCTAAAAGGAAACTATAATTGTAAAGCAAAGAAAAGGTGTTTGTTATATTTAGCTGCTAACCACAAATGCTTACCTACTGCTGCTTCAGATGGATCAGACCTTACTGTTCAAGACATAAAGTAGAAAATGATTAATTTTTATCACTTGTTGACGTCGTTTTTACGATTTTTTCTTGTAAAATATCGTAGGGAACAAAGCATGTTGTTTGCTATTATGGTATCGTACACCTATCTGTTTTCCTGTGATATTTTATAAACATAATATAAGTAAAAAAAAAATTGAAATGAACTTCACTTGTTTTTCTATTTTTAAACTTAGTTATTTAAGACTTTGTGGCGTCATCTACACCGCCATATAAGAACTACATCTGACGTCACAAGAATCCTACATCGTGCTGTCAAAGTTATAGGGCTGACAGGCAGCAATTAGCTCACCACACCCGTCCGAGGGTTCTCCATCTTCAACGGAGGATGAGGAATTTTCCACCCTGTTCCTCCAAAGCAGTTTTCCAACTTCTTCATTTTTAGCCATTAGTAGAAGAACCAGGGCAAAAGTGAAGAACAGGCTAACTGGATCAGGGATTTCTTTCAGTCTGAAGACCTCGCGAATACGATGTTTTACTTTACTGAAGATCACATAGACACCTAACGGCATTGATTTTGATTGTCTTTCAACGTCGTTTTTCAGAAATGTTGGCAATATAAATAGTTGTTCCTACGGTGGTTCCAGATTCTAACTATGGTTCTAACGTTCACGTTCTAACTGTTTAAAAGTTAATATCTGGATATTTAACATTTCATTATTTCCAAAAGATTACTGAAAACGAAAACCTTCGACGTGATGATGCCGTAGCAATACAAAGAAGCGTCAACTTACAATTAGACCTCATCCCGCACTCGTGATCCCAGTCCTAGCCTTTTCCAAACTATTTGGGGTCGGCTTCCAGTCTAACGGGATGCAGATGAATACCAGTATTTTACATAGAGCGACTGCCTATCTGACCTCCACAACCCAGTTACTGGGTAATACCCCTTGGTAAGACTGGTTCTGTCAAAGATCCACGAATGAGAGCCGGGACAAACAGCTTAACGTGCTTTCCGAGGCACGGAGGGGTCTCGGTATGTAAAGATAGTCACCCATCCACAGACCAACCGCGGCAAGCGTAGCTTAACCTGATCGATGGACCTGTGCGGCTGTTATTATTTAGCCACGGGCCCCTCAACTTTTCAATTTCAATTTAATTTACACACACACACACCCCCGCACACACACACCCCCACACACAGCCCCACACACACTCATACGCACACTACACGCAAAAACACAATCACCATTACAGGCTGGGCTTTTATAACAATTTTTTATTACTATTGACGCGTTCGACAACCTGAAACATTACCTGGCTACGATCTATCAACTTCTGGCTAATATTTTGGAGGTATGTTGTTCCCTTCTTTATTTACCTTACTAGGTGCGCCCCGTGGTTTCACCCGCATAAGTGTCGATCCCGTGGGAATTTTGGGGTAAAAAGTAGCCTATACAGGGTGAATTTTTCAAGTGGGCGTAGATGGCCAAATCCGAAACTATGAGGAATAGTTATAATTATAGCGAAAAGTACTCAAAGGAATCGCGGGCTCGATTTTGATGAAAACTAAAACTGCATCATTGGATTTTTGAAAAATCAATATATTTCTAGCCAGGAATTGAACCCGTTGATTTTTATTTAAAAAAAAACACTGTTTATTACACCACTCGATAGTGTCTCTAAAAGGATCTCGAAGGGCCCGATTTTGATGACAACTAAAAAGCTTTCATCAAAATCGAGCCCGCGACTCCTTTGAGTACTTTTCACTGTTCCTCATAGTTTCGGATTTGGCCATCCACACCCACTTGGAAAAATTCACCCTGTATATGTTAATCCAGGGTGTCAGCTACCTCCATACAAATTTTTATCAAAATTGGTCCAGCCGTTTGAGCGTGAAGAAGTAACAAACATATAAAAACACACACACACATACTCGCAAACTTTCGCGTTTATAATATTAGTTTGATTACTTTGATTCAGATTACTTAGTCTTTTTAATTTTTTTTTTTTTACTTGTTAATCTTATTTCAGAAGTTTCTAATATTATTTCCTCCTAGGAGAGGGCTTTTCCAAGTGTAGGAGTAAATTAGTAGGTAATTGAATAATAAACATTTTTTTAATTGGAAATAAATTACGTATAATAATATCAACTCTGTACATAAAAAATATGTAGGTATAAAATTAAACTTAGCACAAATAAATGCATTAGGGACTAATACAAATGTAAAACGTACGTTACGTCGTCGATTGTTCCCTAGAATAAAACGTAAGATAAAATTTAATCCAAGGCATCTATACATATAATAAAATCGTAGGAAAGTCAAAACTGTACATTGAATATTTTTTTTAAAGAATACTTGGGGCGTGATCTACAATCGATACCGAAGCCAAAAATATAGTTTTTAGAATTTTTGTCTGTTTGTCTGTTTGTCTGTTTGTCTGTATGTATGTCCGGGATAAACTCAAAAAGTACTGCATGGATTTACTTCAAATTTTGCATGAATATTACTAAGAGGTCGGGTCAACATATAGGCTACATATTATCACGCTATCACCTACGGGGGAGGAGCTGTGAATCTTTATTTTTCTTACGCATTCTGTGACAGCGTGTAGTCTAACGACGCATATTTAAATGTTGTTTTTGAGTAAGCCATGCTATTATCTAGCTTTACACTATAAAAACTACGCCATTTAAGTAACTTGGACAGAGAAACATAGTTTAATAATTAATGTTAGTAGTATAAAGACAATTTTGAAGCAGCGCCATCTATGAGATTTCATAAAAATTAAATCAAGTTACATGTTAACACTTTTTGGAAATTCATAATTTAAATTTGATCATGTTGGCGAGGTTAATAGTTAGTTATTCTTAAAATTCATAGATGGCAGTGTGCATTTTCTTCATAAAAATTGTATCGTATAGTTCGTTTTGTTTTTTTTTTTCAAGTTCAAGTTCCAACAAAACCGCAAAATCTTGAGCTGAGTTGAGGAAGACAATTTAAAAAAAATGCGGTGCTAAGTATTACAAAAAGTTATTTTCATTGATGATGATCATTTATTCATCAATTTCATGTTGTTAGTACAAAATAAACATTGACTGTTACTACTTTTGTTCGGTATTTATCTGTGTGATTATTGCTTGGTAATTAATAATTTTTCATGTCGTATACCTAACTAGCTACTGCCCGCGACGTCGTCTGCGTGAAGGCTCTACAGCACCAACAATACCTAAGATGCCAGTGTCGCTATAGCATTATAAGTAAACAACTTTTAAAATAGCAATAAAGCACGTCACCTTCTCGACGGTGACCAAAATTGGGATAACACCCTCGCGGAGGCGAGCATCAGTGAGAGTCCTAGCCGCATGCGTCATCTTTTTGCCGTCATCTTGGAGTATTGTGGAGTCGCGAACCCGGTAGCTTTGTGGTAGAAGTATCGCCATCATCTCTCTGAAGATTTTCTACGAGCTTTGAGGCGTGCTACTGGAGGCGAAGTCGAAGTAACTGATGAACGCATGCTGAACACCTGTCTCAGTTCACTTCAAGATGTGGTCATTTCTATCGGTGGCAATCCACTGATCGAATATGGGTTACCAGCTTATAATCATCACCGCATCAAGACCGTGGAAATCGGGAGTATAACGCTGAGACAAATTACGACTCGGGCGAAATGACCACCATACGAAATGACCATGTCGCTTTGTTCTCTTCAGAGCAAAAACAAATTTATGACACCGTCCTTGAAAGCGTTGGGCAAAACCAGGGTAAAATGTTTTTCTTAGATGCTCCTGGTGGAACAGAAAAAACATTAGTTACCACTGGCATACTTGCAAAGATCAGGAGGCAAGGCAAAATTGCTATTGCTGTAGCGTAGTCGGGAATCGCTGCCACACTGCTTCCGGGTGGCAAGACAGCACATGCCATGTTTAAAATTCCCATCGACTTAGAGAGCGCCGAAACGCCTGTTTGTGGTGTGTCACGTAACAGCGATAAGGGACACGCGCTCAAGGATTGCTCTCTGATCGTATGGGATGAGTGTACGATGGCTAATAGGAAGGCAGTTGAGGCCGTGGACAGAACCCTGCAGGACATCCGCAGGAACGACATTTGATGGGTGGTGTCACAGTTCTATTCAGTGGCAATTTCCGGCAAACGCTTCCCGTGGTGACGCGGGGATCGAGAGCTGACGAGGTGAATGCTTCGTTGAAACGATCTTCGTTGTGGTACCGAGTTCGTACTCTGCGCTTGACCATTAATATGAGAGCTCGGCTCGGCGGCAATGCACGTGCTCAAGAATTCTCCGATGTCCTTCTAAGTCTTGGCGAAGGCACTCTACCAGAAGGGAGAGGTGGACAGGTGGTGCTTCCAGAGTCTCTCGGTAGAGTGGTATCCAGCTTAGAAGAACTCATTCGCTGTGTGTACGGGGACATCAGTCGTATACTGCACTAGCAGAGTTCTTGGGTGTGTGAGCGGGCCATTTTGACGCCCAAAAATGATCAGGCTGCAGCAATTAACGAATGCATTCTCTCGGAAATTGAGGAGAATGAAGGGGTCTACACCTCGATGAACACTTTTGTCGAGCAAGATGACGCCACACATTATCCCGTGAAATTTCTGAACTCCCTGTCAGCAAGTGGACTTCCAGCGCATACTATCAAGCTGAAGGTCGGTGTCCCGATTATGCTTCTTCGGAACCTACTTATCTCCTCCGAAATTGTGTAACGGGACCCGCCTTAAAGTCATCTCGCTCCACAGACACACCATTGAGGCGGAAATTCTTACGGGTTGTGGCGTCGGCGAGGCAGTATTTATACTACGCATTCCCCTCATACCTCATAACTTCCCGTTCCAGTTCAAGCGCGTACAGTTCCCCGTGAGTGTTTGCTTCGCGATGACCATCAATAAGTCGCAGGGGCAGACACTGAGGGCAGCGGGTGTCGACCTCAGGACGAGTTGCTTCTCGTACGGCGGGCAACTGTACGTGGCTTGCTCCCGCGTCACCGGTCCTGACTCTCTTTACATTTTGGTTCCTGGCAGCATAACTGCCAACGTAGTTTATAGGGAAGTGTTATAAGGTACCTTTGTACGTATTTTTACTCTTTTGTGTCCTGGATTGTATTCCTGCATTATTTTCTCTATTTCCTTCAGTCACATATTATGACTGAACTCAGCAGGATTCCCATATAACTCTCTTCACTTGCTTCGCTTGCAAAAAAAAAAATATTTTAATGCTATTTTAAAAGTTGTTTACTTATAACGCTATGGCGATACCGGCATCTTAGGTATTTTTGGTGCTGTAGAGCCTTCAAGCAGACGACGTCGCGGGCAGCAGCTAGTAAGTAATAATTAGGTTGATTGCGCCTTTTCTTCTTTCTCGTTTCTACAACACTTGGAAGTAGTTGAAGAGTAACTAGACAATGTTTGGAGTACAGTCTTACTGACGCACTTGAAATTAATCATTCATTAACTTTGATTAACCACCATATCCGACTAGACAGCATTCTATTTATACTTGTCAATTAAAATTAATTATTGATTGATTCTAAATAAAACGAAAATTGAAACGAAATCTGAGTACCGGGGATAAACTATGTATTTAGAACAAAATAATAAACATTCCTCACTATAACGAGGCCAGAACATGACAACACCAACTTATCAATAACAAATTTTAATAGTATTTAGTCATAACTCTCCATGTCACTCGGTAACTTGAAAGCTATCGCTGATTCCTCGGAATGGCCTGACGGTTCCCCCCAGTGCCCTGGACGCGCCGTAGTACACGATGCGGTGCGGGGCCAAGGCGGCGTCCTCTGGGACTGTCCACTCGAACGTCACTCGGCTCCTGCCTGTGATCGTTGATACACGCTCCCACATGAACCTGGCAAGGGGAGCAACATTAGATTTGAAGATAATGTTGGTTGTTTTTGGGTTTTTTCTTGATCTTCGCTACACTTCAATAGTTCAGCCTCTGTATATTTATGTGCTTAAATATAAAATAAATATCTAGGTTATGTCATGGTAAAAAGTAAAGCCGTTCAGCACAGTTTGTTGCTAGAGAATCGGCCACGCCCACGTCCAAAATAAATATATTGGATGCCAGTGGATCCAATATATTTTATTCACCACTGTGAATACATAATGATCCCAAGGTACCTAATCAGTTTCTTGTGCGTCAAAACGTTGTAAATCAATACCAAAATAGACATTTCTGTGTCGAACAAGGACTTGATAAACATCAGCTCCAAAGATACGGAAGTCTCGATATACAGGAAGACTTTTTTTACCGGTTCCAGATTTTTTTACAGGGTGTTCTACCCATGAATATGAACAATTTTCACTATGGAACCGATTCTGAACACATGAAATAAAAATCTGCTGTTTTCATACATTTTGGTCAAGTAGGTATTGAACTTTTGTAATATTCATGGGTTCACCCTGTAAAAATTTGGAACCGGTAAAAAAAATCTGCCTGTTTATGGGGCTGGTCAGTGAGCAAATAATACCAGTAACCCAATCCAGATTAAATCACGTAACTTATAGATGAAAGACCATGCCTACGACAAATAATGGCCAGCTCAGGGGCTCTGTCTCGGAAAGGGTCTTAGCATTAATGCTAAGGGATGGCCGTTTTGCGTGGATGCGACCCATATTTTCCCCTAACTTGTACTTTTTTTGTGTTTGTAATCTTTCTCTGTGTTATGTTTACCGCAATCAAACATGTTTTCTTTCTTCTTATCTTTCTATAGCTCTAACCCTAGACTGAACGTAGTAAAGAGGTATACTTACTTGGTTTCCCATTCAGCATCGTTGGCCACGACAACCCATTCCGTTAGCTCGAACCGCTCCACTACCGCGTGACTTCCTTCCTGCTTCAGATCATTGCGAGGATTGGCAGCCAACTAAAAGCCGCATTAGGTAAATTCATTGTAAGAGTTTTGTGTCAAATATTCTTTTCTTATCAAAATGAAGGTGTACTAAAGATTTGTCTTCCACAAAGAATGAAAAAGCCTTACTTTGTAAGGATTCATTGTAAATACTTTTTAGCCAGAATCAGCATATTATGATAATATCTTCATGGTAGATACTGAATATTTGGATGGTTGATCAAAAAGAAGTAAAAAGACTTAGGGAGTGTAAATCTTCATGCAGCATCACATGGTTTGGTGCTTGGGCAGTAACAGGAAGACGAGAAAAACAAATGAAAGTGCATCACTTGTTCACCAAGACATTCTGGCATAACGGTGCTACACGCATGGTCGGGTCGACATATTCCAATCGGTCGTATTTGTTAAACAACAAAGCTGACCCTATGCAAATACTATAGATGATCGACTTTCATTCGGCTCGTGTCGATCTACAAAATCCGTTCGGCATTTACCCTCATTGAATCATGTTCGGGTCTGTTCGGTAAAATGCGAGGCAAGCCGAAATATGTATGTATATCAATTATGCCGTCCATCCGTGAAGAATCATACCGAGCTGAACAAGTGTGTAGCACTCGAAAAACTGCAGTGAAGAAATAATGAAATTGCAGTTGCAGTTCTGTAGTTTCTGCCTGGGGAAGAAATTGTCGTGAGTTTATGTATGTATAGGTACAGTAATAATAAAGACTACTTACAAAAGTAGCAGAAACGACTTCTCCCCTCCGCACTGTCTGATCCGGCTGCTGCAAACATTGTCCGAAGCTCATGCCGGTGGGAGACGTGTCGAAGATCACGGGCGTGATGAGGGATAGGATCCGGTCACGGTTGTCTGGAGGCTGCGGTCCGGCTGGCACGTCGGTACCCTGGAGGAAAAGATTTTGGTATATGCAGGTTTAAAGGAAACAACGGGTTCGAGACGCTAAACGGTAATGTTCTATTTTCTAAAAATAACAACTACTTATACAAATTCCTAAGATAACAAAATACACACTTGTGGGCACTTTAAAACTTGCGAGTTTAACAACCAATCAGTGCGAAGCACATATTGCCCAATTACTGCACGACACGTCTAGGTTGTAGTTCGCTGAGCTCTCAACAGGGGCGCCTTTATCGCGGTGGCGATAGCAGAGCGCTAGGGCTAAGGGCTCCGCGGTGCAGCTACAGGCTCCGCGGTTGGTTACTAAGATGATGTATGATGCAGCTACAGTACTCCCCCTCAAGCGAAGCGTACCGGCAGTTTGATGGCACGCACAGCACGGCCCGTGCGCGTTGTCATGTTGCTGGCGGGCTGTGACGTCATGCTGGCCGGAGGTACATCGGTTTGTTGCTTGGTAACTGCTGGAATGGTACTGTTCTTGGGTGTGGTAATCTCAGGTGATGGTAAGGTATCTTCTATGACAACATATGCAGGCTTCAATCGATCGATTGAAATATTGGTTTGCGGATTAGGTAGTTGTATGGTGTACACTTTATCTGTTCGGCTTATAACTCGAAAGGGGCCTTCATATGGAGTCTGAAGTGGTTTTTACTGCGTCTGTTCTTATAAATACGTGACTGCACTTGAGTAAATCTTGATGAACGAACAAACTTTTGTTTTTGCTGTGATGCTCGGTGTCGATTTGCGGTTTGTTTGCTTGAATAATATCACGAAGTTTTTCAACGTAGTTATAATCCATGGTAGGTGAACAGGTGCTTGTAGTGAAAAATTCGCCAGGTAAACGTAAATTGTATCCGTAGTTAAGTTCGGCGGCGCTCACGCAGGTGTCTGTGCGTAAGGCGGCTCGTAGTCCCAGTAGCACGGTAACTCGTCGATCCATGTACTGGCGTTGGTGAGTTTCGCGCGTAATGCGGTCTTGAGAGTGCGATGCCATCGTTCGACGATACCGTTACTTTGCGGGTGATAGGGTGTTGTGCGATTTTTATTTATTCCCATTTGCTTCATTAGGTTTTGAAATAGTTGACTCTCGAACTGACGACCTTGGTCGCTGGTTAGGCATCCAAATCTTGCGATCCAATGTTGATATACGACATCGGCTATTCGAACAGCTGTTATTTCGTCGGTCGGGATTGCTTCGGGCCACTTAGTTGCTCGGTCGATCATTGTTATTAAGTACCGATGGCCTTGAGCTGTTGTAGGTAGCGGTCCGACGATGTCGACGTGCAGATGTTGAAATCGCTCGCTTGGCGGGAAAGATGCGATGTTCGAGAATGTGTGTCGTTGTATCTTGTTTTTTTGACAATGTATGCAGGTACGCGTCCAACGGCTGATGTCTGCATTCATTGATGGCCAGAAGTATTTTTGAGTGATAAGTTTGCGAGTCGTGCGCGTGCCAGGATGACTGATGTTGTGCACGTTGTCAAAAATTTCTTTCCTATGTTGCTCGGGTATGTACGGGCGTACATAAGGAGTAGATGCTTCGCAGTATAATTCGACGTTGGTGTAAGGTATCACTGTTTTCTTGAGAATGATGTTATTTTGTGATAATAGTTGTTCGATGTTGGTGTCCTTTTCTTGCGCGCTGGCTATGTCGCTGTAGTTTATTGTAGATGGGCATGTGATACTTTCTATGCGACTGAGTGTGTCGGCGACAATGTTTTGTTTACCGCTCACGTGACGTATGTCTGTGGTAAATTCGCTGATTAACAAAAGTTATCTCGTTCGTCTCGGGGTTTCTGTATTCGATTGCGTTTTTGTCATTACGAATGTTAGCGGCTTGTGATCCGTAAATATAATGAGGTGGCGTCCTTCAAATGTCTTGCGGAAATGTTTCGTAAGGTCGTAAGTGGAATATTTCTTTTGCGCATCATTGAATTTTTTGGAATAATATCCGAGCGGCTGCCATGTTTCGTCTATATATTGCTGTAGTACGGCACCAGCTGAGTTGTCGGATGCGTCGCAGAACAAAGCTAGTGTAGCATGATGTGATGGGTGAGCGAGTAGAGCTGCTTGTATGATGCTAGCTTTACATTGCTCGAACGCTTCAGTTGCTTCGTCTGTCCACGTGATTTGAGTTTTATCCCTCTTCTTGACGTTATGTAGGTATGCGTTCAATGGTGCTTGAAAGAAATCTTCTTAACTCTTCGATTGTAGTCGGCTTGGGATAGTTGCTGATAGTTTGAATTTTATGTTCCGGGGGTTTGATGCCTTCTAATGATACGGTGTATCCTAGGAACTGAACTTCTGGTTGTCCTAGGTTGCATTTGGCGGGGTTGATAGTGATGCCATTATCTTCTAATCTCTTTAGTACGATATGAAGGTGTTTTCGGTGTTGAGCTTCGTTTTCTGATGCTACTAATAAATCGTCGATGAATGGGAAAACACAATCCAATCCTCGGAGTACTTCATGGATGTATCGTTGAAACGTTTCTCCCGCGTTTTTTAAACCAGGGCACATACGTGGAAATTCGAACAATCCCATTGGTGTGATGATAGCTGTCTTTTCAATGTCTTCTTCTCTTACGCTCAGTTGTTGGTATGCTCGGTTGAGGTCTATTGTAGAGAAGATAGTTTTCCCAGCTAGGTGATGAGTAAAATCTTTGATGCGTGGAACGGGGTAACGGTCTGGTACGGTGATGGAGTTGAGTCGGCGATAATCACCACAGACTCTAATATCGCCATTCTTCTTGGGGACGATGTGTAGAGGTGATGACCATGGACTTTTACTAGGTCTGCATAATCCTTGTTCGATCATGTTTTCGAATTCTTTCTTGACTGTTTCGAAACGATGCGGTGGAATCGGTCGAGCGTGGCAGTGTAAGGGTGGTCCTCGAGTTTCGATGTAATGTTGCACGTTGATGTTTGAGTTTAGTTGCATCGATGTCAATCTTGTTACGCCGGGATATTGAGCTAGGATGTCGTGGTATGATTGCGACATGTCAATGCTGCGTACGGTGGGCACGTTCGATGCTCGTACCGGGGCGTTGACCTTTAGGCTTGTAACACCGTCGATTAGTTTTCGGTTATTCAAATCGACTGTGAGTTGATGGTGCTTGAAGAAATCGGCTCCGAGTATTGGTTTTGAAACGTCAGCTACGATGAATTTCCATTTGTAAGGGCGTCGTAGATTGAAATCGAGAGATAATGTTTTCTCGCCATACGTAGCTATTTTAGTGTTGTTCGCAGCGTATAGTTGAAATGGTAGCGGCGTTTCTACTCGACCCTTTGTTCTCGGTAGCACGGATATGTTAGCTCCAGTGTCGACTAAGAATGATAGTTTCGAGTTTCTGTCGGTGATTTATAGGCGGTGAGATATTTCTTGAACGCCGGTGTCCGCCTCTGCCAACGTTCTGTCTAGTTTTCCGTATTTTGTTTCTTGAATGAACAAGGCGATGTGCAGTGCCTAGCCTGGTCTTTGAAACGTCGGTGATAATAACAGAATGGTGATGGCGATGCTTCTCGAGTGCGTGATCTTGATGTGTTACGGTGACGAGATGGGTAGCGGCTGCGGTGATGGTTGTTGTTGTATGATGGTCTTGATTTGAGCTCGGCTATTTCAAGCGATAGTTTTCTTATTTCGCTGATGAGAAACTGTGTATCTACTTGCGGTGTGATTGACGTAAGTGGTGCGGGTGACTGCAAAGCTGCGACTTCTGTTGATGCAGTCTGCTCCATCATTTTGTCGGCAAGTAGCGCGAGTTCTTCGAGAGCCGTCTTGGTGCTGAATGATTCGCTGACTGCGAGAACTGAGCGGACGTGTGATGGGAGATGGTTGGTCCACATGAGACGCAGAGTGGAGTCGGGAACTTTGTCTCTTGCAAGGTTTCGCATGCAGCGAAGTAGTTGGGTCGGCTTCTGATATCCGAGTTCCATCTCGGACAGCAATTTCTAGAACTGGCGGCTGTCAGATTCCTCGTAGGCAGATATGAGTCTTTCTTTGATGGCTTTGTACTGGTCCGTCTCCGGTGGGTTGTAGAGTAGGTCTACAATCTGCTCGATGTCTTGTCGCTCCAGCTGTGCTATGACCATCTGGGCGAGCTGTGCTTGGCCCTTCTTGAGATCGATGGTTGCAGCCTCGAAGCTAATAAACCAGAGTCGTGGCCGGTCACGCCAGAATGGTGGAATGCGCATGGTGAGAGAGATGCCGGCAGCTTCAGCCTTCGTCATGGTGTGTAATGTTGATGAGCTTGAGCTTGACTGTTCTTCCGTTGAGCAGGGATTCGACATCTTGAAATGGGTGAGAAATGATGATTCTTCTAGGCGATTGACTATTTTCTTCAGGTGTGTTTAGTTCGGGGTCACCACTTTGGTATATGCAGGTTTAAAGGAAACAACGGGTTCGAGACGCTAAACGGTAAAGTTCTATTTTCTAAAAATAACAACTACTTATACAAATTCCTAAGATAACAAAATATAATAGTGGGCACTTTAAAACTTGCGAGTTTAACAACCAATCAGTGCGAAGCACATATTGCCCAATCACTGCACGACACGTCTAGGTTGTAGTTCGCTGAGCTCTCAACAGGGGCGCCTTTATCGCGGTGGCGATAGCAGAGCGCTAGGGCTAAGGGCTCCGCGGTGCAGCTACAGGCTCCGCGGTAGGTTACTAAGATGATGTATGATGCAGCTACATGATGATATATTGGATCTTGGACTTAAAAGATGTTGGCATATTTTACTCAAAATACTTTCCATGAAATGAAACTTTCAGCCTGTAACCGAAAACCATGTGCGGAATGCCAGAAATCTCCAAAACGTGCAATCTGATGATCATTTGATTGATGCTCGTCATTACTTGTCTGAGCAAGTTTTTGACTGGTAGATGCACTTTTTTGTTGGTACATACCTGAATAGCGGCGGTCGCGAACTGACTAAATTTGTTCAGGAATATGTCCAGTGTGTTTGGTCCATAGATGGTAGATGCGGCCTCGTATCGTTGTACCTGGCAAAAACGTTTATGAGGTAACAAAAAGCTATCTTATTATCAATAGCAAAGACTAGCATTTTAAAGGAGTATATATTGTTTTTCTCGAATTTAGTTGAGGAATTCATATCAATAGCCAATCAGCGGGACTGGTAGCAGAGGGTGCGTCATAGCTATTTCAGAATCCTCAACCGTAGACGCATTTTTAACGCAGTTTATTAGCATAGTCAGCCTATCATGTTCTTCTGCTAGGAGACAGGCCTCCCTCTCTTCGAGAAGGAGTGGGCTGTAATCTACCACGCGGGCCTCCTGCGGGTTGGTGCCACATGTCTTAAAATTGTTGGTTCTAAGACATGCCGGTTTCCTCATGATGTTTTACTTTACCATTTTGAGAGCAGTGGTGATGAAATTATTTACACAAGGAAAAGCGCCCGGCTGGTTTTAAGCACACAACCCGCAACTTGTAAGTTAGCAATTATCATAAACTACATTCAGCTGTACTAACCTGATACTCCTGAGGAGTAGCAATATAATGTATGTACTCATTGGTCAACCCGGACACCACCACTCGGGGTTCAAACCCGTTCGCTTCCATTACGCTGCCGACCATGGACCTCATCCGTCTTCCAGACATGGTGGTAGGTTCTCCTGGCACTCCAAGGATTACCAGGTCTCCAAGCCAAATGAGGGAAGCTGAGACAATGTGAGGATGCCACGGGAGAGGGAAGTTAGCCTGAAATAATAATGTCGAGGTAAATAATTAAAAACCTGAAATAATTAAAAAACCTTTGTGCTCTTCTATCAGTTCAATCTGTATGTAATATTTTTCTCTATCATGTGTTTGTGTGTACAGTCAACAAAACAGATAAGTTTGCAGGATCGTAGGACATAGTAGAAGTTTAGTGAAACCGATGGACCAGCTCATTTATCAAATTAAATTTCAGTCGACAACATCCATCGGTATCTTACTAAACTTGAACTATATCCGACGATCCTGCACACTTATCTCTTTTGTTGACTGTACATAAATAAAATCTGAAAGGTTTTGCAACATAAGAAGCATATAAACCCATATGCTGTCTTGATAAACCTCATTATCTAATTAACGGTAAAGAATAAAAAAAAGAAAATATTTGAATAGAGAAAAGTAAAAAAAAAACCGGGCAAGAGCGAGTCGGACTCGCGCACCGAGAGTTCCGTAACATCCGGGTTTATGAATAAGGTTTATGTTTATGAAATTAAATGTTTTTTTTAATATTTTTATATTTGAGCTGATTGAATAAAATGTAAATTGCGGTTTACGATTTATGACGTATTAAAAAAAAAACTACTTACTAGATCTCGTTCAAACTAATTTTCGATGGAAGTTTACATGGTATTGTACATCATATATTTTTTTTAGTTTTATCATTCTCTTATTTTAGAAGTTACGGGGGGGGGAACACACTTTTTACCACTTTGGAAGGGTCTCTCGCGCAAACTATTAAGTTTAGAAAAAAATGAGATTAGAAACCTCAATATCATTTTTGAAGACCTATCCATAGATACCCCACACGTATGGGTTTGATGAAAAAAAATTTTTCTAGTTTCAGTTCTAAGTATGGGGAACCCCAAAATTTATTGTTTTTTTTTTCTATTTTTGTGTGAAAATCTTAATGCGGTTCACAGAATACATCTACTTACCAAGTTTCAACAGTTTAGTTCTTATAGTTTCGGAGATAAATGACTGTGACATACGGACGGACAGACAGACAGACGGACAGACAGACAGACATGACGAATCTATAAGGGTTCCGTTTTTTGCCATTTGGCAACGGAGCCCTAAAAAAGACGTTTAAGTTCAAACACTTTCATATCGACATCAATCAGAGGGATCGTAGTCTCGATGTGTGCCCGATTGATGGCAATAGGGTTGCTCCCTATTATTGAGACATAAACATAACTGGTGATATATGGATGTATTATAGGTACACCTCTACCTAACCATTCAAGGGATTGCAGGCATTGTATTATGTGTCATATAGGTATATGTCGCAGCCAACCGCCTGGCCTTTGGAAGTAGTGCTCGTCTCGCTTCGCTCTCTCGGCTCGCACGCGGTTGATCACAGTTCTAACGTAAGCTAACCCATTTCCTCGGTGTGCCCTGGCTAAGGCCCGGTATCCACCAAAGCGGAGAGGAGAGGAGACCAGAGGAGATGTGCTGCGAAGCTGGCAGGTTGTTTCCACCAAAGCGGAGAGGAGATGCTTAGCGGAGAAGAGATGTGAGCTGTGCGTAGCGGAGATGTGTGATGGGAATGACTCTTTGGGGTGTGCGAGGTGCGGGGAGAAAGCAGCGGGGAACGGCGCGCGCGAGCACGGGCGCCGCCGCCAACCCGGCCGCCCGACTACACACATCTCCGCTCTGCCGAGCCGCTTGCCCGCTCGCGGCACGAAATTCTATAGAAAAATGAGACATCTCCTCTCGTCTCCGCTTGATCCATTTCCACCGAAGCTAAGCGGAGAGGAGACGTGGAAATAACGAATTGGTTATTTAAAACACATTTCCTCTCCTCTCCGCTTTGATGGATACCGGGCCTTAGTTACTGCGACCAATTCGGCTCGCGCGTGATTTATTTTTCAACCTAAACTATAATTCAGGCAGTTAGTTGAATGGCCGCTGTTTAGTTAAAAGGCTAGGCGGCTAACTAAACGGCTAATTAAACCATATGGCGGCGACATATACAAGAAAAATATTGGGATTACTAACCCGTCCAGTAGCCAGCAGGATAGGTTTGGGCGCGTGACAAGCAATGTCTTCCTGAGTGGCCGCGCCGACTAGGCTTCCTAAGAAATCCAGCAGAGGTACACCTTCCAGCGTGCCCTGGGGAAAACATAAAGTCAGTCATATTCCTAGGAATGTGTTTCATCAAAAGTTTGACTTGACAATTTTAAGGTATAACCCTCTTAATTGCCCTTAAGGTGAAAGAAGAAGGGTAGCCAGCGAAATTCAAATTTTCTTACGTTTTTTGCAATTTGCAGGTCAATGTCAGGGTTGTATGTTGATCTAAATATGATTCACGACCGTAACAAATATTTATTTATAGAATTATAATCCTAAAAATCAAGTCGATGTCCGATGCCATCCAGTGAGTTTTACCATGGATTCAGATCATGGTCCTGAAGCTCCCTTTGTTAAAAATTTTCGTAGGTAATTTAAAAAAAAATGTTGTTCAATACATTTGACCTCGTAGGTTCCCCTTTTATATGAAACAGCAGATTTTTTTTTTAATAACCTAACTAGGGGAACGCTAGAATCAGGGCTTCAAACTTCGAAACTCTCGAACTTTCTGCTGAGATGATAAGTTCGAATTGTCGTTTTTTTGCTCATCGTCATCATTTCAGCCGAAAGACGTCCACTGCTGGAAATAGGCCCCAAGCACAGCTACTTCTACCGGTTCTGTGTTATCGCATCCAGCGGATTCCTGTATTTTTTTCTAAATGAATTCTGCAAAAGGAAGTAAATTCATACCAACCTGTGTAATGTTTAGTGTATTGGCTCCATCTACCGTTCCTGAAGCGAAACTGTAGCCCATTGCTGGGTAGCAACCCTTCACTATCTCATCCTAAAAAATAATAATAAAATTACTGCCTATATCCTCAGATTCATAAAAGGGCTTTTTACCTAATCCTATTTCTTTAATCCCTGAAGAACAGGATCAGCATTTAAAATTTACATTCAAACCATACGTAAATGGTTGAAAGACCGACCGCCCATAAAAAACCCCCTTTGTGCTTTATAAATCTTTAGGCAGGGGTAAGTATAATATAGATGCTTTCCTACAGTGATGAAGTATGGGCCTGTTCAGCCTATAGCACAGCGGTAGACTTACCTCGTCGAAGGTCTGCGCCACTGGGTCGTACTTGGCGACTTCTTGCTCAGACATCCTCATGAACTGGTGAACAACTGCCAGTTCTCCTGTCAACTCCTCACCGGGAGAGTTCAGGGCTTCCTAGAAACAATATACAAATATTGTTAGTGAATATATTCTACTTCCGTTATTTTCCGAATAAAGTGTTTTTTACTGGGAACGATACTTTCTCTTTCCAGATCAGAAAAGATTTTTACCGCATGATGCAAGAAAGAAAATTGTGATATCATAGAAAACACTACGAACCTACCGTAAAAACATACTGTTTTTGTTTTGATGGAAAGGGTTTCTTGAACGGTTCAAGAAAACTTGTACTTACTTCTTCTTTTTGTAATACGCCCAACAATGCAACAATACATTGATTTATGTTCAGTTTTTAATAGTCAGATGTTGATTGAATTCGTATTCTTATGAGACAAAGTTATTCAAACCCACAGTTACCAACATAGATCTTTAACCACTCACCCAAGCTCCTTCAAACACAGCAGTCCCGATAATCTTGGTGCTCTCGAACATGTCCTCACCAGGTCCTTCGGAGAAGCACCTCTCCATGTGGTTGCAGATAAGGAACTGATTGTCACACTCGTTGCCAGAGAACTCGCAGCGAGCGTCACGTGTGTTCGGAGACATGTCGCCATGGTTGGAGGAGAAGAATCCGGCGACTATGTTCGGCTGAAACAAGTTGTTTCGCGTTATTTCAACGTATTATTAAATATTCTTCCATATTACTTTAGGCTGTGGCGTGGTCCTAGATACAAATTGAACTACCTACTCCGTATTTTTGCGTAGATTTCAAAGGTGACTTAGTAACGAAGTTTCATGAAATGCACAGCAGTATTTATTTGTGGATTGTTACAGGAATTGTGAGTAGTATTACCAGCTCGCCTGTCGAGGGCTGTGAGCCTGTGACCATGGCAAAACCCTGGGAAGGGTGCTATGGGGCAATAGTAAGAAATCAAAGGAGTTTCAGTTTGGTTACCCAGTCTTGTGACGGAACGCATATTTTTTGCAATGATTTTTCTAAGAATCTTTTAGCTTCTATATTTGACTAGCTGCGCCCCGCGGTTTCATCCGCATAAGTTTCGATCCCGTGGGAATATTGGGATAAAAAGTAGCCTATATGTTAATCCAGAGTGTCAGCTACCTCCATACCAAATTTTATCAAAATTGGTCCAGCTGTTTGAGCGTGAAGAAGTAACAAACATATAAACACACACACAAATTTTCGCCTTTATAATATTAAGCGCAGATTCTGAGTTTCATTATTGTGAAGCTAATGCAAGCTTTATAATCGTAAAACTAAAATCTACCTATGAAAAGTATGAGTCCACATCTAAATCCTACCAACCTTCCCAGTCATACTACCAGGATTGAGCTCCTTCTCCATCTTCAGAGCTGCGTACCCCAGATTATCTGAGGACACCAGCCGGTTGGTCATGTTCATGCTGGTGGCATGCACAGCGAACCAGTTCATCACGCCATGGAGGCTTCCGTCTTCCTTCTCGATCCTTACTTGAGTTAGGACGTCATCTGCGTTGGATTCATAGCTGGGGAAATATTCAGAATTAATAATTGAAGATGCGTAATTTATGAAATGTTATCTGGAGGGTAAACCACTGATCTTTAAGTTTCAATTTTCTAAAGCATATGATCTTATTAATTTAAAACTTGAAACTACTTGAAAGTATAAATAGAAACCATACATTGGCTAAAAATGCTCGTCTAATTCTTCTTCTTTTTCAAAGTGCTAAGTAAGGCGATTGGCACACAGCTGCGTTTCACGCAGCGGTGAGCGGGAAACGGAGCCAAAAATCACGCGCGTGCGTGTGTTATCTGCGTCCCGCTGCGTGATGCGGTGCAGTGTGAGAATCGCCTTAGATGCAGATTTCTTCTCAAGCACAATAGTATCAGCATGACTCACTGTTCGCCACTTACCGAGCTTTCTCCTCTTCTGGGTTGTATTCATAAGAGTAGGGGGACCTGTTCTTGTGAGCGTCCTTCACTTGCGTCTGTGCGAAGAATAGTCGAGCTGGTACCATATTCTCGTGAGCGCGGACTATACTCTGAAATATGTTTGCAAAACTGTAGTTTTTTGAAATCCACCTTCTAATAATTGAAATGATGCACCATCTCAAACATAACACCTGCAATACCTGTAATAATCGGCTAACCTTTAACGCCATCTTGAGGATGATGGCTGAGAGGTTCGACTGTCGCTACATTAACCATTGTTGTATGATTAATGTGACAACAAAAAAGAAATGAAATAATCATAACACATTATTGTTCATTATCTGTCCCTCTTTTCTGTTGCACAATATTAAAATGTTGAATAAAGGATAGTTATTAAACAACTTTTAGAAGAGTTATTATTTTAAATTATGTAACATTTATGATTATTTCTAATTTGTAATTAAAATTTGTTGACTTTGCCAATTTAATTTGTAAGTAATAATGAAAATGTGTGTTGTGTTTTGTCTTATTTTTGTTTATTTTTCTATATTTTATTTTTATTGAATGTTAATGCTGTATTGTATGATCCAACTGTTGATTGAAATAAAGGAATTGAATTGAATTAAAGAGGAGTCCGTCAGTTTGCGAAAAGCGCAATTTGTACGCTAAGGCGTACAATGTTTTGTCTGTAAAAAAAATTTGCTGTTTCATAGAAAACGGCAATACCTACGCGATTAAAGTGTATCAAACAGCAAATTTTATTTTTATAACCGAAGGGAAAATTCAACGCAAGGGGGGTTCACAAGCTGGCCTGTGGACGGAGAGTAATGGGGTAGCTCGCCGTCCGATCAGGACCAGTTCCGTGCCGGACGGCGCGTCCGTTTTCCACGCGCGCCTCAAAGAGATGTCAGCATCAGAGAACCCGGCCCCCTAGGGCCGAAGCCTGCCGGGTCAACGGGATTGTCGAAAGGGTTAAGGAAGGAACATAAAGGGCTAAGGAAGGAACACGGGTGGGTTTTAGTCAGTAAGAGTCTGACAGACTGACCGAGAGCGGGAGGGGTCATTTGATAATTTCCAATCCGCAAAAAAAAGGGGTTCAGAATCATGATAACGGATTGCGCGCCGGTCTGTTTGACACCCTGCATACTTTATTCACACTTCGTAATAAAGATTAGAAGTTTAGATTTACGGTCTGACAGTCACTACTCACTAATGAATAGTATGTACCTATCGTATAAAATTAAGCGGGTTGCGGCAACGATGATTTCCTAGAATTATTAAACTACCTGTGCTTACCCTGGTAATTCCATCGACATAAGCATTGAAGGTCTCCCGAGAGAAGCCAAGAATGCTGATGTCCAGGATGAAATCCACCATGTGACCTCCGGGGCCGCTGTGTGTGTGGGTGCCGGTGAGGATCACGTTCCTCAAGGAGTACATATCGCCGTACCGCTCCTGGAGATTCTTCACTACCTGTATGCAATATGATTATATGGTAAGTGGTCATCATGATCATCAGCCTTTTTCCAACTATTTTTAGGGTCGGCTTCCAGTTTAACCGGATGGAGCTCACCAGTATTTTACGTGGAGCGACTACTTAGATGGTCAGTGGTCGTTTTGTACAATTAAATACCACTATACTAATCGCGCCCTGCTTTGTCTTTTGCTACTCCTCATCATCATCATCATTTCAGCCGAAAGACGTCCACTGCTGGACATAGGCCTCCCCCAAAAAGGGGGGGGGGGGGTTGCCATAATCGCCACGCATGGCAGGCGGGTTGGCGATCGCAGTATGGTATGGTGGTGGAATGCATAGAGAACGCTGCTGCCCTTTCCCCATACGCCCCTTAGTCGCCTCTTACGACACCCACAGGAAGTATGGGGTGGTGCTATTCTTTAAGTCCGGCACCACACAAACTAACTGCTACTCCTACTTCATGATAAAAGACTACTGCTAAAAACTTGACAGACATAATATAACCATTTTTACTTAAATGGTTATATCAACCATATTTCATTCACGACTTCTATCAAAGCAGAAAATAATCCTCCAGCATTCGTTACCTCTCGTCTGACGGCAATGCCGACAGCTTGCACCTCTGCAGTGACCAGCACTATCCTGGTGTTTCCCTTCATGAAGATGAAAGACCTGGCAAACTGGCGCAAGTGAAGACCTCGTCCTCTTTGACCTACTTCTGCGTAACCCATCTGTAATCAAAATCATCAACATCTTCGTGAGTTTTAGAAGAAAAAATCTGCCTAGCCTTATCCCAACTATGTTGGTGTTGGCTTCCAGTCTAACCGGATGCAGCTGAATACCAGTGTTTCACATGCAGCGACTGCCTATCTGACCTCCACAACCCAGTTACTGGGTAATACGATATCCCTTGGTAAGACTGGTTGTCATGTCAGACTTTCGGGCTTCGACGAATGACAGCCAGTACGAACGGCTTAACGTGCATTCCGAGGCACGGAAGGGTCTTGGTATTTAAAGATGGTCACCCATCCACGGACCATCCGCTTACGAATCTTATATAATTAAATTGATGCCCAGTTTGACAGTAAAAAATGCTGCCATTTGTAAGGAAAACGATTCGTTTTTGTTTTGTAGGAACCGGGAGCATGGCATAAGTCATTCCTGCACCCTAATTACGCAACACGCTATCAATCTTTATCTGAATCAAGAACATTGCGAGTCCATTGATTCATATGTTCGAAAAAAAAATCTGTTCAACAACGTAGATAAGGCAATGAATATGGTATTTGCTGTCAAAATGACAGCTATTGCTACTGACAGTGTGTTAAGTAATGACCCCGCTGTTTTAAGAACGAGGCTGCTAGTCTGCTGTCGGGTTTACTTTAAAATCTAGACTAGATTTGAATCACGGTACTCACGAAAGTAATTTCCACACAAGGCCCCGTCATATCAGCGATACCGACTCCCACTCGGTACGGCAAGTCACTTTCTTCGATCACAGGTACAGCCGTGGAAGCCGTACTCGCTGGGTTAGCCGTAGTGTCTTCGTAGCCATTACCATCGTTGACTACTAGAATGATGGTGGCTGTCATGGCTGCTATGACGCCGAGGACCACTACACCGATCACCAGCTTACCCGTCAATGAACACGGCATTTTTTCTGAAATTTTTCAAAAGTTTAAATAGACATCGATATATATACCTACTTGAATGCCACTTTAATACCAGTTGTGTGTCATAACTAGACTAACTTTGACTCCTAAAACACATGGTTTTTGTCCTAGTTTAGGAGGCATCAGATGTCCTTTAATGTGACTCTATTGTACAATATACCTTTAATTTCTCGGATTGTGAGAAAGATGATGTGGCCAGGAAAGAAGAGAACACTGGAAAGACGGCTAATAGAGATGTAAGGAAGAAAATGAGGTATTACGCCCACTCTAAATAAATTCTTATAGAAGATGATGATGAGGATAAGTACAGATGGAAGAATATTTAGATAATATTCCCATATATTTAAGTTAATAGTATATGCACATTAATTTCACCAGTTACCAAAACGTATCTTGATTCTTTCCGACGTATACACGTGGTGGACGTGGAACGTGTCCACACAGATCTAGCGAGGGGCTTTCACGAAATCCTTGCTCCTGGATTTCCTACGTAATGTCTTTCGAAAAGTTCGGCTTTGTTGAGCGTCTAAACTATCATGAAAAAATAGGTATTTTCTCAAAGTTGCAATAGGGACTTATTTTACTAGAAAATCGCTTTTAAATTCTGCGTAGGTGTTAATAAAGTATTTAGGTATGCTCGTGAATATACCTACCTACAGTGAAAGTGGTAGATAAATAATAATGTGTCTATTAAATAGCACACGTACTTATATATTATACATAGTTATCATTAATCACTTGCATAATTAGGTTGATATTGCTAAGCTTATTTAAATTTATGATAATGAGAGCTAGATAAGGATAAATATCATCCAGGATGGCCAAAGGAAGGGTGAAAGGAGAAATTATGTTGTTTTACCAAATAGGTAAAAAAACATTATTCCTCCTCTTTTATACCCGGCTGTAGCGAAATCCAAAAGATGGGTGATGTTTATTGGAATGATGTAAGACTGCGAATCGGCAAACGGAGGACGTCCGATTATCGGCCGCACTTGGTCGGGGTTGCGGTGAATGTACAGTCAACAAAAGAGATAAGTAGTCTTTTATCTAATTAAATTTCAGTCGAACACGTCCAGGTTTCTTACTAAACTTCAACTATATCTGACGATCCTGCATACTTATCTCTTTTGTTGACTGTACCTACTGATAGAAGTGTCAGCCTCCCTTCCGCTCCACCCAGAGCGGGAGGAGTCATTTGATGATTTCCCATCCAAAAAAAAAAAAAAACCTAAAGGTCATATTATATGCACATGTATCAAATCGGAAAGAGATCGGCATCGTATCGCCTTTCGCCTCGCCGTCAAACAGGCGTCAACCTAACCGAAGCCTACATGTATTTCCCGTCGGTCGTTCCAAATGTTTCAGGGTAAAATTCAACCCTTTTTTCGACATAGGGATAGCAAATATCATCTATTTTATGGATTCCATCATACTTGTTGTACAAATGCTAGTAGAACTTTGGGCTCGTTTGACAAAATTTGACTACCAAGGACTGTCTCGATGGAGTAGTCGATGGTCGCAAGTCGCAAGCACAAATGCTGGGAAAATGATGACCAAACTGTTACTGGATTTGCTAAATAGGAAAATATTCAGTAGGTATGTGAACAACCCAGGCCTGAAGTCTGGACCTGTGCCCTTTCAGTGACTATTAATTCTCGCCCCCTAAGTATTAAGTACGTGAATAAAATAATTGTGGGTGTAGGCACTACACACCTTTGCGTAAACCTTCAGTACAAAAGGAGTGATGGTGTTTTGCCAAAATATTGTGTGGTAAATAACTATAGCGTTACGATACGTGTACGATTCTCTTTCTGTTCGAAAATTATTTATCCTAAGGCTGCCCACGTCAGACTTTCTGTAGTAGGTACAGATAATCGGGCCGATTTTTCCTCCGATTCTTATGACTGATTTTGTGACCGACTCAACGTCCACGTCCGTCACTTTGTCTTCAACAAAACGTCCTTCCCTCACAAGCATACCTACTATTACTTTACTCTTTGCTCGCAAGTGCATGCGGCCGACTGTCGGTGAGATATAGTGTGCGTTAACGCATACATTTCCGAACGTTCCATTTTTCACCGATAATCGGATCGGTCGGGATGCACTGATTTTATTTCTGACCGATTTTTTGTTGGTCGTGTGCGTTGCACTATTGCCGTCAGTACGGTCTATTTTTCTCCTACAAAAATTATCGGACGTAGGCGGACAGCCTTAACAACCTTGTTCTCTCAAACCGCCTATGCTCCATGAAAATTTTGCTTCCAACGACGTGAAAATACTGTTTGTCCCTCCTTCCACACGAATTGTCGTTTGGCCTAACGTAGGTAGTTTCCTTTTCCTTAGTTGCTACGATTATAACAAGGCTAATAAAATTTTAAAATATGTAAATATTTTATATATCCTATGTGCAGATCAAAATTTAAAAGAACTAACTTGAATTAGATTATGCAGAGACTGAAAATATAGGTACTAAATATTCTAAAATAATTTCGTCTATCCGAATTTCACCTACCTACTCAAATTAATCATAGATCGCGTTTCACCTTGTTACAACACCTTGTCACAGACACACTTTCGGGCTAGTAGGTGCTCTTCGCGGGCGCTGGGCGGAGGACTTTATTGCACTCACGGACACACAACACTCTCCAAAGACACACATCATAGCACATCTCCTTTTCTTGTATTAATTCTCTTTCTCTCAGTACTTGGAGCTTTTATAATGTTGTAGTACGTAAATGCAATTAAATATTGTAATTTTTAGGGTGTGAGCCTGGAGAACTATCCCACTGGTCCTGAACCCAGTACTAATAATAGACTAATAGACTCCAGTTCTCACAAAGGATAAACTGGAAAATGTAACTTGATGCTATGAATCGAAATTGTATCTTTTTGAGAGAAATAAAATGACTGGTATTTATTATTATATTTATTTATTATAACACTCGTTTCGCTATTAATTCTGAGCAAAATGTTCTTGGCTTTAAAAAAATACTATGTAAGTATATTATCTATATACCGATTAAATCTTACTGTTAAAAATACTCACATATGGGGCGGTAAAGCCGATCACACCAAAACAAAATCACAACACTTAAAAGTTTAAAACATAATTAATTTGATACTTATTTAAAACAAATAACAGTAACACGCATCATCTCATCGAAACAGAATGTCCCTAATAATGGAAAACAGATAATTATACTATATATTTTAATATTGTTTAAGTAATTAATCGATCAATATAAGCCGATAACCAATTATCGGATCAACAAAATTATCTAAAATATTTAAGATATAAACATTTCGTCAACTAGGGCCTGGGGCTAAAAAAATAAAACTATTATTATTATTACTTATTATTATTATATTATTCATTTTTCATATCTCGGGACCATGGGGTCCCGGTCCTTTGGAAGGCGTACGAGGGGCCAAAGCCAACTCGCAGAGGCCCTTAGGATATTTTAATGAAATGTGGCAGTAACCGACGATATCCCTGTATGCACTATGCAATTGCACCCAAGGATAACCCCCGATTGGTGTAGGACTATTGCAGGATATGGAAAAATAAAAAGTTGGACTATGGGTTTGGGGGGTTAAAATGGACTGGTTACCAAGACCTATGGAAGAACTATGACCCCTGCCTGATCAATCTATATATATAAAATTCAAAGTCCTGACTGACTGATTGACTGACTGACTGATATATCAACGCACAGCCCAAACCGCTGGACCTAGAGACTTGAAACTTAGAAGGGTTGTTCTTTGTGAAGAGTAAGTATCCACTAAGAAAGGATTTTTGGGAATTCAACCCCTAAAGGGTTAAAATAGGGGATGGAAGTTTATATGAAAGTCCGACAGTTTTGAAGTTAGGATCTTCTAATTTTGTATTTAGGCTGACAATTGAA
This sequence comes from Mesoligia furuncula, assembly GCA_916614155.1. Lineage (NCBI taxonomy): Eukaryota > Metazoa > Arthropoda > Insecta > Lepidoptera > Noctuidae > Mesoligia > Mesoligia furuncula. The sequence continues at coordinate 31,442,542 of OU744799.1, forward strand.
AATTAATTTATACGTGTCTCAGCGTTTTTGATAATTCCACCCCCGAAGGGTTAAAAAGGGGGATGAAGTTGTGAATAGAAAGTCATTAATTTTCGACGTAAAAATCACAAAATTTATTATCTAGGCTTATGATTGGAAGCTAACACAACGGTGTTGTTAGAATATCATCCATTAAGGGGGTGAAAAGTGGGATGAAATTTTGTCCTGACTGACTGTTATCAACGCACAGCCTAAAACGCTGGTCGGTACCGCTGGGTAGAGAAATTAATTTTGAGGGTGTGTTCTTTGTGAAGAGTAGATATCCACTAAGAAGGGGTTTTTGGAAATTTAACCTTTAAGGGGTGAAAAGAGGGGATTTTGTTTGTATGAAAAATCTTATTCTTTGAGTTAATATAACCATGAAACTTGGCGCGAATACTTATCTAAATAAATTATGAAGTTTGCCTTTTTTTAAACTACCCCCTGAAGGGGGATTGGGAGGTGTCAAAGTTTGTATGGAAGAATTTTAACGCGTGGTCCGATTAACTTGAAACTCAGTATTTATACTTATGACCGAAAATAAAGAATAACGTGTATCATCGTTTTCCGAAAATTTACCCCTAACGGGGTGAAAAGGTAATTTTATAGGAGAAGACTTTACTGCGTGGCTTGATTAACTCGAAAATTGGTATAAACAATCTTTGAGTCGAGTAACGAACACATCCCAAACAATCTTACGAAATTCCACCCCTGTGGGGGTGAAAAACGGGGATACAGTTTATAAGAAAAATCTTATTCATTTGGTTAATAAACTTGGCAAGAATACTTGCCTAAGCAAGTAATAAAGTTTATCATTATTCGTTTATCAAAACACCCCAACACCCCTTGTGTTGGGGTGTTAAAGTTTCGTCGTCGTCGTCGTTTCAGCCGATAGACGTCCACTGCTGGACATAGGCCTCCCCCAATTTTGGGAGGGTTTGCCATAATCGCCACGCTTGGCAGGCGGGTTGGCGATCGCAGTATGGTATGATGGTGGAATACATAGAGAACGCTGCTGCCCATTCTCCGGTACGACCCTTAGTCGCCTTTTACGACACCCATGGGAAGTAAGGGGTGGTGGTATTCTTTAAGTCCGGCGCCACACAGACGCCGTAAAGTTTGTGTGGAAGAATTTGAACGCGCGGTCCGATTTACTCGAAACTCAGTATTAATACTTTTGACAGAAATAATCAATAATAACAGCCGCACAGATCGATCGATCAGGTTACGCAGGCTACGCTTGCCGCGGTTGGTCTGTGGATAGGTGTCCATCTTTACATACCGTGACCTCTCCGTGCCTCGGAAAGCACGCTAAGCCGTTGGTCCCGGCTGTCATTCGTGGATCTTTGACAGTCGCTAGGGGTGGTCAGAAGCCCGAAAGTTTGACAACCAGTCTTATCAAGGGGTATCGTATTTGGGTTGTGGAGGTCAGATAGGCAGTCGCTCCATGTAAAATACTGGTACTCAGCTGCATCCCGTTGGATTGGAAGCCGACCCCAACATAGTTGGAAAAAGGCTAGGCAGATGAAGAATCAATAGCAAGTGTATGGGGTTTTCGAAAATGATTGACCCCTGACGGGACAAAAAGTGGTAATTCGATTTATAAGGGGATTTTAATGAGTGCCTTGATAAACTCAAAAAAAACTGGTACAAATAAATTTGGACTTGAAACTTGGCACAACTAATTATAAAGTTCGAATTTTTTTAGAATTCTAAATTAACCCAAAGGGGAGATTCGGGGTGTCAAATTTAGTATGGAAAAATTTTAATGCGCGGTTCAATTAACTCGAAACTCAGTACCTATCTACCTAAGACCAAAATAAATAATAAAGTGGTTCAGGGTTTTTCGAAAATCTACCGCTAATAGGGTGAAGAGGGGTAGTCAATTTCACAGGGCAGAATTTTATTACAAGGCTTGATTAACTGGAAAATTGGTATAAATAATCTAGATTATGTTTCGAAATTCCACCCCTGTGGGGATAGAAAGAGGGGCTACAGTTTATATGAAAAATCTTATTCATTTGGTTAATAAATTAGAAACTTGGCAATATTTGGGTCAGTAAATAATAAAGATAAATATTTAACCCGCTGTCGGATTAACTCGAAACTCGGTACTACTAAAACAAAAAATACTTAAAAAATGTGATTTAGGGTTTTTCAAAAATTGTCTCCTACGAAGGTGGAAAATTCTACTGCTTGCTTCCATTAACTCGAAAATGGGTATGGGTCTTTGAGTCAAGTTATGAACACATCCCAAACGATTTTTCAAAATTACTCTCCTGGGGGGTAAAAAGCGGGATACAGTTTATTTGAAAAATCTGATCCCTTTGAGCTATAAACTGAAAAATTGGCCCTAAGACTTATTTACATCTAAATAAATGATAAAAATCATATAAACATACATTTTCGAAATTATAAGAGGAAAGTACGAATTTCACGCGGACGAAGTCGCGGGCAGAAGCTATGTTTTATATGTATATACACGGATAAAATGGCAGGGGGTGACTTGCACACTCAATAATGGGCCCCCGGAAACGGTCGCTAGCACATAGTGACGTAGCTACAAGGGGGCAACATGTCCTGAGGTGCTTATGAGGAGTGGAGAGGTATTCCACGGCTATCAGGACAATCCCGGAAGTACGGTCAAGATCCCTACCAGCATCTTACTGGAATACTTCCTTCCTCCGAGCAAGTTTGCTCTTGCGAATCTCCGCTCAAGCCGGCCAATAAAGGCAAGAATGAGGTGGGAGCTCTGTTCCTCGTCATTGTTCACTCCAGCCGGCCAATAAAGGCAAGCCAGAGGTGAGGAACAAGACTTCTCCCGGGAGATAGGGTCTGTGGGGTCGCTACTGCCCAACAGCTCGCCACATGCTGCCCTGCGGGTTTCTGTATCCCTCTTGGTCTGGCTCCTCACCTTAGACCTGTTCCGGCAAAGTAAACTCTTCCGGCATAGGCCTAGAGTTCGGAGCGTGCAAGCCCCACCACGACGTCAATGTAGAGATACGGCAGTTATTATTATTACTATTTTTGGTAAACGAATTTTGTTTCTTAGCTCTTTGGCTAGTTTAAGCTACATTAACGGGCCCAAGCCAAGTCAATGTAGCGTGTGTGGTGTTTTTTTTTTTTTTTTTACGAAGAATTAATGTTATGAGGAGTGATTTATTATTATTATTACTTATTTACTATTATTATTTATTTTTTTAATTAGGGGGCCCCCTAATTCCGTAACACTATCAATTAGAATCTGAGGATATTGCTATTCCTTTGCTTCATATAAGTTCGAAAAATTAACGCAATAAATGTTGTTCAATTGTCAAAATTAAAGTCATTCCTACCGTTGCGTTAGTTTGTTACGCAATTACCCCGAGACTGAGGTGGGGTCGCGGCAGCCCACGTAGGAGATGGCGGGACGTGATGGGCAGGTTCCGTCAAAAAAGGAAGGAGCGAAAGATGGAAGTCGTGGAGGGAGGCCTTTGCCCAGGAGTGGGACAGCGTAGGCTAACAAATATAATATATATATATTTGATATACATATATATATATGTGTTACTGTAAAAGCCCGAACTGCGGTAAATCTTAGGATTTACCGGTAAATCCTAAGATTTAGCAAATCTCACCGGTAAAAGTTCGAATTGTTCTATAATAATCATCAATTCCTGACTTTTACCGGCATTCAGTCAGTAAATCTTAGGTTTTACCACAGATACCGGTAAATGATAGTTTTCAAAGTAAAAAAAAGGAAGTTAATAATCAGAAACTATTTATTCAACATTACTATCGTTATTAGTCAAGTCTTAAAACTTGTTTAACATGCTTTAGAAAAATAGAATGCAGAAAAAATAACACAAATCAGGCACTAGCGAAAGATATGTGGAAGAAATCCTATAAACCAATACGTTGGTCCATTTATGGTAAGGGAGAGGATGCTATCTTTATGCATGACAATGCCCGGCTTCATACTGGTGAAATTGTGAATGACTACCTTCAATGGGTGAACATTAACTGTGTGGAGTGGCCAGCACGCAGCCCGGACCTCAACCCAATCGAACATGTTTGGAACGAGCTCGGACGATGTGTGAGACATCGAAACTTTCCCCGATCACGTTTAAAGTTGCGCTCGTAGAGGAATGGGAGAAATATTCCCCGACATCGTATAAGAAACTTGGTGTACAGCATGCCAAACCGCATAACCGCAGTGATGACAGCACATGGGGGTAATACAAAGTACTAAAACTCAAGAAAATTTTAAAGTGGTCGAAAAAAAATTTGCTTTTCGATTTTTGTTATAAGATGAGATTGGTTATTTTTTTGCACAGGTATCTAATTTTTTATGATTACAATACAAAGTGACGTTTTATTACGTTCATTTAAGGAACATTTGATATTCTATTAAACACAATTTATTTCATTAAGCTTGCATTCTTAGTTTCCGAGACTTTCAGGTATCTTTATGTTTGGCCGTTTTGCGTAGATGTGACGCATACTTTCTCCCAAATTGTTATTTTGTTTTATTTTTTGTTTGTGTCTTTATTTTTATGCGTCATGTTTGCCGCAAATAAACGTTTTTTCTTTCTTTCTTTCTTTCTATGTGATCCTGATTCATTGCGCTCGAATGTATTTCAATCTTTGATTTCGGACATTTACCGGTGTCTGCGGTAAAACCTAGGGTTTACCGACTGAATGCCGGGTAAAAGTTTTAAATTAAAGATTATTATAGAACAATTCGGACTTTTACCGGTGAGACTTGGTAAATCTTAGGATGTACCAGTAAATCCTAAGATATACCGCAGTTCGGGCTTTTACAGTAACATTATATATAAAAAAAAAACACTATGAAAAACGATCTCCTGGAAAATTGGATGCAAGTGCAGCTGTAGGCAATTTGATAAAACTAGCTGCGCCCCGCGGTTTCACCCGCATAAGTCTCGATCCCGTGGGAATATCGGGATAAAAGTTATCCTATGAACTATCTGTGGGCCAAATTTTATCAATATCCGTTCACCAATTTTTGAGTGATTGAGTGACAAACTTCCAAACATAAACTTTCACATTTATATTATAAAACTACAAACTGTGTGCGAGTGCCGTTCGGGGACAGAATACAATAACGATAAATTTTGCCACCGAACCGCACGTTACAACATTTTGTTTCAGTGCGGTTAGTGGAAGTGCTCAGGTGCGGTTCGTCTAAGTGCGGTTCAAATCAGTGCTCTGAGTGGAATACCTCCAATATTATAGTATCATCATCATCATTTGCCTAGCCTTTTCCCAACTATGTTGGGGTCGGCTTCCAGTCTAACCGGATGCAGCTGAATACCAGTATTTTACATGGAGCGACTGCCTATCTGACCTCCACAACCCAGCTACTGGGTAAATGATACCCCTTGGTAAGACTGGTTGTCAGACTTTCGGGCTTCTGACTACCCGTAACGACTGTCAAAGATCCACGAATGACAGCAGGACCCACGGCTTAACGTGCTTTCCGAGGCACGGAGGGGTCTCGGTATGTAAAGATGGTCACCCATCCACAGACCAACCGCGGCAAGCGTAGCTTAACCTGATCGATCGACCTGTGCGGCTGTTATTATTTAGCCACGGGCCCCCCAATATTATAGTATACATTTAAATAAAACAAAAGAAATTAGATAAAACAGGTGCTGTTCCAAAAAAAAACTGAAATGGAAACATTGTGGGAAAATAAATCTCCTTTATACATATAATTTGCCCTCCCATGAAGCACCTAATTCTGCAATCAATGGAAAGACATGATATTGAAATACTATTTTTATCTACCTGTTGTTATTGCCCATGTTCTGTTATCATTTAGGTACAAACAGATATAAGAATCTACATAATTATGTTCTAATCCATCAAGTTTGACCATAGGCTTGATTCGAAGGACGATTTTCAATAATCCGGTTTACGTCATCACGTCAACGCCCGGCTGTCGCTGAAGACCAGCGTTGGGGCTCCGTCTCGCATACGTTCGCAACATTATGCTGAGCGATAGCCGTTTTGCGTGGACGTGATGCATAGGTATTTTCCCCCACTTGTTCTTTTTGATTTTTCTCTGCATCATGTTTGCTGTAATTTCTTTCTCGTAAAATTTTTCTTGGACGATCAATTTAAACATTTCGACAGATTTTTTTTTTGTCAAGTGTCGCAAGCGCTTCTGCTGGAATCGGAATCCGAGCTGCTCCTGGGTTCGATTCTCAGGTCAGGCAATGTGTTATTGAGTTTTTCAATCAGGAAATTCTCAGTAGCAACCCGGGGTCTGGATGAAGTATTTCCTGATTTAGCAGCATTCTCAGAAGTCTGGATTTATGCCCGGTTGATGGCAACAGGCTCGCCCCATATTACATGGGACTTAAACATAACTGGCTAAATGAGGGTGTGCTATATGTATAGACTAACTTATACAGGAAGATTTTTTATCACCATCCAAATTTTATTAATACATCCAATTTTTTCTACCCATGAATATGAACAACTTTCACTATGGGACCAAACCTGAAATCATGAAAAAAAAAATCAGCTGTTTAATACAAAAGTTCAATACCTAATTACTGACCAAAATGTATGAAACAACTGTTTTTTTTTTCGTGATTTCTTAATTGGTCCCATAGTGAAAGTTGTTCATATTCTTGGGTAGAACAACCTGTACTTAATTTGGATGGTGCTATAAAAATCTTCCTATATACACACTGACGAAATGCCCAACCCTTCGTGGAAAACAGGCATGATGTTATGTTTTTAATGAAGACGAAGAACGACTTGGGTGGAACTTCTAGTGTATACAGGAGTATGTTATGACGGATACCTTGATAGATGACTTAGATCAGCAATATGTCTCTAGCCTTATATTAATCTGCATTCCAATACCATAATCAGCCTATAATTTTCCCACTGCTGGGACACAGGCCTCCTGTCTTTGAGAAGGAGTGGGCCATAATCCACTACGCGGGCCCAGTGCAACCCGCACTGGGCCCGCGTAGTGGATTATGGGTAGATGTCATAAATGATAATTGCCATAGTCGCCAACCCGCCTGCCAAGTGTGGGGATTATGGCAAACTCCCCCCTTTTGGGGGAGGCCTATGTCCAGCAGTGGACGTCTTTCGGCTGAAGTGATGATGATGATGCCATAAATGATTTATTTTCTGTAAGTAGGTTTGTACAAACACTTTTACACCTCAATCATATTTTTTTAAACTAGATGAGGTCGGCGTTTCCTATCTGACTATTCTGAGAAGAAAGGCCGAAACAACTCGGGGCTAGCTGGACCGAACCAACACGAATGTATACGTACATCCGTGGTGGAGCGACCCAGACTGCCGGGCACTTCTTCTCCTGCAACCGAGCGGGTGGGCAGGTTGCGGATAGCCCAACTCCGGCTGCGGGACCGACTGCATAAGGTTGATCTCGCAGCCGGAGCATCTTGAAAGAGATCCCGGACAAGAGAAGTGCCCGAACACCAAGCCCCAGGTTTAGGGTAACCCATATACCTTATCCCATGTACCAATTAATCCTGATCATTCCAACCCTTCCATATCCCTATAATTCCGTCAATCCCTAAATCCCTAGGCCAAATCCCAGGCCTAGGGTGACCCCTCAGTAACCTATACCCCACCACCAAACACCCTCCCTCCTATCCCTACATCCCTTCGGTCCCAGAGGACGGGTAACCTCGATTCCAAAAAAGCCCACCCCCTCATCAATGAAAAATGCAGCAGGTAAAAGTAACTACCCAGGTGGGTCCCGGCCAAGCCGGGGAATCCCACACCGCTACGGCGGTCAGCCCCCAACGTATTCTGGGGGGGGCAACCGACTGCACAACTTTGCCGTGCTCCTCAGCACGGCCGGCTGCTGATCTAGCGCCCATAACACAGGCAGCGACTTACGCGCCCATAAATACAACTCCGGCTGCGACTAACGCGCCATTAAACCCTACCACGGCTGCGACCCACGCGCCAATACCCTCCACGACGTGCATGCCTCCCTCGAGCCTCTGGCAACAGAGCATCGTGCGGAACAGCATCACCAACCCAGACTTAGAAGGACACGGACAGAGAGTGATGGGGAAGGTTGACGAATCTGGCGACCCTACCACTCTCCCGGTTGATAGAGTACGCCTGCTGAAAAAGCGCGGAAAAATCAGAGGCCGGGGGAGGAAAGTAGGCGACCGAAAGCGCAGCACCCGCGAAGGCACTAGCCAGCGCGATGCGCGATCGGACGCTGAAGAGGTAGTACGCGACCAGCCCCGAGTCCGCGACGGGGAAACCAGGCGCGAAAACGGGCCGGACGCGGAAAAAAGAGAACGGCCGCAAGTCCGCGAAGGGGAAACCCAGCGCGAAAAGCGGCCAAACGTGGGACCACGCGACCAGCTGCGAGTCCGCGAAGGGGCAACCCAGCGCGAAAAACAGCCGGACGCGGAACCGCGCGTGCAGGGGCCAGTCCGCGAAGGGGAAACCCAGCGCGAAAAACCCCTGCACACGACAGAGTCTGCCGGGGGCGCCGACCGACCTCATCACACCAACACTGACACGGACAAATCCCGACTTAAACACCATAGGGGTAGGCGAGGTGGATCCTTGCGCCCAGACGCCACCACCCTGACAGGCACCTCCATGCCGCAGCCTGGACCGAGCGGTACAGGGCCGGCGAAGAGGGAACGCCCTGACGACTCGGCTTCACCGAGTACGCTCCAGGGGGACGCCAAACGCGTAAGGGTCCACTCTGCCCAGGGGGAGCTGAGGACCTACGCGCGGGCCACTAAGGATATTCCTGCGAGGCTCGCCGTCGCAATCTGCTTCCCTCCCCCCTCCAGAGACTTGACAAAAGACGAGGCCGAGCTGGTCAAAGCAGGCCTGGAAAATGCACTGATTGACTCGGACCCGACAGCACCACTCCCTGCCTTCCGCGGATACCCACGGGTAGCGGAGGGCACAGTACAGATTTGGTGTGAGGACGATTACGCCCTGACATGGTTGACCCGACACGTACCCCTCCTCAAACTCCCCGATACTGAGCTCACACTGACGGTACTTCGACAGTCCGATGTGCCCACCCGCGTCAGAGCTTCGCTTTTTGTCCCTCGCTATAGAGGTGACATACAGAGGCTCCACGGTATTCTGATTCGTCAGAATACGTGGTACGACATAGCCCGGTGGTCACTGTACAGGGCAACTACCGTCGGTGGCGACAACTACGGGACTCATTTGACCCTGGGTGTGCCACCGGAGGAAGTGGAAAGGGTCATGGGGCGGGAGCGACGGATATCGTACCTACTGGGTTCGATATACGTGCGCTTCTGGCCCACGACCCAGCCCTCGGACTGCGCAACGGACCCGACGACGACACTGACAGCGACACAGACGGACGACGCAGACATCGCCCAACTTGAGGAGGTCATGGCCCGCGCGGCGATGGCTGACGACGTAGCCAGCATACCACCCGCATCCCCCGGCTGGAGCGAGCAACTTCTTGCTTCGTCGCCGGGTGGTCAACACGACGACCAGTACAGAGAGGAGACGGCGGAGGTTTTGTCCGATGGATCCACCACTGACTAACCTCCCCCCCTCATCACCGTCACCACCACTCAACATCATCCAGACTAACCTCCAGCATAGCCAGACTGCCACGGCTAGCTTACGCAGGGCACTGGAGGTTAACCCCCGAACAATTGCACTGATCCAAGAGCCGTGGATCAGGAACAACAGAATCTGCGGCCTCAGTAACATCGGAGGTAAGCTAATCCTTAACACGCACAGTTCAGATAAACCCAGAACCTGTGCCTATATACCCAAAGATATCCCTACCACGCTACTCACTCAATTCTGTTCCAGAGATCTGACAGCTGTCAGGCTCCAGACCGAAGGAGAATTCCCAGATGTTGTACTAGCCTCGGTATACATGCCGGGCGAGGATACAGACTGCCCGCCGAAAGAAATGGCCGACCTGGTACAGCACTGCGAGCGCACCAAGTTAGACCTGATCATCTGCACTGATTCGAACGCCCATCACCCGCTCTGGGGCAGCGACGCATCGAACTCCAGAGGAGAGGTACTATCCACCTATTTATTCTCTACTAACCTTAACATAGTTAACCGAGGCTCTGAACCCACTTGGGTCACAGTCCGAGGACAAACGATCATTGATTTAACACTTGCTACAGAAAACGCGACAAATTTTATAACAAATTGGCACGTATCGGACGAACCTTCTTGCTCAGACCATAGAAGAATCCGCTTCACATTAAATAACATTATAGGGAAACCAACATCGAGGCGAAATCCACGGCGCACCGATGTGCCCGGGTACAAGCGTCTCCTAGCCGCCCTACTAGCTAGGCACTTATCACAAATAACTATAAGAGAACCTGCACAACTTGAATACACTGTGACAAAGCTGTCAGAGTACCTAACCGAAGCATACCACGCATGCTGCAAACTAAGGGCACCGCGTACCAACAGTGAAAGAAATCCTTGGTGGAACGCGGAACTTAGTAAACTCAGAAGCACACTTCGGAAACAATTTAACAGAGCCAAAAACACCAGACTTCCGGAAGACTGGGAACTATACAAAGAAACCCAATACAGATACAAAAAGCAAATCAGAACCGCCAGAAGGACAGCTTGGCGGAAATTCTGTGAATCTATCGAAACCAATAATGAAGCCGCAAGAGTAAGGAAGATCCTATCAACAGATCAGGACCGAACCCTTGGCGCGCTGAAGAAACCCGACAACTCATACACACTAACAGACCATGAAACCAGCAAGGTCCTTCTCGAGACTCACTTCCCAGACTGCAAACTCCTGGAGGACAGGACCTGGGAAGATGTGCCAGATTGGTCCCCAACGGAACAAGACTGGTCCAGTGCCCACAACCTAGTAACAGAAGACCGAGTAAAGTGGGCCATTAACACTTTCCAGCCATATAAGTCCGCAGGACTAGATGGCATTTTCCCAGCCCTACTACAATGGGGTGTTGACCATATCACACCACGCCTGGTAGAAATCTATCGGGCCTGCATAGCACTAAGATACATACCCCTAGCCTGGCGCGAAGTGAAAGTCATCTTCATACCAAAACCGGGCAAGGCCGACTACACACAACCCAAGGCCTACAGACCCATAAGCCTCACATCCTTTCTACTAAAGACCCTAGAGAGGCTCTGCGATCGACACATCCGAGATGGACCTCTTCGGGCAAAGCCACTCCACAAACAACAGCATGCGTACTCCACAGGCAGATCAACGGAATCTGCGCTACACAGCGTGGTATCCAAAATTGAATGCGCAGTGGACCACAAATGCTCAGCACTGGCAGCCTTCATTGACATCGAGGGCGCCTTTGACAAAACCACTTTCAACAGTATCAGCACGGCCCTAGACAGACACAATATAGACCCGTCTCTGAGCGGCTGGATCACCAACATGCTCAAACGAAGGGCAGTACAAGTGACCGTAAACGACACCACAAGAGCCATAGTAGCGAAGGGCTGCCCGCAAGGGGGCGTCCTGTCGCCGCTTCTATGGAACCTGGTCGTAGACAGTCTAATAAAAGAACTCAACGACAAAGGTTACTATACCGTAGGATACGCCGACGATATAACCATAATAATAAATGGCACCCACGAAAACACACTGTGCAATCTAATGCGCCAGGCCCTGAAAATAGTGGAAAACTGGTGTGGTAAACACCAACTATCAGTGAACCCCACAAAAACTGAACTGGTTCTCTTCACGAAAAAGAGGAAACTGACAACACTACAACTACCACGTTTCTTTGGTACAACCCTAAGCCTATCAACTGAAACCAAATACCTGGGCATCTTTTTGGACAAACAGCTGAACTGGGCAAAACACACGAGCTATATTACCACGAAAGCCAGCATATCCCTGTGGCAATGCAAGCGAATGCTTGGCAAGAATTGGGGGATTAGCCCCAGGGTTACTCACTGGCTATACACCACAGTCATCCGACCAATCATCACATACGGCTCACTAGTCTGGTGGCCCAGAACAGACCTGAGCACAGCCCAAAAAGACCTTGAAAAGCTGCAGCGGTTCGCGTGTGTGGCAATCACTGGCTGCATGAAAACTACACCCACTGCTGCCCTACAGGCTATGCTTGGACTGCCGCCTCTACACCTCATAGTGAGGGAGGAGGCGACCCTGGCTGCCTTTAGGCTCTTCAAATCAGGGACCCTGAGCAAAGACTCTAGGGTCAAACACATACGTCTAAAAGAAGATGCGATCAAACTGCAGCCAATGATGGCATCACCCTGCGACAGAGCCCCGAAACAATACTGCTTCCAAAAGCATTACAACATAGTGCTTGAAGAGGAGCGGTGCGACCACTCAGGCCCGAAAGAACTGAGGATTTACACTGATGGCTCAAAGACTGACTGCGGAACTGGAGTCGGAGTCTTCTCACACGACCTCAACATAAAAATATCCAAACCGCTGGGAATGCTCAACACGGTCTACCAAGCAGAGTGTGTGGGCATAATGCAAGCGGCTTATGCCATAGCGGCCAGGAGAGTCACGGACACCCATGTTCGCATACTCTCTGATAGCGCCTCAGTCCTCCAATCCTTAGACAAAAAATGCATCACATCGGACCTAATACTAGAATGTCACAATGCGCTCGAGCGGGTAACTGTATCGAACCGCAATACAGTGACACTACAATGGATAAAAGGACACAGTGGATCGCTAGGCAACGATGCAGCTGACGAGCTGGCCAGAAGGGCTTCCAGTATGTCAGTCTGTGGACCAGAACCTATCGTGCCCATCCCCTTCAACCAACTACGCAGGTGGCTACAGGAGCACACCCACACACAAGCAGAAAGCTGGTGGACGTCGTCACCAGGCTGCAGGCAGTCCAAAGAAGCCATGCCGGTATTGGATGGCAGGCTAACCAGGCGCTTACTACGACTGGACAGGAAAGGCCTGCGCCTGGTGACGGGGACCATCACGGGACACTGCTCACTAAATAAACACTTTTACACATTAGGCATAACAGACAGTCCCCTGTGCAGGGCTTGCATGGAGGCTGATGAAACCGTTGCGCATGTGCTGTTTGAGTGCACAGGCGTCACCCAGATAAGGTCAGAAACCCTCGGGACACCTAGATCGTATACAGATGTTCCTGACAGACCAGGAGATTTGATCAGCTTCTGGAGGGAGGTGGGCTGGTTGGAATAACCACCGACGGCCGCCATGGCCCACGCACAATGGTCCACTGAAGGACTAAGTGCGGAAACCAAACCCATAACATAGACATAGACAAGGCCGAAACAAACTCAGTGGTCACAGTCTCTTTTAAAGTCCAGACAAAATCTTGGTCAGATCATGTAGATTGGTGTCTGAAATTGTCTTTTGAGGAAAGAACCACATAGATCGAGCGGACCTGTCCAGTCAGTGCACGCATTTGTCATTCGATTTTTTGGTTCTAGGACATGCCGGTTTCCTCACGATGTTTTCCTTCAGCGTTTTGAGAGCAGTGGTGGTGAAATTATTTACACAAAGTGCCTAGATGGGATTTAAACCCACGACCTAAGCTACAACTCGTAAGTCTCGGCCATTACCACTGCTCTACAACTGCACTTTCCAATAGGTACCACTAAACACTGATGGCATGGGACGGTTGGTTAGGTACTATTTTTGGTTCTGTCGCGTGGGGTTATTTCTCTGTATCAGATAGCACGGGTTTTCGCTGATGCATGGTTTTAGGATAACCTCTTATCATCTGCCTAGCCTTTTCCCAACTATGTTGGCGTCGGCTTCAAATCTAACTGGATGCAGCTGAGTACCAGTATTTTACATAGAGGGACTGCCTATCTGACCTCCACAACCCAGTTACTGGGTAATACGATACCCCTTGGTAAGACTGATTGTCAGACTTTTGGGCTTATGACGACTGTCGTAGATCCACGAATGACAGCCGAGACCAACGGCTTAAAGTGGACGGCCCTGGTCTTGGTATGTAAAGATGGTCACCCATCCACGGACCAAAGGCAGCACCGTGCTGCTGTTATTATTTAGCCACAAACACCTCCTTTAGGATCACCTCTATGGTATGCAAATCAGGCGTTTCTAACGGGTATTAAACACCTCGTAATGAGAAAAACTCTAAAACGTCTTGATAGAAGTGTTTGTATCAAATAATTCAAGTAGATATTATAATCCTGTTATCTGCATGTTAATTGAATATTAGTCATTATTATCTATCCGAAGTCCTTATCTGATACGTCCTCGTCCGTTAATTTCTTTTAGATTATGTTTAGGTAGGTTACCGCTAACGATGATTGAGAAGTAGGTAATTAGGTAGGTAGTTTACTGATTGGGGAATAATTTAAGATTGTTCTGATTTGAATGTCTCATAACATCACACCTATACCTGTTAATCCTCGGAGGAATAGACAGAGGTATAGAAAAGAAGGAAAAGAAAGATTTTTTTTTATTTATTTAATTATTTAACACTTCAAGCACATAAAAGTACAGAGGCGAACTTAATGCCATAGGCATTTTCTACCAGTCAACCTTTGGGTGATGCAGAGACAAACAGTGGTAGGTTGGTTGGTTTGTTGGTGGTTTTTGTGTTAGTATTCTTTTTACACGACTAATAACAGCCGCACAGGTCGATTGATCAGGTTAAGCTACGCTTGCCGCGGTTGGTCTGTGGGTGACAATCTTTACATACCGTGACCCCTCCGTGCCTCGGAAAGCACGTTAAGCCGTATTGGCCCCGGCTGTCATTCGTGGATCTTTGACAGTCGTTACGTGTAGTCAGAAGCCCGAAAGTCTGACAACCAGTCTTATCAAGGGGTATCGTATTACCCAGTAATTGGGTTGTGGAGGTGAGATAGGCAGTCGCTCCATGTAAAATACTGGTATTCAGCTGCGTCCGGTTAGACTGGAAGCCGACCCCAACACTGTTGGGAAAATGCTAGGCAGATGCAGACGATGTTCTTTTTACACGACTGCCCAAAAAAAGTAGTGTTATGTTTTTAAGCGTCATGTTTGCCGCAAATAGACGTATTTTCTTTCTTTCTAGGAAATAAGTAACACCCTCGCATTTCGCTAATTTACCAGTTTTCGGGACGAAGTTTTTTATCGCATGCTATAAGTCTGCACACTTGGCGAATGAGAGCATGACCGAAAAAAGTGTAACATTTTGTTCGTCACGACACTTTAGTTACGCAACAAAGGAACTTCATTCCAACCGCCACCTTAATTGCGTAACACACTATTAATCACAATCTGTATCATTTTCTCATTTTGTATGAAACAGCTTTTTTGATGTCTCGAGAACGGATTGACTGGTTCAATACAGAATTTATTGAATCTGCTGGGGCGGTACGAAGTTCGCCGAGTCAGCTAGTATACAATATACCTACCTACATATCTGGCTCCCTTGTATATTGTTGAAAAAAAAACCACAGTTTTAATGTTTTATAAATATTTATTACTTGGCACTTTAAATACATCTACCTAGCCTACATGGTCTAGGTTTTGGCTAACTCAGTTCTAGTTCAGCATATTTTAAAGGTAAAAACATTTTATAAAATGCATGTAAAATTTCTTGCGTTTCCTTTTAGCATTTTATTGCCAAACTAGGCATATATAATTTTACCTGTGATAGCTACTTCCATATGGGAGGTTCTACTATGCAAAGCTATGCTCATAGCTTTCTTATTAGTAAAGATACAAGAGATTTGCTTCAGTATTGGTAAAGATACAATAGTTCTGCATCTAGTGATTGATATGTCTAACAGTACCTGACAGGCTTGTTAACTTGCATGCAATGGCGTAACTATACTTACTGTTTGGGGCCCGTGGCAAATTCAAGGGATGGGGCCCTCCCTCAATGTAAAGAAGCTCAACCAACGTTATAGTTTTTTTTTACTACCACTTTTCCGCGACTTTTCCGCGCAGATTTCATATATTCCCCTACAACATTTAACACCTGACTGCTTCGTTGGTCTAGTGGTCGCAAACGCTACTGCTGAGCATGACAAAAAGGTACAAAATGTTCGAAACTTTGTTGCACATTTTCAAAAAAAAGTTTGCATTTATAAACTTATGTTAGGATCCTCCTGTGCTCATGGCCCTCTCTCAGGGGCCCCCTCTGGTTGGGGGCCCGTGGCATTTTGCCCCAATGCCACCCTATAGTTAAGCCACTGCTTGCATGGGAACTTAGGTGTAAACATCTGTATTTAAAACAATGTAGATTTATATAGAAATACATAGATTTAATGCCATGTAACAAATCGTGTATATTTAGGAAGTTCACATAGAATTAGCGACTAGACTATAAGCTATATTTTAAAACTTTATAATCACCACAGAAGATTTATTAATTGCTACTAACAATTTCACTTTGGTTTAGATTATAAATATCATCACGCTTATTAAGAACTAAGGTAAGCAGGGCATGATATTGATTTTGTCACCACTTTGGCCAATGATTTAGGGTAAATTTTAACAATTAAAGTGAATGCGATCAGCCTATCTGAACCGTATTCAAGAGCTGTCACTGTCGGTGTCAATATTAACAACGACTAACTGACAGCTCTTGAACGGGTTTAGGTGTCCAGGGAGCCTAAAAAGGCCACTTTAGCAGAATCATAAAAGGATAACATTATGAATCATAATTTACAGTTAACTGTTAAGTTAATCGTATCAAATCCCATTGGTGTGCTGTGCTAAAATACCAATCAATCGAATCGAAATCCAATCCGAATCTCTTTGATAATACCTACGTAGTGCAGCGAAAAAAAGAAAAACACGGACTGTCTTCGCCATATTATGATTCATAATGTTATCCTTTTATGATTCTGCCAAAGTGGCCTTTTTAGGCCCCCAGGTCGTGTTCAATTTCATGATGAAATTCGGCCTTACTTCCAATTAAGGATATAGAAGTCATTAGTCGTAGGTATAGAAACGGCCTCCCAGTTTTTTTCAGCCGATCGGGAGGCTGAAAACTGTCTGGCTTTAATTATACAAGGTCAAATTAAATTCACTAGCGAAACTTCACATACGTCTTATATCGATTCTCGCTTGATATCGATGCTCGATATTTTAACATTTTCTACTTCATTTTACGTTTTTGTTAAGTACCCGGTGCTCAATGAGAGGCTACACTGTCACATACCTATTAACACTGTAATATGAAAACAATGTAAAAGCCAATTATTTTTAAATGCATATCCTGTTTCGTTTAAATTAAATGCAATGGTTTGAATTTCGTCTTTGAAGTTACGCTACCTAATTTAATTTAACCTTGTATATTTCAAATATATTATGTTACCTATAATTTACAGAAATGTAATTTTATCTCATCTAAACTTAGTATTATTGCAAAAATAGAATTTTATGGCCGTGAATTAATGACATGAATAAAATAAAATAGAATAAAACTAAAACAGTATATACAACGCATTTGGTGGGTAGTTACAACTGACTACCCTTTTAACTTGACTTGGTACCTCGTCACCTTTTTGCTGTGTATTTTTGGTCTTGGGTTATTATACAGGGTTATTGGTAAAACATTAACAACCTCTTAAGAGGTCATTGTACTCATCATTAGGAACAACTTTTATTATGGGACCAAACATTAAATCGCGAAAAAAAATCAGCTGTTCCTTACATTTATGTTCGTATAACTCGTCAAAATGTAGGGCACAGCTGGTTTTTTTTCGCGATTTCAGGTTTGGTCCCATAGTAAATGTTGTTCATAATGATGAGTACAATGACCTCTTAAGAGGTTGTTAATGTTTTACCAATAACCCTGTATAATAACCCCCTTACTAATAAACGTTGTATAGCGTCTGTATAGTTACACAACGCTTTGTCTTCTTCTTTCGAAAGTCAAATTACTGACGACTGAAAGAGAGAAATCGGTGTGTAACTATTCATCTGATATACTTAATAGTAAGTTTATTAGTAAGGGATGTTATAAATTAAAGTATTACACTTCAATTTATAACATTTCGCCAAAGTGACGGGTGCCTCTCTAGTCTCAATAACATTTTTTTTTATATAATCCTTATAGGAAACTAGATTTAAAACCATTTTATTTATAAACGTTGCCTAAGTTAAAGATGTTTTAATGTCAAAATTGTATGGCTAAACTGACGCTAATCATTACTTAAGTTTAAACAACGTTTATAAATATGGTGTAAAATTTTACATTAAATTAGTACTGGCTTCAAAGTATATACAACGTATAGTTTAAACTTATGTACAAACGCCAGTACATCAAGCTACCCGAAACCGTAATATTTTCCCAATCAACATTGAATCTTATACTTTAGGGATAAAGTTGAAAATCTATAATAGAAATTTGACAGATTGTAGTAGCTTGATGTGCTGATGTCTGTACATAACCTAATGTTTCTATAAATCTAACAATTATTTTTATGAATATAAGGCAATGCGCCCGCGCAAATTTATGTAATCCAATATTCAAGAAGAACAAAAGACTTCAAAATGGCTATTATAAAGTTCATTATAACTAGAAATAATTTGAAAATACATATTAATAAAATCGGCAATAAATAACCCAACGGTTAAAAGCATAATATGTATAACTCAACAAAAATCTTAAAATAATTGTCACTACACTGTCATGATACATTAACGTTCATTATCTACCCTCAATTACAATAAAATGGTCCCAAAAATCACTCACTTTAAAGTCCTCACACAACCTTTGATAAGGTATATTAAAAGTCCAAACTTTGACTCACTTCCAAGAGAACCATATCTTGGAAGTGAGTGACATATAAAGTTCTTAGTAGATACCAATCTACTAAGAACTTTATATGTCACTTAGCACGTGCCTTGGCTTAGACATGTTCCCGTCTCTATCTTGCACTTATAGTTTGACAGTTGTGCGACACTGACAGGAATAACGCTTAGCCAACGAAACGTTATATACATCTCTCCCTAAAAATCATGGTCCGAGTATAGGTCCTTGGGAATCCCTTAGACCCTGCGGTCTACAAAGACCTACTGTGGCAATCATAGATGTATTATTTTACTACGATCTAGTGCGACGATCATGGTCTAAGAACCTAGGTCCTAAGACACTTCGAAGCCGTCCGTGAACCCATGGTAAGGGTATATGCCACCCAGCACATATTTGTAATTGCCAAAGTGGTGGATCCTGTAGATACCCTTAGGAGTCCCCACGGGGATCTCCCACTCGATCTCTGCGCGACTTGTGCCCATTACCTTGGAGTCACGGATCCAGGTGAATCTGGTGGAAAAGAAGAGTAAGAGGTTAAGAAAAAACGTTTTTAGAAAATAAGATGGCAAGTCCTGGCACCCAGAATTATCGAATCACCTGTATATTTACAAATCAGAAAGGTGCATTATTGCTTATTGTAAATACGCTCCATCTGTATTTAGAATGGTCAACGTCAATCCATGACAACTTATTTATAGTGGAGAACTGAAAATCAAATCACAAACACGTTCAAAACCCCGTAAAACAGGGGTGTTGTAACATGCAATATTTATATATCGGATCAACCAATGGATTCATTAATCAAATACATTTGACTTAGAAAACTTAGAAAAGGAATACATACTTGGTCTCCCAATCAGCGTCAGTGAAGACAGTGACCCATGCGTCATCATCTTCTGACTCCAGGCGCTCCACAGACGCATACCATCGACCGTGACGGATACTGTTGCGTGGGTGGCCTGACACCTGAGGATGAGAACAATTTGAAGTATATCCCACTTCGTTGGAATTCAAGTGGTAGATAATCTCGTTACCTACTAGAACTCGAAGCATGTTTTACAGTTCAAGCGTTAAATCTCGCAATTTTGAACTTTCAAGGAGTCGGTAAGTACCAAAGAAGATAGTTGCCTTCTTTGATAAAGAAACTGATTATGTATATATTGACACAAGGTGAGTAGCGAAAGCCCATGCTTGGAGGCAAAATTGAAATAGTGTCTTATCCGACTACAAAAAGCCCTATGAAATTATAAATGTCTAAAGGCTGGTAAATTCATATTGGTAACGAAAAAAGATCGCTACTGATCTGTATATATACATTATACTTCAGCAACTGATGGGTATGAAGGATAGAATAATTATGGTCTATTTTATTACTAAAAACTGTAAGTATACTCACAAACTGCGTCATAACGACATCTCCATAGCTGTACTGCTTGAAGGGCTGCTTCAGACAGTCTCCGAACTCATGTCCCCAGGGGGCAGAGTCCCACAGCACGGGCGGCACCAGCGAGATCAGCTGACTGCTCAGGTCAGGAGGCTCCGGGCCTAGGGGGATAGATTTACTCTGGAAAAATATCATGTAGTTAATGTTTCTGGAAGTCTTTACATTGGGCAGGAAAGGAACATTTTAAACATTTATTTTATTTATTTATTTTATTTATCACAAACACTGCTACCATTACAGCCTAATGCGGTAGCGTGGTCCTTGATATACCTAATGCTCCTTTCATTTTTTATTAAACTATTTAATAACTTAGTTACTTTAAACATAAATAATTTAGTTGCGATAGGTATAGTAACAAAATTCAACAATCATCATCATATATGTCGAAAGACATCCACTGCTGGACAAAGAACAACACTTAGTGCAGTGCTTTTGTGAAACATCCTGACATTGTAAGCCACTTACTGAAATCAGAGCATCGGTTAGTTCCACGTATTTGTTCAGATAGATGTCTAGTGTATGTGGACCGAAGATCGTCGAAGCTGCTTCGTATCTCTGCGCCTGTAAACCAAAGATAGCAAAAATTTACTGCCCGACGCCCATATCTCCACCCAATTTCAGATCATCTACCCATATTTCCCATAAACCTCAGTTTTAAATGATCATTCTGCATTCATGGACGCTTTACAAAATGCAAAACCTAGAAGAAGTCTTGAAGTGAATCGTGAAGTCTGTGAATAGAAATCAGGAAAATAATATTTACCTGATATTCTTCAAGCGTCGCAATATAATCCGAGTAAATATTGGACAGACCAGCGATGACCACTTTCTTGGCTTCGGGAGCAGTCTTCGCGATAATGTTCCTGAGTCTTCTACCAGACATGGTAGTGAACTCTCCAGGGACAGCAGCTAAGAACAGGCTTCCGATCCTCGCGACCGAACAGGACACGACCTTCGGTTGCCATTCGTAAGGGAATTTTGCCTGGAAGAAGGATTGCTATGTACAGGAAAATAAAACTAGATTTTCACGTATTACCTCCTCGAAGCTTTTAATAAAGTGCGATGTGATTGATAAATGATTTTATTGCAGTAAGTAAGTTTGCACAAACACTTTTACTCGTCAATCATATTTTAAAAACTAGATGAGGTCGGCGTTTCCTATCTGACTAGTCTGAGACGAAAGGCCAAAACAAACTCAGAGGTCTCTTTTAAAGTCCAGACATAATCTTGGTCAGATCATGTGAAGAACATGTAGATCGATGTCTGAGATCTTCTATTCAAGAAAGAACCACAGATTGAGTGGACCTGTCCAGTCAGTGCACGCATTTGTCAGAAATCGTGCAACTC
Organism: Mesoligia furuncula; assembly: GCA_916614155.1. Lineage (NCBI taxonomy): Eukaryota > Metazoa > Arthropoda > Insecta > Lepidoptera > Noctuidae > Mesoligia > Mesoligia furuncula. The sequence continues at coordinate 31,464,112 of OU744799.1, forward strand.
AACTCAAAACTTGAGGAGCTCAAGGATGGTATCGGCAGTACCCATACTATCACAGCTTTATTTATTTAAGTTTCTCACACACAATAATAAATAAATACTAATATTTACCTGATAACCAGTCTTACCAAGGGGTATCGTATTACCCAGTAACTGGGTTGTGGAGGTCAGATAGGCAGTCGCTCCATGTAAAATACTGGTATTCAGCTGCATCCGGTTAGACTGGAAGCTGGCCCCAACATAGTTGGGAAAAGGCTAGGTAGATGATGAGGATCATTGCCTAATACAATCGCAGCCTGTTTGGACGTAAGCTTTGGCCAAAACACAATTCGTAACCTTTTCCACTATCGAATTAATATTTTTTCGTTTTATTATCTTTAGATATCCATACCCAACGGGTCTGTGAAGTTTCGCCGGTTAGTTTACGTTGACCTCGTATATCTTACCCGTCCCGTAGCCAGCAGGATCGGCTTCGGCGCCTGACACTTGATGTCTTCCTTGGTAGGTTCAGCGATGAAGTCCCGGACGGTGTTCCACAGCGGGTTGGAGGTGGTGGTGCCCTGCTTGAAGTCGAAGGCGCCCGGCCCGTCCGTGGTGCCGGCCGCGAAGCTGTAGCCCATCGCGGGGAGGCAACCGTACACCTTCGTGCTCTGGGAGCAAGATTCAATGGTGAGCAGAATAATTTATTCTTGGGGTTAGTTTGGAATCCAAGGACTGATTTGCTTGTATTCATTTCATATAGGGTAATAAAGTTTGCGGACTGTTTTATGCAAACAATATGGTATGCTATGGGCAAATGGCTTTTTTCTAAAAGTTAGGGTACAGGTTAAGTTAGGACACTTTTTTAGGGTTTCGTACCCAAAAGGTGCCACCGGGACTATTACTAAGCCTCCGCTGTCCGTCCGTCTGACAGTCAGCGGGACTTATAGGATAAAATACTATTGGTTGTAGTAAACAGTGCCACTGTTATATGCCGACCGCTTAACTGAGACGTTGCCAGAGGTAGCTGCGCGGTGCGGGAGGGGTGATAGTTGTCACAAGCGGACGAATCACCGAGCTCTCGCATCACGTCACCACACCCCTCCCGCACCGCGCTGCTACCTCAGACAACGTCTCAGTTAAGCGGTCAAGATAATCAAACATTGCGACATTGGCTACCTTTTCTCAGATGTAAAAATCGTGATGCTGATTCGATCTAGGTACTTACAGTATTAAAAGTCTCAGTGACTGGGTCAAAGGGCGACACCTCTTCTTCAGGCATCTTCACGTACTGATGCTTGATGCCCAGGGGACCTGTCATATCCTCCCCCGGTTCGTTCAGAACATTCTGGAATGGTATACAACCGGTGAGGTTCACGAAATAGAAAATTGCGTATAGAATAGGAGTTTCTTAAGTGTGTAATTTTTGGTGTTTATACATAATCATGCTATGCTACGTTGCTATGGATGCGATTGATATCCACCAATCATATTCATTGGTCCACATAGCATAAGCACTGGTGGAAACGGGTTCAACTAAGCTATGTTTTTTATACGGATGGATGCGTGCCACGGATGAGAGCTATGGATGCGCGAGTGGTGTAGCTATGTGCAGAGCAGAGTACTCTCCGTGCCTTCCCTACTCTCGCAGCTTACTCGCTCCGCTACATAGCTAAGCATTAGGGAAAGCGGTCTCTGGTGGAAAAGCAACCTTATACTCTTTCCATCACAATCAGAAGGATTTTGAGCGAAATTCCTAATGCATTGCTTCATAGGTCTGTAAAATTCGTCAACTCAACAACGTAAATAAAGCAATGAATTTTGTTCATTTGTCAAAATGAAAGGCATTGTCATTGCAAGAATGTTACGCAATTAGCCCGCAGGTTTTGAATACAGAGAGTAACAAATAAACTTCTAACAATAAAATCGTCAAGTATCGCAGTCAATTCAGTTTCAATTTAAATTATTTAAAGTTAAACAAAATCGTCAACTCACCATAGCAGTCTGGAACAGCTTAGTGGCAATAATCCTGGTGCTATCAAACATGTCTCTTCCAGGTCCTGAGGCGAAGCACTTCTCCTTAGGAAGCTTGCACAGCAGCTTCTCCTGGTCACAGACCTTGCCTGAGAACTCGCAGTGAGGACCTTTGATGTTCGGAGACACATCACCCAGGTTCGTGGATGCGAATGCACAGACGATGTTACCCTGGAAGGAGAATGAGAGATCTATGTGAATTTGGTTGTATCCTTTGTTGTGATCCAAGAAAGTTGTTATTTTGAAAATTACACTGGAAGATTGAGAATGAATATTTCATCTAGCTAGTGAATTTTCTGATCCAGAGGGCACGTGTCTTGTTCCATAAATATCATACAAGGATGAAATTTAACTACAAAATGTATGAAAAGGTTGACCAACAACAATATTTAACCACGTTAGTGACACTGGAAAGGAAAATACTGAATTAATAGATCAGAATATTTTAATAAAGGGTATACTGCTATGTTTTATAGCCTTTTCTCTGTATGCTTCTTTATCGTTATTCAATTCTCGTAATGTACTGTAATACTCAAATTGATCCTTACCTTGCCAGGCAAAGTAGTATTCCCATTAAGCGCCTTCTCCATCAAGATTGAGGCATAACCCACATTGTCGGAAGAGATCAGTTTATTAGTATTGTTCATGCTGGTCGGATGTACCGCGAACCAGTTGATAACACCGAGGATCTTGTTTTCGGGAGACACGAAACGAATCTGCGATAAGGTCTTGTCCGTGTCGTATTTGTATCTGAAAATGTTAGTAGATAAATAATAAATGCTGTCCTAGGTATGGACAAACAATCCTACTATTATCCTAACTAATATTATAAATGCGAAAGTAAGTTTTTTTTTTACTTTTTCACGCCTAAACCACTGAACCGATTATCCTGAAATTTTGCATATTATACGTTGTCAGGTGTACAGAAACGGACATAGGGTACCTTTCATCCCGAAAAAAAGTGGTGCTCCCGAGGAAAACAACAATAACTTTATTATGACAATAGATTTATATCTGTTTTGCTAGTGTCGTTTTCATTTGCTATTAGGACTTTTAGATACGAAACGATAAAATAGATTGTGTATAAACAAACACACTGCACACGCACTATTCATCGTTCTGTCGTTCATCGACTTCTTTTCATATTATTTATTAAATGTCTATTTATATACTAGAGATCATAATATACCATTATATCATAAGGAATTCTGAGAGGGACAGCGCGAACGCAGTCCCTCACTACCAAAAATAACGCATCCGAGTTATCCACATTAGGGATAATCGCAGGGGTCAACCCAACCGCAGTGCAATGGGAAGGCCTCGCCCTGGGGGAACCGCCTAAGTGATCACGGTTTCCCCTATGCCAGGTAAGTATGAATTCTGTATAAAATTTCACGAGGGTCGTTCAACGGCGGAGATTCTTGACACCGCGATTCAGAAACGTGACGTAAATATAAAGCGCCATCTAGCGCGGTAGTTGAAAATTAACTGTGGGCGTTGCTAAGAGCATTTTAGTCCACAAAATAAACGTACTAGTCTGTTATCTTATCTTGAATTTAATGGTTTGCGAATAAAAAAAACTGAAACAGTTGTAACAAATATGTTTCGAACATTACCTGGCCCTTTCTTCTGGTGGGTTCCTCAAGTATGACGAAGGGGAACGGTTGATGTTTGCATCCAAAAGTTCCGCCTCGCCGTACAAGACACGCGCCTCCGTCAACTTGTTGTGCGCTAGTACTATACTCTGTCAATAAAATAGAAAACGATGTAGTAAGTCTTTACGAGGAAATTATCAAGGACAATATTTTTATATGTTCTCACCAAAGAGATTTAAGGTTCTCACATATAGAAGTAATAAGAATAATGTACCTAGGATTTTGTAACATCTTGATTTTTTTTTGTGTCCTTGGAGTTTTTTTGCCAGTTTTACGTTTCTGAATGGGCAACTAGCTTCAACTTTCTGACTAACTGACCTATACTTTGACAATTCAAAAGTGCCTATAAATGGTCAATTGAAATAATATTTATGCTTTGAGTTTGAGTTTGAGATGGCATTCCATTCTTCATAAAAATAACACTGTCGTTTTACATTTTTTTTTCTTCCTTTAGTCTAAGTATATCCCCTAAGTTATCATTAGGAGCCTGTTTCATAACATCAATTTAAAGTTTTTCGGGCAGTCAACTCTCAAGAATTTACTCATCATCCGCCGAGCCTTTTCCCAAATATGTTGGGCTCGGCTTCCAGTCTAACAGGATGCAGCTGAATACCAGTATTTTACATGGAGCGACTGCCTATCTGACCCCCACAACCTAGTTATTGGGTAATACTAATACGATACACCTTGGTAAGACTAGTTGTCAGACCTATCAGACCAGTAACGACTGTCATAGATCCATGAATGACAGCCGGGACCAACGGTTTGAAAATGCTTTCCGAGGCACGAATTATGTTAAGGCCCACATTCAGTGTCAAATTATGCTAAGGCCCACATTCACGGTCAAATCAATCTCATTTGAGTGCTCTCGTGTCGAGGGAAACCACAACATGACTCTTTCAGTGTGTTTTTGTTTTCTGTCATTATTGATGCTCTTTTTAAGATTTTGAAGAAATTATATGTTCTAAGATATTAAATACAACATTATTTTTACTATATGCGAAACCCGAATCACGTGTCAAGTATTTTTATGTAAAGAATCTATGTACAAAATTTCAATACTGTATCATGAAAAATCACAAAGTTATAAGCTTGTTAATTTACCTGTTTGTCCGTACAAAAACATGCTGACCCGCGCCGCGCCGTCTTGCGCTCATTGATAATAGTACCTAGGTACCTAACCGTTCGGCGCGGAGATTGGATAACATAATTAATGTCGCTCGGTGTCCAACTTTTAACCTTTTTTAAATATTTTTGGAACAAAATATAACATGGGGTAAAAAATATTGGAATCGATTCAGTTACTTATTCTGAACAAACTATATTCAGGATTCGCATATACTAAAAATAACGTTGTATAGTCTAATATATTTACTGTTTTTTGAATGTGAAAACTCGAGCCCTACCAAACTCACCTTATAAATGCCAACAATATAAGCCGTATACGTCTCCCTGACGAAGCCGAGGATCGGGAGGTCAAAGAGGAAGTCCATGAGGAACCCTCCGGGCGTGGAGTGCGTGTGAGTGCCGCTGATGATGACGTTGTGTTCCCCGTACAGGACGCCGTAGCGCGTCTGAAGACGCTTGATAACCTGGGAAGGGTAAATAGTTAGAATTAGGAAACTGCACGACAAAATTTTACATCAGATTTTGAGGCAAAATTGTGGAATAATGCAGGTTAAATAAAAATGATCTCATTATAGGAGCCGTCATGCACATTTTTTTAGGTTTTTCCAAGATAGCACACACATACAGACATCCAGTCTCGCTAAATGCTTTTCCTTAATCAGAATTTGAGGATAATGATCTACCTAATCCAATTCATTTTTCCTTATTGATGCTTCCACACCATCAGCAGCTCCACCAACTTTACAACCACCATAATCGTATGTTACAGTATCATCAGCTGTCTCACCTCTTTCCTCACACCATGGCCCATCATGGCAGCATCAACGGAGACGAAGACTAGCCTCTGAGTGGTGTCTCCACTGCCATCTTCGAACACAAACGCCCTGGAGAACTGCCTTAAGTGAATGCCATGCCCTGTTTGTTCTAGTTGCGCGTATCCCATCTGGAAATGTAAAAGAGGGGGATATAAGAAAAAAAAATATACTGAACGTAGGAAAAGCTTCTTCTTCTTTCGTATCGGCACCAACTATATTAATATGCTTCTGGTCAGATTATATTCCATCTGCTGGAGTGTCCCAAAAGTCAGTTCAATGTCCCTGCCATCCTGTAAAATATCAACCAAGTGGTTGACATCCCGACCAGTGTCGTACAAAACGCTTCTCCTCCATATTTATAAAGCCTGGAATACACGTGCTACTAGAAAAGCACGCTTGTTTGCTATTAGGTAGTATCCTAATCTCATTTACAGCATGCTTTCCGAGTGTGTATATTTGCTCAAGAAAGCTCAGACGATGACAAAGATTTAAAGTTTTGTCATCGCCACATCGAGTCATCGAGAGAACGCAAACAAATCAAGTTGCATGCTCGCATAGAACACGTTCAGACTTGCTTTGGAGCCAACCCCCTCTCACCCACGCCTTACACCGTGTGCTAGTTAGCACGAAAAATAGACCGGTTTGCTTGCTAGCGTGCTTATTCACAAGCATGCTATTTTCGTATACACGTGCTACTTGTATATGATTAATAAAAAATATATTCTTTGTTTGTTTGTTGAAGTGAACATTTCTTTAAGCGTGTTGGGCATTTTTTGCATAACTCGCGCCACTGTTACCGTAAGCGACACCGCAGGTGTTTTGTTTATAAGGCGATTCAAAAAATACCCGCTTCGGATGTGTTCGGCTGTCCTCGGCATGTATATCCGATATGTCAGTGAGTGATGGCAAAGTATTCTGTTTGTGTTTTGTTTTCTCTTGTGTCGGGACTCCCGGAGTGCCACTGTTTTTTTAACAAGCTACGAACAACGGATAGATAATATTATCAAATATGGAGGTAAAACACTTAAGACGAACGCTCCATGTAAGAGATATTAAGAAAATAATAGTGAGCTGAAGTTCACACAAGATGCAAAAGGGATCTTCCATAGGTAAGCGCTTGCATATCTATACTGTTATGAAACCCATTCTTATCACGAACACCTTAATAACACACACACTTTATACACGTGGATACCAATTGATGAGCAACCACTTTAAAACAGACTGACTGAGTGAGACCTGAAAACATTCTATAGAATCATGAAAAGAAAAAGTTTAATTTAAGCCCAAAATAAAGCACTTGAAAACATTCCATACGAATATGAAAAATATGGTTTAGTTAAACCATCATAGAACCCTTTAGAAATAATGGAAAATTTCAGATTCAGATACTTTATTTGTGGAAACATGAGTACACATACAGAGCATGCAAGTTAATAAATTACATTATAGTTTAAGATCAGTCATGTTTGGCCTTAGTGGCGTACAAATATTTAAATAGAAAAAATAATAAATAGTAAATGTCAATTTTAAAAGAATTAAATTAAATATTTATGTAACAGTCACTAAATGTCAATTAAAATTATCATTATAGCAATAGTATTATCTTGCTTTAAGCACAGATTATGTCAAAGATGTATTGATAATATTAGGTAGGTACTTACCTACAATAAGTTATCATTTAGAAATTCTAGAATACTGTAGTATGCTTTCCCTTCTAGCAGTATCTTTAATTTCCAACTATATGGGAGTTTATTGAAAATTTTAGGGGCCATGCAGAAAACACTCTTGTGCATTAAAGCTGTTTTCGATCTATGTAGACAAAGAATACTGTCATCACGTCTACTATGGTTGCGATCGACCACTTCTGAATGACGTGGAAATAAGTTTCGATTTGATTTCACAAACATGACAATGTCTAAAATGTAAAGGCAGGGCAGAGTTAATGGGGTGCATGTTGAAAGCCTCCTCGCGGCGCACCCTGGGCAACGTCAGCACCAATGCCCACTGGTTCTGGTGGACTCTTGGGGCTGGCGGCTAATTTTCAACACACGGGGAAAGGTCATGGTTCCAATCACCGATCATCCTGGATGGTCGGTGAAGGGAACCGGGCTATAGACGGTCATGCGTCTACTCCCCCTCTGCTTACAGAGGGAGGTGAGTGGGCGCAGACCGTCACGGGGCGGTACCCACGAGAGTGGGGCGTTGGAGGGTGTCCCATGCCCGCGCTGCGTCTGTCCGGCATCCGGCGGCAGCGTGGGGACGCCGGGGCGGCGGTTGGTTCTGCCCAACCGTCGGCCACCCCGTAACCTTGAACTCAGGACCGGGGGTCCGGGCCACTGAGGTCCGGGCCGCGAGGAAGACAACCTCTATAAAAAATTACCCCAATCCCAAGGTTGAGCGTGCCGAGGGGATGAATGGCCGGAGGGTATCCGGTCATTAGCGCGAAAAGGGACCTCACCCTTAAAAAGGAACACAAAAATGGAAAAGACAGACGGCAAAAAACTACCCCAGGGCGGTACCGGCTGCTCAGCAGTCGGAGAATCCGCCACGTTCCCTTTGGGAACGTCAAGCCCCCATTCGTATTCTGGGGGGGGCAACGAATGTCTTCCGCTTGCCATTGGCAACAAGAGCCGAGGAGGCTCCTGTCCCTTAGGGGACCAAAGAGAGGAGAGGAGAGATGCGGGCTCGGAGTCCGACGCCGCATCAGGAGGCGCGAGCACGAGAGGCTCAGGGAGCCCCTGCCGTGCCAAGGAGGTGGCCGCTGTGGCGAAGCTCAGCAAGCGGCCAAGGTGTGAGGACGGTCAGGGGCTGTCCTCCGATGAAGAGCTGGCCTCAGCTAGGAAGATCCCCACCAGTAGGCGGGGTGGGGTGCGCGAGCGAGGCAAAGGGAGGGGGCTCAATGCCCGCGAGGCGGCAGAGAGAGCGGAGGAGCCCGCAAAGGAAGGAGGGACCGCAGTCACTTCGGGGCCCTCAAGCGACGAGGAGAGTGCGGCTAGTGACCCCGAGGCGGACTGCAAGCGCAGGTTTGCGGAGGTCGTGGAGGCCGCGATCCGAGACGTGGCCTTGAAGAAGCTACAAGCTTCAAAGAACAAGGCCGTAGTCTCGGCGATGGCCTCCATAATGGCGGCAGCGGAGGCGGCCAACTACACCGGCCCCTCTACTGGCGAAGTGGCCGAATTGAGGGCGGAGGTCACCCGCCTCACGGCCGCCATGGGGAAGCTCCAAGAGGAGAACGGGCGACTCCGAGCGGACCTGGCCGGCCTGAGGGCCGCCGGGGGCGCACAGGCGAAGCCGCCGTGCCAGCCCGTCCCGGTGGAGAATCAGGTCCTGAACCTGGTCCGGCAGGAGCTGGCGGCCTTCCAGGCGCGGTTCTCCGTCCTGGAGGGCATAGTCCTGCGCCCCCCCTTGGCGGGCGGGACGGCCCCGAGGCCGAAGGCGGCCTCGTACGCGGCCGCTGCGGCAGCTGCCACCCCTAAACCCGGGCCGTCTGGGCGGGCCCAGGCGCCGGCCAATCCGGCGGCGGCCAAACCGGCGTCGGCCAAACCTGCGTCGGTCAAATCGGCGTCGGCCAAACCGGCGTCGGCCAAACCGGCGTCGGCCAAACCGGCGTCGGCTGGAGGAGCCCCGGCGCCAGCGCCGGCTGGCGGGGCCCCGGCGCCTACCGGCAACACCCCGGCGCAGGCCCGGAAGAGGGGCAGGCCGGCACGGGAGGCGAAGGCCCCAGAGCCAACGCCCCGCCCCCAAAACCCTCCCACTCCTCCCACGACCGACGCCGAATGGCAGGTGGTCGGGGAGAAGAAGAAGGCGGCCAAGGCGGCCAGAAAGAAGGCGCAAAGGCGGCGCCGCAAGGAGCGAGCCGTCGCGGCTAGGCTTCGCGCCCCAAAGACCGCGGCTGTAGTAATAACGCTACAGCCGGACGCGGTCAAGAGGGGCGTGACGTACCGCGACGTGCTCGCCAAAGCGAGAGAGTCGGTGGACCTCCAGGAGCTGGGGATCACCGGGGGCCTCCGGCATAGGGTGACCGCCACTGGCGCCCGCATGTTGGAGATCCCCGGTGCGACGAGTGGCCCCACCGCTGACGCCCTAGCTGAGAAGCTAAGGGCGTCCCTCAATGCGGATGAGGCTCGAGTCTCCAGGCCCGTCAAGTGCGCAGACATGCGCATCTTGGGCCTGGATGACTCCGTAACGGAGGGAGAGGTGGTTGCCGCCGTTGTCAGGACGGGCGGGTGTCTGGCCGACCAGGTGAAGGCGGGCACCATACGTCCTGACTTCACGGGTATGCGTACCGTAACGGTAAGCTGCCCCGTGACGGCGGCCAGAACGATCGTGGAGGGCCGAAGGCTCCTGGTGGGCTGGGTTTCAGCGCAGGTCAAACTGCTGGAACCCAAGCCTCTGAGGTGCTTCCGATGCCTTGTGGGACACCATGTTGGCGTCCAATGCACCTCGGAGGTAGACCGCAGCTCACTATGCTTCCGCTGCGGTCAGCCCGGACACAAGGCCGGCTCCTGCAACGCCGCGCCGCACTGCATCGCATGTGCGGCTGCTGGCAAGCCGGCCGATCACCGGGCGGGGAGCAAGTCCTGCGCTCCACCCGCCGGGACCAGGAGGAAAGGCAGGCCCTCCGCCGCCGTCGCCACCACCACCGTCGCCGCCGCCGCTGCCGCCGCCACCAACGCCGCTGCTGCCGCCGCCACCACCGCCGCCGCCGCCGCCGCCACCACAACCGCCGCCGCCGCCGCTGCCGCCGCCGCCATAGTGGAGGGGCCCTCACAAGGGGCCCGGGAGGGGGCTGAAATGGAGGAGTAATGGCTCCCCTACGCCTCCTCCAGGCGAACATCAACCACTGCGCCTGCGCTCAGGACCTGTTGCTCCAGAGCGTGGCGCAGTGGTCGATTAACATCGCCGTGGTCGCTGAGCCGTACTTTGTCCCGCCCAGGGATGACTGGGTGGAAGACCTGAGCGGCTCAGTGGCCATACTTTCGTCGGCCGCCGCCGGCACCCCGTCCCTCGAATGCGTCACGAAGGGACAGGGGTGCGTAGCAGCACGGTTCGGAGAGATAGTAGTAGTGGGGGTGTACTTCTCTCCGAACCGAACTCTCGCCGAGTTCCACAACTCTTTAACAGAGTTGAGTGTCGTCGTCGCCGGAAACCATCCCTTCCCCGTGCTAGTGCTCGGGGACTTCAATGCCAAGAATTTGGCCTGGGGTTCCCGTTACACGGATGTGCGGGGCAGGATGGTGGAGGACTGGGCTCTGGAAACAGGCCTGGTCGTCCTAAATCGGGGTTCTGTTCCCACGTGTGTGCGGATGCGGGGTGAGTCCGTGGTGGACATCTCGTTCGGCAGCCCCGCTCTGTCACAACGCGTCATTGACTGGCGCGTCATGGAGGGGGTGGAGACCTACTCCGACCACCGGTATATCCGGTTCGACGTCTCCGCCCAGACCTCTAGCGCGCTGGTCCAACAGGCCCCGAGTGGTCCGCGGTGGGCGCTGAAGCTGCTGGACCGGGAGCTCCTCCTGGAAGCCTCGATCGTGCAGGCCTGGGTGTCATCACCGGACAGGCCTGCCAACATCGACGATGAGGCGGAGTGGTTCCGGGAGGCCATGTCCGAGATCTGTGACGTGGCAATGCCCCGAGTCCGGCCAGGACGCGCCCGACGTCAGGTGTACTGGTGGTCGCAGGAGTTGGAGACGCTACGCAAGGCGTGCGTCGATGCGCGACACCTGTACACCAGGCACCGCAGGCTCCGCATTCGCCCTCCGGATGCGGAAGCCACGGAGGCGGAGCTGTACGAGGGGTACAGAGCGGCGAAGACCGCCCTCCAAGAGGCTGTCCAGCGGGCCAAGGATGTGGCCCGCGAGGAGATGGTGGAGACTCTGAACAGAGATCCGTGGGGGCGCCCTTATAAAATGGTGCGGAATAAACTCCGCACCTGGGCCCCCCCGCTGACGCAGAGTCTCCGCCCCCAGCTGGTGGAGGAGGTGGTGAGCGCTCTGTTCCCTTCACGGGGGGAGCACACTCCCCCGCCCATGGCTCCGCCAATTGCGGTGCCCGAAGCGGACCACGCGGACGACGACGACATCCCTGCTGTGACCGGGGTAGAACTGAGAGCGGCGGTAGGAAGGCTGAAGGCCAAAAATACCGCCCCAGGACCCGACGGCTTGCCAGGTAAAGCCTGGGTCCTGGCCTCGAGGGCTCTCGGGCCTCGACTGGAGGCGTTCTTAAGCGCATGTTTGGAGAGAGGCCAGTTTCCACGCCGTTGGAAGACGGGGAAGCTGGTCCTCATTCGGAAGCCAGGGCGCCCTGCGGACTCTCCGTCCGCATACCGGCCCATCGTGCTGCTCGACGAGGTCGGCAAGCTCTTTGAGAGAGTGATTGCGGGCCGCCTCGTCGGGCACCTGGTGAGGACGGGGCCGGATCTTGCGGACAGCCAGTTCGGTTTCCGCAAGGGGCGCTCGACGGTGGACGCCATCATGCGCGTGAGAGCCCTCACGACGGGGGACGCGGTGTCCCGGGGGGGGGTCGTCGTGGCGGTGTCACTCGACATCGCCAACGCGTTCAACACCCTCCCCTGGAGCACCATTGTGGAGGCACTCCGGTATCACCGGGTGCCGCCCTACCTCCGTCGAATAGTCGAGGCGTATCTGACGGAAAGAGCCGTCAGCTACCCCGGTCGCGATGGGGAGTGGAACCGGCGAGAGATGTCGTGCGGTGTCCCACAGGGATCGGTCCTGGGGCCGCCTCTGTGGAACATCGGGTACGACTGGGTGCTGCGCGCCGACCTCCCTGATGGCGTCAGCGTGGTTTGCTACGCTGACGACACGCTGGTCCTGGCGCAGGGGAGGTCGCATCAGGCGGCGGCCGACGCGATGACACGCGGGGTTGCGATAGTCGTGGAGAGGATCCGGCAGTTGGGTCTCGAGGTGGCATTGCACAAGTCCGAGGCCATGTCGTTTCATGGGCCCCGGAACGCGCCGCCATCGGGATCCCAACTAACGGTAGGAGGGGTTCACATCGGCGTCGGGATGACGATGAAATACCTGGGTCTCGTCCTCGACAGCCGGTGGAACTTCGTGGAGCATTTCCGACGTTTGGCCCCCAAACTGGAACGGGCCGGGGCCGCCTTCAAGCGGCTCTTGCCCAACCTGGGGGGGCCAAACGCCTCCTGCCGGAGGCTTTACGCGGGGGTCGTGCGGTCCATGGCCATATACGGGGCCCCGGTGTGGGCGCGTTCACTGCGGCGGCGAGCCGCCCACTACCTGAACGCGCCCCAGAAGGTGGTAGCCATAAGGGCTATCCGGGGCTACCGCACGATCTCCGGCGAGGCGGCAAGCCTCCTTGCCGGACTGCCGCCATGGGATCTGGAGGCGATAGTCCTCGCGCGCCTGTATGAGTGGCGCGCGGAGGCACTACGCCGGGGGGAGGATCCGCTTCCGCGGCAAATCGCTGCGGAGCGGACGGATCTCCGGCGCGATCTCATGGCGGCATGGAAAGAGCGACTGTCGCAACCCAGCGCAGGGCACGCCGCGATAGCGGCGATAAGACCCCTCTTTGAGGAGTGGCTAGAGAGGAGCCACGGCGCCCTCACCTTTCGCCTGACGCAGGTCCTCACCGGACACGGAAGTTTCGGGAGGTTCCTGCACATCATCAGGCGAGAGGAAACGCCCGGGTGTCACCATTGCCAGGATCGCCCAGAGGACACGGTGGAGCACACGGTGGAGGTCTGCCCCGCTTGGGCGGAGCACCGCCGTGTCCTCGTAGAGGCGATTGGCAGCGACGGCGACCTCTCGCGTCCGGCCCTGGTGCAAGCCATGGTCCGGGGCGAGAGGGAGTGGGAGGCAGTCACCTCCTTCTGCGAAGCAGTCATGCTAGCGAAGGAGGTGGCGGAACGGCTCAGGGAGAGAGCCTCCCGTCCCAGCCGCCGCGGGAGACGCTCCGGGCGTCGGGAGCCGCGTGACGACTCCCGGCCACCGTAGGCGCGGGCCTGCGGGCGGAGAGTAATGGGTAGCTCACCGCCCGATCAGGACCAGGCCCGTGCCGGACGGCGCGTACGTGTTCCACGCGCGCCTCAAAGAGATGTCAGCATCGAGGAGGGGCCCCTTAGGGCCGAAGCCTGCCGGGTCAGCGGGATTGTCCGAAAGGGTTACTGCTGGCCCGGAACATAAAGGGCTAAGGAAGGAACACGGGTGGGTTTTAGTCAGTAAGAGTCTGACACTCCCTTCCGCTCCACCCAGAGCGGGAGGAGTCATTTGATGATTTCCCATCCTCAAAAAAAAAAAAAAAAAGGGCAGAGTTAATATTTTATGTTTTTTAAAGTAGGGCTTACAACTTTCAGTTGACTGTAACTTAAACATATGCTCCACGATTCTCGTTTCGCTCACAGAATATGTGTGAGAGAGACAAATAACAATGGCAGTATCCCAACATGAATCTACGTAGCTTTATAAACGTGTTTCTAGCTAGTCTTATTCCTATAACATCAAGAACTTGTTTAGGTCCAAATACAGGACATTGCGGTGAAAATTACTGTTTCTATGTGGCGAAATAAAAACGCCTTTTAGAAAAGTTCTTGACAAGCTTTATATTGGTTATTAGCTTCCGCCCGCGGCTTCGCCCGCGAAGTATGTCGATAAAAACTTTCAGCATTTCCTTCCCCGGGATGCAATCTATCTCTCTGCCAAATTTTATCGAAATCCGTTTAGTGGTGTAGGCGTGAAGAGGTAACATACAGACAGACAGACAGAGTTACTTTCGAATCTATACATATAATAAATCTGTAGAAGGGTCAATTCTGTACATTAAAAATATTGAAAAAATAAATAGCGGGGGGTGTTGCTGGATCGATACCAAACCCAAATATGTGATTAAAAAAAATTTTGTCTGTCTGTCTGTCTGTCTGTCTGTCTGTATATGCAGGCATCACGTGAAAACTAACGGTTCGATTTCGATGAAACTTGGTATAATTATACCTTATTATCCTGGGCATAAAATGGGATACTTTTTATCCTGGAAAAATACGTAGAAAAAAAAAACTTATTTTTCGGTTTTATTCATAGACGTTGTTCTGTAGAACCGCGAACACACGTTGCATTACCCGCAGTGGATAATTTTCCATTTCAATTTAAGAGAATACAGTTTCCTGTAGCTTTGTGTTACGCCATGACAATAAATAAGGCTCAAGGTCAGACCCTAGGAGTTGCTGGCGTAGATCTTACCGCGAGTTGTTTTTCACACGGGCAACTTTACGTAGCTCTTTCCCGTGTGAGCAGTCCAAGAAATCTTCATGTTCATATTCCGGACGAGCTCACTAACAATGTTGTGTATGCTGAAGCTCTCAATTAACTTTATGTCGCATTGTCACGATCACTTTTTTATTATTGCAAAATTTTCGTCACTGTCAGTAATTTACTGCTACATGCTACTTATCAAGGTCGGAATTACTATGAAAAAAATATTTACTACAGAACGCGAGCTCAACAGCAGTAGCTCAAAGGGATATCCTTAATTATTATAGGCTTAGCCGTATTTGGGTCCAATAGATATTTATAAGATGTCATTGTCAGAGTTACTCAAAATGAAGAAATAAACCATCCACGCGAAGACCGACATCCGCGCGGACGGAGTCGCGGGCGGAAGCTAGTTTATAATATTAGTATGGATATGTAGGTATGTATGTATTACTTAAATACTAATACATATTCTTGAATTTTCTGTGTGTTGCCGGAATTAAAGAATAGCACCACCCCATACTTCCCGTGGGTGTCGTAAAAGGCTACTAAGGAGCGTACCGGAGAATGGGCAGCAGCGTTCTCTATGCATTTAATGCATTCCACCACCATACCATACTGCGATCGCCAACCCGCCTGCCAAGCTTGGCGATTATGGCAAACCCCCCCCCCCCCCCCTTTTGGGGGAGGCCTATGTCCAGCAGTGGACGTCTTTCGGCTGAAATGATGATGTTGATGATTCTTGAATTTTATGGTTATTTTTGTACTATAATATCTCTCCCATGTTGCACCTGCCATATTTTGTCTCTGCATCACCCGAAGATGGTAGAAACGGTAGAAACATACCCGTCATGGTAAAAGATGCCTCAAGCATTTCGCCTTTGTATGTACCTACAGTATTTTTGAAGTGAAAAGTTCTTAAGGCGCGTTGGGCATTTTTTGAGATGGGAAAAAACCATTGAACTCGCGACACTGTTACCGTAACCGACCCCTCTGTTTTAAGTTTTGGCCATAATAAAGACATCAACGTGCGGTACATTTTCTTTACCTTCAAACATATTTATTAAATTACTATGCTTTGTCAAGTATTCACTTCTGTCGGTACTCGTGGAGTGCCACTTTTTTTTTTATTGTAGGTCCTGTATCTACAGTTGTGCATAACCTTTTAATAATAAAAGTAGCGGATTAAGAGCTTAATTAAAATTATGATTAACTTGTGATAAGCGAAATTGCTTGTTTAATTGCCTTTTGTCGAAATTGATTAATAAGAAGAATATAGTCCAGTCATAGTCATAATTGATTATCATCCTTTCCAAAACAAATAAAAAAGATAACCTTACCATATTTTTGTAACGAATTAAAATTGGCACAAGTTAATGAAACCATAAACAAGAATTACCTTTCCTAAGACGGATCTGACATCATACGACAAAGAGTAGATACATAATATATGTCCATATTTGCAGAACAAAGGTGTCAGCCACTACTAGGATATTATGACAAACAAAGTACTATACCTAGTTCAAGTACAGGAAAATGTCAACATTGTCAACAACCACTGATTCAATAGACTTGAGGCCGCTATCCCACTGGTGTATTACGAACGTTGGCGCTTCGCCAACGTTGCGCAGACGCGACGTTAACGCCGCGAGTTTCAAACTCAAACTCAAACTCAAACCATTTATTTCAATTAAACCATTTACAGGCACTTTTGAATTGTCAAGAAGTCGGTCAGTCAGAAAATATGAAGCTAGTTGCCCATTCCAAAGCGTAGGTACCTATGGAGAAGAACGGGCAAGAAACTCCATGGACACTCTTTTAAATTGTATTTTTACAAAAATATTAGTTACATCATTAATGTTGAATTTACAAGTAAATGTGAGAACGATGTAAAAAAAATACGTACGCGTTAAGAGCGTCCAGAGTACAGCAAATAGTAAGAAGACATAACAATCATAAAATAATTAAAAATAAGCCGAGGCAGCTGAGTGATGACCAGCCCCAACTGACGGCGCCCGTTCACGAACATGACGCATAGATCAGCACCATTCAGCTCAACCATTTTGAAGGGAGCTAAATGATCCAATACACACGCCACCGTCAGCGAGACATTTGTGTGAGCATGACATACTATCAGCCGCCATGGCACATTCAAGTCAATGAAAGACACATATTACCCGGTAAATGGTAAAGAAGGTATACTTACATAGAACTCACATCTGTGCTATGCAGTTATACAATGCAAAGGAAATTGAGTTTATACAATGCAAAGATAATCTTACAATCTTCAGCAGCTCCAATAGTATTTTCCAGTGTTAATCAATTAGTTGTGGTTGTGGAGCAGGACCAGCATTGAGCCAGGCATTTTTCTAGTGGTAAAGCATGCGACGTTAACGTTGCGTTCAGCCAGCGTTGCCAGAATGTTACTTTTGTAACATTTTACGTTACTTTTGGCCCTGTTATGTTACTTCCATGTTACACGACGCAAGATGTTACTTTTACGTTACATTGCGTACTTGAAAAAACGTCTCAAATTTTAAAAACGACAGTAGCAGACCCATGCGGGTTGCAGACCAAGAGCTAAGCTAAGTTAGTCTTAGCTAGCATAGCTGAGGTAATTATTAATACTTCTACATAGTTTACGGTCTACACACAAGTATGAAAAACTACACCAGCTATGCGAGCTAAGCTAGACTAACGTTGCGCCCGCGTTAATGTTGGCAAGCCTTGTTTAACCGGCGACACATCGAGCTATACATTTCTAGTTTTAACAGAACTCGCATTGTATAGGTTTTTCGTACAATCGAAGTTAGCTGTGTTACTGGTTATTTGTATAGCTTGATGAGTAGCCATGCGTACTCGTACCGATGATTTTATCTCTTTCGTCGTATTTAAGAGTATATTCTGGGCTCTAAGTTCTATGTGGTGATTATTAAATAGGTATGTATGTTTATTTATGACTTTGTGTTTAAATTATATTACAGGCTAAGAAATAATTAGATATTTTATTTTAAAATATTTTTATTTCCGGCCGATCTTTTGACTCATGATAAGTTACTTTTGACAAAAGGGACACTGCGTTCAGCAGATGTAACGCTTGCCACTAGAAACTCGCCACGTCAACGTCGCGTCTGCGCAGCGTTGGCGCTGCGCAGACGTTGGAGAAGCGCCAACGCTCGTAAAACGCCAGTAGAATAGCGGCCTAACTGTGAAACTATGTAAAACTTCAGCGTTAGAAAGTACAAAGCATTTCAGCTGTAGAAAGTAGTTACAAAGTAGTGCCAGTGACCGACGTGTAAAAGACAGAGAGTTTATTTCACAGATCTAGGTCAAAGCCCTTTGGTCACAAATTGTCACTATCATAACAAGTTTTTGATTTAGTTCATCGATGTCAATAACTTAAATTATTATGTTCTTAGAGCAAACAATATCACCTTTGTTGAAAATGGCATCTCCGCTTTCACATCACATTTGATCCTCAGCCATTCTAATCCATCCTTTACTAGTCACACTGCTAATATACTGCAGATAGCTTGAGGTTAATCTTCATGTACAGGTGCCAGCACATCAAGCTACCCGAAACTGTCAAATTTTCCCAATCAACTTTGAACTTTATGCTTTAGCAATAAAGTTGAAAATCTATTAAATAAATTTGACATATTGTAATAGATTGATGTGTTCCACACTATATGCACTATTAGTTCCTGTAGGTACACAAACTAAATATCGCACCTCCGATAAAATAGGGTTAGAACTCGAAAAACCTGGATTTTTAGAAAAGCGAAAATAAACTCACAGATTTGTTAATCAGTCTTTCCTATTCTTAGACTATTATTATTATGTGATCAAAATTATACATACTTACAAAAAATATGTTTAAATGGGCTTAGTAGGCGACTCGGCCGCTGAATCTCGTCCGGTCCGGCCGAGACAGGAATTTCATTATTATTAATATTTTTGAGTGGTGTTTCGGACTATACTTTTTTTTAAGCAAATTTTGTACAGTCAGAATGAAAAACCTTAGGTCGGGTTATATTATTTAAGTCAGGGAATTGTTAGAAAGAGATAAAGTTTAATATACAATTACAACAATCAACAGTAAACATGATAAATCTCAATAATCAGTCTTATATATCAAATAAAGCGTACAATAATAATTATAAATGTTAACAACAATAATCAGTCTTGTATATCAATTACCTATTAAAAATCACTTTACTAAAATACCGAAAATAAATAACAATAGCGTCAAAAATCAGTGACTAACTACGATACCAAAATAACCTCTTGTTATGTTTATAATATAATATTTATAACAATCAGTCTGTTCAATACAATAAAAAAAAAATAAAAAAACTATTTTCATTAAAAAAAAAACAATCATATTGGTACCTATATCTACCAACTAGAAGTCATTAAGTCTCATGTGTTTTTAGACACAAAAAAATAAACTAAAATACTAAAAGTTCAATACAATGTTCTAGTGAAATTTTGTGATTTTCCAAATCCGAAATGGTGCTAGAAATGTGGTCATCAATTTCAATTGTTTCATGAGTTTTTGCATGTATAAGATAATGCCCTCCCTCTCTTTGCATTTTCATAGTTAGGATTTCAAAATAATTAGCTTCTTCTTGTAGTAAAGTTAAAAATTGTGACACATTTCGCGGTTTTTTATTTTTTTTTTTATTGACAGTTCCATGCCATGATTCAACCATGTTTGCGGTTCGATTTTATTGCATATAACAAGACCATCTATTGCAAAAAAATGATGTTTCTACATTGTCATATCATTTGTGGATAGCTTTTGTTTTGTTGTGTTTGTGTGTCAATGTGCGTGCAACATGCCAAAAGTCGAAAACAAACCGACCCGTGAGAGATCAGAATTTAGAATTAGAATTTATTTAATTGTAAGAATGTAGTTTTACGTAGTATGGTGTTAATATTTTTTAAGTTCTATACACTCTACCATAACATATTATGGTGTACAAATATTCAAATGTCATTCTTATATAGTTAAGTACAATTAATTTTATGATTTAATGATTGAGAATAAGTCCAATATGAATGATTATAATTAGGTAGTCGTTACTTTAAAATCTATGTCAAAATTAAGTACATGTCATCTTGGATTTTTATAATATTCTATATATTCACTTCACCAACATGTCATCTTGAATTTTTACAACATTCCATATATTCACCAATGTCATAAAAACAATCATTCAATAGGTATCCAACTTGTCAGTAGGAATGCATCCGATACCGATACCGATGCCGATATATCGGCATCGGCGATATTTTTATGGCCGATTCAACGAAACTTTTTAAAAGTCGCGCTTTTAAAATGTAATGTAAACGCGCGTGTTGTCTCGCCTACTTTGTTTTTGAAACAAAAATCTCACCAATGTTAATTTAAATTACTAAAAGTAAACTAAAAAATATAACCTGACTTGTTTTATTTATTTTACCTTCATTTTTTAATTCAATAAGCGTATCGGTATCGCCGATATTTTTATAAGAGCATCGGTATCGGTATCAAAAAAAAGCAAAAAGGCGTATCGAGGCCTCCCTATTTGGTCAGCGGGATTTTCCGACGGCCCGGAACATAAAGGGCTAAGGAAGGAACATGGGTGGGTTTAAGTCAGTAACAGTGTGAAACTCCCTTCCGCTCCACCCAGAGCGGGAGGAGTCATTTGATGAATTCCCATCCGCAAAAAAAAAAAAAAAAAAGCTTCCCTATTTGTCAGCTTATCGCTTATTAATGTTTATTTTATTTATATATAATTCATTAATTTTTCAATTTATCCATCGCCACAAAGTAAAATATGTATTATTGAATTATGTGTCTGACGGTACTTTGCCTCTAAAAAAGGATTCGTCCGAAACACCACTCAAAAATATTAATAATAATGAAATTCCTGTCTCGGCCGGACCGGACGAGATTGAGCGGTCGAGTCGCCTACTAAGCCTTTAAATGGCATGCGATGTTTTTCAATTTTCCTGTAAAACACCCAATTCCTGTAAATGACTTTTTCGAGTTTTAACCCTATTTTATCGGAGGTTTGATATGACAGTGTTCTATTAAAAAAGAAGAAAGATTATGTATTGTATATACAGGGTTATTGGTAAAACATTAACAACCTCTTAAGAGGTCATTGTACTCATCGTTATGAACAACTTTTACTATGGGACCAAACCTGAAATCGCGAAAAAAAATCAGCTGTTCCCTACATTTTGAAGAGTTATACGAACATAAATGTAGGGAACAGCTGTTTTTTTTTCACGATGTCAGCTTTGGTCCCATAGTAAATGTTGTTCATAATTTGTTAATGTTTTACCAATAACCCTCTATTGAGTAACTATACTGTTTCTTTCATTCTGTACCGAGATGAAATTCTCGAATGAACCATTTTAAGTATCATTTTATCATTTTTTTTTTTTTACCAATAACATACAAACCAGGCGCTAAACCTGTCCACCAAATTGCTAAGGTCACATATTGAAGTAACGGTCAAAAGGCACAATAACATACAATGGAAAGTTGGGAACAATTTCCGCAATGTAAGTTTTATTGCCTGCTGACGGTTTATTGTGGACAGTGAACGACCTTCACAAAGCGACGTTTTGCATGATTTTGCTCTTAGGGTGCGTCCACATCTGGCGAATGTGCCGCGAATGTGCAGCTCGCGAGCCGTTTGCGAGCTGCGCGCGTGCATTTTTGTTCGTGCGCCGCTCCTGCGCCGCCCGCACGCTGTTCGCGCGCGACCTAAGCGCCGTACGCGATGAGCGCGCGGGCGGCGCAGGAGCGGCTCGCGTCTTCCTTCCGCCCGCCCCTCAAGCCCCGCACCCCAACGCCACCAACGCCGTTGTCTCTTTTTTTCCTTTTTATCAGTCATATAATAGCTAATGATGCAGCAATTTTATTAAAAGCACTAGTGTCGTCTGACATCTTCGAAAGTACTGAGCAACAGTAAGTGCGAGAATTGAGTGCGCGCAGATCGCGCGCCGCGCGCACGCCTTTATACGAGCCTTGCATGAGTTGCGCTAAAGAGGCGCACCAAACTATTGCCGTGACTGCACGAGCGCCGCTCGCGGGCAGCTCGCAAACGGCTCACGAGCTGCACATTCGCGGCACATTCGCCAGATGTGGACGCACCCTTAAGCTCGTAAAGTTATTGAATCTGATTGTGGCTATTTGAAAAGAACGTTTATCAGACACCTAAACAAATATAAACATTGCATTAATTATAAGATGCATCTTCAAAAGATTCTTCATTAACTCCTCCCTAGGATAACGTTTAAGATATGGCGGACACTTATTTAAATATTATTATAGGAATATTTGCATAAATCAAATACCATATGTTAGTAATTTAATACATTCTGTAACTTTGGTTCCATTTTCATCAAATAAAAAAAAAAAAAAAGTATAATGTCATGTGGGTGTCGTTGATAAAAAGCGCGGGCTTGGCGCGGGCCGTCGTCGACTAGCTGTCAGATAGATAAGTCGTATGGCAGTTTTGTATTTTTAATAATTCTGGAGTAATGTGTCTACTGTCTATGAATAAACTTTATATCTACTAGTCTTCGTGAGTATAATTTACAACAAGAACCCTGAAAATGTAATACTTCAGAAGTGGGATGAACCGTTGGAGAAAATCTGCTGGTATGTAACCTCTTTATTATAATGTAAATCACTACATAATCGGTTTGTATACTTACAAAGATGTTACTTACATTATTTTACAATCTAAGTTTCTCGAGAATTAAGAACGCAGTAGGTATACTATAGGTAACTCACTTGCCCTAATAGGCGACGAGCAATGGTGATACTCACATTACAGCAAGTAGGTACCTGCCTTGTTATAAACAAGTGTAATCACCTCTAGAACTAAACATAATAGGTGTCTGATTTAGTTACTGTCAGGCAGTTTGATCTCACTGAAATGATTAGCCCACTTATTATTTTACAAACATATTTACGGTGGGTGTGGTAATTAAGTAGTTGTATAGTGTATCTGGGTGTACTGTACATACAAACTATATTGTGTAAGTAGGCATCTTCAAACAAAAGTTGTAAGCGGGTAAATTAAGGTCATCGCAAAGCGTACCACCCACAGCCGTCGGAAGTAGGGTACCGGTCTTGTATCGGTTTCTTTTGCTTTCTATATTTATGATAATAAAGACTATGCACATAGTACACCTGGTGGCATGCGTGTTTAAGAGAGCCTGGGTTCGATCCCCTGCCGAGAGCACTAGAAGAATTATTAACAATTGAATACACGATTGGGTTCTGGACTTTATTTGTATAGGTACGTTATGGCTTAAGTCTAGGATCGGCAGCTGACGTAGATTCAATTTACATTTTACAAAAGAGGGCAATCCGCGCAATCTTTAAAATGAGTCCTCGCGAGTCTCTTAGAAACAAATTCAAAGAGATTGATGTACGGACTCTGCCTTCTCTTTATATTTTAGAAAGTATTTTGTATGTTTGCAAAAACTTAGGACTTTTCAAAGTAAGAAGCGATTTCCATAGTATAATTAAACGTAGTAAAAATGAAATCGTGTTACCTAAATTTAGATTAACTGAAACTAGTAAGTCATTTCTTTTAAACAGCATCTGTTTTTATAACAAGTTGCCAAAGCCGGTTACAGAACTTAGCGATGGAAAGTTCAAAACTCTCATCAAACGTGTCCTTATCAAAAGAGCATATTATAAGATTAAAGAGTACGTTGAAGACTTAGTAGTTTGGCAATAATTCCCTCTGCACATGTGGCTTTCCTGACTCCTCATTAAAGGCAAAACTATGTAAATGTCTAGTATCTGCTCTCAAATTACGATGTTTATTTTTTTGTTTATTGTTTTACAAACTTTTTTTGACATAATCTCTTTATTATTTGACATTATATAGAGACAATTCTAATTATTCACCTCTTTATTAGTGGTTGTAATGGGAATCATATCACTTGGTTTTAGTAGGTTTTTATATATTTTATTTTTTATTTATCCTTTTGATAGATTCTTATTTTGTAAAGGTGAGGACTTTGTAGGCCTTGTAGACTTTAGATCTGTAGACCACTTGTTGACAGGCCTACGCTGTCCTCCCATACTTACTGTAATTTGAAAACATTGTAAAAGCCAATTATTTTTAAGAAGAGTAACCTTGGATAACGATGGGGGCACTTTGTGCTATTGTCGGAATAAGTTCCATAACTGACGATTCTCTTCCAGAGTAATTTAATGCATCTATTATCTTTATTAATTAACTGACTGACATCTTATACACTTACCACTATTTTCCGTATTACGACCCTTACAGCATAGATACCAGTGAGAAAATTATGAATTACGACCATGAGTGTGACTGTTAGCCCCTAGTGTGGCCAATACAAATAGATAACAATGGACCCCAAGTGTGGTACCTTATGAAGTTCCCAAGTGTGAAGTATGATGATTACCCAAGATCAATGAGAATCCCCAAGTGTGGATGTTAGCCCCTAGTGTGGCCAATACAAATAGATAACAACGGACCCCAAGTATGGTAAGATAAGATAAGATAAGATTTATTTATTTGTATAAACATGGTATACATACAAGAGCATGCAAGATGGTAATAAATTCCATTATACTTAGTCCAATCATGTTTAGCCTTATAATATATTGGCGACTTGGCGTACAAATATTTTGAGTCAATATAATTAATAAACATCATAATAAAACTAATGTCATACAAGTTTTTCGACCAAAAATTCTGACACACTATAATATGCCTTTTGCGATAAAAACACCATCAACTGACGTTTGAGCGCATTGATTGATACTTAGCTCCTTCCAATGCTTAGGTAGCTTGTTAATAATAGTGGTACCTAATGAAGTTCCCAAGTGTGAACAATAATGATGATTGTCCACTGAAATGAATGAGAATCCCCAAGTGTGGCTGCAGTTAATCAAATCTACCCCCAGTGTGGTAGGTATAATAGGTAATAAATAATATAATATAATAGGCTTAGGTTATAATTTGTGTGCCCCTAGGGTGGCTCTAGTGTTATATTATTATAAGCTGTGAATGATAATTATAATTTTTATTAAGTTTATAGATTAGTTATTGGAGTTACTACTAGCTGTTCTCTTGAAGTCTTAAAAATATCAATCATTATGTGTACTTAGATTTGTGTTATAAAGGTTATACTAGAATAAGATAAATATGTACAGTTAAAATAGGCTTAGGTTATAATTTGTGTGCCCCTAGGGTGGCTCTAGTGTTATATTATAAGCTATGAATGATAATTATAATTTTTATTAAGTTTATAGATTAGTTATTGGAGTTACTACTAGCTGTTCTCTTGAAGTCTTAAAAATATCAATCATTATGTGTACTTAGATTTGTGTTATACAGGTTATACTAGAATAAGATAAATATGTACAGTTAAAAATGGAATTTAAAATAAGTAGAAATCATTTATATGTCAGATTTACTGTTTTTGGATCTATCTTGGACTATAAAAAAAAAAAAAAAAAAATTGTATGATAACCAATGCTTTCCAACATTATTTCAATTTATTGTTTATAACAAGTCAAGGTATGAGGTCATACCTTACAGTGAATGGCCGAACTGAGTTGGGGATAGGGTCATCCCCACGGCAGAATGGCCGTCTGTTAGTAATTTAATACATTCTGTAACTTTGGTTCCATTTTCATCAAATAAAAAAATAAAAAAAGTATAATGTCATGTGGGTGTCGTTGATAAAAAGCGCGGGCTTGGCGCGGGCCGTCGTCGACTAGCTGTCAGATAGATAAGTCGTATGGCAGTTTTGTATTTTTAATAATTCTGGAGTAATGTGTCTACTGTCTATGAATAAACTTTATATCTACTAGTCTTCGTGAGTATAATTTACAACAAGAACCCTGAAAATGTAATACATATTTCTAACTCCATTTTGGTACCACCTACATTATCGTATTTCCTCGCCAATGTTGTAAAATCAATATTTAACACTTATTATTATTGGTGCTTACCTACAAAATTTGCGATTGTCAATTTCAAGCAACATTCCTTCCTTAACCTTCCTTATCTAATATATTTGTATACTTACTGCAAATAATGAATCAACTAAAAAATCTATTAAAATTCAGCATCCGCACATTCTAGTCATGGCCAAGCATAAACTCCCAGTAGACATAATATTTAATTATTATTTGTGTGCATCATTATGTTTAGGTATACAAAGCATAAGCAGAGAAACACACACATCTACACAAGACATTAAACATATACGTAAGTATAGAAAGATGAACATCAAAGAAATATGAACTCATAAAAACATTTAAGTGGAACCAATGACGGTAAGGACATTCGAAGGGTCACTGAAGAACTATCAACATTTTGCTTGATTTCAATACTATTGAGACTTAAAAAATGAAGAGATGATAAGTCTAAGCTCTATAAGCACTTCTTTTAGTAATAAAGATCAATCAGAAGAATCTTAAAGCAAGAATGCACACGAGCGTATCTCCGTCCACTCTCAATAAACAATGAAAATTAAATAATAAATATAACACTTACACACGCGATGGTAACAATGACCGCGTTATGTGACGGGTGACGAGTCACAGAACGTAACCGACAAAACAACACGCTTGCCTTGACCTCCGAATCCTCGACCAATTCGAATCATACCGTGCAAACCGTTGGAACTAAAAAAGTGTTCCAGAATGTTCTCCGGGCCGTTGCATCTTTTGTGTGTATGGTCTATGGGTTGGATTCTTTATTATGTTGTTTTTTTATGTAGCCTAATATTGAATGGGATACCGTATTTAATTTGTTTTACATTGATGCACCGTCAATAAAACCCTTTATAATATTGTTTGGCATTGTGGTGTTGTGGAGCATACACGCCCTGCTGCGTTTGGGGAACAATCTAATTCAGTTGGTACAATCATGTTTTGATTTCAATGTTCGTGTGATATTTGAGGACCTTAGGTAAATGGCAGCAGTATCTTCATAGTAGGTATAATACCATCAAATCTGACACTTTTTCACTTTTGTGGATACCCACCCTCAAATTCTTGTGTAATAACTATCAAATTAGGGATCTCCATTAAAGGAATCACTGCCCGGAATCCGACAAAAAATAAATCAGATCAAGGTGGTTATGCCTAATCAGAACTTTTATTACGAATAACTTTTTAATTCTGCTACTTTACAAAGAATTATTATGTTCCTAAATCAATCATAAACCCGTTTAATTCAATCCCTAACTAAACAACACCATAATCTGACAACTGCCAATAAAATATCGCTATCCATCTCGACAATAGGTAATAATAAAATACCGATGTTTAATCATCGTAGGTACTTCCTCTCCGGCCAGTATGAATCGGTGTGAGTCATGTCTGACCTTGAGTCGGATCGAGATCAGTGCCCCAGATAGCTGGACCACGTCGATGAATTTTTTATCTTTATTTGCAGCTTTTGCAGGATGTTGTTTATTACACAATGAATGTGCAGTTATAATTTAGGTTTTGTTTTTATGAAGTTTCACCTCTCTTTTTATTACAGTTTGCAAAACGAGTCATGACGTTAAAGTGGCAGGTGATCGAAACAGATGGCGGTAAACCGAAAAACAACAAGCTGGAGGGAGGGAACACTGCATTTGACAGATAGCCAGTCATAACTGCCCTGACTGTCTTTTATGAAGTTGGGATACCTGGTGCAATCTGGCCATTTTAATGCCTGAGTGAATAGAGGGCTAAGACAAAGTGGCATTATACCATAAATGACGATGACGGAAACGACAAAAATCTATAATAATGTCAAAATTGATATAATACAGGAATGATATAAACTTTTCGGCACCTACTCTACAGAAAAGGTTCTAAATTAATCCTGTTGAAAGTCGTTGCAGAAATACGAAACGCTTTGAAAGCGATTGCTATTGTCTGTAAGGTTTCGGGACGTCAAGATAAAAAAAATTCTACTAGTATAATGAAGGACATATATTGGTATATTTGCTTCCACTTCTAACAAACACCTATCCATATAAGCCTAGACCACGTGTCCCGCTGCATTGCATATATGCTTCCGACCTTCGCTCTACATGGCGCAACGCTCGCTATGTCAGTTTAAACGAGCGAGTGCACTACGTGCCGGTTATTGCCAGCCCTAGCCTATCGACCACTTGTTTCACAAATAAGGTTCCCACTGCTGGGACACTGACCTCCTCTCCACCACGCGGGCCCAGTGCGCATTGGTAGATGTCATATGTTTCCGATTTTTTGGTTCTAAGACATGCCAGCCCGTCGATTCTGTAAAAATCTCACCGTGAAAACTTAGGTGAAGTGAGTTTGTTTTAGCTAGGAGTTTACACTATTGACAGCTCACTCCACGCTCACTTCACCTAAGTTTTCACGGTGAGTTTTTTACAGAATAGCACCGCAGTTTCCTCACGATGTTTTCCCTTCACCTTTTTGAGAGCAGTGGTTATGAAATAAAATAGGTATGTACACAAAGTAACGCGCCTGCTGGGGTGGGAGGGAACCCACGACTTTCAACTCTTAAGTCGGGGGCGTTACCACTGGGGCACCACTGCTCTCGTTTTCCTATTCTCGAGTTTTATACATATACAAAGTGGAGATGACAATACAACAATAAATTGTATATAACCCAATAACCCAATGACGTTTCTAGTCTGCATACACAAATTCAATCAAATACATATCGCACCTGCGGTGCAAAAACGTCACTTATGCAAATGATGTAATTTTTCAGCGTTTGAAAATTCGACATTCTAATAAAAGACACAACTGCCCTCTCGCGGAAAGTATACGCACTATACAAATGGACAATCACTCACCAGGTAAAGGGGTACAAGCAGCTGCTTTTTCTCATACTCAGACCTATTTTGACAAAAATTGCATAAGTGACGTTTTTGCACCGTAGGTACGATATATCCAATACATAGACACTCACTGGACATTAATTTTCTGTTTTAACCGACAGGTTAAAGACATCTGCAGTTAAACACAACATGTTGCCAGCTCACTACTTCAATTCAATAACCTTCGCCGTTCTTAAATTTTATTTCCCGATGTGAACTTTACCTTAGGTATGCTTGATACATAAGAGTCATAAAGCGTGTCATCAGAATTAGATCAGAAAATAATGCATGCGGAAGTTATTACTACAAATGTTACATTTCTTACAAACCTGAAAAATAGTGTGTCCGGCACACTGACCTATACCATTTTTTGGAGGTTTTGGCCAAAAATTTGTTGGGTCAATGACCCAACTAACAAATTAATGTTTTATAATAGTTAAGTTGACGTTTTACACTTTCAATTAGTTTTTGAAGATTGGTCGCGTAAACGTAAATATAAACGTTTATAAAACGCGAATTAGGCCCAAATTACAAGACAATATTATCGTTTAGTAGTTATTTAGAAGTCAGCCAATGACCGTTGAATGTTATAAACAAGTTAAGTAAAAGTACAAAGACCGACTTTTCGGTCCAATACTGGTTGTGATGAGACCCTTAAGTGACCGCTTATGTCACATAGCACTTATAATGACGTTTTCAAATGACTGAAACGTTGTACTAGTGTCCAACAATACGACTCAAATACAATCGTTTTGATTTTCGTGTTAAATTGTATAAAAAATAACAGAAAAAGTTAAGTGGAGTTAATTTTCATGATTGCAAAATATCTACACTGTAAATTATTTAGGCGAGTTTGATATAAAAATAGGGGTTAATCTTTCAGGGAACTTTAGTTTTATGACAATGTATATATGTGTTGTTGGGAAGTTTTTAACGCCCTCCCCTATTTCTTTGTATTTCAATGGTTTTAGTTAATTATCCAAAATATGTTTTCATAGTAAAGCTCTAACCATCTTGTTTACGTTATATAGCGACCTCTTCATTACACTAATATAACAAAAAGGTCGCGTAGACTTTTCCTTGAGACCATGACGCCGCAGCCATGTTCAGCCGACTTTAGGGTTCCCTAATCATTACTTACATTGAATCTAATAAACATTGCATATCTTGAACAGAGATACAACGCGGCCCTCTATAATATATTCATCTTCTTTTCGTGTCGATGGCTATCTAATCAAATAGTACGTTTAGCCCCGATTCATTTATTTAAATGAAAAATTTAATTTATTTTCAGGTCTAACATAGGATATCAATGAAATATGGTAGTGTTCTTGGACATCGATAAATTTTTGACTCAGAATTATTTAAAACGTCTAAAAGACGAAAATGGCCTTTGAGAAGAACTCATTCTACCGTGTCAAGCAGATGTTATAACTGCTACAGTTCTTGTCATCCATCAGGCCGCGTTCTCGATGACTTACTTTTTAAATGTTTATTTACACCTTTTACTATGAAAAGAAAATCAGCTGTTCCCTACATTTTGACGAGTTATACGAACTTATATGTAGGGAACAGCTGATTTTTTTTTTGCGATTTCAGATTTGGTCCCATAGTAAAAGTTGTTCATAATGATGGGTACAATGACCTCGTTAAGAGGTTGTTAATGTTTTACCAATAACCCTGTATATACTTTATATATTATGTATATATTTATATTATGTTTATATATTTTTATATATACGGAACCATTTTCTGAAACAAACGTTCGTTCTTGTACGTCATTTTTGATCGGGAGATCAGAAAACGAAGAGGTTATCAGCTCACTTTTCAATGAGTGGAACGTTTTCCTAATTTTTTCTTCTCCATTTATTTGGATCCATATTTTTAATTAAATCACTTTTGTATTTGACAAAGTGAGGGTTTGACCTTTAAATTATTTAAAAGTCTACTTAAAGTTATGTAACTGTTGAAATTCAACATTTTAGTCGCATACAAGTCTTAGATAGTATTTCATTCGACCAAAATAGTTTTGTTATTTAAAGGTCATGCACAAACGTTTAAGCGGCGTTTTAATTATATAAAAGTTATGTTAAGATTTGCACACGACGAAGTTTGTTTTACAAACCTTTTATTTAACCGAAACGTTTAAATGACCAATACATTGTCCAATAAACGTCATGACTGGTAGCATTAAATGACGTCATATAAGTGAGTCCTGAAAACGTTTACTCGACATACGAACTCTCATAATTATATGACGTTATACAAGTTAGTCTTGAAAACGTTTACTCAACATATGCACTCACACCATTATATGACGTCATATAAGTTAGTCCTGAAAACGTTTACTCAACGTATGCACTGACACCTTTGTACGACGTCGTATAAGTTAGTCCTGACAACGTTTACTCAACTTTTTATTAAGACATTACAGTCACGCGACTGAACCGTCGCAAAATAAACGTCTATATATCGTAATAGTTAACTACATACCACTACATAACTGTTACATAACATGAAGTCTTATAAGACTGGAATTATACGACGTTTTTGCTAGTTGGGGACACCGCGCTGTTGGCGCAATATTTAAATGGTGTTATTTTTTGTTTACAATTTTATGCTATTTAATATGTTAGAACACTTTTTTAATTTCAACATTAGGATTTATTTGATAGTTTCTAAATACTCCTATGTTATTTATTGTTGTATTGTCATATTACGTATTATTTAATCATTACAAATACTTTTATACACTGATATAACAAACTATTATCATTATTTACAGTCGGATGACGTCTACTGTTGGACATAAATGCCTCCTCCAAGTTCAAGAATCATTCAACAACTATTGAAAAGAAATTCCAAAAGATATCGCGAAATTCTGCGACCTTTACGAGTTTGTCGGTGCCATAGATTGTGCACTCGACGGTAAGAGTTGCGATTATTAATACTGTGAAGGAATGCCAAAAGTCAGATCTTTATCTTAATTAACTCCAATAAGTTCTGAAACCGCACTTCTGCAAGAGGCGATAGATGAACACCTTTTACTACTTTCCACCTACTAGAAACACATAAATTTCTTTATCAAAAACTACACTGAATTCAATAATGAGCCTATGCATACTGCCATATTACGCTGTATCGAATTTCATACAATGGTATCGATTGCACTTCAAGGCTCTCTTCGCCAATAAGTCTACAAACCGATCCTTAATTGTAATTGCAATCGGTCCTACACGATTTCATACACCTATTTGCAACAACTAGTTATTAATCTACTTGTAGCGCAATATAATCATAAAGACATGCTTTGAAATAACGAATCCTGCCGGTCGAATCTGTAAAAATCTCAACGTGAAAACTTATTTGAAGTAAGTTTGTTTTTGCTTGGAATTGACAATATTGACAGCTCACTCCACGCTCACTTCACCTAAGTTTTCACGGTGAGATTTCTGCAGAATAGCACCGCTGTTAGATAATTGGATAAGACTTGGTTAGATTTGAGATATCACTTGGATTATGGACAATCAACTTTAGCCCTGCTAGACCACTGCTCTCAAAACGGCGTAGGAAAACACCGTGAGGAAACTGGCATGTCCTAGGACCAAAATTTTGAAGATATGTGACATCTACCAACCCGCACTGAGCCCGCGTGGTGGATTACGCTTCACTCCCTCTCACCGAGAGGAGGCCTGTGTCCCAGCAGTGGAAACATGATAGGCTGATTATGCTTATGCCTGTCAGACCAAAGATGAACGATAGGACATTCTTTATTGTACAACAGCAACACAAACCAAAAATAATGAAGAAGATACGAAAGAGGAAGATAGATAAAAATCCTTTGAACATTTCGCTTGATTGGTTGAGTTTTCTGCCCCTTAAAATGACTGATTGTCCATTGATACGTAATTGGTTGAAGAAGTGCGAGAAGCTCAATGTGGCAGTGCTTAGGGGAGGCCTATGTTCAGCAGTCGCAGCAGCGTCTTTCTTGAAATGATGATGTAATTGGTAAATTATGTAACAAATTAAACTTGCTATCTTGACTGTCCATCTGATTAACAGTAAGATGAACGAAGCTTTAAAGGATGTCAAGTTCATAATTATGAGTTACTTGGAAAATATTTAAGGTCACAAGCGTGAATCAGCACATCAGGAGCCAACGAGGTTAATTTAATTTGCGGGGTAGAAAGGCCCAGTAAAATGGCACTTACTACCATCGAGTTTATAAAATAGTATTGGAATTGAATTCAGAACATTAAAGATGCGGCATGGTTTTAATAATTTATGGGGGTGCCAGCAGTGGACGTCTTTCGGTTAAAAATATGATGGTAAATTTGATTTAAGGGAAAGAAGGTTGCCTGTGGTCCTTAATTCTAGAGCTATTTTCATTTGTTGGGGATTATTCTTATCCCGGGCTGATAAAAAGCAGAAAAATAAAGAAGATGGAGTGCAAAATCTACACATACTGCAAGCGTAAGGGAGAGGTGCATAAGAAGTGACGTCTTCACTCAATAAGATAGATAATGATGAAAATGAAGAAAACACCTCTTGTTAATCAGTCATTGACTTAAACATAACCCTGAATCTATACATATATATTCTAATAAAGTAGGTAATAATAAAGCTGAAGAGTTTGCTTGTTTAAACGCGCTAAATCTTTGGAACTACCAGTCTGTTTTAATAAATTATTTTTCGCAATTGATATCCTGATTCTTGAAGATCTCATTTAACATCGCGCTAGGTTCTTTAGGAGCTGAGCAAAAACGAAGTTATAGCACGGGTAGGCGATGCAATGCGACGGGGTGGATCGAGGGAACAAGAAATTTCACGCAGGCGAAGTCACGGGCAGAAGCTAGTTACATATAAAATGACACGATAACTGTTATGGTAGAAACTTATACAAATATGTGGGAAATCCATAAATGTTTACGAATTCTGTTACTGCCATCAATGTGAAAGTTATCGTTAAGTTAGTATATAGTAGTCTTATTTGTTATGCGCAATAATCCCTACACAGTCTAAACGGAATAATCAACAATATTATGCACGCTTATGTAATTGATTTTAAATTTATTTTTGTCTACAAAGCTAGCATAATTAAAACTAACAAAACTGTTTGTTAAAAAAAGATCACTGGATCCAGGTGGATCGGATTGTAGATCCTAGGTAGATTCTTGCTGACTAATAGGTAACTAATAAATAGACTATAGGTAATGCTAAAAAAGAGTAAATTAAGTCTCTCTCAATGCCCTGATATCTAGGCACAAAAGAGAGATGTCGGTAGAACCGTTTTTCCTGCCCCCAAATTAAATCTATAAGTAAATCATTGTCTAGAGAGTCAACATAGTCATCTTAAAGTTTTGACAATAATGGGTCCCATTCCACTCTTCGGAGTAGTCAATAGATACAACACGAACTACGGACCTTTCAGGCTCTGGGAGTTATTAAGATAGTAGGTAAAAGACAAATAAGGTCAAATAAAACGGAAACTATACTCACAAACGCTATCTCTGCAGGAGGACCGGTGACGTCAGCGATGCCGACGCCAACGCGCAGCGCGTGCGCAGCCGTAGCGCACGCCACCACCAGCCACGCGGCGAACATGCTGAACTGAAAGTGAATGGCATTGAGCACATGAAAACTTACTAACGAACGGCAGACACATTCAGAAAAGTGCGAAATTAAAATTTTCTTTAGTTTTTTGCAATTTGCAAGTCAGTATTAGGTTGCATGTTTATCAAAATATGATTCGCAACCGCAACAAATATGTTTTTCTAGAATTATAGTCACTACAATCACAAATTAAACTCTGTTAGTTTGACTGGCCACAAACGTCATCATTGCGTGAAATAGTCATTCGATCAAGGTAATTTGATATAATATAATCTAAGATTATGTAGATTTGGTGCAGTAAACCGTTTCGCTAATTTGATTCATAAATGTTACTCTTATCTTCTTAAAAGTCACAAGTGTGTGAGTATTCAGATTTACAAATCCCTGCATATCCTCATCCGCAATCTGCATATTGTTCCTCCTAAGGTCGCCGATTCTAAATTTGCCAAAGGTGTAAACAAACGAGTTATTGCGGTCGGTATAATAAAGAAAAGTTTATTATCGTTGACTGAATCACTTGATTAAAATTAGTCTTTAATCAGGATTCCACTCACGCGCATGGTCGCGCAGATCAATGTCAGTGACAATCGGATCTTCCGTGCGACGTGATTTGTGTCAGCTAGTATCACGCTGGACTCCTTCGTCGTCTATTTATTTATTGTAAGGCCTAAGTTTCTAATTACTGGATTATGTTATCATTTTATGGGGGATTTATGATTTGTATATTTTTGGCAGACGTTACGTATAGTCAGAAGCCTGAAAACCTGATAACCAGTCCTACCAAGGGCTATTGTATTACCTACCCAGTTGTTAGGTTGTGGAGATCAGATAGGCAGTCGCTCCATGAGAAATACTGGTATTTAGCAGCATCCGGTTAGAATGGAAGCCGACCCTAACATAGTTAGGAAAAGGCTAGGCAAATGATGATGATTTTTGGTGGATTTATCGAAGTATCATTAGATTTGTACCATCTTGACATATTGTATCTAGAGTAATTGCCTTTCATCATTTCAAACATGTATTTTAATACTTTAAGCACTGTTCATAACTCTATAAGCTTACCCACACCTGCAACCACCATAAGCCTGACCTCAATCAAAAAATATTACAAAAACAACTGGAACAGTCTTCTGCTCTAGCAGTCTATCACTACGTATAGCTCACAGTATGTCACACACTAATATTTTGAGCACTTTAAACACACGCGAGGACACTGTTAACGCTATCGGAAATCCTGTTTTCCCTGTGATCGACAATGGAGGCCAGACGGCCGTTGCTCCTATGGACCTAGTTGAACCCGTTTATAGTTGAGAAATTGATCTCAGACCCTCTTTATAATAGCAGACCTAAACAGACCATAACGAAAGTACTTATTGAAAGAAAAGAATATACATAACACATACTTGCCTTCTGCCGAGACAGAAAATTGCAAAAATT
The DNA here is from genome assembly GCA_916614155.1 of Mesoligia furuncula. Taxonomy (NCBI): domain Eukaryota; kingdom Metazoa; phylum Arthropoda; class Insecta; order Lepidoptera; family Noctuidae; genus Mesoligia; species Mesoligia furuncula. Next base: position 31,499,878 of record OU744799.1, read on the forward strand.
TAAATAAACTACCACGCACTATTCGAAATTGTATTCTTTTAATAACAATTAAAGAATTGCAAAAACAACAACCAACAATTATCTCGAACGACACATGAATGATGATCTAATCTAACGTACGGTAGCGAGGCTCACAGTGAACAGTAGTAAAACATTCAGTTTGTTGACATCGCAAAAACGTGAAGCCACTAGGTAAGTCTTGTAAACAAATGACTTTAGACGTAAAAGTGAAAACATTCTCAAAAAAGATTGTCAACAAGATATTATTTAAAGGTAAGGAGGGTAATTTTTAATAGTTCATAGATATACTTCCAGTAATTATTGCGTTAGTTATATCACGTGGCATCTAAAAACACAAGGTCGAGGAAGAAAGATAAAAGAAGAAAGATACGAGGGCTTGAAGATAAAAGAATGTTAAGCAGAATGTAGGTAAAGTGCTTGCTAAGCACCGCAAAAGTTGGCTACTGTAAATTAAAAAATTAAATTTAGAACCCCAACATATTTTTTCCCGAAAAAGGCAAAGTTAGGTAAATGCTAGTATATGTAACCAGGTTGAAGATGTCATCATTGTTTTGGTCGCAAAAAAATTACTCACTACAACATAAAATTTTAAGCCAAACAAAAAAACTAGGTAGGTACCTCATTATCAGTTTGATGAAGTTAAAAACAATAAGGAAAAGTGTCACACTAATGTAGAGTACAACACAATACTCATAGGAATCATTGACCTTTCAGATACGGAACTGTATCTACAGGTAAAACAATGATTTAATTAGACAACCTTAGTTTCTAGGACCTTAGAATGTGCTAGAAGTCGCTCTGGTCATGTCTAGAATAGATTATTATCATTCATATAAGGTCACTGACCGAATTCATTGGCATGTCTTATGAGAACAAATTCAATGAAATGTATCGGATGCCGTCTGTGAATTCAAATGAAGCTAATGTCCATCTGCTGCTTTATTTCTGTAACGGTTTGGACAGGAAACCCGCCAAACTCGACCAATTATTTTCAACTGCAGTGATCATTAAAGCTCTAAAGGACGGCTATATATGCTATATGCTGAAATCTTGGGATGATAACACTCAAACTTTAAGGTTCTTATTGACAAGAAGCAAAAAAATTCGAAAACGCCTTTCTCACTGGAGACCTAGTCACTTCCATAACCATTCACTATGTTTCTGACCCAAACCTTCAAGGTAACCAAGCCAATTACTTAACTCGGCCACATCATTGAGGATTACCTTTCAAACCCACCAAGTGCACCAAAGTCACCCATTGAATTTTAGTAAATACTTCACGACAATCATGTTTCTCACAAATTCTCACAGTTATTGTGATACAATGCTATTGAATTAGCTGTATTTTTACAACGATCTTCTGGGAGTGAAGGTAAATCAAAGACTACATTTAAACTGTTCGGAAATAAGGAAGTTTGTCATGTCGGTCTTGAAGCAAAACGTTGCATACAAACGTTTTTTCGAAAAAGGATATTCAATAGCACCATTATTGAAGATGGATAAAGAAAAACGCTGTCCTGTTGGTTTTTCCTGGGGACACTCATAGATGAACCTGCAAACCTGAAATGGGAACCTGCTTGGTCAGTAAGCTCCGCACGGTCGAAAGAATTCACCCCCAAAAGAATTGTTACGTTCATGAAGAAACATACAAATTCTTTAGTTAAAGGGAAACGACGACGAAGTTGTCGACGAACTTTAAGAGGTCAGATCAATAAGCCTGATTAAAGAATTTACCAAAAAATAAGTAACATTCACTTTATGTCAGTATTATTTGCTCAATTAAAGATAATTGACGCTCTCTGCCGCCCAACTTTTTGTGGGATCCCCGAACTTTTTGTTCAATGAAACTGCATCAAAGGCACCTTGACTGTGCATTTAGCAAAAACGAAAATAATAAATTTAGATAGGAATTTAAGACAACGTAAACTTTAAGAATTATACCACCTTTAACCGTAACATTATGAACACCATACTAAGTTCACTGTACAAGCTCCTGTCTAACTAAATCTAGACAATCGCGTGTTAGCAGTATTTACCGGTTGTAAATAGACCTATACAATTACCCATTCCCTCAACCAACTCATTAATCTCATTCTGTACTTACATTCTGACCGGAAAGTTTACCGTATCTCATAAAACCTCACTTCTTGGCAATTCCTTGTAAATTGTACGCTTGAAATAAAATGCTATGCAGTTTTGCACGTAAAAATTACCTCCTTTATTCATAAACGTTGCTTAAAGTTATGTAGTGATTAGCGACGAGTTTAACCATACATTTTTGACCTTTGGACGTCACTTAACTAAAAACATTTAGGGGTTAATTTATAAATGATGATTATGTTTATAAATTAACCCCTAAATGTTTTTGCAGACCAACACGTGATGGATATAACATGTGACTAGCAAACGAAACAGGTGACTTAAATACTTAGGAGGAAGTGTCACTAGCAAAACTATTTTTCATCTCTCATACTCGGAAAGTAGTGTTTGTTTGATCCGAATAGCGGGTGGAAAACGCTGCTGCCCACCCTTGGGCGGGAAAGACTCATAGTAATTGCTTCCCTCCCTAGGGCGGGAATGAAATTTAAAAAAGAACTAAATTTAGTTAGGTAGTCAGCTCAGTCAGACATACGACACCCTTAATTGATTATGTAAATATTTATTATGCTACCCATCAAATCTTATGAATGTGCGTTAATTAGGAGAGTTGGATAAAAAGCTCATTATGTTAACGCCATTAAATCTTTCTTATTTAGCGCACAAGTTAATAATTTACCTTGAATAAATTCAACATACATAAGTACGATAATCACCATTTTGATGTCAGTTGTGGTCGAGGCTAAAAAACATAAAAATTGGGGATTTCAAACATCCTGACTTTACCATATCGGGCTGTGAATATACATCATTTAATTATTTGACGAATTTATCCATAGTTTAAGGTTAATAAGTAGTGGTAATGAATTTTTTTTTGATATCTAATGTCGAAGTTTCGCGCCAATCGTGTGTGTTTACATTTTTACTTTTCATAAATTTCACACACACAGATGTAGATAAGATTTAAAATGTGACAAATGTTATTGATAATATTATAAACAACACGAAAATGCCCAGGTTTTAACGTAATATTCAAACACAGGTTCAATAATACGTATTAATCATTACTACTACTCAATTTGTGTTCAAAATCGCCGACCATTATTGCTTTTTTTTTTTTGCAAAGATGTGTGAAAGCGATTATTCCAAACAATTTTTTTTTTAAATTTCGATTGACTCGAGTAATTAATATGACGAATGTAATCGATATTTGAAAATAAAATAAAATAATTTTAAGCAATAAATACAACAAGCATTGTTTATAATAATGATTTATGCTTTTCTAATATCATTTCAATCTCTTCTAATATCATGTCAATAACAGACAGGCGGACATAGGTACCTCATTTACTGAATTTCGCGCCGAAATGCTTCTCTAATTGAATTTATATTCGGAATGCGCTTGCTGTTTAAAATTAAAATTAAAAATTTTTAATTTATTGGACAATTATTTATTGTGGATTTTATTTTTGATACTTTCTAATAGTTTACTACAGAATTCCCAGTAAACATTTTTTAGGTAGGCTTTCCAGAAGTTTTTTTGAGAATGATGATAATGAATTAATTCTATGGATTGGATATTCTGCAAACACTTTACATTTCAATACATTTTGTTAGTTTAAAGAGTTTTTATTCAGTTTCTACAATTTTGTTTAAATTTTTTTTATTGCGAGTATCAATTAGGCTGTATGCAAGTTTTGAATCGAAATAAGAAAGTTGGGTGGACGGTCAGCCCTAAAAAGTGTCACGTCGCAACACAATTTTTAGTAATTTTTTATCAAGATTATCGTGTTCTCTAAGTAATTTATGAAAAACTAGCTTCCGCCCGCGACTCCGTCCGCGCGGATGTCGATCTTCGCGTGGATGGTTTATTTCTCCATTTTGAGTAACTCTGACAATGACATCTTATAAATATCTATTGGACCCAAATACAGCTAGCCTATAAGAATTAAGGAGATCCCTCTATTGAGCTACTGCTGTTGAGCTCGCGTTCTGTAGTATTTTTTCCATAATAATTCCGACCTTGATAAGTAGCATGTAGCAGTAAATTACTGACAGTGACGAAAAGTTTGCAATAATAAAAAAGTGATCGTGACAATGCGACAGAAAGTTAATTGAGAGCTTCAGCATACACAACATTGTTAGTGAGCTCGTCCGGAATATGAACATGAAGATTTCTTGGACTGCTCACACGGGAAAGAGCTACGTAAAGTTGCCCGTGTGAAAAACAACTCGCGGTAAGATCTACGCCAGCAACTCCTAGGGTCTGACCTTGAGCCTTATTTATTGTCATGGCGTAACACAAAGCTACAGGAAACTGTATTCTCTTAAATTGAAATGGAAAATTATCCACTACGGGTAATGCAACGTGTGTTCGCGGTCTACAGAACAACGTCTATGAATAAAACCGAAAAATAAGATTTTTTTTTCTACTTATTTTTCCAGGATAAAAAGTATCCTATTTTATGCCCAGGATAATAAGGTATAATTATACCAAGTTTCATCGAAATCGAACCGTTAGTTTTCACGTGACGCCTGCATATACATACAGACAGACAGACAGACAGACAAAAATTTTATAATCACATATTTGGGTTTGGTATCGATCGAGCAACACCCCCCGCTATTTATTTTTTCAATATTTTCAATGTACAGAATTGACCCTTCTACAGATTTATTATATGTATAGATGGTAAAAGTAAGAATGCAGACAGAATGATAATAATACGTAAGTAAGCGGGACGGCCCGCGGTGGTGACACAGAATCTACTCATGTGGCGGTGACGTGGTGTGTTCCATACTTCAGATTTAAAAATGACTAATAAATAGGTACCTATTATTCATGTACCTAATTGTTATCAATAAAAAATATTTTAGATAAACTACTATTTTTTACTTTCCTTAAATTCGAAATGAAAAGTAGAGTGTTTATCGCGGGTGAAAGTCATCAATTCCCACTCGGACTATAGCCGCCCTCGCTGCGCTCGGGCGTCTAAATGCCTCATATGGGAATTGATTCCTTCCGACCCTTGTATAACAATCTACTATACCTATATAGAACCAATTAGGAGGAACCCAGTATTTTCCGGCTTCGTCCAAAGAGGAACGAACATAGATGAAGACAACAGGCTTAATATAATCAAGGTCGATCTACTTCCGTGGAATAATAAGCAGCTGGACTAGTATTCGTATTGATTTCCTTAAGTATTTATGGAAATATTTCTCCGTAGAACATAATTACGAAGGTTAGTAGTATGAAGAAAGTGACAGTTTCAATACGAAGTTATTGACGGAGATAAGCTCCAAGACGAAGATTGAGCAGAGAAAGATTCATCATAATTCATCATCAAGCGCCAAATTATTATAATTAGACTGGTTGAGGGCTAAGAGAATTGAAGAATTTGAGGGCCGAGGAGGAAGCCCTAATTACTTTTTCAAATCCAGTCTGCCTTTTTCCGCTTTTGGCTGGCTGCACAGACTTAAAAAAACAATGGCTCAATTGCCTATGAAAGTATAATTAGAAGTAACACAATACTAAAATCAGCGTGTATTCTGATTCACGCAACAAACCCGGTGACCTTGAACTTGAACTCAAAGACGACAATCAACATAACATTAAACGGTACTTTAACGACGATCACATTTAAACCTCGGATTAAGTGTTGTGAATGTTTAAATTGTACTAGGCTCGGTTAAATGATTCCGACCATTTTCATCAAAACCAGTTTAAAGACGGTTTGTCCTTAATTAAAATCTCAGTTTTAATTAGAAACAGACGATCTGGACTTTTTTTGCTTAAGATTTTTAAATCAGTAGTCAATGAATTCCCGCAAGTTGTGCGGTTACAACAGCCATTTATCTTCCAGGAAAAACGCTCAAATTGAGTCACTTTAAAGTATTCTAGAAGTGCTGAGGCAACAACTGATAACTGGATTGTAGATGTTATTAAACGTATAATGGCTCCCGACTTCCAGTAGAATTTGGGGCTCTTTATGCTTTTTCATGAACATCATCAAGGATAGAACCGTAGAACCAATGACCGTTGGGATAGACGTGTTCTTGAGTGGAGACCGCAAATCGGCAAGAATAAGGTAGGATTCCCTCAGGCTAGGTGGAACGACGATCTTTGCAGGTTGCAGGGCGGCTGGTAGCCACTGGGTGAGACTAGCCAAAAATCGAGGTAAATGGCGTGCAATTGGAGAGGCCTATGTCCAACAGTGGACTGCTGCTGTAGGCTGATGATGATCAAGGATAAAGCGATGGCATGTAGAAAGTAAAAAAAAGAATGCAAGGTCACGATGTGTGTTTCTTTCCGTCAATGCAACAAATATTAATAGAGTAATCTAATCGAGTATCGTGCAAGATGGCAGTGTTTCACAATTTCACCAGCTTCACTGAAGCTCATTCACTTCGTTTCCCAACAAGTAGGTGGTAGACAATGATAACTAGATGTATCTGCAGTAAAATGTTAGCTACGCAACTTACCAACTCTATATTTCGCTATATTGATTAGCCAGTATTGTAGTAGTTAGTAGTAGTAGTGGCGCGCCGCCATCGGGATCCCAACTAACGGTAGGAGGGGTTCACATCGGCGTCGGGATGACGATGAAATACCTGGGTCTCGTCCTCGACAGCCGGTGGAACTTCGTGGAGCATTTCCGACGTTTGGCCCCCAAACTGGAACGGGCCGGGGCCGCCTTCAAGCGGCTCTTGCCCAACCTGAGGGGGCCAAACGCCTCCTGCCGGAGGCTTTACGCGGGGGTCGTGCGGTCCATGGCCATATACGGGGCCCCGGTGTGGGCGCGTTCACTGCGGCGGCGAGCCGCCCACTACCTGAACGCGCCCCAGAAGGTGGTAGCCATAAGGGCTATCCGGGGCTACCGCACGATCTCTGGCGAGGCGGCAAGCCTCCTTGCCGGACTGCCGCCATGGGATCTGGAGGCGATAGTCCTCGCGCGCCTGTATGAGTGGCGCGCGGAGGCACTACGCCGGGGGGAGGATCCGCTTCCGCGGCAAATCGCTGCGGAGCGGACGGATCTCCGGCGCGATCTCATGGCGGCATGGAAAGAGCGACTGTCGCAACCCAGCGCAGGGCACGCCGCGATAGCGGCGATAAGACCCCTCTTTGAGGAGTGGCTAGAGAGGCGCCACGGCGCCCTCACCTACCGCCTGACGCAGGTCCTCACCGGACACGGAAGTTTCGGGAGGTTCCTGCACATCATCAGGCGGGAGGAAACGCCCGGGTGTCACCATTGTCAGGATCGCCCAGAGGACACGGTGGAGCACACGGTGGAGGTCTGCCCCGCTTGGGCGGAGCACCGCCGTGTCCTCGTAGAGGCGATTGGCAGCGACGGCGACCTCTCGCGTCCGGCCCTGGTGCAAGCCATGGTCCGGGGCGAGAGGGAGTGGGAGGCAGTCACCTCCTTCTGCGAAGCAGTCATGCTAGCGAAGGAGGTGGCGGGACGGCTCAGGGAGAGAGCCTCCCGTCCCAGCCGCCGCGGGAGACGCTCCGGGCGTCGGGAGCCGCGTGACGACTCCTGGCCACCGTAGGCGCGGGCCTGCGGGCGGAGAGTAATGGGTAGCTCACCGCCCGATCAGGACCAGGCCCGTGCCGGACGGCGCGTACGTGTTCCACGCGCGCCTCAAAGAGATGTCAGCATCGAGGAGGGGCCCCTTAGGGCCGAAGCCTGCCGGGTCAGCGGGATTGTCTGAAAGGGTTACCGCTGGCCCGGAACATAAAGGGCTAAGGAAGGAACACGGGTGGGTTTTAGTCAGTAAGAGTCTGACACTCCCTTCCGCTCCACCCAGAGCGGGAGGAGTCATTTGATGATTTCCCTTCCGCAAAAAAAAAAAAAAAAAGGTTGCAGGGCGGCTGGTAGCCACAGGGTGAGACTAGCCAAAAATCGAGGTAAATGGCGTGCAATTGGAGAGGTCTATGTCCAACAGTGGACTGCTGCTGTAGGCTGATGATGATCAAGGATAAAGCGATGGCATGTAGAAAGTAAAAAAAAGAATGCAAGGTCACGATGTGTGTTTCTTTCCGTCAATGCAACAAATATTAATAGAGTAATCTAAGCGAGTATCGTGCAAGATGGCAGTGTTTCAAAATTTCACCAGCTTCACTGGGGCTCATTCACTTCGTTTCCCAACAAGTAGGTGGTAGACAGTGATAAATAGATGTATCTGCAGTAAAATGTTAGCTACGCAACTTACCAACTTGATATTTCGCTATATTGATTAGCCAGTATTTTGTACAACACACGAAGGTTTGTGTATTGGGCATGCCACCGAAAAGATGGACATAAATATCGCTTCACATTAACAGTGTATAATAAACACAGTTAGTGCTTGAAGCTAATGTTAACGAGACAGGCCAAGAAAAAGCTGGTGGGACAATCTGCTAGATTATGGTAGGTAGTCGAAATACGGACTTGAGGAAAATTAAACATTGAAGAGAGTGCAAGAGATGTGGAACTGGTTAATCAACGTTTGGCAATGAACTGAGAAGAGACGAGGACATTATTCTAAGTAGAGTAACTAGATAGTACAGCTTACCAATAGTGACGAAACAGTAGATGATAGATCACAAACAAAATTAGGCGACCACTTTAAACCACAATCGAATACAAATAGTGACAGATAGCTTCTTCGATCCCCTAACCTATTAATTATAGGAACATTATCAGACTAATCTCAGTAAGCAAGAAAGTATTGTATGAAATATCTTAAGTATCTAGATATACTTCATAACGTAATCATTTCGTAAGAGAAGTTGCTGCTCCCAGGAGATGAGCTAAGATTTTTAGAACATTACTTAGGAGTACATAGCGCAATACGCAGGTGTCTGACCGCAAGTCTTATTTAACATTGTTATTAACATGTGCCTAGTGGAGGGTTTGACGTGGGAATACTTTGTTTTATATAGTGATGAAATATTCCTCGAGCATTGCAGTTAAGTACAAACGGTTTAGTGATGGTATTAGACTCACCATTGAGGATGATGCAAGGATAGTGTGTGTGTTTTTTGTAATGGTTTCTAGACATACTAAGTTTTTTTTTATAAAGTCATCTTGCAGGTCATCCTAGGAGGTTGTCGTCTGCTTAACCAGACTTGCCTCTGGGTGCCTCAATAAATTAAGGCCTCCAGCCAGGGCTAACTCGGCGACTACACCCTAAGGGCATCCCCTGTGAGGTATACCGACCTTGGCTTAGGGCGTCGCGGCGCTGAGAGAGGGTAGCTAGGGATATTATACATCCTTAGGTCGGGAAAAGAAGTCATAATAATATATTTGGTGACTAAGTGATATATGACTTTGTAAAAACTTGATGAGTTGCAAATAAGAATCTTGTGATGGGAAAAAAGTCCGTGCAAAAATAATTTTATATGAATTTGAATTAGTAGGTATTTCTTAGATACTTTGTCAGAGAGACATAACTAAGTAATAATTCAATTTGCACAGTTAGAAATTTACCTAGTATATAACAAGTTACCTTCAGGGTCGTCAGCAGTGCTAAAATTATTTGAATGTGCTCCGCTGCTGACATACTTGCATGCAATTTTGAATATCTTTCAAGGCAGACCAAACAAGGATTTTGCAATATAAACCAGATTTTTATAGACATGTCCAATGTCCATGAGTTTTAAATAGCAGCTACTTACGCTTTGGACAAATTTAAGGAACAGCTAAAGTAAAGTTCTTGGACCTAAGGAGTTTTAGAGTGCGTGAGAGACCTTTTTTTTCTGGTGCGTGGTGGATACTTTCATGGACTTCCTCCATCGTGGCCTCGTGGGGGTGACAGAGGGGCATGCCGGACTCTTACTGGCTAAAACCACCGCGGTGTTCCACCTTTACCTATGGCCGGGCTTGCGGGATTCGCATAAGCATTCACCGCTCCTTTGAGCAGGGACCTAAGCGATTTCTTCAGAAACTTATTCTGATGCTTAGGAAGTGAACATACTAAGAGTCGTGACGTCTATTTACGTCGTATTTTTTTCTAGGAAGTGACTCCGAGTGGGGAGAGACACCAAGTTCACACACATAATTTCAAAATGGTGCGTCGGGACATTGTTTTTTTCCGAATTTTCTACCGTTTTCGAATTACACGCTCCGGAAAAGTGAAAATAAGAGTTATTTAGCGTAGAACAGCATTCCCAGCATTACCAAGAAGTGCAGGAGTGGCACGCACTCTTAACCCTCTTTTGGGCCATTCGTTAACTGAACTATGATAAACAAGCCATTTCGATCATCCGCGGCACGCGAAATTCTATCTTCAGGAATATTGGCTATGAGACAAACGACTTAGATTCTAATAAAAAATTCTTCCAAATTCTGCAACCTTGGAATTTTGCATCCAAACATAGGAGAAGGAGACAAAAGGGAGACCATATTCAGATAGATATAGTATACAGGGTTATTGGTAAAACATTAACAACCTCTTATGAGGTCATTGTACTCATCATTTTTAACAACTTTTACTATGGGACCAAAACTGAAATCGCGAAAAAAAAATCAGCTGTTCCCTAAAATGTTCGTATAACTCGTCAAAATGTAGAGAACAGCTGATTCCTTTTTCGCTATTTTTCAGGTTTGGTCCCATAGTAAAAGTTGTTAATAATGATGAGTACAGAATGTTTTACCAATAACCCTGTATAATTATAGCAATAAATTTAACTATATAATTATACAGCATTTATTGGCCTCGAATACCGATTGATCCACACGACCACACGAGACCCTCGGCCGAGTCTTGTTCTTACAAGATTTATACTACGTAACCTAGACCCCAGCCTATCCCCCTCAGCGAAAGCGAGATTTACAAACAAAACATTAGCAATCAGACAGCGAGACTAGATGCACTTTAGACTGCACTTTCATAATATCGGCCATTGCTGCCTACACCGCAAACTAGTGCTGTCCCACACTATATCGTAAGAGAAAGTTTTTATCGATTTTTTTTATAGGTCGATAAACTATTCATAGAAGCTATTGATGGGATTTTTTAAGCTGGGTCTTAAGGCATGTCACGCGAAGTACAGCCCTGCAGCAGCTTTTCTAAACACAGTACGTTTATTGTACCTAATCATTTTGGCCGATTTCAATGCGCTTTTGGTCGATTGGTGTCGATTTTTCTTAGTTAACAATATGACAATATCCCCTAACAGTAGATACTACTGTAACACTAACAATAATGCATATTAATGAATATCAACAGACTTAATTTACAGTCCATCACAAAAACGGAGAAATGTCAAATTATGCTAAAGGTCAATCTCAAACTTTCCACACCTAATCTGAATAATTTAAATAATTAATTGAATACCTACTTAAGTTTTTATTATTGTTTATAGTGAATGACCTTGAATAATTGAATTATATTGACCCAGAATTATTAATTAGTCACTAATGTATGCCTGAAAACGTTTAAATTAATTTAAGTAGGTATATAAACAGTGATGGATCAATATCCAAGTCTTTTCAAAAAGAAACACAGACGTAGAAGGTAACTGTCGGCTGCGGTAGTGCATTCATAATATATGCTCATAAATTAAAATTAAGATTGTTTTCCAAGAATGAAATATTTTTAACTGAATTATTTTGTACATTACATAATATTCAAATCATAATTTTCTTAAGTATCAAACAAACAATACAAAAAAGTAGCAGTTTCACCCGTAACTAAATGGCCATGAGGTTCAGCAACCTTATCATGGTCAAACGCTGTGGGTGATCGTAAAACCAATTCTAAATTCTAACTAACTTTGAAGGGAAAGTTATTCCAGACCATTAAAATTATAAATTAATATGCTTTATAATACCTATTAAGTATATTACCTACCGAGGCTACTTATATAAAAAAATCTCAAGGGAACAACAGTTCGCAAACTAATTCTGATTCATTTGCAATATTTAAAAGACTAAATAATTTCATCAACTATCGACACAAATCCTATGCAAACTAAATGAATGTATAACCAATATCCACCAATAATCCCACTATCGATAGGTTATTGTTTTATCCAGACCATCACTAGCATTTTGCAGTTATTACCTAGAGTTAGTACGTGGAAATCGGAACAGATGTGTGCAACACGAGAAACCTGTAGTAATATAATATTGGCAGAGGGTTTAACAAAAGCCGTCACTTCCGTGGACGACTACATAACGGTCTTAAACCAAAGCTAGATAAGTAGGTAGGTAGGTAATTCTTTTAGAAAACAGTAAATTCTGTCCGGTGATCCAGTAACCACAGAACAGATAACCTACTTTGGTACAATAATAATAACAGCGAGTTACAATAATAATAACAGCGAGTTACAATAATAATAACAGCGAGTTACAATAATAATAACAGCGAGTTACAATAATAATAACAGCTTATTACTATCCCACTTCAGGGCAAAGACCTCGAGGTCTAAAAAGGCCCCAAAGGTTCTATTAGAGTCGCGTCGCGCCTGTTTGCGGAAGCCTTAACATACCTATACAGAGTTACAGAGTAGTCGTTATTAATCCCTCTAATCCTTACTCGAGCCTGAAAGTTCTTACGGCTTCTGTAAATAATGACATACACAGATAAACTCTATGTGGAAGTTCCTCTTGCCAGTCTTCTGTCCATCGATGTTTGAAAGCTATTCGAGCAAAAATAACAGAGTGTATGCAAGTTATTCTTGCAAAAACAGAAACAAAACAGGAAAGCCTTAAATTAGAAGGTCCAATTACTTTATACAGACTTCAGTCACGCCTTGAACGATGTAGATGAGGATTACGATTAGGACAGTAATAAAATGTTTTCTGGATTTAATAAACATACAAACAGTAGAAATTAAACAAAATAAGACAGTAGATATAGGACGCAAGAGTTGGTCCAACATTGGCCATACACGAAGCGACGCATACTTCGAGCGACGAAACGGAAGCCAATGAAATCGCTTCAGCCTAGAGACAAGATTATTTGCGCACAGAAATCAACATAACTGTGCAAACAGTTCTAATTTGACCTTTTATTTCAAGACCATGACCTTCATATTTCGGTATTTCCATCGCCCAGTAAAAATAGTTCCATACTAACAAGATTTTTTAATATTTTAGTTAACACGTAGGTACGTGTGTAGTACGAGGTACCACTTGACAAATTCTTAATAGTCTATTCTAAAAGTACTGTTACGAGCTTCGGGTTCGTGACAATAAAAACTGCCGATTTAATAACCAAAATAAAAACCGGGCAAGAGCGAGTCGGACTCGCGCACCGAGGGTTCCGTAACATCCGGGTCTATTCATAAGGTTTATGTTTATGAAATTAAATGTTTTTTTATTTTTGAGTTGATTGAATGAATGGTAAATTGTGGTTTACGATTTATGACGTATTAAAAAAAAACTACTTACTAGATCTCGTTCAAACCAATTTTCGGTGGTAGTTTACATGGTAATGTACATCATATATTTTTTTTAGTTTTATCATTCTCTTATTTTAGAAGTTACAGGGGGGGGGACACACATTTTACCACTTTGGAAGTGTCTCTCGCGCAAACTATTCAGTTTAGAAAAAAATGATATTAGAAACCTCAATATCATTTTTGAAGACCTACCCATAGATACCCCACACGTATGGGTTTGATGAAAAAAAAAATTTTGAGTTTCGGTTCTATGTATGGGGAACCCTAAAATTTATTGTTTTTTTTCTATTTGTGTGTGAAAATCTTAATGCGGTTCATAGAATACATCTACTTACCAAGTTTCAACAGTGTAGTTCTTATAGTTTCGGAGAAAAGTGGCTGTGACATACGGACGGACAGACAGACAGACAGACAGACGGACAGACAGACAGACATGACGAATCTATAAGGGTTCCGTTTTTGCCATTTGGCTACGGAACCCTAAAAATGACACTTTAATAATCAACACTAATTACAAAACACAATTGCACTACTGATCGCCTTAAGTCGCACTTGAATATCGCTTCGATGCTTTCACTTCGATCGCTTTATCCAAACTGTGTCGGTCGTGGCGCGTCTCGGCCTTATATAGCGCCAAAGAGAGTTCTAGAACCTTCCATTGTAGAAACATCTAGAATGTTCGAGTACATACAGGCCCCGATCGACCAGATGTCGAAAGTTCGGGAATGTTCTAGAAAGTTCTCGCATCGAAATTTCTAGAAGGGTCTTCATTACTAGTTCCGCTACTCGATACTAGATGGCGCTAGTGGTAACTACTGTTACCATGTACCAGGCATTAATTGTGGCGCGCAACACTGCCCCCTCCTAAGACATGCTCGTCCCGAGCATTATCGGCCCCATAATAACGCGCCAGTCGATCCACGTGGACGATCTTAGGAGTACCTCTTGCACCTTTCTGTATCCGGTAGGTTACGTCATTGATCTTTGTCACAATTCGGTACGGTCCGTCCCATTTAGCTTGAAGCTTAGGAGATTTCCCTTTGCTGCGGACTGGATTGTGCAACCACACTAGTGAACCTTCGTCGAACCCTTTATTGTTAATTTTACGGTCATAACGGGTTTTCATCTTTTCAGACATTTGCTGGCCCGATTGTCTGACGTGCTCATAAATGTCATTCATTTTGTTCCGCAAGTCACTCGCATAATCGGTTATACTGCGTGGGGCATCAGGTGGTATTCCGGTGATCAGGTCTGCAGGCAGCCGTAATTCTCTTCCAAAGTTTGCGAAAGCTGGTGTCACCGATGTACTTTCGTGAACAGCGCTTCGATATGACAACAAAAACGGTTGTATGTGCTTGTCCCAATCTCGTTGCCGATTTTCCACAACTTTGGCTAGGTACCTCTCCAGTGTCTGATTAAATCGTTCCACCATTCCATCTGATTGTGGGTGGTAAGAAGTTGTTCTTGTTTTATGAGTACCCATAACTCGGCAAGTTTCCTGGAATATTTGGGACTCAAAATTTCTTCCTTGGTCGCTGTGAATCTCCAAGGGTACTCCAAAACGGCAGAAGACTTCATGAACCAGTTTATCTGCAACTGTTGAAGCTTCTTGGTTTGGAATGGCGAAGACTTCCGGCCACTTAGTGAAGTAATCCATCACAACCATGAAATACTTGTTACCACTTTCACTTTCCGGAAACGGCCCCGCAACATCAAGGGCTATCCTCTCCCATGGTGCACCAACATTGTACAATTTCAATGCACCTCTACTACGAGTCTGAGGTCCCTTCACAGCTGCACAACTTGTACATTTGCGACACCAGTCCTCGACATCGTCCCGACAGTGGACCCAGTAAAACCGTTCTCGTATCTTCAGTAGAGTCCGTTTTACTCCCAGATGACCTCCTGAACAACCATTATGGTACAGCTGTAGAACATCCGGTACTTGAGCTTTAGGGACAACCATTTGCAAATGACAGCTGTCTCCCCGAGCGTTTTCCCATTTACGGCACAGGACTCCATCCTGAATCACCAAGCTGTCCCATTGGGCCCAATAGCTTTTTGTGGTCGAACTCATTGCTGAGACGTCGCTCCACCTGGGCTTAGGAGCTCTGGCCTTCATCCACTCCAGAATCGGCTTGATGTCCGAATCTTCCTGCTGTGCACGTTGTAGGCTTTCCTTCCACTCGTTGCTGAGGTCTGTCTTGAGCATCCTCACAGGTACGACTTCTTTACTTTCTTGCCTAGTACAATGCTTGCAGTTTTCAGGACAAGGTCTTCTTGACAATGCATCTGCGTTGCCATGAGATTTCCCGCTGCGATGTTCGACCTCGAAGTCGTATTCCTGCAGTAGTTCAATCCATCTCGCAACTTGTCCTTCTGGATTTTTGAACTGCAATAGCCATTTCAGTGCAGCATGGTCAGTTCGTAGGTGGAATTTCCGCCCCAGAAGATATTTGCTAAAGTGCTGCAATGACTTTACCACAGCAAGCAGTTCCCGTCTCGTAACACAATAGTTCCTTTCAGGTTTCGACAATGACTTGCTGAAGTATGCTACCACAACCTCTTGATCACCATTACGTTGAGACAACACACCGCCAAGTCCTATGTCACTTGCGTCTGTGTCAACTATAAATTCTTTGCCCGCATCAGGGTACCCCAAAATAGGTGTTTTGCACAGACGGTCCTTTAGCTCCTGGAATGCGATGTCGCAACTTTCATCCCAGCAGAAATGTCGCTTCTCTTCGGTTAGCTTATGCAGGGGTTTAGCTATATCTGCAAAGTTCTTGACAAATCGCCGATAATAGGAGCACAAACCCAAAAATGCTCTGACCTGCGTCTTGTCTTTTGGAATTGGCCAATCCTTGACAGCGGCGATTTTCTCTGGATCCGTGCGGATACCTTCTTCAGACACTACATATCCCAAAAAGCTAACTTGTCGTTTGAATAGTGAACACTTCTTTGGACTTAACTTGAGGTTGGCACTCTGGATCTTCATGAGCACGCGTTCCAGGTTTTGAAGGTGTTCTTCAAACGTGCGGCCTACGATGATGATGTCATCCAAGTAGACCAGGCAGGCATCGCCAATTAGTCCGGTAAGTACAAGTTCCATCAACCTCTCAAATGTTGCCGGAGCATTGCACAATCCAAACGGCATAACTTTAAATTGCCACAGACCCTTTCCTGTCGAGAATGCAGTTTTCTCCTTGTCGTTAGGATCAATTTCAACTTGCCAGTAGCCACTTTTCAGGTCCAGCGTGCTAAACCACTTTACTCCAGTAAGCATGTCCAGCGTGTCATCAATTCTTGGCAAAGGATAGCTGTCCTTCTTTGTAACGTCGTTCAGACGACGATAGTCAACACAAAACCGCATGCTGCCGTCCTTCTTTCTTACCAGCACTACAGGTGAACACCATGGACTAGATGAAGGTTCAATAACACCATCCTTCACCATTCCTTCAATCATGGTTTCCACTTCTTTTTCACGTGCTACCGGCAATCTCCTTGGCCGCTGACGGATAGGCAATTCTTCTCCTGTATTTATTTTGTGTTGAACTATGCCAGTCTTCCCGATGTCAGCCTCGTTTGACGGGAAAACATCGGCGAACTTGAATAACATCTTCTTCGCCTTGACCATTTCATTTTGGGACAAAGCGCTGCGGCAGTCTTCTAAAAGTGTGGTCACTTTTGTTTGTGCATCCTTGCTGAGGGTCCCAGTCGATAGATGTTGGCATCGACGCAACCAATCCACTTCCTCGCAAGTACCAACAAGTGTGCCTTTTTCTATTATCTGTTCCTGATCACAAAGGTTCAGCACACGTACCCCTGAGATGTCAGTGGCTCTGACCAAAGTCCGTGCCACTTTCCATGGAAGGTCATTGTCTACCCTTTCCACGAGTACACAACGATGAGTTTGCCCAGGATTCCGAGGAAGACTAACCGGCACAATCGTTTCCGATCTCGGCGGAAGAACAATCTTCTTAAGGCTGTACACATTCCCAGGTAACGCCCCTTCCATGAAAAGTTCCTCTTCTCCACATTTCAAAACACCTTGCTTGACGCCAATCTCGCAATAATTCTTCCTCATAAAGTCAAGGCCCAGGATGCAATCGTCCATTATATCAGCCACGATGACATTATGCAGGTAGATTCTGTTCCCTAGCGTCAGTTCCATTTTCTTTTCTCTATGGACGGGTATGCGCTGACCGGTGGCTGTTACCAAATTAATGCGTTCCCGGTTGTATGCGGAGTCCCCAAGGGACCGACTAGCAAGTTGGGAACTGACAACCGTGCGAGAAGCTCCAGTGTCTATGGTCAGCTTACACGGCGTTCCGTTGACCTCGCCCTTGATGATAAGGCTGTTCCCGTCATGGGTTTGTGTGATCGAAACCCTTGGGGCTCTTTGAACATCAGCCAGCACCCGCCCCGCAGTCCTGGCTATTACTCGTTTCCCTGCTGCTGGTGCTGCGCGGTGTTGTTAGCCGCACTGCCCTCTGGAGATCGGTCGACTTCTCTTTCTGCAGTTCGCTTAGGGCAACTGGATCGAAGGTGGCCCTTTTCCCCACAGCCGTAGCACCTAGGGTTGTATCCTTTATTGCGGTCGCGAACTGTAGCCGCTGCAACCTCCCTGACGCGATGGGAACGATGATCCTGTCGCACAGCTTCCACCTCCAGTGCATGGGCCAAGGCGTCCTTAAGCGTCCCGTGGTGCCCGAGCCTCACAGCAGCTCTCACTTCAAGGTCGCGGATGCCGTCGATGAATGCCTGCACCAGGTTTCCATCAATAAGCGCAGGTACGGACTGGTAAGCTTTACGAACCAGCTTCTCCACTTCAAGGGCCCACTGCTGCAGGTTTTCGTTACTGCGTTGCACGCGATCCTTGAGCTGCGCACGAAACACGTGTTCCAGGTGAGCGTCGCCATACCGAGCCTCCAATGCCTCGAGGAGCTGCTCGTAAGTCACTTCCTTACCGAGAGCTTCCAGGACAGTTAAGGCCTGGTCGCGCAGGCCTAGGGTGAGAGCAGTCATGGCCTGGCTTTTATTCCACCCGTTAGCCTTCATGACAGCCTCAAATTGGATTTTGTAGGCCGACCAGGAAGAAGTCCCGTCGAACGGTGGCACTTTGAATCCACGTAGCGAAGGTGTTGTAGCTACGGGAGCTGCGATTCTATCCTCAAGTTTAAGGTTACCCAACTCCTGCTTCACATCAGCAATGACGTCATTAAACTTGCTGATCTGAATTTCAGCTTCTGACAGACGGTTGTCATGCTGGGTAACCTTCTCTTTCACCTCCTTCATGTCCTTCCCGAGGGTTGCGTGAAGGTCCTTTATGAGGAAAATCTGCTCTTCCTGACGGCGCGCCTGCTCCTCCTTATCCCGTTTGAGCTGTTCTTCCAATCGACGGGTCTGTTCTTCTTTGTCCCGCTGGAGCTGTTCTTCCAACCGACGAGCCTGTTCCTCCTGTCGGTGGGCCTGTTCCTCCTTGTCCCGCTGGAGCTGTTCCTCCAACCGACGAGCCTGTTCCTCCTGTCAGCGAGCCTGCTCCTGCAGCATCAACATCAGAGCAGCCAAATCTGGTGCTGCTGATGCTGGAGCTGCTGCGGACGGGCCGGCCTCCATGGTCGGTAGCTGGCCCTCCGACCTCTGTGGCGTAGCTCCACCAAATCGCCTTTGGTCCGTCTCCTGCTGGCGTTGACTCCGGGTACGGATACCCTCCGTGTCGTCTTTGGGTAAAACCGGCATGATTTTTAATCCCCTTTTCTGACACCAATTGTTACGAGCTTCGGGTTCGTGACAATAAAAACTGCCGATTTAATAACCAAAAAAATGACACTTTAATAATCAACACTAATTACAACTCAAACACACTAATTACAAAACACAATTGCACTACTGATCGCCTTAAGTCGCACTTGAATATCGCTTCGATGCTTTCACTTCGATCGCTTTATCCAAACTGTGTCGGTCGTGGCGCGTCTCGGCCTTATATAGCGCCAAAGAGAGTTCTAGAACCTTCCATTGTAGAAACATCTAGAATGTTCGAGTACATACAGGCCCCGATCGACCAGGGGCCCAATTCTGTAAAATAACCAACTTGTCAATAGTGTGTCGGTAGTGTGTCAGTAGTGTCTCAATAGAATAGTCATTGACATTTGGTATTCTACAAATTATTTATGGTCACTGACTTGCCACTGTAGTGCCATTGAAAGGCCATAGTAAGACTATTGTAATAATTGGTAGTCTGGTCCACTATAATGTATCAATGGCATCGTGATGACCAAAGTTACGGTAGTCTGTAAATATTTTAAGTGTATTTGACAGTTGTGTCTATCGTGTTTGAATAGTGTTTTGGCCATCGAACCGCCATTGTGAAGCCATCGAACAACGACACCTCTTTTCGATATTGCTTTGGTTCAAATTGTTTGTTTTTTTAATTTAAAATAAAGTGTCCGTGTGTGTGTGCGTCTTACGTAGTGAAATTAATAAAGTGGACGTAGTTTTTCGCCACAATTAGGCCTGAGGAGGTTCTTAGTTCGTCCGAATCTTTTTTATTTTATATTTATTATGTTCCCCTATTACTCGAAGACGGCTAGACCGATTTCAAAAATTATTTTTTTGTTTGAAAAGATATACTCTCCCAGGTGGTCCCATAGTCATCAAGTCAGGATCTGATGATGGGATCCTGGAGAAATCGAAGGAACTCTTCAAATATTATAGGCACACCTATAGCGATTTGGGTATTTTTTTATAGTAACTCGTTCATTTTCTCGGAAAGCACCATTGAAGTGGAACTGATGATGAAGACCATAGATGGCCACCGGAACTACTCAATAATAAGTATCTCACGGGTTACGATTCGATTACTATAATATGGTTGCTAAGCAATTTCTGCTCGTCACAATGCGAATGGTGAAATGGAGCTGATGGTGAAATACCAGGAAAACTCCTCAACAATTAACGTCCCTGCATCGGGAAAAGCAATAGTTTGTAGAAGGCGATGAGCAAGTTGACATTAGGCTATTGTAACTTAGATAAATTATAAACAGACCCACTAAAAAGCGAGAAATAAAAACTTTTCATCAAAAAAAACGGACTTCCAAAAAAACACTACAAAGTGAAAAATAACATTAATTAATTTTGGAAGTTCGTGGCAAAAAACTAAAATATAGATCCAAAGATACCGACTTCCGAAATTAAAGTTATTTTTCACTTTGTAGTGTTTTTTTTTTTGGAAGTCGCTTTTATTTTTGTTAAAAGGTTTTTATAACGTTCAATTAACACCAAAATAATAACAAAATAATTTCAGTGGGTATTGATTTTTTTTATTTTTTTTTTAATACCTTCTTGCCTAAAAATATCAATATTTATATAATAATCACTTATCCTATCGTCTTCGTTGTAGATGATAATCAAGGAATTTATATGATAATATTTTGGAAAATAAAATTTAAAACCAATGAAAACATCCGCTGCAAGTTTTTTGACAGTTGTTTGTTTTCTTTTTCAGAAAGGTAAAGACTAAAAATTGTCGTGATAAAAATCTTATTTTTAGGGTTCCGTTGCCAAATGGCAAAAAACGGAACCCTTATAGATTCGTCATGTCTGTCTGTCCGTCTGTCTGTCCGTCCGTATGTCACAGCCACTTTTCTCCGAAACTATAAGAACTACACTGTTGAAACTTGGTAAGTAGATGTATTCTGTGAACCGCATTAAGATTTTCACACAAAAATAGAAAAAAAAACAACACATTTTGGGGTTCCCCATACTTAGAACTGAAACTAAAATTTTTTTTTTTCGTCAAACCCATACGTGTGAGGTATCTATGGATAGGTCTTCAAAAATGATATTGAGGTTTCTTATATCATTTTTTTCTAAACTGAATAGTTTGCGCGAGAGACACTTCCAAAGTGGTAAAATGTGTGTCCCCCCCCTGTAACTTCTAAAATAAGAGAATGATAAAACAAAAAAATATATATGATGTACAATACCATGTAAACTTCCACCGAAAATTGGTTTGAACGAGATCTAGTAAGTAGTTTTTTTTTAATACGTCATAAATCGTAAACCGCAATTTACCTTTTATTCAACCAACTCAAATATAAAAAAACATTTAATTTCATAAACATAAACGTTACGGAACCCTCGGTGAGCGAGTCCGACTCGCTCTTGTCCGGTTTTTTAACAATAAACGCATGCTTTTACTGAAATTGATGTTTTTGATAATAAAACGTTTTTATATTAATAAGAAAAACCCTTAATATAAAGATTTCATTAATAAAAATACGATTTCAAAAAGTGGTCGCATGGTAGATTTTGGTTAGCAACACTGAAAACTATTGTACTGCCACACTATCGACATACTATCGACACACTACTGAGACACCACTGAAACGCCATTGAAGTTTTTGCAGAATGCCAAATTTGCAACAGTGGCAAAATAATGTCTGTAGTGTGTCGATAGAGTGTCAATGGCGTGTTGCTTAACTTAAAGTTACAGAATTGGGCCCCTGATGTCGAAAGTTCGGGAATGTTCTAGAAAGTTCTCGCATCGCAATTTCTAGAAGGGTCTTCATTACTAGTTCCGCTACTCGATACTAGATGGCGCTAGTGGTAACTACTGTTACCATGTACCAGGCATTAATTGTGGCGCGCAACAATACCATAGGATCTGTAGAGCTATCAATATTTTTCCAACCTCAGACTACTTAACCCTTTTCTCTCGATACCAATCATTGACAAATTCATTTCCTTTACGCTGATTATTATTTTAACCTTAATTACCTCATCATCATCTGCCTAGCCTTTTCCCAACTATGTTGGGGTCGGCTTCCAGTCTAACCGTTTCTCCGTTTCTTCCGTTTCCGTTTCTTCCAGTTTAACCTTAATTACCTAATCCAGCAATATCTAGCCCAGATAGCATTCATATCAAACCTAGTGAGCAAAATAAATGCGATAACTCCTAATGATTGTGAAAAAAAACGATAAATCGGGTGAAATATAATTTGACGCGAATTCACGAGTGAATAATTTTTCTTTCAAGGAAGTAGTTAATGCTTCGTAAATATTATTTTAGGAAGTGGGGAAAGCCAGGAGAAATCTGTTAGGCAATTTCAAAACCTAGCAACTGACATTTCTCAAAAAATCGGTGTTTTTGGTTTTGAAATTGCACAGCCGAAATCGGTTAGTGTCGGTAAAGTCAACAAGCGAAAGTAAAAACAATAGCAGCATGAGACGAAGGATGACAGCTAAGCAAAATTGTGCAAGATGACTTTGACCCGGTTACAAATATGTATAATTGTATACCTTGTTCATAACACGAGCATTTATTTACATATTATAAACATTTAATATTATAATCATTATGCTCTTTGCATACACATAAATATTTGACTTCTTTGCTACTTGTTATTACATATAAATAAATAAAGTCAACGACCAAGAAATTTAAAAATAGTTCAAAAATTCAAATCCTTATCACATTTTTTAAAAAACTGTACATTCGATTAGACTGGAAACGGACCCCGTTGGGAAAGGGTTATGCAGATGATGATATAATAATGTTTTTTTGCCAAGGCTACCCATTAGTATGCTCTGGATTTTTTTTAAGTAAATTGTGACTGACTACAAATCCACATTCCGACATTTCTCAAAAATTTTGTAACTATATGAGTTGGCTTCAAAATTTAAATTTTTGACATGTTACCTATGTATATATTGCCTGCAATCAATGATTGTAAAAGTTATGAAACCAAAACATTGAACTTATCGACGGAGCTGGCTGCAAAAGATCTGCTACTTATTAATGGCTGCATGGGTTAACCCATCGACAAATATTCGAAAATTAGTACGCACAGTGTAGCAATCTTCAATCAAAGCCATAAGGCCAGCTCTTGACATTTTGTTCGTTCAGCGTAAAATAAGAACCGTGATTTTATCATTAGTAAGCCATAATTGAGAAATAACGATAATAATGCTGATTCAAGGACTTTAAATGTGTGAAGTAGTTGTTGACCAGTAGCTGATCGGATAGATTAAGAACAAACTAACAGTAGCAATCGCTTTCATTTTGACAGTTCAACAACATTCATTGCGTTATATTTACATTGTTGAGCAGACAAATTTTTCGAACATAAAATATGAAGCAATGGATTAGCAATATCCTTCAAAATTATTCAGATTGAGATTGATAGTGCTTGAGCACGAAGATCAAATGCTTCCAACCAACCTATTGCAAATCATCAAGTTTGTCCAAACTTTACACGAGGACGGAAAACATATGTTTGTAAAATTCGTTATTGTAGTATGTTAAGTAAAACACATAATATAGAATGTTATGATGAGTAACTGTGAGTGTTGTGTGGGACTCGTGAGAATATAATAGCACCTGCTATTATATTCACATGACAATATGAATTATGTTAACCTACGAAAATGAAGAACCACTTTATCATCTGTAAGAAACACAGATGTGAATGTGGTAAGGTAGAGCCAAAGTCAAAGTCAAACCATTTATTTTAAATAGGCACAGTATACAAGGCTAACAAGTCTCTTTGTGTACGTTACCCCAGCAAGAAAGTATCTCCTAGAGTTATATGAGTAGAACGTATAGTTGGTGCCTTATCTGCTGTAAATGTGCCCCCTCATAAAAAATGTGTGCCCCCTGTCGTTTTGGAAAAAAATCGAAAAAACGATTCTTGCTGGGGTAACGTTTTTCTAGCAGGAAAATTCTAAACGAATGATCGGAGAGAGAAAAACTGTGCATGGCCAGAGAGCTTATATGTGTGCCAAAATGTGCCCCCAAAAAAAAAATCTGTGCCCCTTCAGATTTTCGAGATATTGCATTTCCTGCTGGAGTAACGTTTTGATGAATCGTATATCTCTAAAACCATTGCATGTGCCCCTGTAGAATAAACATACACGAGTAGCTCTTAATGTGTGCCCCTTAGTGCCCCAATTAGATTTAAGAAAATATTTATACTTTTCAAGTTATCGCGGTTTTATGAAAACCCGAAAAAACATCGCAGCGCCTAAATGAGACAAGGCACAAGTTCGCTGAAAACTGTATTCGGTCCTTCTTGACGCTAATAATAACCATACAAAGTTTCAAAACTGTTCATGCATGCATTTTTGAATAATCTTGCTAAAAGTCAAAACGATAGTGTCACAACTTTGACGGCAAAATACAAGGAACTGGCTCAATCCCAGATGTGTAGGTGTAAACCAAAATCTTGTGCCTTTAGTCAAAAATATATGGTGAAAATATTGAGCTTGGAATGTTTCGCATTAAGTAAATATAAACAAAAAACCAAAATATGTAAACAACGGCTGGTTATCCGACCAAATCTAAATGACTACTAAAAAGCGACGGATTCATACATATCGATGACCTTCTTTATTGGACGTATTATACCTAAGCTGTTGTCCGTACAGTCGTGTTCAATAGTTTTGGGGGCTAATTAAAAAATATATTAAATGCACCTCGTGACTATATTAATGAAACAGCTTGTTGATGTGGAAATTATTATTTTTATTCCCTTAATTTTAATTCTTAAAGTAATTATTGCATCAAATCACAGATCAAATTTCCTGCCTATAAATATTAGAAATTATTTGCACGTTGTGTAGTCATTATTATTTAAATCACAGATCAGTTTTTCATCTACGTCTAACATATAATTAGTAAATTCGCATCACAAGAAATCACAGATCAGTATTAAGTATAATATTTTGTAAAAAACATATTAAAATTGAAATCACAGATAAATAATTTTCTTACGAGTAATTTGCTAATACATAGATTCAGATAAAGTATAGTAAACCGCATAAAGATATAACTGTAAACATCGAAAGTGCATAAATTATCTGATGGTACTATTTGGCTATATAAATAAACATATTTATCCCATATACTTAACAACATTATCATCTAACTGTGGAATGACACTTATATATCCAAAACGCCATCAAATCAAAATTATGTGACACTACATCATCATCATCATCATTTCAGCCGAAAGACGTCCACTGCTGGACATAGGCCTCCCCCAAAAGGGGGGGTTTGCCATAATCGCCACGCTTGGCAGGCGGGTTGGCGATCGCAGTATGGTATGGTGGTGGAATGCATAGAGAACGCTGCTGCCCATTCTCCGGTACGCCCCTTAGTCGCCTTTTACGACACCCACGGGAAGTATGGGGTGGTGCTATTCTTTAAGTCCGGCACCACACAGACATAATCAGACACTACATAATCAGCTTTAATATAATCGTTGGTTAATAATTATAAATCCCTCATAGGTACGTAATACGACATACAAAATGGAAACACGTTGTTGCAACACAGATCATTGTGCGGTTGACTATAGGTATACACTAAATACAACTCTCAAAACTGTAGGTACCAAAATTTATTTGGTTAAGGTGAATGCTCCAACCAACCCGCGAAATTCAAATTTTCTTACGTTTTTTGCAATTTGCAGGCCAGTGCTAGGTTGTAAGTTGATTAAAATATTATCCGCGGCTGTAAGACATATGTAGTTACAGCATTATAATCATCAAAATCATCAATACCACGCTCTAAGTTCATAAAGCTGTAGGAATTACTTTTTGTTTTTTTTTTTGTTCCTACGCCTTAATGAAGTTGGAGGGTTGTATTGGTGATTTTGATGATTATAATTCTGTAACTACATACGTCTTACAGCCGCGAATAATATTTTAATCAACATACAACCTAGTACTGGCCTGCAAATTGCAAAAAACGAAAGAAATTTTGAATTTCGCGGACTGGTTGGAGCAATCCCCTTAATGATGAAAAACTTACTGTTAATTTATCTAACCTACGGCTTATCAATAAATATATATATTATTAGCAGAGTGAGCAGGTTTATTTAAAAAAAAAGATAACGACCACAAAATAAAGCTTATAATTCTTTCAAACAAGTAATTAACAAAAATTGATCTTAATTAAACACAAGTAACCTAACACACAGTATTATGTTCTGTGCGCCTAGCTAAAACCTGTCCTAGCTCTTCAAGCGCCCAAAATGAAATCACCGAGGCAATGAGCTCGCCGCTGCAGCCGTCCGTCTGCCCCTCTCTCGCGCCTCGTGACGTCATTCAGCAGCCACGCCCTCAATGTCAGGATTCTCCGCTAACAATATATATAAAGACAAATACGGGCTTATTTATATACAAAAAAGAGCTACCTACCTCTTTTTAGTAGTAGGTATTCATCACAGATTCATGAACTATATTTTTTTTTAAACATCGGGACCAGTCAAATTTTGGGTCAAAGACCTGGCAAATGGATGTATTTCTTTCGTTCACACATAAATTACTGGATGTATTTTAATGAAATTTTGAATGGAGAAGATAGCTTACCTTGGAATAGCACTTACGCTACTATTTATAATGTACTTAATCATGTGTAAGGTCATAGAAACAGCTAGTAGAATATAATCCAATAACAACTTTATTTTATTACTTATTACTTTTCTACTTCAGTGTACTCAGGCACAACACGTGTGAACCGGTTAGTGAGTAAAGTAAAGAAGGTCATCGATTTGTATGAATCCGTCGCTTTTTAGTAGTCATTCAGATTTGGTCGGATAACCAGCCGTTGTTTACATATTTTGGTTTTTTGTTTATATTTACTTAATGCGAAACTTTCCAAGCTCAATATTTTCACCATATATTTTTGACTAAAGGCACACGATTTTGGTTTACACCTACACATCTGGGATTGAGCCAGTTCCTTGTATTTTGCCGTCAAAGTTGTGACACCATCGTTTTGACTTTTAGCAAGATTTTTCAAAAACGCATGCATGAACAGTTTTGAAACTTTGTATGGTTATTATTAGCGTCAAGAAGAACCGAATACAGTTTTCAGCGAACTTGTGCCTTGTCTCATTTAGGCGCTGCGATGTTTTTTCGGGTTTTCATAAAACCGCGATAACTTGAAAAGTATAAATATTTTCTTAAATCTAATTGGGGCACTAAGGGGCACACATTAAGAGCTACTCGTGTATGTTTATTCTACAGGGGCACATGCAATGGTTTTAGAGATATACGATTCATCAAAACGTTACTCCAGCAGGAAATGCAATATCTCGAAAATCTGAAGGGGCACAGATTTTTTTTTTGGGGGCACATTTTGGCACACATATAAGCTGTCTGGCCATGCACAGTTTTTCTCTCTCCGATCATTCGTTTAGAATTTTCCTGCTAGAAAAACGTTACCCCAGCAAGAATCGATTTTTCGATTTTTTTCCAAAACGACAGGGGGCACACATTTTTTATGTGGGGGCACATTTACAGCAGATAAGGCACCAACTATACGTTCTACTCATATAACTCTAGGAGATACTTTCTTGCTGGGGTAACGTACACAGTCTCTTTTGAACGAGAAATATTACAAAAAAATAAAATTGATTCTAGTCGCCCTTTCCAAAAGGTCGTTTACGTATCGAGCAGAAAGGGCAAGACAAGAAACTCCGTTATTTTTAAAATGTTTTACAAGGTAATAAAGGCAAGGTAAAATTCAATACCAACAAAAATGATATTCGTGCGTAGGCTGGAGCATGCTCCAGTTTTGTAGAAGTACCTAAGCATTGTGGAAAGAAGCATGGAATGGTCCATGCTTCTTTTGGCATGGACGGAAAAGTAGACATTCGGCATTGTAGGCAGGTGAAAGGATGTAATACAATAGGAATTATTGGCCAAACATTTAATAATAGGTAGGTACATCCTTGCTAAACTCTACCGAACTTTATTAAAATATTCGAGCGATCTTGCGTGACGAAAATTTAATAAGGTCTCTATTTTTTTTTTATTGCTGAATGGGCCCGCTCTTGACCTCGATCACGCCTGATGGAAAGCGATGGATGAGGTCTATGATGAAACGAGCGTACCCAGAAGATGCCTGGAACTCCCTCGCATCGACGAAACACAGGAGGCTGCTTGACACTGGACCCCGCTGGGAACACTGGTCGCAAACCAGGCGGGCGTTAGCCCTACCACCGCAACGGAAGAAATGGCCAGTCAAATAAGATGTTGGGTGTGACTGTCCTGCAGGTTAATTGCGTAACACACTATCAGTAGCAATGGGTTTGATTTGACAGTTCAACAACATTCATTGCGGTATTTACGTTGTTGAGCAGACACATTTTTTGAACATATAGAGCAATGGATTAGCAATATGCTTCAAAATTATTCAAATTGAGAGTAATAGGATGCAGGATGCGCCGAGGGCTCGGTTCAGTGGAGTAACAAACTGCGCTAGACGAGGAGGCTTGTTCATGCATCCCAAAATCTCTATTTTTTGCTACATATTTTGGGCCAAACATGTATTATAAATCTGAATATACTTTTCGTCTATCGACACACTAAGAAGGAGTAGTTTTACTATAACTTCATGGTATTGTGGTGTAGAGGAAAATTCGACACGGCACAAAATCAGCTGGGAACTACGTTTATGTTAATCTACTGAAGATTAACATTTAGTCTAGATCTTAGACTATCTCATTGTTTACGCGAACTCTATTACCATAGGTATTAAGAATTTTCAACACAAAACCTATACCTACATATAGGTAGGTACGGATACGATAAAACTTGCTTTCCTTTGTCACGGTTTCAGATATCTAATAGTCATTATCCGATAGCGGTATTAATTCGATAAGCTGGAAACAAAGAGCCGTGTCAATAACAACAACAATGCAGCTATTAATTACTCCACTCGCGAATGGGAAATACTAGCGTTATTGTTGCTACGAGGGTCTCATGTTTGTCAGTTCGGAGACTCACAGGCTGAAGAACTCTTTCGTTTCTTCAGCCCTTATCACAATTTATTTGGCGTTCGCGCAACATGTCTTTCTTTTTCTTCCATTACTTCTCTATTACTCGTCATCTCTGTAGTCCCCCTTTCTAGCCATATCATCTTTCAAACAGTCCATTCGTCTTTATTTAGTCTTCCCTTATTCTTATAGTCATCAACATTTACACAGCTCGCTTTCTGCATGGTACCCTAACTATAGACAAACTAATATTATAAGTAAGTAAAGAGAAAAGATTTGATTTTGTGTAAGTTTGTATGTTACGCTTTCATGCTAATACGGCTGAACGAAGTTGGATGACATTTGGCAAATGAGTAGACCATGACCTGGATTAGGATTATAGGATACTTTTTATCCCGATATTCCCACAAATTCGAAATTTACGCGGGTGAAACCGCTAATATTATAAACTAGCAGCGCCCCGCGGTTTCACCCGCATAAGTCTCGATCCCGTTCGAAAGACACGTGGCGCCATCTATTATCATCATAATAACGTTATTGTTGTTTTCCTCGGAAACAGCACTTTTTTCGGGATCAACGGTATCCTATGTCCGTTTCTGTACACCTGACAACGTATATGCAGTGCAAAGTGAGTTTGTTTGTTTGTTACGCTTTCACGCTAAAACGGCTGAACGGATTTGGATTAAATTTGGTACACAGATAGACCATGACTTGGGTAAGGACATAGGCTACTTTTCATCCTGGATCGCAGACGAAGCTGCAGGCAACAGTTAGTGATTTAATAACCGAAGTAGTACTCTAAGAGGTTGGTTGCTTGGTTGTCTTCATCATCCTACTCTACTTCCCGCTATCTACTATTGTAAGCTTGAATAACCTTTCAAACTGCGTAGTTCTATTTCTGAGGGCAGTGCACTGCAGGTTGAAACTAGATTTATCAAATGTCTGAACATTCTTGAGGCGTTATTTTTTAAACCTATTGACTGGTCTTGGATTTCAATATCAGTAAGGCCTTGTTTCGGCATAATCCTGCACATATTATCGACGTTTGACGCTGTTTTTATGCCACCACAAATGCGTCACACCCTTTC
Organism: Mesoligia furuncula; assembly: GCA_916614155.1. Lineage (NCBI taxonomy): Eukaryota > Metazoa > Arthropoda > Insecta > Lepidoptera > Noctuidae > Mesoligia > Mesoligia furuncula. Next base: position 31,530,267 of record OU744799.1, read on the forward strand.
TTTCAAGATCCGAAGGACTTTGAAAGAAATTAGCTTCATTCTTCATAATTATTAACATGGAATCATAATAAGCCTATAATTTTTCCACTGCTGGGACACCTCCTCTTTTATGAGAAGGAGTGAGCCGTAATCCATCACATGGGCCCATTGCATCATATGTATACTTAGGTAGTACCTATGTTTTAAAATTTCGTCTGCTTGACAGCGCAATTAACGCAATGAATGTTGTTGAATTGTCAAAATAAAAGGCACTGCAATTTGTAATTGTATTTAGTTTAGTGTTTGACAGATCTGCTGCTCATTTCAGCATCAAAATTAATTTCAATCTTCAGCAGTAGAGGAAGTAAAGAGTAAAGTAATGAGGAAGATAGGAAGTTTCAAATACCTTCCGATGTGTTTATAAAATTATTACCTGCTTATATCTGGCTTCCTTTAAAATAATGATATGACTCCATGAGACAAAAGCCTCATGGCCCGTTCTGAATAGAAACACTATTTCAATTTTCTCATGAAAGATTAAGAAAGTGAGTCAGAAAATACTGTTTTTTATCGAAGTAGAATGAAAACAATGTTACCTTCACGAAGGTATGCTACATAATCCAGTTTATTACGGAAGCTACATAATCACCTGCGTGGATTTACTCACATAGGTATTAATGTCCTCTAAATTGGTTTGCAATCACATCATTTGCGCTCTATTGCAATATTTTGTTCTTTTGTGTTTGTCCGGCGTGATATTGAAATCTTGACAACAAAATCCTTTATTCGGTATAGGACAGATTCCGGATTGGACAGATTCGAAATTTGGCAGATTCGCTACTCGGCAGTTTCCTAGATTTGGGCAGATTCTTGGATTCGACGTATTAGCCCCCGTTTCTACCCTTTAGGTACGGAACCATAAAAAAGAAAAGACAATTCTCAAAATATTTCGCCGATTTACCTACATAATTTGAGCGTTTCTAAAAATACAAAAATTTAATCTTTATAATTATTAAGTAAGTAAAAGTTTGAATAAAAAATAAACTACCTAAGTACCTAGGTACCTATTTATGTTTATCATTTATTTAATTAAAAATAACAATAATCAAGCTACAACGTAAAACGATTACGTAGACCCTTATAATTTCCAATTCGAGATTAATTTCTACTTTGATTTAAAGAATTATTTAAACTCTTGAAATATTTAGAAATGTGACCTAATAATCTTATAATTATTTAAAATTATTTTTAGTTACCTTCTGTCGACACCTAAAAACAAAACCTGTACTTATAAATTTTTGCACATCCGTTTATCACATTTTGGCGCTAAACAATTTCAATGGTCGCGTTCAAATCCACTATAATAAACTTATTTTTTATCTATTCCAAAGTAAAACTTTTTACACAAAGGTTAGTTTAATTTAAAAATTTATACACGAAAAGTGAATGCACCTCACAAGGACGAATATAATAGACGTAAGCCCTCTCTCGCGGCGTAAAACGCACTAAATTATTTGTACTGCGCTGAATCAAAGCCAGATCCACACGTATCTGTCACAAATGTTTGTGGCCAACATAGTAATCGACTTGTTACAGATGTCATCCTTTCAGTGACACTTTTCAAATGATAAAGTTGTTTCTTAATTTAACTGAGTTATAATATCCTTTGTTGTGTACGCCGGTGGGTGACCCGTTGTTTATTATGACAAAAGTGATACAGTTTGCTGATGTATTTATTTTTCTTTATATTTTTTAGGCAGGTATTCACTTTTAATACCTATGGTATAAATAAAACAGGAAATAAAATTGGTACATTCATCATGTAAAATCAGTCTTCTAAAAGTTGTCTATAATAATAAGTATAATTATGTAGGTATGTTACTTTAATAATATTTAATAATATAAATGATTTCATTTGAGAACATCCAGACTGACATAATGAAACATACTGATACTTACTGAGGATACTGGCCGAATATTTATCTTATGATATTTTTGGCTGTTTGGTCAGTTCCTTTGCCTGTCGTTGTCAGGGTTGGATTTTGTACTATAATTATAGTATTTATACTATAATTTCGCCCTTTGTACTATATACTATCCACATCTAAGGATAGTACGTTAAAATACTATAATTTTAAGTTTGCTCCCGAATGCTTAGTTTTACGTCATATGAATAGATGTTTTCTGTGTCGATGGCCGGAGATTACCCGATTATCCTCTGCAGTACACTTCTCTCTTTCCACTAATCTCGTTCCTTCCATTCCATTCGAAATTCAATCAAAGTAACAACAATCGTTTGCGAATTTTTGTGTAAAATAATACGTTTTTTTTTGTGTTTTTATTATGGAAAGTGGCAGTGATGGTCATGAAAATGACGATAGACCGGAAGTATCCACCCCAAAGAAAAAAATTCTGAGTAAAGTTTGCCTTAACTGATGTTGATTTTAATGAATATTATCTTAAATTAGAAATAATGAAAGTGTACTATAATTTTTGATAAATACTATCCTTTTCATTTTTTTGTGCTATCTTTTTCAACGTACCTAAATCCAACCCTGGTCGTTGTATACAAAGTAAACCCTACATACTTTATGATTCTCTTAAAATGTCAGTCAAATTACGGGGAACGTTTTACTTCCAATTTCAAATAAAAAATGTTATTTCAGTTGTTTCTGTACCACAAAGTTAAAAATTTCGTATTTATTCTTATTAAAGTATAACCACACACATCAGAAAGCTAAACTCAGTGATATGAAATGCATTAAAACCTCATACTAGACTTGTATAAGGTAAGAAATGAATTATCTTCCGTAATCTACAGGTTAGCAGGACATCGTCGCGCAAATTGAAATCATGAATTCAGCACATGATTCTAGACGTAGCTTAGAAAATCCGCCCCTAAGACGACCCACTGACCGAAATTTTACGTCGAATAAAAAAAGCATCAGCTGTTTCATAGAAAAGTGCAATACCGATGCGGTCAAAAAGTATGGCAGAGCTTATTTTATTTCAACGCATTCATGTACTGAATCCAGGTTGAACTGGTTACAAGTTGTGTGTCGATGTCCCTACCACCACGTATTATTTTTGAGGTACCTACCTAGTATGAAGATAAGCGAAGTGCCTGTAAATTAAGGAAAGCGGAGTTTGAAAGTAGCAAGTCATGTTTTTAGACACATTAATACGATCTTAGGGTACCTCTACATTATGTACTTAATTGGACTGTGTTCATAGATGTGAAAAACAATAAAAAACCAGTAAAAGTATATAAGTACTGGCATAAACATAATATGTTGCCGTGTTGGCTGTAGAATATTAATACCACATTAATACCTACCCAAAAAGTTAAAAAATGGCGCCAAATTTAGCATACTAGTGCCATCTATTTCGTTAACCAGTAAGTACTAAAAATTGTGACCTTCATAAATTATGCGCCAAGTGCCGCCATCTGTTATAAATTATAGAAAACTCGTTAGGAATACCTAGCGATAGATGTCGCTAGTGGAACGTTCCCACAGCTCCAAGGCTGTATTCACACGATAGCTTACCGTTATCTCTATGCCGGATACCTACGTTTATAAACTTACCTATTTCCACATTTTGATACTCTCTCAAAGCAAGTTTTGATATTGGGCATTTTGATTTATGTAACTACCTACCACGGCACCTACCTATAGAATTTCAACATTGGTAGGTTTACAACCAGCCGGAAATTCAATGGGCGACCCTCGTAGGGTAGGGTTTCTTTTTTGAAAGGGAAGTAAAGGATATTAGAGCCACCCCACGTTAATTTATGTGCCTCGGAAGAACAAAATTGATATCCTGAACTAAATGTATTTGCTGCAGTATGAACACTGCCCAATCAATTGCGCTTCTCAAGACATGCGCCATATTTATTTTTATAACGCTATCTATAACGTCACATCATAATCGGTTCTCGAAATTGAGAATTTCACATTCGGGAATATTCAATCCGATACTGTGGGACAAATAAATAAGCTTAAAAACAAAATAACGTTTTACTTAAAATCGGTTGTATTTACATTTCGTCCATTGTAGAAAATCAATAGTGTTCAACATCACAAATAAATAAAATCGTACTAAGGTATTCACATAAGTCGTACATAGTACAAATATGCGACAGCTCATTCTTACCACAAAAAATGAAAAGGCGGGACAATAAGATTTACTCATAAGATAATTTTATTGATTTCCATGTCAATTTTTTCTAATGAAAACATCTTTGCTCCCTTTGGTATTCGATCGCGAATGGAACAATTTATTAGCTAAATGCTTCTCAAAACATCTCGCCGCCTTCGCCGGGGGCCGGCTGCGTGAAAATCATAAGTTATCTCAACTAGGTGTCGGCACACCGACGCCCCGCGAAAGACTGAACGGAGTGAAAACGGATTCAACAAGAAGTATCAAAAACACTCATGTGACGATCGGCGCGGCGTCTAGGTGCGTATACATCGCTGGCGGGTCAGTGGCGAGCCCGTGCAGCGATGTATAGTGCACAACGGGTGATTTTCCACGCGAAAGAGCGCGTCGCCGCGTCGTGGTGCGGGGCGCGCGGCGAGCGGGCGCGGAGCGGCGGAGGCAAATCGAACGAGGCCACGCGCCGCCGCCGCCGCCCCGCCCCGCCCGTAGCGTCCTTTCATAAAAAATGACGTACATCCTACATACTAAATCACTTTAACCTAGGAATCTCTTATTCCACACCGTGAGACACTGGAGTACCGAGCTGAAGGTTCTATCCTAATTAACAGTTATGGACAAAAATTACAGGCCGGTTTGATATAATTTTGTTATTCGCTATCGCGCCGCGACGACCGTCGCGCTCTCTTTATCGGTCGTACAGAGAGCGGGCGGCCGGCGCGCGATGGGCGCAAGATAATGGCAAAATTGTGATGTTTTTCTAGTAAACTGACGTGTGGAATACGACCGCGTCTTGACCGGCGCCGGCCTAAGGTAACGTTTCCTCGTCTCGACTCGGTAGCCATGGACGGTACCCATCCGTACCGATTCTATCGCTAAATGACTAATTTTCTATGTTTTACTTCGTTATCATACTTTATCACTCGATCCAATGCGCGATCGAGTCTAACGAGGAAACGATTGTGTAATCTGAACGCAACTGTGGATATTACTGTATAAAAGAAAACTATTAACCTGAATGCAACGTTCACACTATGTTACATTATTAATGATTATAAAATCACAGGCTTCACTTATGCTAAATATGTACACACAAACTCTCATCGACAACAAGAAAATGAAGAATTGAGCTTTGTGACTTATAGCTTATTTACTATAACGCGCCAAAACTGGCTTACTTCTATATTTTAGTAACGGATAGGATCCTACAGCATAGAAAAATATCACAACTTCACCATTCAACGGGCTCACAGGTAGACCTAGAATACAGAGCGGATTTCACTTAGAATAAAGTTTACTTCCGAAAAACACATTTGTACATTTCATGACAAAATTCAACAGCATTCTACTAAGTCTTAATTAATTACATGCTCGATAACGAGCCGAAAAAGTAAAGATACAGCTTTCAGTACCGAACTTAAACATTGTAAAAAAATGAAAATCTGCATTGAATTTGACTTAATTAATTACATTTGTCATTTAAATAGAACTGCACCCGTTTTAGGTGGGAGCGTTGTCGGCCCCGCGTGTTCCCAACTGTTGTTAGTGTCCTGTAGTTGGGGCTGTCGCTGAGTGTGGACAGTTGAGGCGAGGCGAGGCCGCGCCAGTCCGGGGCGTCACGAGCACTAACACATCACTGTGACATTGTCCATAAAGAGGCACGAGGCGTATTACGCATCTTCCTCCTCCTCCTCGCCTAGCAGCTCTTCTTCCACCTCCTCGTCTGTAACAACCAACACGTGATATTAGTGTCGCACGCACGCGCCACAACACTGTCGAGCGCAGCTTTATAAATGCACTTGACAACACCTAGACACACTCTCGATTTAGTTTATATTCGAAGCTGTCATTAGGCTTGTGTAATAATAACATACTTTTTTTATTAACTAGGGAAAACGTTCTCAATTTTACTGAATTCGGCATTTTTCGCTTAACGATATCCATTTCGTTAATCGCGTCTATCTCTAAACTGAATTTAAAGACGATCACATAGGTAATTGATAACCTCACTGGCTCGTGTATGTTTATGCACGTGTAATGTTTAGCTTATGATTACACGCTTAAACATAATGCGACCCTAGAAGAGAAATTGTGGTGATAATCACGCATTCGCTTACGAATGAGATAAATGGGCAGGCTTTACTCACCCTCGAGATCGTCGTCCTCTCCCTCTCCGATGATTTCGTCATCATCCTCTCCTTCCACTTCTTCGTCGTCATCTTCTTCGCCCTCGCCCTCTCCTTCTAAGTCCTCCTCTTCACTGTGAGGCTCGTCGTCACCGCCTCCGCCATTCTCCTCCTTTCGCGCCTTTTTCGCTTCTGTCGTTTTCTCCTAAAAACGTAACAAATTACTGGCGGGAACCCGTATTTTTAATTGTTTACATACCGTATACGACAGTATGCGGTGCGCCTTGACGTACTCAAGATCAAACAAGTAATAACTGGCCATTAGCCAATATTATTTCAATTTTGAATGCACCGAGAGATCTGTTTAAGTATGATTTTGTGGGAAAACGATGCAAGTTACCTGCATAATAATGAGACGCAGGTGACAAAGATTCGTAACGATAAAGAAGCGTGGGTCATTAGTTGTTGTGTGGGGGAAAGAGCGACGTCGAGCGGGGCCGGCGTCATACGGCCCTTTTTCCCGTGGCAAAGTTGAGCGGAACGCGGTCACCGCGCATACCTACCTAACCGTTCGCAAAGCGACGCCGTATACACAAGAAACAACTAAAAACCGTCAAAATAATAATGGTACAGAGCCTCGTAGCGACGTTCATTATCATACGCGTTTTAGTTAGATGGTCGAATTACGCCATAAGCTAACCTACACAAACGCTCTTGAATCATGCCGTAAACGCCATGCGTCCTCGTGCACGAACGATATTTAAGAGTGAATAGGACGGAAGATATAAAACATTTCCATTTTTAGCAAAATTATAGAATATTAAAGATTCCTACTCAATTTATGCAGTGGATGAATGTTCACATGACTGCGTGCTATGAACAAGTGCTACTAGAACAAAGGATACATACTACACTGTATACACCTACATGCAAATAGTGCCGGGTCATTGACTACTTTTCAGAGTAGGTACCTAAGCGCCGAAATAAAATAACAATTGTGAAAACGGCAGCGTGACTGAGCCATGACAGACTTGAATATTGCATTGGATATTAATAAGAATATATTCCGAGTAGATAACGCGAGGTGTACATTTGCGCGGCGGTTGTGACAGTCCATCCGACTCAAACACTGACATTCACGCCGGCCATGTTACCCGTCCATCTAGCGTCACGCTACGATGAACGCAAGCCCTGAGAAAGTCTAAAATAACTATTTCCACGCTTTATAATCGATAGTAAACTATGGCTTGGCCTTACGACACCGATATCGACACATTTTCTTTAATAACCACATCAATGAGGACAGCGTACGTTCCCGCGCCATGTTTTTTTTTCCGCCAAGGTCATGCCTCCGTATTGAAAACGAGTAAACAAAAGCTAAAACATTTGTGCCCCGCGAATGTATCACGCCTTTGGTAAAAAAAATATGTTTATTTCTCTAGAAGGCATCATGTTATTGGCTCATCGATTTCCCCACACACGCTAAAATGCTTAACTCGACAGAAATGACATCCAAAAATACGCCGGTAAGAGTCAGCATCGTTTCGGTGCCTACACACATAATCTCTATTTACCACGTGGATTGATTTACGAGGGCACTCTACAAAGAGAAAATTTGTGTAATGCAGCCTTTATAATAGCGTTCAATAAAATGGCGAGCGATTATAACGAATACATTTGTTTGACATGTGCACTCACCTCTGCTGCCCTTTTGGCTCCTTTTAGGTCACTTTTGGCGTCACCCTTCTTCTCATCGCCGACCTTGTCGACGGCCACTTCACTGTTATTTTCATTGGTGCTCATGATTGTTCTGATTTTGGTGTTAATTACTAGAATTAGTAAGTTAAGTTGTACGGCTGCTCGGATCCGACGCGCGACTGACTGAGCGAGTGAGCGAGCGGCCAGATGAGTTTGAAAACGAAGATGGCGCGGGCTTCTGCACGCCTCGACGCTGATTGGTTCAAATTGTCCGCCATTAACAAGCTATGACTAGCATGTGGGTAAAAATGTTGAATTATATTTTCGTTATTTTACCATTCTGCTGCCAAGTAAAGAGTTAAATCGATGTTAAAACTAATTTTAATCTTGTTTTCAAAACTGTTTTTGGTCCTAAAGGTTTTGATTCGGAGAAATGGTCAAAAATAAGATCGCGTCGGCTTCAGTTAGTTCCAAATTTTGACACAACTAGGCGCTGCAATCAATCATAGAGAAGCGGGAAAATAAAAAGTTAATTGTTAATTTGTTTTAAATTAGTTGTTGCTCTGAGTTGGATTTTTCTCAGCAAAAATCGTAAAAATCTGCGATTGTCAAAATGCATCACATTGACTAAAACTTTTTATCGATTAAGAAAGAAAATATAGACATTACCTTCAGCAATAGCACGATGCGTGATATAATGACTTTATTGATTTTATCATTTCCTCCATAAACTAGCATGATTTCAAACTGAAGACAAACGAATAGAATTAAAACTTAAAAATGAATTACCCACGTATTTCAAACTCCCTTGAGCCCTGTTTTGAACCCCCACTTTGTTTAATAGTACGTTGCCTGTTGAAGCTTTGTTGCTGTTTGTATTTGCCGCCATATTGAAATTGATCACGACACTAGTGTTTTAAAAACCGTCATTTACGGAAATAATCGCTTATCATAAACGCATTAATTTCGGCGCGTACTACTCAGATGCCAATTATTGAAAAATAAAGAGGAAACGTATTTAAAATCATCATTTATTTACACATTGGGACTAACCTTACATTTTTTACTCCACACACATTGGGAGGCGATAGTAAACGATAAATAAAATACACTCGAACTAAAATATAATCATATGACCTAGATGAGCGGTGGCAAACGTAGTAAAGAAAAAAAAGGAATTCTTAATGAATCCCGCAAAAATATTTATTTTAGACGTAACGGTGAAATTGATATACATTGATCTGTAACCCAATTCGTTTTGTAAACAAACATTACCTTCTGTCTAACTCAAACAGGTTGTTTTGTATAAATCTATTCGACAATGCAATTTGGCTTAACATTTCTACATGCCCAACAAAGGCAAAATAAACACGTGACGTCTAAAATAGATATTAAAATAGTGTTTTATTTACAATAATAAAACAAGAGGGACATGAAAAGTGTTATTTTTATTAATTATGCAGGTGAAGATGAAGTCGTGCCCTGTGCTAGTTCACTAGTTGCTGTGCTAGTAGTTTTAAATTAAATATCGTTATTTTTATCTAGCAGCCTTCAAAATGAGGCTCCAGTTTTACCAGTTCTTATCGACTGTCGGCTCTTTGCAGAGTTAATTATTTCCGCAGCTTTATTATGAATTATTCTCTCACTTATCTCTAGCACAAAGCACAATGATACAGCTGATTTATAATTTATAAAGACCGGGAATTACCCTGTTACAAACTATGAACTCCAATATTTTAATCACTAAACCGTCCTGCTGTCTACCCTAAAGAGATGAGAAGTTACACTAGAATTTGATTACAGGGCAAATATAGTTAAAAAAGCGGGAATTCTGTTGCGTATGCAAATGTCTAGACATTCCTACAAAACAATATAAATAGAATATAATATAGGAAGGCAAAATCGGATACAGGCCCTAGCGTACTTTTCGGCCATATTGTGTTCGGAAACTCCGGATAATTCTAGAACATTCCCTATGACATAGATACTTATCTATATTAGTGTTAATTGTGTTAATATAAAGAAAAACAGTTTTGCGTACGCTTACAATGGAGAGACATTTTCCGGATATGTTCACATAAAATGTGAAGTTCAAATTAATAAACTATGCGTTACGTCCACTAACTTAGATTTTTTTTTCAAACTAATTATAAACAAAGTTTTTTCTAATTTATGAATCAAAATATCCATCAAATCAGTATATCACAGGCATATACATAAATTATTTATATAATATTAAATTGTTTTACCGTTTACAATTTCAGAACTATCAAACTATAGGACTCTTGTGGTTTTAGTACTTATTTGTAGAGACTATAAACAGTTATTCCTTTCTGAAAAGTTATCAACATTTTTACATTAATATTACGCATACACGTGAATTTAGACATTTTTTATTATTTCTAGCGAAACAGCCTATAAAATGGTTAAAGTTGGCCTCGCGCTACTAGGAAACATGTACTGCTTTTCCTTAAAATTAAGCTTTGTTCATAAAGACCTTTCTAATGATTAATGTTTTGCTTTGCGTTCAAATTCAATTATTCTCGTTGCTTTCATTAATGTACCGTTAGTTCTATGTAAAAAAAATTCCTTATTTAAAAATATATCTTGACTTTTAATTAATATGAACTACATTATATAAATAAGCAATCTATAAATATATGTATCTAAATATAGTAAACGATACGTGTATGTATTCTGTACGACATCAATAAGTAGAAAATGATTGTTTCAAAATTCAAACATTGCACATATTTTTCACATAGATCTATAACATTGAATACTACTAGAATTGCTATTTCACATCACTTAGCCTTGGTATTGTACAGGCAAAAACGCAACGCTGTGCGTGGTAGCGGAAAGCTAGCAGACACGCGCACCGACTTAATCTAGTACATAGTACAGGTCATTTGTAAATAGATATTTTAAATACATCATGACTAACAACGCCAGTCAGAGTTGCGTCAGCGAGGCGTACCGTAATACGTGCGGAGATTACACATGACCTTTATTCAATCATTCACAGCGACAATTTTGTTGCCAGCTTCTGAGGTATTGTTACTGGCAATCTTCTAGTTTTGGAGCGAAATTCAAAATACTCGCTTTTTTGGTCCGATTTAACGTTTTTAGAATATTGTCACGCTAAGATTATTTTTTTCATGTGCGCACAAAGATTGGGGCCTAAAATTAATATCTGTAGGCTATCGAGATATTAGTCACAATGTGGTAATTATAGAAAAACGTTCAGAGTAGGTACTAAACCCGGATACAGCTATGAGTCGGCAGCCATTTTATATTTTGAGAATAATGAATCGGTACTACTTAAACGACATTTAAGATATTAAAGATAACAGATTATATAAAAATAACTTTTTATCTATCCCATATATTGCAAAAACCACAAGCGTCCTTCCAACTACACAAAAACAACTAATATTAACATGACGTGTTTGTTTGGCATTACATTTACAATATTTAAACTAAATCGTGAATGAAAAAGTTGTTAGAAGACAAAAACATTAACTCCTAGTTAAATAGTTTGTTAAGTCTAGATTTAAATGCAGCATGTATCATTCATATTTTACATAACCAATAAAAGCTTAAAGGCAGAAAGAGACTTGTAACACAGGACGCGGCATCATGAATATGCCTTTTGTCTAAATGCAAATCAAGTCCGGTTACTCCTTTACTTCTAATTTACAAAACCAATAAGAAAACTTAAATAAATAATGATTAGCAGTTCTGGCTAAAAACACGAGGGATTATAATGACTGACTGACCTCATTCCATCTTTCAGGGGATGGGAACAGCTCTGAAATGGTCAACAAATCTTTCATCTTGTTTTGGACAACTAATTTCTGTTTTGCATACATACATAACATAATTAGCCTATAACGTTCCTACTGCTGGGACACGGGCCTCCTCTCTGTGAGAGGGAGTGAGCCGTAATCCACCACGCGGGCCCAGTGCAGGTTGGTAGATGTCACATGTCTTCGAATTTTTGGTTATAGGACATGTCGGTTTCGTCACGATATTTTTTTTTTTGAGAGCAGTTGTGATGAAATAATTTACACAGAGTAAAGCGTGTCCGGGTTCGAACCTGCGACCTAAAGAACGCGTAAATGTCGGCGGTTACCCACTGCCGATTTACATAAAACAGCAGATTTGTCAAAGATTATAAAATTCTTCCCATATTGAAAGTTGTTAGTCCTCATGATTACTTTCAGCCCCTGGATTGACGCCAACGATTTCAATTTCAACCTGTATAATACATTTAATTACGATTAATTACTTATAAATCTGTTTGTAATTCAGTTGCCTGAAATTCAAAAACCCTCTACTCTCCCACCGCGTTTCTTATAACTTTCAATATGTCCTTTTTTTCGCTCAACTAGACCGGCAGATGTTAAATGGGCCTAACTATAGCGTTTGTAACACGGATTAACGTCACGCTCGTAATTCCCGAAGGGTTACTCAGAGATGCATATTCGTAAGAAACAAGTAATAATCATTGATTGACTGCCATATTAGACCGATTGAAAAATTCACGCATCATCGCTCTTATTTCAATTTATTCGACTTCCGCGCAAACATGTAACACTAATTTAGATATACGAAAGCATACCCATTTAGGGTAATCCCAATAACTGTATGTATGAAATGCAAAATCCAACATTTCTTTCAAATTCACTAGGCATCAACAATTGTGGGGTATATTTAGAAGCGTTGCTTAAAGTTTAGAGACGTTTAAATGTCAACAAATGTATGGTTAAATAGATGTTTATCCTCACTTATCTTTAAGTCATCATCTGCCTAGCCTTTTTCCAACTATGTTGGGGTCGGCTTCCAGTCTAACAGGATCCAGCTGAATACCAGTATTCCTCACTTATCTTTAAGTAACGTTTATAAATAATCCTGGTGCCATATTACGACGGTTTAATGCCATCGTTATTCCAGTTTAAGGCTGCGTTTCCATCAGAGATGAGCGAGGATGCGTAGCGAGGAATATGTGTAAAACTAACCAATAACAACGCTAACTTAGTTCAAGGTATGAAAACGAAGCGATGTTATTGGATTGTTTCGCACACATCCCTCGCTATGCATCCTCGCACATCTCTAGTGGAAACGCAGCCTTAAAGATAGACGGAGATATACATGACCGATAGCACCATCCTTTTTTCACACTGGAAACATGATGGTATCAATACTTCTTAAGGTGAAAGCAGACTGTGCAGTACTATACAGCGAGAAAGACACCAGTATTTGCGTGTTATCTAGATTTGTCAAAAGCATTTGACCTTGTATCATATAATGTGCTATGGGGTAAATTGCAGCATGAGACGGATGTGCCCCGTGAAGTAATAAATTTGTTTAAATTTTGGTATGCTAATCAACAGAACCGAGTCAAATGGGCAAACTCCTTTTCTGCTAAGTACAGGCTTGAGTGTGGGGTGAGACAGGGGGGGCTATCCTCGCCCGCGTTGTTTAATCTGTACATGGATAATCTGATCGATGAGCTTAGCAGAACCGGAATTGGCTGTCATATTGATGGTGTATGCATTAATAATATAAGTTATGCGGACGATATGGTTCTGCTTAGCCCATCGATCAGGGCATTAAGGAAACTAATTAACGTGTGTGAATCGTACGCTGGGACTCATGGGCTCAAATATAATGCACTAAAGAGCGAATTCATGATTTTTAAAGCAGGCAGTAAATGCTATAGCACAATTCCACCAGTTATGCTGTGCGGCAGACCTCTAAAAAGAGTTGCAAATTTTAAATATCTGGGTCATTGGGTCTCAGACGATTTAAAAGACAATGTTGATGTAGAACGGGAGCGCAGGTCGCTGGCGGTTCGATGTGGGATGTTGGCCCATAGGTTTGCACGTTGTACGGCTCAGGTTAAGGTGACGCTTTTCAAAGCGTATTGCCAATCCTTTTACACGTGCAGCCTGTGGGTGAACTTTACACAAAGGGCATATAGTGACCTGCGCATACAATATAACAACACGTTCCGGGTGTTGATGGGGCTGCCGCGTTTTTGTAGCGCGTCCGGCATGTTTGCCGACGCGGACGTTGATAGTTTTTCGGCCATCATGCGCAAGAGATGCGCATCTCTGCTACGCCGTGTTCGCGGCAGCCCCAACACCATTCTTAGAACGTTGGCTGACAGGTGGGACTCTCCGATCTTGGGGCGGTGGATACGACTGCACGCAGTCAAGTAGACACTCCCCAGGATCGACGTGCCTCACACATACAGCCTAGAATAAATGTTACTAACATTAGTTTATAAGTTTATATTGTTACTAACAAATAATATGGAAGTAATTCTGAATTAAATGTTTATTATTATTATAGTGATAGACCGCGAAATTCAAATTTTCTTACGTTACCAACCACCAATCTCTTATGGAAAAGTGTTAATGGTAGACATCAAACTTATAAAGATGTATTAATGATTCTAATGATTATAATTCACTAAATATGTACCTGTTATTGTCGCGAATCATATTTTGATCAAGATACAACCTGACACTGACCTGCAAATTGCAAGAAACGTAATAAAATTTTAATTTCGCGGTCTCAACTCCCCATTCACATTAATACGGCCCCTGTATATGTTTAACCGCTCCCTCTTCCACAGTTCACTATGCTAACACTTATATCACTAACCAACCAATTTAACAAAACAATAACAACGAAACAAACTCAAATCAACGTAAAGCTGCGTTTAAATCTAGTCCCAACGAAGGGATTTGTCCTAGAAAGTCGTGCACACATTGCCATCGAATTCGATGTTTCCCCCCAGAGAGGGTTCGTCGTCATCGTCTGTGAACAGTCGATTCTCTCCCCGCCACGCACTATATAGTGTAGGTAAAAAATCGTTGAATAAAGGACTTCTTAGCTGTGACACACTGTTTTCTCGTACTACCTGGAATGTTAAAAGCTGTGTGTTAGTTATTTGGTGTTATCTAATAATATTATATTAAAGAGGTAGATATGGCACTAGCGCGCGTAAATTGTTGCAGACAAATTCAGACAATTGTTGTAGTTTCATATAGTCCGCTAATAGCAGCGAGCAACACACTACAGATAGCTATCTCTTTTTGGGTCATACGTTCCGTATTATTTATCGCAGTAAGTACTTTGTAATAACAACGCAACCTTTCCTTTATAATATCATTGGTGTTTTCAGATTAACTTTGTGAATTGGAAATGATATTTAAGGCTGGCCATACACGGACTGCTCCAGCAGTAAGTCAGTGATCAACATACACGGACTGCTCGTGTAATCAAATTGAATCGCTTGAAGCTGCCATTGTTACCTGCCTGCTTGCTGCTGCAGCAGTCGGTATCAAGTGCTCTGCGGTTTTTATTGCCGGCCTTAACTCGTCGTGGAAAGAAGAGCGCGGGCGGAGGTAACTGCGCGAGAGGAGTCAACAGCTCGAGCTGTCAGTGTATGGCGGGCGAGTGGCGACTGCTTGACCGCACGATGAAATTTCACCGCGCTGCCGACCGCCCGGAGCAGTCGCGACTGCTCGAGCGGTTCCGTGTATGTGTGTACGTAGAAGACTGTAGTTTGCTATGCAGTCGCAGCTTGAAGCAGTCGATACTGACTGCTTCAAGCTGCCCGTATATGGCCGGCCTTTTATGCCATGTCTTTCTAAAGGTGGTGTTCTCCTGACACTAAATAAAAGCATTTGTAAGAAACACGGTACAGTCACGAGCATAAGTATGTATACACTTGGCTTTATTCAAAGAAGGCAAGTTCGAAGGCAAGAAGTGAGTGAGAGTGTTGTGACACACATACACACATTTTCATATTTCTATTGTAGTGTAGCAATAACGAGGATTGAATTGTTACACCATTTCATAAAAGGAGACATGTGCTTTTTATCATACCACTGCAATAAAACTGGTTATTTTCAACTAAAACTTCGTAAACGCATTTCTAATATAGTGTGCAAAATACACCCCAAGAACGTATAAAGTGGTTCAGATAACAAAACCGCAAACACAATGACAAGTCACTCCTATTCGCTAGATAACATTTATCAGGAGCACCATTGTATCTTATCTTACAGTTAACTCTTACGATTGATGTTAAATTATAACGCGCTGAAATTCATAGTATAAAGCAGTCACGTATGTAATCTTGATACGGAGTTATCTAAAATTTTCTGATAATGATAAGTCCTGATGCCGATCACCTATCTGTCGATAGAGGTTTTCTACACGACTACTAGGTGGCGCTGAGGATACGACTTTTAACCTGTTTTTCAAATAAACTTGCGATAAATGTCATTCAACCGCCCTGTACCACAAAGTCCAAATAACTTACGATACATATCGTTCGTCATACAAAACTGTCGCTAACATTGCATCGGTTGAGTTTCATAATACCAAACACGGAGTAAGTCAAAAATAAGTAAATTTTTGGAATTAATTTAGTAGTTTTTTTTTTTCAATTTCTATAATACACATTTAAACACGGAAATTATAATATGCTATTGTTTACGGACTTAAAAAAAAATAAAACATGTCGAACTTTTTTTTTTTCGAGATTACTGAGGTTTTTAATATAAATTTCAGTACAAGAATATGTTATATCAGGATTTATTCAATTAAGGCCTGATTTTTCAATCAACTGATAACTTTATTCGAGGAATAATTTTTAAATTTTGACAGTTATTTCATACAAAAACCGTCAATTTAATTCATCCAATAAAAGTTATCTGGCGATGGAAAAATCAGCCCTAAATTAACTTATATTCATGAAAATAAGCAACTAACACTACTAGTAAATAAGATATTTTGAGTTATGCCTTCTTACTTGGCGTCGAGTTTGCCGTCAGGGGCACATCACCTCTCCGCCATTTTGTAATAATGTCCTTCCGTCATTCCGAATTTGGAATGCGCTTGGGATAGACTAGTCAACTTGTGTACTCTACTTGGAAAGTTTTCTCGCGTTTATTATTATTTTGTTATTGCTGTTGTTTTGTTACTTTGATTATTTGTAATGAGTGAAGAAGTGACAATGAATCAACCTAAACCAGCCCAAACAAGATGGCGAAGAAAGCGAATCATTGAACCTCAAGCATTAAATATTTATATAAAAATAATACTATTTATTCGTTTTATTTTAGTATTACAAAAATAAATTATAGATGTGCCCGACTAGCCGGGAAAACCGACAAAACATACCTATTCAATATTTATAGTCTGCCCATATAAAATAAATAAAAACGACTGATCATAATTTTGACCAAAAGGTTTGTAACCCATTCCTTGTTGCACGTACTGTCATGCGACAAGGTCGCCTCTTACCACGATACACTTGTTTTGATCGTGTTACCAACACTGCTCATACATTTTTTTCGTATCGTTTGGAAATATTGGGATACATTAGTAGAAGGAGGTGAACAAACTTTATCGCAAGTTTATTTGAAATGAACTTTAATCTAATGCCGTTTCGGCACAGATGGGTGAAACGTAACATGAAATTGAACACAAATGTGGTTTTATTCCGTTAATCCACTCCAAAAATCCACCCTAAGATGAGTACTCAGAAACGCATGTCCGAGAATCCATCCTAAGCCTATAAATTCCGTTTATACAACTAGGCTCAGTCTGGATTCTCGGACATTCGTTTCCGCGTATCCGCTTTGGAGTGGATAGGTTGGAAGAATGTAAACACAATCTTAGCCGACCATAAATTTAAAAAGTTTCGAATTTCTTTGTCTTACGCTGGTGCGCAATGGTTTTTTTCCCTCTCATAATTTCGGGCTTACACGTTTACTTTTGTTATTATTATTTTTTATTTGAAATGGGTTTGCTCTTGACTCTAGTCTAGGTCAGAGGTGACAGAGACAAAGTCGACGATGGAGTGAGCTTATCCAGAAGAAGCCTGTTCACTCTTACTTTGAAGAGATTCGGGTTGTATGCTCCAAAGATGCAGGTAGAGAGTTCCACTCTTTTGCTGTGCGCATTATAAAGGACATTTGAAAACGCTTAGTGCGAATTGTTTGAATAGCAACCAGGCAGCACAAAATACAGATAGTACAGAAGTCAATCACGTGTATAACTTCACTTTTCATACCTACGCTCGGCGGTCGCGCTATGGTTGTCAACTTTGGCTTATGCACAAAAAAACTGTCGTGGTAGTGGCACTTGTATCTAGTTGTTTAATTTATTGTTGAGCTTATTCTAAAATATTAAAACAAAACAATAAACATAGTATTACAGTACAAAATGTTTACAGAACAAAAACATATAAAATTTTACATTTGTCAATTTTCACTATCGAAAATCCCTAATAACTTCAAAACAGATTACCCTATTTACACAATTTATTTTGCCTTATCCGTTTTAGACCTAAACCTATCAAATGACACTAAAAACAACACAATATCGATACAAACAAAAAATTATGTTTTCAACTTACGTAATAGTTGGTGGCATGAATTTACATTACAAAAAAGTTACTTTATTTATGCTGATTCAAAATAGGAAACTATTAAATAAATCGAGCTTAGATAGGCATTTTTTTGTTGCTCCATTTTTGCACTTCACAGACGCGTGTCTCAAGCGGATGCCACGCACGCTCGCACTGCTCCCAACCCGTCGTGAGATAACGTGTCCGTGAGCGGTGTCTATGTGTGCGTTGCTCGAGCGCACTTTGTATGTAGATTGACTTCTGTACTATCAGTATTTTGTGTAGGCACGGATGGTAATCTTTTGGATATAATAAATATAATGTTGAATAATCTATCCGAGGTATTATTTCTACAGGATAAACGGGACTAATCTCCTAAAGTTTCATTTATGCACTTGTATTATTAGTCGAATAGTAACGTATTGTATGACGCTTTTTACGGTGCAGTCGTAAAATACGGCACGACGACATATTATCAAGCTATACATTTCCAGTATATGCTGACTTGTCATTGTACGAAAAGCCTATAATTGTATAAGCTTTTCATACGACGGGTCAGCTAAAATTGAATAGCTTGATGTGTGGTCGGGTGCACAAAGTACCAGAAAACATATATTTTGTTTTAAAGCAGGTACTTGGCGGGTATTCTTACGATCTCAGTAATTTTTGGAAAGTCACGGTTGTCTAAAGCTATTTGTAAATAAAATTCTTTCTTACCCTTTCTAAACCGTCGTAGTTAGGATCGCTTTGAGCCTTAGGAATCCAAATCTTGATATCTTTGTCCAGGCCGCTGGTAGCCAGTACTGGAGACCGCGGGTGAGGCTCTATACAATTGACCTGGAACCATAATAACACGTATGAGGAAACACTCGTAAACTAAGGTTGTAGAAAAGGTTATCTTTAAAAAATCGCTCTTAACGATAAGACCGCCTGTTGTGTCCCCTTTGTAAAATTTATACATATCTGTTATACAGGATATTTTTATGCATTGCGCGAATTTTCACAGGATGTTCTACTCATGAATAAGAACAACTTTCACTATGGGTAAAACTCTGAAATCAAGAAAAAAATCTGCTGTTTCATACATTTTGGTCGAGTAGGTATTGAACTTTTGTATTGAACAGTAGATTTTTTTTTCGTGATTTCAGAGTTCGTGCCATAGGGAAAGTTGTTCATATTCATGGGTAGAAAACCCTGTGAAAATGTGCGCATTGCTTAAAAAAATATTCTGTATTTATGTCTGGTAGCCCGCGGGTTACCTTAGCTCTTCCCCCTTAAACACCTGTATACCCCGAATGAGAGGTATAATGCCCAGGTTACATGAGGCTCTTACATTACATAGGATAGTTTTTATCGACATACCTCGCGGGCGAAGCCGCGGACGGAAGCTAGTAGAATTAGATTCGTAAAAACGGGCAAGAGCGAGTTGGACTCGCGCACCGAGGGTTCCGTAACATCCGGGTTTATGCATAAGGTTTATGTTTATGAAATTAAACGTTTTTTTTATTTTTGAGTTCATTGAATGAATGGTAAATTGTGGTTTACGATTTATGACGTATTAAAAAAAAACTGCTTACTAGATCTCGTTCAAACCAATTTTCGGTGGTAGTTTACATGGTAATGTACATCATATATTTTTTTTAGTTTTATCATTCTCTTATTTTAGAAGTTACAGGGGGGGGGGACACACATTTTACGACTTTGGAAGTGTCTCTCGCGCAAACTATTCAGTTTAGAGAAAAATGATATTAGAAACCTCAATATCATTTTTGAAGACCTACCCATAGATACCCCACACGTATGGGTTTGATGAAAAAAAAAATTCGAGTTTCAGTTCTAAGTATGGGGAACCCTAAAATTTATTGTTTTTTTTTCTATTTTTGTGTGAAAATCTTAATCCGGTTCACAGAATACATCTACTTACCAAGTTTCAACAGTATAGTTCTTATAGTTTCGGAGAAAAGTGGCTGTGACATACGGACGGACAGACAGACAGACAGACAGACAGACATGACGAATCTATAAGGGTTCCGTTTTTGCCATTTGGCTACGGAACCCTAAAAATCATCAACACAACTCTTTTAAGTTCGTATTACCCTATTGAATGACTATTTCATGAAATCATGACATTTGACGCCGATTATAACTAGTTGTATTGCTGATTCTAATGATCATAATTCTGTAAAGCCATACTTGTTACGGTCGCGAATCATATTTTAAGGCGAAAAGCGCCAGGGTAGCCCGCGAAATTCAATTTTTTTACATTTTTTGCAATTTGCTGGTCAGTATTAAGTTGTACGTTGATTAAAATGTAATTCGCGGCCGTAACAAATATGTATTTATAGAATAATAATCATTAAAGTCATCAACACAACTCTCTACGACCAAGTAATCCCCGAGAATTACTATTTCATGAAATCTTGACATTTGGGGATTATACTAACTTAACAAGTTGTATTACTGATTGTAATGATTATAATTCTGTAAATACATATTTGTTATGTATGACCGCGAATCACATTTTAATCAACGTACAACTTAATACTGACCAGCAAATTGCAAAAAACGTAAGAAAATTTTAATTTCGCGGGCTACCTTACACACAACATGACACTGACCTGCAAATTGCAAAAAACCTAAGTAAATTTGAATTTCGCGGGCTACCTTTGCGCTTCCCCATAAGATAAATATTTGCATTACTTACAACGCCATTCATATCTCCTTGTAGCCATTGTACTATAGCCTCCGTCTTCTTGTCCCACATATAAATGTAGGAACAATCCGACCCCGATACTACAAACTCGCTCTTCGGCCCGAAGAACGAAACGCCTTTGAATGTCGCGCTGTTGCGATGGCCGCTGTACCGGTGTGTGTAGCCGTCAATTTCACTTGACGCGTCCCTGAAAAATTAAAGATATAAGCCGATGCATTAAGAGCCTAAGCTACCTCAAATGGCTTAGCATGATCCTCCGTTATGTCGAAAATACCGCAGCATTAATTTTGAAATAAATATATGGTAAAGTTGAGGATTAATGCTAGGTACTATGTTAGACGAAAACACGATTCCATAAAATTTTCTCGATAGAAAAAAATTCCAAAGTTACCTCCAAACCGAACAATAAACCGCTGGTATTCAAAAAATACTTCATATTAGATCATAAAACTTTGCATACTAACTGAACTAACTATAAAGCAGGTCTTATGTTATTTAGTTTTTTTGAATTACCTTTTATTTTCACCGTAAGAAGCAAATACCTAAACTATTGGCGCTGCCTTCCGCCCAGCACCGCACTCTGTCTCGCTCTTACACAGTCCGCGAGCAGAATTGTGCGAGCGAGATAAAGAGTGAACTTTAGCTGAGGTATATAGGCTCTTAAAGAAAGGAACCTTAAATGGCGGCTTGTACTTGCGTTGACAGATAGTACAGTTAGCATATAAAATTCCAGTCCAAGATTTTCAAAAAAAAAAAAAAAACATGAACGGGTCGTATTTATTTCAAACTAGCTACTGCCAGCGGTTTCGCGCGCGTTATAGTTGAAAATTTGAAAGACAAGTGGCGCCAACTATTATTATAAGATCGTTATTGTTGTTTTCATCGAAAACAGTAGGTACTTTTTTTCGGGATGAAAGGTCAAAAATAAAAAAATAACAAACAGGTAACAACGGAAAAATAACAGAAAACTATAACAAGGAATTCGTAAAAAGGATTACTGAGCGCGTCAAGACAGCGTGAAAGCAAATCAAGACTGATTTTTTTTCTGCCTACGGTACGCGCAAGAGTGAGTATAGACGGCACTAGTGTGCAAGCGAGAAAACATTTTAGATTCCTTTCTTTAATGAACCGGGTTATATTTTTAACATTTTGTAGTTATCTGGTCGCGGGTTTAAGGGGTCGGTTTGGGTTGGGTTTTGGGTTAGGTTGGTTTGGGTTTGTCGAATCCACCATGAAGTATCGCGCACTGTGCGCGACAGCCGGCGGGACGCGGCGCGCGCGCAGGGCGGACACACCGGCCTCCTCTCTATGAGAGGGAGTGGTCCGTAACTCTGCACGTGGGCCCAGTGCGGGTTCTTTCACGATGTTTTTCTTCACCGTTTTGAGCGCAGTGGTGATGAAATTATTCAGGGTTTTAGGGTTTTACATTAACAACCTCTTAAGAGGTCATACTCATCATTATGAACAACTTTTACTATGGGACAAAACCAGAAATCGCGAAAAAAAAAAATCTGCTGTTCCCTACATTTTGACGAGTTATACGAACATGAATGTAGGGAACAGCTGATTTTTTTTTCGCGATTTCAGGTTTGGTCCCATAGTAAAAGTTGTTCGGAATGATGAGTACAGTGACCTCTTAAGAGGTTGTTAATGTTTTACCAATAACCCTGTATAATAAAACAAGACCAAAAATACACAGCAAAAAGTTGACGAGGTGCCAAGTCAAGCTAAAAGGGTAGTCAGTAGTAACTACCCACCAAATGCGTTGTATATATACTGTTTTAGTTTTATTCTATTTTATTTTATTCATGTCATTAATTCACGGCCATAAAATTCTATTTTTGCAATATTACTAAGTTTAGATGGGATAAAATTACATTTCTTTAAATTATAGGTACCTAACACAATATATTTGAAATATACAAGGTCAAATCGTTACCACTTGGTCAGATGGCTACATACAGCTTATAAACTTACTTATCATAGACATCTTTCTTCACATCAAACAGGTAGATATCCTCATCGTTGTACGACCCGAGTATCTCCGTGCCGTCGTGATTATAAACTGCACAAGTGAGATGCATCATGGACTGGCGCTGTTTCTTCAAGTTCTTTACGTTGTCCTGAAATAACAGCGAGGACTTTTGAGTACAATACGGCCGATGAATCACGGCCGGTCTGAACGTATAGGCTCTCCGAAGTTTCGAGCATGTTCCCTCAGGGCGCGTACACATAGAACGTCCGTTTTTACAGGATCCTTTTTAACGGATCTTATCTGCTCTGTTTTTCTTTTTTAATGGATCCGGAATACTGTATTGTGTATGCTCTCACTCGCTCATACA
The DNA here is from genome assembly GCA_916614155.1 of Mesoligia furuncula. Taxonomy (NCBI): domain Eukaryota; kingdom Metazoa; phylum Arthropoda; class Insecta; order Lepidoptera; family Noctuidae; genus Mesoligia; species Mesoligia furuncula. Next base: position 31,553,721 of record OU744799.1, read on the forward strand.
ACTACATACGTCATCGAATAACGGACCTGTACAACGGTTCGCTATGTGTACAGTCACGAGCATAAGTATGTATACACTTGGCTTTAATCAAAGGCGATTTTCTCCTTTATTTTTGAATGAAATTTTATATTATTAGGAACATAGTATTTTCGAACCCATAGGTTTATGTAGAGTGTCGTATTTCAATGTTGCATTCGTTATTTCGTGAAATAATTGCAATTGAAAGTTGCCAAGTGTTGACATATTAGTGCTCGTGACTGTACGCGCCCTCAGTCACACTCGCGTCGTGTCACCATTTGGTTGCTAAAGAAAGTTATAGCGCAGCGTTCGGACCGACCGTGATTCATCGGCCGTATTGTACGATACATCATCATCATCTGCCTAGCCTTTCCCAACTATGTTAGGGTCGGCTTCCAGTCTAACCGGATGCAGCTGAATACCAGTATTTTACATACCCGTATTGTACGATACAACGTATGAAAAAAACTATCTAAGCTTTTCAACCTATAAGCTACAACGCGCCACGCAACGGAGCGCGGGAAACGGAGCCAAACACCCCGCGCGACGCGTTTTTATTGAATTAGTATGTAGACATCACGCGCGGCGCACGCGCACCGGAGTGTGGCGCGTGTGAGATCCGTCTGAAGGAGCTCGTCTGGGGCAGCACTGCCTCCATCACAGGGTGTAAAAATACCCATCACGAAGCCGTCATCTACGCATTCTGTACATCAAACTAAGTAACTTTGTGCAAAAATAACTGCTGGGAAACGACTTCTATTTTTTGTGTGAAAATTCGCTGTTTACTTGCAGTGCGCAACGTACCGCACGCAAAAAATTGAGGTTTTAACTAAGTATAACTTGTTTTCATTAAAAAACGTAAAAATTGAAAGTTGCTGGAACTTTGACATTCAATATCTCCGTAACCAAAAGGTCATAATAGTGGAAAAAAACAAGTAACTCGGTTTCGTTGAGGGAGGATATTTTTACACCCGTTAATTCTGCCGCGAATATCGTTGACGGTTTGAAGGGATGTGTGCCAGTGTTTTACTAAAGGGTCATGAGACATTTCAGATGTCTCTATGATGGCATATGCGATGTAAATCGCATTGACATCTGCCACTAAACGTCAGGTCAGATCATCGGTTTGTTACCCATCATACCTAATACCGAACATACTAAAATCTCCAAACTCATGTCAAATGTGCACTTATGAAACGTCAGTAGCTAGGTGCACGGTTCCAATTGGTCGTCTCCTATAGACACGACACGACACGACATAGTCCACAGTTACTCTTTTAACCTTTCTTGGCTAAATATCATTTGCCGTGCCCCTAGCGCGCGACCACAAATCGATAAAATAATCATCATCATATGCCTAGCCTTTTCCCAACCATGTTGGGGTCGGCTTCCAGTCAAACCGGATGCAGCTGATTACCTAAATCGATAAAATAATACCTACAATAAATAAGGAGGAGCAATCGTTGAATAGAACGAAAAAATCATGCATGTTCTCTGTCGCAGAAATACGACACGAGCGGTAGGGGCACGAAAATATGTGTCGCAAAATTGCGACACAAGCGGTTCAAAAGTTAAAAATATTTGGCTCTTACAATGTTTTTAAATTCCACTGATAATAGGTATTGGTGCAGTGTAGGCCTGTAAACAACCCTTGCGTTCTACGGCTAAGATAACCTGCCCATTGCTACAGCTTACGACAAAAGGTCATAAAATACCAATATACCTTAATATCAATCTATATCTTACGGGTTCGTCGAGTAAGGCCGTGGGACAGAACATAGCGAGCGGCTTGGTAGACTTGCGCCGGTCGTACATGCGCACGAACTTGTCGCGGCCGGCCACTACGAGCTCGCTGGACTCCCGAGGGTTGCCGCTCACGCTGTACAGTGGTACGAGCACGCTGCCGTGTTTTACTTGGAACAATCTGGAAATGGTCGAAATCACAGTCATTCATTATTAAGGTGAGTATAGACTACAACATTTTCTCGAGCATTTCTGTGTAATGTAACGTTCTTAGGAATGGTACAATACAGGCAAAAGCTCAGTTTCCAAAGAATTTCCATGTAATGTAACGTTCCTGCGAATGCTCGGCGTTATGTTACGGGTAAATGCTCACCGCGAGCGAGTGTGCATTTACCAACATTTCGTTGTACCTTGCGTGCTCGACGAAATGTTACACCAATACGCTCGACGAAATGTTACACCAATATGCTCGTTGGTTTGTAACAAAGAGGCGAGCGTGTTCGACGTTTAGTTCGTAAAAGGATGATACACTAGAACATATCATAGAGCGGCTCGTTGTTCTGTTACAAGTAAATGTTGAAGTCTATACTCACCTTTAGCATTAAAGGTACAAAATTTGCGATGTAAAAGAAAATTCGAAAAATTTTACTGTCAGGTCTATATAATGCCAAAGTGATGCCAGATATATTTGATCTCAACGAGGTAACACATTATTCTGAATTTAACTAAGTAGGCAGAGATAATTCGTGGATCTTTGACAGCCGTTACGGGTAGTCAGAAGCCCGAAAGTCTGACAACCAGTCTTACCAAGGGGTATCTATATTTGATCTCAACGAGGTAACACGTTATTCTGAATTTAACTAAGTAGACAGTGATAATTCGTGGATCTTTGACAGTCGTTACGGGTAGTCAGAAGCCCGAAAGTCTGACAACCAGTCTTACCAAGGGGTATCATCATCATTATCTGCCTACCCTTTTCCTAACTATGTTGATTCGGCTTCCAGTCAAACCGGATTCAGCTGAATACCAGTATTTTACATGGAGCGTGAGCGACTGCATACCTGACCTCCACAACCCAGTTACTGAGTAATACTGGTTGTTAGACTTTCGGGCTTCTGACGACCTGTTACGACTGTCAAAGATCGAATCAAAGCCGAATGACAGCCGGAAACAACGGCTTAACGTGTTTTCCGAGGCACTGAAGGCACTTGGTATGCAAAGACGGTCACCCACCCACGGACCAACCGCGGCAAGCATAGCTTGAACCTAATCAATCGACCCGTACAGCTGTTATTACTTAGCAACAGGCCCAAGACCTCTCAGCAATTTTTTTTTTTGCGAATGACTCTGCGGCTCTGAAGCACACACATGTATCTTATGTGCCGCAAGTGTTAACATCAACGTTACCTAGACGCATGCTCGGCTCTGACGTCGCACTGCATCACCAGCCCGTCCTCTCCCGCGGAGATGACGACGTGCGGTTCTGATTCACACACGTGTAGCTTGTGGGCCGCACGGGAGTGTGAGGCGAGTCTTCGTCGAGATACTGTGGAACCGCCGCTTGGATGGCATTGTAGGAGACGTACCTGTGTAGGGAAGAGATTGGTTAGGGACTAACAACAGAATTCTCAAAACGGTGAAGGTCGTCGATCGTGAGGAAACTGGCATATCCTAGAACCAAAAGTTCGAAGACTGCGACATACACCAACCCGCACTGGGCCTGCATGGTGACTCCACCACGCGGGCCCAGTTCGGGTGGCCCACTCCCTCTCACTGAGAGGAGGCCGGGGTCCCTGCAGTGGGAACATAATAAAAAAAAATTATAAACCATTATTAGGGTTCCGTACCAAAATGGTAAAAACGGAACCCTTATGGTGAGGGTGAGACTAAGTATGCCTGTCTGTCTCTCTGTCACAGCTGGATATCTCAAGAACTACTAATGCTATCAACTTGAAATTTGGAATAGTTTTAGATGACGTTTGCCCAACTATCTTGAAAGGGGGTCTGAAAAATTCGAAGTGGAGCTACTAGGGCATGTGGGGTATCATATGAAAGAGCGTAGTTTACACATTCTCAAACACTTTTTCCTTTTTTTTAGACCACATAGTTTTATGAATAATGTAAAAAAAATACCGTGCCCCCACTATCGGTCAAGAGATGGCGCCTGACATAAAACTGCAATATTCTACACCACAGTGCAGTGTTAAAATTCTCTGATGAATATAGGCCTCGCCGAGAAAATTTAAAAACATAATTATGATGGTACGGAACCCTCGGTGCGCGAGTCCGACTCGCTCTTGCCCGGTTTTTTTTTTATTGGCTGATTATGATTTTGGTATCCGCAAACAAAGATTGATCAGAGATCAATCTTGACGCCACCATTAATTATCATGACAGCCTGACTTCGCTTTCAGCTTATTTTACTTCCATATTATCATTTTGGACAAACCAACTCTGATGTGCAAAATCATAATGAATCACACAATTATATCCTACAGCTAAGATTTTACAATACTTGTTGCTCTCATAGAAAATAATATTGAAAATTCATTTACATGTGGAGCCATACAATGACGCGTTAAAGCCATAGCCATCATTGTTTGATTCGTTCTGAAAAAGGGATAGTACTTTTCGTCTTGTATAGCTCCATCTCTCTCACTCACCAAGAAAAAATCATGACTTTAACACGACATAGTACACAGCCCCTAAAATAGACTTTGGCAGAAACGAAAGCTTTCATCATCAGTTTTAGGGTTTCGTACCCGAAGGGTAAAGACGGGACCCTATTACTAAGGCTCCACTGTCCGTCTGTCCGTCGGTCACCAGACTGTATCTCATGAACCGTGATAGCTAGACAGTTGAAATTTTCACAGATGATGTATTTCTGTTGCTGCTATAACAACAAATACTAAAAACAGAATATAATAAATATTTAAGTAGGGCTCCCATTCAACAAACGTGTTTTTTTCGCTTCCTATGCCAGTCTGACTCGCTCTTGGCCAGTTTTTTTATTATATTTATTTCAACCCGGAATCACCCACTGCAGCATCCCCATTGTTCTGCCATACTTCCCCGTTCCGTGCGTCCCTCCAGGTGTGAAACGAAAGCTTTACAATGGACAAAAAAAAATACATTATCATTAATTAGTTCCTCACCTGTCCATCTCGGGCACACGTGACAATATTCAACTGGCTCTTAGCATTAAGGAATAGGAACTTGCTCTGGAACACGTTAGACTTGTGACCCGTCTTGATCGTCTGTATGGCTATGTTGCGGGCCCAGTCCCACACCACGACATTCGTGTCGTCCGAACCCGATGCTAGGAGGTGCCCTGCGAACAAATTTTGTAATGTAGGTAGGACTTACGACTTCAACACATGTTCAGTCCGTTTACAGTTATTTTACATCTGACAGTAGCAATCCTACTGTAACGAGAATAAAGATCACAATGATTTTGATAGACTTGTCAGTGGCAGATCATTGTGATTTGTACTGTGATGCAGAATCAGAGGTAAAATAATTGTGAAAGGAATGTACATATATAGCAGTGTTCCTAATCTCATAATTTATATTCTATCGCCATCAGTTATCTATTTTTGGTGAAATGTATTCAAAGTTGATTTTTGAGTGACCATTTGTAACAAAAAGGTCCTAAAAAGTTTTAAGTTGCAATGGAATATGAACTTTGAAAAGTATGTCACTCATTTTGTTGTTCCGTCTCAAATTCTTAATGCAAATATAGTCTTTTCAAAATGGAATCAAAGACGTATTTGTGGATGCCAATTTGTACTGCCACTTACAAATTGAGGGCTTTCATTTGATGATTTAAACCCGAACTTCTAATTTTATATCACATTAACAAAGATGTTTTATTAATTTGTCAACTGAGATTAATTTCGTAACCTACATTTTCTTTTCGTCGATGATTGTTTAATTAATATTAAATTCAAGTAATGAGATATAAAGTTGAAACCTTCTGAATAAAGATGAATGTGTTACTCATCTCCTTTAGTGAGCGACTGCGTATGAATTTAACTTGAACAGAGAGGCTTCCAATTCTAATAATCAGCCTATAATGTTCGCACTGCTGGGATAACATTATAAGCGGTTCCGTCTCGGTGAAAGGGAGTGGGCCGTAATCCATCACGCGGGCCCAGTGGGATGACGGATGTCACATGTCTTCGAATTTTTGATCTAGGATATAATGATTGCCGCTCTTCTACATGGCAAACTGCGAATTTGTGCGAGGTCAATGATTATCATCATCTGCCTAGCCTTTTCCCAACTACACACCACTCCACTACTTTTTCTCCACTCTCCATTTCTCTTTTCTCCCTGTTTCGGACTTAAATAACGGGTAAAATGTAGCTGAACTGTACACCTCCATCATCATCATCCACACTACGACTGCTGCGCATAAACCTCTCTTTTGTTATGCCGATCCCCACGCCCCTGTGCCAGCGTCATCCAGGTTTTCGTCATCCAGTCCTTAGACGACATTCGGTCACTGCCTTTCTCTACCTGTCATCACTGCCAGGTGTCCTACCCAACTCCATTTGAGTTTCATAACTCATTTTCCGATATCGAAAACCTTCGTACACCTCCACAAGTCCACATTAGGGGAATGGCGTACGCGATGTAAAAAATCATAGCATCTAACTACTCTGTCGATTACTTCAATTCTATAAATATGAAATCGATGAGAAAATAAATCAAAGCATTTCAATGTTAATCAAAACATCGTAAAACAAGATCCACCTGGGCTTGAGCCTATAAATAAATGTTATAAATATGTGAATAGATGTGCCAAGAGAGAAAAATATAGTTTAACCGGTAAAGCTCCGCGCGTGACCGATGGGTCACGAAACAATAGAAAATCAATTGTGTCTCATTAGCGGAACTTAATGAGTTAATCAATCTGCTCGCCTTTTCGCTTCGCTTCCAGTTTAAATGGATGCAGCTGAATACCAGCATTTTACATGGAGCGACTGCATATCTGACCTCCACAACCCAGTTACTGGCTAACACCCTTGGTAAGACTGGTTGTCCGACTTTTAGACTTCTGACTACCCATAACGACTGTTACAGATCTACAAATGACAGACGGGACCAACGCGGCGTATCGTGGTTTCCAAAGCATAGTACAATATTTTAGAATAGGACGCTGATATCGAGGGCTGGTTCTGATGTAAATAATGCTACACTAGCATTGCAGTCATAATACCTTCGTTGTGTCGGTATACCTCTTGTAATGAGTACCACGGGTTGGCGCAAATTCTGTGGTAGCATTGAATCTTGCCAGCAAGCTAACAGGGTAAGGGAAGTACTGGCGCAAGACCTGGGCCCGCTACCCTCAGCAAACCTTATAATACACTCACTTCGTCAATTTTCGGCAATTCGAACACCATCAGACAATGATGGGCATTACGCACCCAGCGTACGTTAGAGTAACTCCAATGGGCTAGCCGAAGTTTTCATCGTTTTAAGGCAGCTGGTCCCGATGGAGTGTTCCTCGCCTTACTACAATGGGGGGGAGCTGTAGCAATAAAACTGGTTCCTTTAATGAGGGCGTGCCAGACTTTTCGTTCCTAGAGGAAGGAGGGAAGTAAAAGTAATATTCATCTCAAAACCAGGTAAGGGTGACTACACAAACGCCAAATCCCAGCGACCAATCAGGCAGACCTCCTTCCTACTAAATACTCGGGAAAAGCTATGATAGGGAGCTGAGGGATTGCGCTCTGAAAACCATGCTTCTACACGGTAATCAACATGCATATAGCTCAGGCTCCTCAGGCTCGGTGGAGCCAGGGTGGCTGGTTGCAGCTGGATGAGAATTGCCGAGAATCGAGCTGAAAGGCGTGCCATTGGAGAGGCCTATGTCCAGTAGTGGATTGCTGTAGGCTAATGATGATACGGCTCAGGTAAGTAGACCGAATATGCTCTTCATCTAGTTTTCAGCCAGATAGAGGAAGCGGATCAAAAAGGCACCTGGCCAGGGCACTTTCATAGACATCGTAGGAGCCTTCGACAGAACCAACTTCTCCAACATCAGCAGCGCCATCCCCAGACACGAGTAGAATAGGTACTAACGGACTGGATTACAAACATGTTGAACAAACGGGTGGTTCGTCTTCTTCTTCCAAGATGAGTAGCAGTTGGCCATGATAGCCAGAGGCCGCCCTCAGGGAGGGGGTATCATAATATGTACTCTGAATCTTAACTATTATACAGGGTGTTTGGTGCATCGTTTGCCAAATGGAATTGCCCGAAAGGAGAGGTCATTTGCTATCTCTTAAGGTCCAGTTACTCATTCCTTGTTACACCGGTTTTTTTTATTATGACTTTTTAATTTTTATTTAGTAAAATACAAGAACTCTGAATTTTAGCTTAAATTTTTTTAAAGTTATGAGTATAGGCTTCAAATTTTATTTTAGTTCTTATGTTTACTCTTGTATGGTTCTATGAAATTCAAAATTACTGGCTAATAACATCTAGTTCCTTTTTAATAACTCACAAAGTTTTTGAAAAAAGGAAAAATACACTTAACACTCAACTTTAAATTGCTGTAAAAATAAAACTAAAAGCGATCGGGATCTTCGAATTCTTTTAAAAAGTTCTCTAGTTTGTCCCCTTTCTAACGGTGTGCAATATACCAAAAAAAAACGTTTAATAACTTCAGTTTTTTTAATTTTTATTTAATAAGTGCCTAATTATAAATTTTGTTCAAATTGTCCTCCACTATTGCGTATACACCCGTGACATCTTCGTCTTATCTCGACTGTAGTGGTGTGTAAGCGTATTTCTGCTTTGATAGTGATGAAAGCCGCCTCAATGCGTTGGACTAAATCATCCCTAGTCTCGGGCCGTCCCCAGATGTAAAAATCTAACGGAGTCAGGTCTGGGGAACGGAGGCCAAGGAATAAGGCCATCCCTCCCAATCCAAGAGTCTGGGAATGCAACATCCAAGTACTCCCTGACGGTTAATCTCCAGTAAGCGGGACAATTACCATCTTGATGAAAAACAAAAGACTCACTTCAAGAGGTCTTCACTGAAAATTGGTAGCTGAGCTAATAATTAGGGTAAGTCTGTTTGTAGAAATGCTTTTTAAAAAGTTCGGATCATCCACGTCCGAGTGTAATAAAAAACGACAAAACTGGACACTGTTACCATAGTCTTGATTCTCAAGACCTACAACAAACAAAATACCTACGCGTAAGAACGCATTACTTTCTCCCAAGGGGAATTTTTAAATTAATATTTGAAAAAAGTACAATCCAAGTTACACAAGGGATAACATGACATCTGGCAGAGTAACGTCAAAGCCGTTACCTAGAACATCGGTGAGGTACGCAGTAGAGCTAGAAAGGGTTTGCATTCCAAGTTAGCGCGTCACTATCAAAGAAGACATACGTTTACACACCACTACAGCCGAGATAAGACGAAGATGTCACGCGTGTGTACGCAATAGTGGAGGACAATTTAAACAAAATTTATAATTAGGCACTTATTAAATAAAAGTTTACTTTTTATTTCAAGTTCGAGGAAAGTTAGAACCCTAGAAAGAGATAAAAGACTGCGTAAGCGTGAGATAACACTATCCACCTACTTAAAAGAATGTTATTTATGTGAAAACTAGTGCTCTTACTGTAATATCGAATATCAGCCTGATGTGTCTCGATTACACGTTTAGCGAATTACTGAAGTTATTAAAAGTTTTTTTTTGGTATATTGCAGGCCATTGGAAAGGGGACAAACTAGACAACTTTTTAAAAGAATTCGAAGATCCCGATCGCTTTTAGTTTTATTTTTACAGCAATTTAAAGTTGAGTGTTAAGTGTATTTTTTTCTTTTTTCAAAAACTTTGTGAGTTATTAAAAAGGAACTAGATGTTATTAGCAAGTAATTTTGAATTTCATAGAACCATACAAGAGTAAGCATAAGAACTAAAAAAAAATTTGAAGCCTATATTCATAACTTAAAAAAAATTTAAGCTTAAATGCAGAGTTTTTGTATTTTTCTAAATAAAAATTAAAAAGTCATAATAAAAAAACCGGTGTAACAAGGAATGAGTTACTGGGCCTTAAGAGATAGCAAATGACCTCTCCTTTCGGCCAATTCCATTTGGCAAACGATGCACCAAACACCCTGTATATAAAACATTGTTTATTTTATGAATTAGTTATACTAATTGTGGGAGATATTTGTGGTCACATTAGAAATCTACGCGCACACACACAGTCGCACACGTATAAAGCGTACTAGCGTAGCAGATGCTTCGTCAAGTTTGGGTTGTTTTGACTGTACAGCGGAAGTGTGATTGTAATTACGGTTTGAATTCATTTATTTCTAAAGATAACAATTCACTTGTACAGAAATGAATACTAAAAATTACTTGATTAATACATTTTTATTGCCCAGGAGTAGTAAGAGCTTACAGTGTTAACATTACGAATATAAGAAGCTAATTTTATTACAAGGAAGGTATTTTATTGTTAAAAGTTTTGTATTGTCTACCGCCGTACGGCGCGTTGACGCGGTCGACATGCGGTGACTCGTTATCTTTGTTTTTATGTTTGAAAATCTCAAGACTCGTATACACTAGAGCAGGGGTGGCCAACCGGTCGATCGGCGATAGTCGCGATCGACCAATCGATCGCGACTCTTAGTCCAATCAATCGTGCCAAGGCCAAAAATATTTCCAACTACAAACCTGATTTTGCTAATCTAGCGAAAGATGCTCAAACGCAATGCTCGTTGCAAGTAGTTACCAAGAATAATTTTCAGTTTTATATTTTCCGTCTTAATAAAATAAAAAATGCTACTGAACTATGCTGTTTCATTTAAGATTTCAAGAAGTATGTAATTGGTAAACCGCACATGGTGTCGTCAGTGAACAGTAGATCTTGGGTCTAACCAAGTTGGCCACCCCTGCACTAGAGGCAAATGAATTATGTTAGTTAAATTAATTAACGTAGTTTTAATATTTTTTGGGTTAAAAAATAAGGTATCATCATTCTCCTGCCCTTATCCCAATTTATTTGGGGTCGGCGCAACATGTCTTTTTCTTCCATACTCCTCTATTAGTCGTCATCTCGGTAGTCACCCCCTTTCTAACCATATCATCATTCACACATTCCATCCATCGTTTCTTTGGTCTTCCCCTACTCTTATAGCCATCGACATCCATACTCAAAACTCTCCTCACGACATTTTCCTCATTTCTTCGTAACACATGCCCATACCATGACAACCGATTCCCACACAACTTTTCAGTTACCGGTGCCACTTTCAAACTTCCTACACTGCATTTGAAATAAGATTAGACATTTAAATTAAATCTGTTTTACGGTCCGTTTAACCGATTTTGAATTCTATTGCGTTGGTGGCATGACAAATGGCAGCTGCACTAAACAATTGGTATTGTAACCACTTTTTTGCTTTTAATGACATCCGGTATAGAAGTCAAAATCGGTTGAACGGACTGTACAAAAGGTTTATTTAAATGTCTAATCTTATTTCAAATGGAGTATAAGGTATATTAAAAAATATATATATTACCTATATATTATTAAGGTATATTAAAAAAATTTGTATTGTGCATTAATTCATTTACAAATTGTATAAAACGCTTACCTTCCGGATGAAAATTTATGGAGTTAACGCAGCCTCTGTGTTTATGGAGTGTGTGCAGCTTCTTCATTCTGTAGATCGCGTGCAGGGATCCGTAGAACTTTCTTTCGAACATGAGGTCCTCTCGCGTGGTCTTGCCGCAGGGAAATGTCAGCCCCATCTCACGGTTTATTATTTCTGTTGACAGTTTAGAGTAAGAAACTTGTAGTTTATCCATACTAATATTATAAAGGCGAAAGTGTGTCTGTCTGTTACCTCTTCACGCTTAAACCGCTGAACCGATTTAGATGAAATTTGGTATAGAGATAGTTTGAGTCCCGGGAAAGGACATAGGATAGTTTTTAACCCGATATTCCCACGGGATCTACACTTATGCGGGTAAAACCGCGGGGCTCTGCTAGTTTGCCATAAATTTGTAATGGAATAAAAATATTTAAGTATAAGAGAGTTCGTACCGGGTTTTTTTAATTAGATCTTAGGAGCCAAAAATTATACTATGAGTATAGGGAAAAGCAATTGAAGTTTCAGAGAGAATTAAATCTGCATTTTTATACCATCCTGCATAACTGCAAAAATGACTGACTAGTCGCAAAAACTCCACAAAAGCCACTTCTGGGTCACAGGCTCTTTCAGTGAAAGGTAGTGGGCCATAATCCACCACGCGGGTCCAGTCGGTGGATGTCACATGACTTTGAACTTTTGGTTTAGGACATGCTGCGATTTTTTGACTTTGGTTTTTTTGACACGCTGGGATGCTCTATGTTGGATTCCCAACGCTCGGCTCACACCGTTGAAAAGTGCGCGATAAAATCTTAATGTGTGCACAAAATAATTACCTCTAAGCAACAAATAGCTGTGCTTGGGCCTCGTCTTGAGTAGCACTGGGGGCATCTTGTTCTTGTTCTCCTCCGTTTCTTTAGTATTCCTAGTGGCCATGGGCAACTGCAACTCCTCGTCAGAGTCTGAGTCGTCGTTGAAGTCTATTAAGTTCTCCTCAGAATAGTAACTACCGACGCTGGCGGAGTCCCCAGTTCCTGATGAGCTGTTGAATGAATATTAATATTACTGGATTTTGTCTTAAAAACAGGATAAAAGCTGATTAGGAGCCCGTTGCTAAATAATTACAGCCGCATGGATCGATCGATGGTTAAGTTATACTTGCCGCGGTCAGTTCGCGGATGGGTGACAATCCATTACGTATATCGAGATCTCTTTGTGTCTCGGAAAGCACATTGGTTCCGGCTGTCATTCGTAAACCTTTGACAGTCGTTACAGATAGTCAGAAGCCCAATGTCTGACAACCAGTCTTACCAATGGGGTATCGTGTTACCCAGTTACTGAGTTGTGGAAGTCAGATAGGCAGTCGCTCCATGCAAAATACTGGTATTCAGCTGCTTCCGGTTAGACTGGAAGCCGACCCCAACATAGTTAGGAAAACGCTAGGCAGAGTGATTTTTTAACAGAAAAAAAAAAACAACAGAAGTGAAAACAAACAGAATACTTTTCCATCACTCACTGACATATCGGATATACATTAAAACCGAGTACATCCCGAAGACAGCCGAACACATCCGACGCCGGTATTTTTTGAATCGTCTTAAAAACAAAACACGCGCGGTGTCGCTTACGGTAACAGTGGCGGTAAGAGTTCAATGGATTTTTCCCATCTTAAAAAATGCCCAACGGGCCTAGAGAAGGTTTCACTTCAATAAGAGCAGCTTACAACTTAACTGGCGATACGTTGATGTAGTATAGGTGTAGCTCACAGATATAGATATACCTAGATAACGCAAGAGTATAGTTACCGACACGGATCTTGAGCGCTCGGCGGTAGAGTGGGGATCGCTTTGCGCATCGTATACTTATGGCAAAATAAATCATAATATTATATAATAATAATATTATTATTAACATAGTCACTGTACGACAATATATATACCCCGCCCCCGCACCTTACTTCATCCCACCAAAGGAACCCAATAACTCACTTTTGCGCAGGTGAAGGTCAGCGCTCAAGATCCGTGCCGATAATGTAACTACTTCTAAAAATTGCACCAACTTATGTTTACAAATCGTAAGCCGCCCCTTTCGCGCTCAGTCCTTTGTACTGCTGGCTGGGTAAGTGTGAGCGAGAGCGCGAGCTTGTGACGTCATAGTAGGTAGTCAAAAATGGCACGCTTGGTTTTCATACAGTTCGTGATACTTGCGTTATCTAGGTATATCTAAGCTCCTAAGCCTATGGGGAAGAATAAAGGCGTGATGAAAAAGCAGAATAGATTAGATGAGAGTGGGTAGTATGTAGCAATTGGTAGCATGCTGGCTGCCACTGAATTCAATTCAAATTCATTTATTTCGTGAACACAGGGTACATACAAAAGGTGTTATAAATACATAAGATCCGAGCTGTGCCCCGCCAAAAGGCATACAAAATATCAAAGGTTCCATAGTGTCATGTGATAATTAAATAAAAAAATTACAACAATAATCAAAATTAACAAAATTATTTAGTATGTCATAACATGAGCACAGATTGGATTTAGTTAACAAGTATAATTAAAATTTGTCATTTAACCCCTCACACGTCTGGCCGCCCGCCTGTCGAAACGCCCCAAGTGTCAGCGTAGTTGAACGTACTTTTAGATTTTTGGGTAGGACTTCAGAATAACTGAGAAATCGGCAATTTATAGCCATTATCATGGTATATATTATACCTTCCTGGCTTCGTTATGAGTTTATCTAACTATTTATACCATTCAATAAGAAAATCAAACTGACCTTACGTCGCTGTGATGTAATATGTTTTCACTTTCATAATTTTCGTTGTGTACATACGCTGTATCGTTGACATTTCGAGCACTTTTTCTTATGTACATACGCTGTACCGTTGACTCTTGAGGGGTTAAATATTCGTCAACAGAGTAATACACCTTGCTATTTAACAATTTGAACAGATTTCTTTTAAATTCGTTAATGTTAATACTTGAGATAACTTGTCCTGGTAACTTATTATATAGTTTTTGAGCCATTGCATAAAAGCTGTTGCTATGAAACTGTGTTTTTGTTGTTAACACCTGCAATTTTTTTGAGCGCCGTTTATTTTCTACAAATCTATATAAATTCATGTTGTGTTTTATAAAAATACGGGCTTCGTAAATATACAGTGACGGTAACGTATTAAATATTTTTAGCTTTTGAAAATGTGGTTTGCATGATTCTGTTTGTTTTATTTTACAAATCGCTCGCTGAAGGCTGCCTGCTATTAATTGTGCTATGATATGTTTGACCCTGTAATGATTTAGAGGGTCAACAAATCATTAGAGGTCTTTGCCAAGAGGCACACTGATCTCTGAGATATATTACAACTCAGAAAAGAAAATAATAGCAATTAAACTAGCACAAGAAAGGAGTTTCAGGAAAAAAGGCTATTGATTGATTTTTGGACCTATGATGCTGGTATAGACACCCCACTGCACTGAATCCCCATAATGTTAAAAATCATCATCTGCCTAACCTTTTCCCAACTATGTTGGGGTCGGCTTCCAGTCTAACCGGATGCAGCTGAATACCAGTATTTTACACGGAGCGGCTGCCTATCTAACCTCCACAACCCAGTTAATGGGTAATACGATACCCTTTAGTAAGATTGGTTGTCAGACTTTCGAGCTTCTGACTATCCGTAACGACTGTCAAAGATCCCACGACTGACAGCCGGGACCAACGGCTTAATGTGCTTTCCGAGGCAAGGAACACGGTATGTAAAGATGGTCACCCAACGACAGACCAACCGCGGCAAGCGTAGCTTAACCTGATCGATCGACCTGTGCGGCTGTTATTATTTATCCACGGGCCCCTCCCATAGTGTTAAAAATAACAGACTAAAAAAATAAAGAACATAACATCACACCTATTTAAGGTGCCACTAGTCGATATTTACTCCACTGTTTGACATTCTGCACCAAAAGTTAAACATGATATCGTTTTGACTTATTATTAATTGTGCCTGTACGGAAACAAAATAGTAAAATAAAAAATCATTAAAAAGTTATGAGCCAACAAAGATTCGTTTTTCATGCCATTTTTAACGTAACTTTGGGTGTAAATATGTAATAAAAGAAGCTCAGCTATCGAAGAGTTCAATAAACTTTATTTTCCAAGTGGCGAAGAGTGGTTTCCAAGTGGCGAAGGAAGCACTTCCCACATTGGATGGTCGCCTCACGAAACAGGTTCTCCGTCTAACAAAACAAAAGCTGCGTATAGTTACAGCAGCTTTAACTGGCCACGTCCGCTGTGCAGGGCCTGCATGGAGGACGACGAGACAGCGGCACATGTGCTTCTAAGCTGCCCGGTGGTCACCACGTACAGGGCAAAGTACTTCGGTAACCCAGGTACCTTACGTGGGTAGCATATACGGGGCCCCGGTGTGGGCGCGTTCACTGCGGCGGCGAGCCGCCCACTACCTGAACGCGCCCCAGAAGGTGGTAGCCATAAGGGCTATCCGGGGCTACCGCACGATCTCTGGCGAGGCGGCAAGCCTCCTTGCCGGACTGCCGCCATGGGATCTGGAGGCGATAGTCCTCGCGCGCCTGTATGAGTGGCGCGCGGAGGCACTACGCCGGGGGGAGGATCCGCTTCCGCGGCAAATCGCTGCGGAGCGGACGGATCTCCGGCGCGATCTCATGGCGGCATGGAAAGAGCGACTGTCGCAACCCAGCGCAGGGCACGCCGCGATAGCGGCGATAAGACCCCTCTTTGAGGAGTGGCTAGAGAGGCGCCACGGCGCCCTCACCTACCGCCTGACGCAGGTCCTCACCGGACACGGATGTTTCGGGAGGTTCCTGCACATCATCAGGCGGGAGGAAACGCCCGGGTGTCACCATTGCCAGGATCGCCCAGAGGACACGGTGGAGCACACGGTGGAGGTCTGCCCCGCTTGGGCGGAGCACCGCCGTGTCCTCGTAGAGGCGATTGGCAGCGACGGCGACCTCTCGCGTCCGGCCCTGGTGCAAGCCATGGTCCGGGGCGAGAGGGAGTGGGAGGCAGTCACCTCCTTCTGCGAAGCAGTCATGCTAGCGAAGGAGGTGGCGGAACGGCTCAGGGAGAGAGCCTCCCGTCCCAGCCGCCGCGGGAGACGCTCCGGGCGTCGGGAGCCGCGTGACGACTCCCGGCCACCGTAGGCGCGGGCCTGCGGGCGGAGAGTAATGGGTAGCTCACCGCCCGATCAGGACCAGGCCCGTGCCGGACGGCGCGTACGTGTTCCACGCGCGCCTCAAAGAGATGTCAGCATCGAGGAGGGGCCCCTTAGGGCCGAAGCCTGCCGGGTCAGCGGGATTGTCCGAAAGGGTTACCGCTGGCCCGGAACATAAAGGGCTAAGGAAGGAACACGGGTGGGTTTTAGTCAGTAAGAGTCTGACACTCCCTTCCGCTCCACCCAGAGCGGGAGGAGTCATTTGATGATTTCCCATCCACAAAAAAAAAAAAAAAAAAAAAAAAAAAAAGGTACCTTACGTGAGACAGTCAGTAACATCAAGGCGTTGCTGGCTTTCCTTGAGGAGCTGGGGTGGATCGAATAGTCGATTCTCCCACCCATACGTAAAATACGCGCATTGACGTGGAGTTGTGGACGCCAGCCCGTAGTACCTATTATCTATGGAGTGGTTTTTTCATAAAACTCGATTTTCCAAAGTACTTTTTGAATTTTTTTACGCGCTTATCAGTTCAGAACGGTGTCTCTGTGCGTGAGAACTAGACGTTGTGCCTGTAAACTAGCGTCTAACTGCTCATCACTGCTACTCTAGCTAGCTCTGTCAGACACGAAGTCAGGTGAGACAGTGTGCTTTTTGGCCATGACCAGCAGTGAGTTGGAGCTCGCGACTAGTTTACTCTTAAACCCAAACGGCCTTATTACAAAACAAGATTTGTCTTTAGACCCCGGTTTAAACCATCCAGCCATTTTTAAATTTCAAACTATAATCCGACGAAACTAAAGTTCTAATTAAAAAAACTGACGTTAAACCCGAGTCTAAGTTGTCAATTTTGCATTAAGAGCTTTAACGTTTGTCAGAATAAAGTTCAAAATAGAGTAACTGGCTCGAAGGTTTAGGCTAGGTCTAAAATTAGATCTCGTTTTGTAATAAGATGGAAAGGGTTAGGCAAAGGAGTACCTGTAATACTACACCCACATTTCACCAGTTATGTTTAAGTCCCAGGTAATAGGAAGTGAGCCTCGCCAAAAAACTCAACTAAGAAATTGACTGAACGAAAAATCCAATATCACTTTCGCCCAACCTGGCATTCAAATCCAGACCCTCATGCTCAGCATGAGACTGTCCGAATAAAATGTAAAATGTAGGGAAATTTTCCCTACATTTTTGACATTGATAGTCATGAGATGAGATTTTGAACATTTTTAACCGACTTCTAAAAAAGGAGGAGGTTCTCAATTCGGATGTTTGTATTTTTTTTTTTTTTATGTTTGTTCGCGCATAACTCCGTCGCTTGCCAACCGATTTGAAAAATTCTTTTTTTGTTGGAAAGGATATACTTCCCAAATGGTCCCATAAAAATTTTATCGAAATCGGACAAGCGATTTTTGAAAAATCAGCAAAAATCTAAAAAAATATCTATATTGTCTACATTAACGATCTTTTCGTTTACTCTGCATTGCGTTTTTTGTTCGCGAATAACTCCGTCATTTACGAGCCCATTTGGAAAATCCTTTTTTTTTTTAAAGTAACTTGAGCATTTGCTTTCGGAAATCATCATTTGGTAAAGTGGAGCTGATGATAAAGACCACAGATGGCCATCGGAACTACTTAATGACAAATACTTCACGGGTTGCGATTCGATTACTTTAATATGGTTGCTAAGCAATTTATGCTCGTTGCAATGCGTATGGTAAAATGGAGCTGATGGTGACTTCTCAATCAGCTCCAGTTCTCCTGATTCTTATTAGGGGAACTCTTCAACAATTAATGTCCCTACATCGGGTAAAGCAATATTTTGTAAAAGGTGATGAGCAGTTGACATTAGGCTATTGTAACTCAGATAAATTACAAACTGACCCACCAAAAAGTGAAAAATAAAAACTTTTTTACAAAAAAAAAACAACCGACTTCCAAAAAACACTATAAAGTGAAAAATAACTTTAATTTCGGAAGTCGGTGGCAAAAAACAAAAATACAAATCCAAAGACACCGACTTCCGAAATTAAAGTTATTTTTCACTTTATAGTGTTTTTTGGAAGTCGGTTGTTTTTTTTTTGTAAAAAAGTTTTTTAATTACAGAAATTGACCTTCTGGACTCCTTTAACAAAGATTGGTCCTTCGCAGCTCTGGACAGAGAGAGGTGGAAGGAGAGTAGGGAGGCCTTTGCCCCGCAGCGGGGCATTAAAGGCTAAAAATAAAACAAAGTGTTTAACAAAATAGAAATTCCAAAATAGATCGAAAATAAAAATAAGTAAAATATATATTACTATTAGTAACAAATCATTACAATCAATAATTATGTGATCATGTTTGTGTTTTATGCTTTATCTTAAATGCATACTAAACCTACTATAAAACATAGCTCGACTTCACTCACTGCTGAGCATTCAGTGCTCAGTGTCTTTTCTTGTGCGAATCTACACATTTTAACATTAACACATTTAATTTTGGCATATTTTTTTAGGATTTCTGCCACATAGTATTTTAGAAACATGAATGAACAATAAAATATTGTTTTTGTATCTATTTTAATACATGGATGTATTTAATTGACTTTGACACCTATGAGTTGTTTAAAATCTGGGTAATTGGTTTGCTTATGTTAAATTTTTTTTTGTAGCCTAATAGTTATTTATTGCATCCCAATATGCAGAAAACCAATGATAGAGAGAAAGGTGTAAAATGATTTAGAGGATACACATTTACCAAACATTGGCAGAGTAGGAGTAAGACAAAATCCAGCCAAAGGTTTGTCCTAAATTAAATCCAGAAAAATATGGATTGGATCAAAATATTGATATTTTAGGAATAATGATTTTGTTACGTTTTACTGCATTTCTCATTGTTTGCTTATGCATTTGATAAATTAATTAATGAACTATGTACATAAAATAATAATAGGTTTAAGGAAATTTTAACTCGATAGCCAGATAGAAATTAAATCCATAATCCTAAGGATGCTCTGAAATGACATGATTTAAATTACTGATGGGGTCATCTTTATCAATCAGTAGGTTATCAACCAGGTCAGGAGAGGTGTTCAAAAATTATTTAATACAAATAAAATTATAAATGTAAGGTTGAAATGTCTGATGAAATATTCCCCTGTATACTAACTGAATAGTGGTTTAGAAGAAAAAGTTAGGATACTCACCCACCACTGCAAGTGCTATCAGTCTCAGGATTAAGGAAATCAGCCAACCTCCTCAAATCATCACTCTCTGTTTCAGATGTAGAATGAGTTTCATTCGCTCTTGAAGCTGAAGTAGTTTCATCTACAGATAAATCGTCGGAATCTCTCGAGGATCCATTACTGTCTGTGTCCCTGTCAGGAGTCTTTCGTTTCCTGTAGTTTCTGCCCCATTTAGGACGTCTGAGGTTCAGCAGGATGGCACGAACGTTGCTACCGGACGGAGCTGCGTTCACAACCTCATTGGAAGGCCCCTCCAACGCTGCCTGACCAGGGTCCTCGCTACTGGTGCTCTCAGACTTATCCGCAGACACTCCACTGTCCACATTTTCATCTTTACTCGCCGATACAACTAAAAAAAACATCAAAATGGACACGAAGTTTTTACGTCACATTTTTTTTTGTAGTCGATACGAAGGCGAACTTTTACCTGTTTCTTTGAAACTATCCTGGGAACTTCCATCATTCAGTTTCAGTTTTTTTCCACCAAATTGAGGACTTGTAGGAGAATAAGTAATTTCGTCATCGGTCGAAGAGGAAGAAATATCTTCCATCGCTGCTTACGTTGAAATTATAATCTACAATGAAATTATGGAAAACTTGAAAATTAAAATTGCAACGCAATAGAATTCCAGCTAAAAAAGAGTTAATTTTATAGAATAAACTGAAACGGATACTGTACTGGGTACTCAATGGAGGATTTTTTTTTCCTAAATTTTAGCGATTTTGGCAACAAGAACAAGGACAAAAATAATGATGTTGCTAGCCAGAAAAACAATACCGTATTCCATTTAGCGTTAAAATAGCTAAAAAAAAAACTTTTTAATGACCTCTCAAGTTCCGCTAATGAGACTTGTATTATATCGTACTACATAGGGTACTCGCGGGGCTAGGGAATTGAAAAGTTATTTTAATTTCAAAATGATTTTATTTTATAAATTATTTTATCATCTACCCGTTTCCTTGACGGCTCCTTTAAGGTACTACTGTACTGACAGACGTGCTTATTACTAGCATGCTCAAACCAATCGGAGCACGCGAAACTCACATGACTTTGATTTTCGCGTGCTCCGATTGGTTTGAGCATGCTAGTAATGAGCACGTGTGTCAGATCCTTTATTCATAAGTGTACACAGAACATGAATACTCTAACGGCGGGTAAGTGTACGTCCAGACTACTCCAGAGAGGGACACGGGCGCAGGGTGGGCGCGGGAGCGGGGACGCCGGGGACGCGCGCGGGCTGCCTGTCCGAATGTCCGCATTGGAGCTTGGAGCGCGGCTGCGTTTTGCGTGTTGTCGTGTCCAGTGTTTGTCAAAATCTAATAAGGATGAAGAAAACTTATTTCTACTAGAAAAAGCTCGAACTACTTTGAGAAACCCGGTGTCGGAAACACTCGAAGAGCACGTTTCCGTTTTATATCGAGAATAAGGCCCTAACGTCGCGTAGGATCGTAGGCCCTTATTTTCGTTAAAAGGCATCGTCCTATTAAAACGCGAATGCGCAATCATCGCGCGAGTAAGCGACGCGACCATCGCGTGTTCGCGCGATAGCTAAAACTGGGTGTCTTAGTAGAACGCGTGATCATCGCGTGAATTTACGACACAAGCGATCGTGGAGTGCCTAGTTTGGCACTGGCACAGTCGGTACCAACCATGGACGTCAGAGACGCTCAATTTTTGCAGTCGGGAAATATTTGGATGACCTATTTTGGGGGTTTAGTTGGAAATGAAAAAAACTGACGTGGCGATCGCGTCGTGCGATTGTCAGCTAGGACACCTATTCGAGTTCAATATGTTTGATCGCGCGTTCGTAGTTCGCGCGAACCTAAAATGATCGCGCATTCACGTTCTATTAGGAACTTGGTTAACACATCCATCTGGCCAATTCTCGGACCTACACCTACAGTCTACAGTGGCTAGCGTAGCTTGGCTTACACGCGCGCGCTTATGCTGATTTGATTTTATGATCGCATTGAGTTAGAAAATTTAGGTCATTGGCTGAACGCACCCCAGCTGTCATTTGTTTGTCATTGATATAATGTCCAGTTGGTCACTGTCAGTTACTCTGTCAATTGTCATGTCAATGTCATTCATCGCATGCTGATTGCCGATCATGGCCGGATTTTAAATGTTGGTCCGGATCAAACTTTACGAAATAACGTGAACTTTAAGTATAACTTCAGATAAAGTGGCAGTTTATACAATGGATACTCAAGAAAAGTTACTATCCTTCCTCGACCTATTGGACTTAAATGAGGAAGACATAGATAAACCTTTAAAAATGTTGATGGAAAGAGGTAAACATTTGAATAAACATCTGAGGAGCGCGACACAGTTATTGCAATATAAACTGGTTGTAAATGTTCAAGAAAATACGGAATGTGAGAATGACGAAGAATTTGAGTTCGCCGTTAAATTGCTGAAGGATCTATGCAGTGAAAATGTCGATTATGTATGTAAAATTATCGACATTGTACTTCGTCTTCAACCAAGCAAAATTGTGAGTAAAGCAGAACATTTACTTCAACAAATACTGTCTAACATTGAATTTGGCGCGGAAACAGCAAGTTTATTGGACAAAGACACAAACTTAGATACCTTACTTTTCTTGAAAGTCGCTGACAATATTCTTAATGCTATTATAATTTTGAGAGAAAATGTGTCTCTAATGTACCTGGAGACACCGTTAGAAAACATACTTGATTCTACAGACGAAGCACTCAAGATATATTTTTTAACAAACTCTGTCCCAAAATTAGTGGATGCAGTGGTTGGATACAACATCCTTGATAGAATATGGATCTATATCCAATCTTTGAAAGCAGAAAAACAAGAGAATGCTTTGAAAGTACTCAGCTGCCTCTCAGATTACTACCTACCCACTCCAGATGGAAAAGGAGAGAGTAAGTTTGTGTCAGATATCGTATTCCAAAGCAACTTTTGGGACATTATAATTTTTGGTATAACATCTGAAGATACAGCAATAAGAAAAATATCAGTTTATCTTACAAAAAAAGCTATAGACTGCGTCATGGCCACCAAGAAGGATATCAATGTAAAATCTACTAATCAAACCATAATATTTCAATGGAAGAAAAACAACGCGAATGTTTTAAAAACCATGTGGGATAATTACTTTGTTCTTATAGACAGTTTAGAAGAGAAACAAGGGAACATAGTGTTGCCATCTCTAAGACTATTTGAAAGTATAAATATTGAGGATTGTTGGATGACCGCTGCCTTTAACATGGGTCTGAAACATGAGAATACTCAAGTAAGACTAAAATGTATTGAGTACAAACTGAAAACAAAAATAACAAACCAATCAGAAGCTCAAATATTACTAGAAGCCCTTAATGACATAAATATTTATGATCAAAATTCAAGTTATGATTTACTTAAAAAACAAATAGGAGAATGTCTTACTGACATTCACTCATTCATGGCGATATGTAAAACAATAACTAATATTAAATGGTCACCTGTACCATTGTACCATGTAACTGATATCTTAGCAAATTTGAAAATTGATTTATCATCAATACATGGGAATAAAATGTCGAAAATAGTTATAGATATTTTAAAAATACCATGCAATAATGTGGTATTAAGAAAAACGGTACAAATAAACATGGTATACTTTGTCCAGAACTGTTGTAAGAACCTGAATTGGAAAGAAATGGCTAATATTTATTGTAACTTACAATTACCAGAAGCAGTCTTTCAAGAAAACCCATTTACTCGCATAGTCAAACAAGTTTCGTTAAGAGATGAAGACAAAATAATTAATTTAAAAACAATGTCAGAGCATTATAGTAATATAGATTTGATTATATTATACCTGTGTAATCATGAAGAAGATTTAAATATATTTATTAATATTATCAATGAAAAACTAAACAAATTACAAGAAGGAATAAACAGGCAATATTCAGATAAAAAGGATTATCTAAACGATGTAGTATTTTTAATAAATATGTCTAGCAAAACAAGAGATGGGGACTCTTTTCTACGTAACATATATGAAGTAATTGCTAGACAAAATAAGATCATACTGCAGTATATTTTAAGCCTGTTTTCAAGTGAAGTTAATTTGACCATAGAAGATGCTGCAGCCTTGTGTGAAAAGCACAATTTTGAATTTGATCAAAAATACTTGGGAGACATTTTACTTCAGCTCTATAAAACTGCTATATTATTTCTAAAGGATAATCCAGAATTAGATAAAGCAGTCCTAAGCATTTTTACCTTAAAAATGTTATTAAAAAACCCTGTGTTGTTGGGCAGTTATGAGCATGAAATGCTCAATCTGCAAAGATTTATAGAAATAATTTCTACTTTAGAATTTAGAGATGCTCAAAATGAAAGTGTGGGTAGATCGAAAAATGTCTTTTACGAACAATCCTGTGAAATAATCTACCTTTTAATCCAAGAAGAAAAAGATGTAGATGCATGTCTTAAAGAAGTAAAAAATTATATTGAAAATGTATTAGAATGTGGAGGATATGGCTGCCTGAAATGGATCCTACAAATAGTAAACAAAATTGTTAACCCTCTTACTAATGAAGAAAGTAATTTAAACATGATTCAGTTCATAAATAGAGTCTGGACAGAAATTGAAGAGCTAAAGTCCAACAACCAATATTCGCCCTGCATTGAACAGTTTGTTGACCTCATAACACAAGATGCACTTCTAAAGAACGCAATGTATAATAACATAGTGATTTCGTACTGTAACAAGATCATAGAATATGGTCCTGTTAAAACAAATCCTCTGTATTGTTTGATAAGGAAGCTGAATAGCAAAGATGTTAAAGATTATGGCCATTTGATTTATGTATTATGTGAGATCCTGCTGTACTGTCCTGTGCCTAGGAAAGATCAGAGGTGGGATTAATATTCTTCTTATTTAAATATATTTATTCAACTTGGGCAGCTAGCACATCTCCGCCGCGAAACCATAGCAGCGAAACCGCATTAATTCCGCCATAACTTGTCCGTTGTACGAGAAGGGAAAGAGAAGCGAAACTGCCTGTTCTAACGCACAGATTTGATTATGATTCTATCTCTTTCCTGCGTGATTTCGCTGATCTGCTCGGAAGCCAGATACACCTCCGCGCTCAGCCCCCTATTTTGTTGCGGTGCTGCGTTTGTTTCGCACGTATCTGTGGCAGTCGACAAGTTTATGAAGCGAAACCTATTTTTTATTTTGTAAAATGGATGTTGATGTACGGAAAACTAATCTAAGAGGTCCGAAGTAGGCCTTGACTGTATTTATTAAGTCGAAAGTGATGAGATTTTGCTCCGCGGAATCCCGAATTCGTGAAGCGGTTTCCCATCATTATTTTCGCGGCGGTGTGCTAAGGCCCATGCCTTAGGCATTCTGCTCCAATCAAGCAAAGGTATTGGAGAGATGCATGAGTATTTTTCTTATTTTTTTGTAGACTGCCCATGCATGGTATGGTGGTTGATAACCCTGGCTAGATTTATTCCATTCTCTTACTCTAAAATACTGTTTTCTTAATTTATATCAGTAAAAATAGGTCTACTGCCATACCAACCAACATTGTACCTATGCTTGATAGTTCTAATTCATAATAATTTATTGTTTATACAGGGTTATTGGTTTCTCGCGATTTCAGGTTTGGTCCCATAGTAAAAGTTGTTCATAATGATGAGTACAAAGACCTCTTAAGAGATTGTTAATGTTTTACCAATAACCCTGTATAATATAATAGTTTATTATTTCAGGATTGTTGATAATGTGACTCTGGAAGTACTGCAAAATTCAAAATATGGAATAACTAAAGAAAGGTGAGTTTTTTTTTTACCTTTTTTCACTATTCATTTTAATTTGGACTTTATTTCATAGTGTGCAATGTTGATATTTGTTTGCAATTGAATACCACGCCGTGCTTCACTTTGGCGAGTGTGCACCGGCCCTTATAGTTCTATAAAACAATTTATATTTTCAGTATCGACATCCATTTCAACCACGAAATCCAGTACTTATCTATAGCTACCCTATGCAGCATCAATGATACAGAAACTCTTCGAATGATCACCAATTTCATCACAATTCGCATAGACAACACTTTCAAGAACAAACAGAGGTACCACGGTAACTCGGCGCTGCACAGAGTATTGCAAACTACCCTCCAACATATTTTGGTACTGGTGTTAAACAATGGCGAATTGAAGAATATTTTCATTTGGTGTTTGGATATGATGGTAAAGTTACCTCATCAGCCGAGTGTCAGGATATGCCTCGAGTGGTTTGTTTCGCTGTATTTTTATATTCAGGTTAGTTTGCAGTTTTACTACTGTTTATTTGTTAACACAGCTTATTGCAGACTTTTACCAGAAATCGGTATAACTTTCAAGTTTATCAGACATCAACTGTATTCAAATTGAATGATGTTGAGGGTCAAATATTATGTTCCAGATTCCAGTTATTGAATGAGGCATGGGTATGGTTTTTTTTCCACCTAGAGTTCAAACCGAGACGCGACCAACGGGGCCGTTCAAGTATTACGTAAGCAGATTTCTTGCCATTATTACCCCCAAAGCTCGTCAGCAAAAGTAAGCAAAGCTTAAACATTGGCACCTGCATTTTTCAATGTGTTCTGGTTTCTTTATTGATTCATGAGCAGCAGTTATAAGTCCCAGTAGAATCCCTGAAAATGCATTTCGTTTTCAAGCATAGACGAGTAGGGTTGCCAATGTTGCCATATGTGTTCAAACCAAAATCGACTAAATCTTGTAGAAGATCCGATAAAGTAAAAAATAAATGCTGCTGAAGTAATCACCAGCCAGACCCCCCATCCCCCTGTAGAGCTTACGTAATACTTGAAGGGCCTCAACTTAAAAAAAAAGTACAGGCTGTTCGCTCAGGTACGCACGGGCGCGTTTCCAGTACTGGCACGAAAAAAATCGCCGCTGGGGCGGCGATTTCTTTCGTGCCAGTACTGGAGTTTCAACACTTTGCCTAGCGCCAAAAGTTGAAAATCCTACAGTGTTTTTTTGATGCGCTGGGATGTACTCTGCTGGATTCTCAATGCTCGGCTCTACGCCGAGAGTTGAAAATCCTATTATATTATATTTTTACGATATTTTTACGTCCGTGCGTTTGCGTGGACTAATGACAAAGATGGGTCTTGTTGAGCTGAACCAAATCATCCAAAACACTATATTTTTGATTTCCAGAAAACCGAACTAAACGAAAAAATGCTACAGATTTTGAAATCAAAGAATTTGCCACTGACATCACAGTTCATTATTTTGTATTGGCTACTAAAGCATAAAATATCAAACAAAACTTACACTGAAAACGAATATAACTTTGTAATGGACTTCCTACTTTCTCATACCATGGGCCAGTTATTCAATGTGAGATTGAACGCGCAATACTTAGCAACAACTCTATATAAACTAGCAAATAAAACATCAAAATACCAATACACGATTGGCATTATTGTACAAACGTTCGCTGAAAGTAACAGTGACAAGAATTTTTTGAAACTCAGGAGCGATTATTTCAGTAACGACTTCGACATAGTCGCCAATCTTACTCCTTATTTCGTTTATTATTTATTGCCAAGGTATAGTGAGATTGATAACAATGAAAATATTGATTTGCATTTCATTAAAAGTATCATGAAGGATATAAATGAGAGCATCAGCAGGGATGTTAATAATGAGTTTAAAAGCGAATGGAAGGCTTGTAGAAAGCCAGATGAAGAATTTACTGAATTGCAAACGAATAAAGGTGTTGATAGCAAGATTACTGAAGATTCAGAGTCAATGGGGACTATACAGAAGAAATACATTCCTTGGAAGAATATGAGCGACGTCAATGTGTACGATGTCGGGAAGAAGGTATGTTATGTATATATTTGTTTTATTTTACCCGACGAGGGGGCGTGGCAGCGGTACGCGGGCATAGCCCCCCGGCAGGCCCCTCATTTGGTCTGTGACAAAGGCACCCGACGATTGATGTCGGGACGTTGTTTATTTGCTAGTTGCGCGGTAAACTCTACTTGCGCGATGCAGGATTTTGCGTGACGTCAGTGTGATGCGTAGTTCGCATATGGCGTTATAGATGACAGAAGCAAGTAAATCCTGTCTTACGTACCTACTACAAGGACATACGTTATTCAGCTGGAACATTTGGCACCAAATTTTGAATTATTGCATAGACCACCTCACTTTCGATGATAAAAAAAAAATAAAACCAAGAGACAGCATTTGTAAGCATTAATTAAAGGCTGTTTTTTAACATAACTGCATCAGAAGAATGGTAATCACGAATGCGTTTCAACGGGAAAGTTGTGTAGTATATTATGACGGGTCGAATCGCCACCCTGGACTGTAGGCGAAATCCTCATCCTGGATTTTTAACTCCATTTCATTACTGTCCATGTAATGTCTTTTCCAGAGAGAAAGCCCAAGCCAGCTAATTGTGGTAGCATCACTGATCGACAAGCTGCCGAACTTGGGTGGGATGGCGCGAACCAGCGAAGTGTTCGGAGTTCAGACCTACGTGGTAGACAGTTTGAGGCACTTGCAGGATAAGCAGTTCCAAGGGCTCAGGTATAAAGATAATAATATGTATTTATTAGGTATAAGAACCCTTTTAAGAGCCATTTTGTTAAAAATTAGCTCTTTTACTTAGTTTGCCGTATGTCATTACTTCCCAGAATTTGATCCTTATCGATACTTGGGATACTATCGGATGGTGTAATAAATAAAATAAAAATAAAAAAAAATAAAAATAAAATTCATTTAATTCAGACTATTTTGCATGTCCATATGAGGTTAGTATTATGGAACTTAAAAACTATGTTAGTCAAACTAATTAAAATTCAAAAATTCAAATTCAAAAATACAAAAAATACAAAAATACCAATGTCAACAATGTCAATGTCATGTCAATATCAATGTCAACATTAAATTCATAAATTCCTAAATTATTACAATCTTTTTATGCTATGTATTCCTACCTATATGCAGTTTTATAAACCTATCCCACACAGCTGACTCAGGACTTTCAGCGATCATCTTTAGGATTCCGTTGCCACTACTCCTAATTCGATGCATCAGTGAGGCTGACTTTTTGCGCATTATTGCGTAAAAGTCATCTACACCCGCGTCTGCAAACATCCCCGAGGCACTGCAGAATCGAGGAAGTCGCACCAGAACCCTAAAGGCGTTGTTGAACTGAACCCTAAGGGCGTTGTAGGCCCGCCGCGTGAAGTTGGTCCACAGGGCGCTGGTATAGAAGCTTTGACAGTAGGCTCTGAACAAAGTTATCTTTACCTGTACTGTGCACCTTGCAAACCTGTGCACCAACATGTTCGCGCGCACCGACAACGCCCTCCGCTCGCGCTCAATATCTGCGTCATCATTTAAGGTCTCAGTTACAACATGCCCCAAATACTTAAACTGGGAGACACGACTCAAAGATACTCCGTTTAAGTAGACGGGTGGTATATGCTCAGGTTCTTTATTATTATTACCTCTGATAACCATATACTCACTCTTTTTATCGTTGTACTTTAAGCCGTGGTCCCCCGCATATGACTCACAGATACTGAGCAGCTTTCTCAGTCCACCAACAGATGGACTCAGCAACACCATGTCGTCCGCGTAACTGATATTATTCACGCAAACGTTATGTATATGACACCCGACATGGCTGTTGCTGAGCTCTCCAATCAGCTGATTAATATAAAGATTAAAAAGTCTTGGAGAGGTTAGTCCCCCCTGCCTCACTCCACACTCTAACGAATATTCGTCGGAATACACATTTCCCCACTTGACTCTGTTTTTCTGGTGACTGTACCAGAAGGAGAAAATATTTATAAGTTCGGCGGGGACACCAATCTCCCCAAGCTTAGCCCAGAGCTTATTATAATTGACTAGGTCGAAAGCCTTCGATAGATCCAGAAAGCATGCGTAGATAGGCGTGCTTCTCTTCACATAATATGAGACCGTGTGCTTCAGTGTCAAAATAGCACTCTCCGTTGACAAGCCCTCACGAAACCCAAACTGCGCATCATGCAAGGTGATGTACTTGCTAAGCTGAGCATCTAGCAACCCATCGAAGACCTTCGCCATCACCGTAGCTAAGGAGATAGGTCTATAGTTATTCTTATCCGACACATCCCCCGTGGCATTCTTTACTATAGGCACCACAACGGTTTCCGTCAATTCAGAGGGTAAATATGAGTGGCGTATGCAGAATGTAAATAACATAGCTAAAACTCTAAACAAGTGATTACCCGCATGCTGTAAGTGCTCAATGCTGAGACCGTCATTGCCAGGAGATTTGCCTCTTTTCATGTTTAAGATGATATTTTTCACATTCTTGCTAGTAAAACCGATTGGTTTCCCACGGGCAACCACGGCCTCACCATCTGCAGTCACAGCATCGGCAGGTAGGAGTGGCTCAACCTTAAAATGGTTCTTAAAAAGGTAAGCAATATCTTTGGGCTCACTACAACCACCCACACTCACTGGCAAACCAACCCTACTATTTAACCTCCTCGTGGACTTCCAGAAAGCACGATAATTTTTACCTCTAATATGTGAGGCTAATATATCCATCCGAAGCTGGTCTTGATGGTTCTGACAATACTTAAGTCTAGATTTAAAGATTTTACGAGTGAGATACATGTCGTCATAAATAGGCCCACTATCAGGTTTGCCCTGCATTACGTAGCTGTGATACGCCTGCCTAGCCCGACTATGTGCATCCCTCACGTGTTTATTCCACCCTACCACACTTCTACCCCTTCTAATTTTTCTCACTCTCTTGCTTTGCATAGAAGCTTCCCGCAGAATGTTTACAATGTCGTTGTATAGCTTGTCAATAATTGGTCTATGTTCAGCATTACTACAAAAACTGTCTGCACACTCACTCAACTCACTGGGAAAGTCAAGGTCCTTTAACTTAGCATTACATAAGTCAGAATAAATGTCAATTTCGTCAGCTTCCCTATCACCCCAAATAACATCATTATTATACAAATTGTCACATACACATTTCTTTTTAATTATGTCAAGGTTACAATTAATTATTACAGGTAAGTGGTCAGACCAATACACTCCATAGTGAATACTAATACCGGTTATTGTTTGCCAAGCTGATTCCGTTGCTAAACAATGGTCTAACCAGCGCTTACATCCGTGAGCTTCACTATAGAATGTATGGGTACCCGACGACCTACCCAACATAGCAATGTCAGCACATATCCAATTATTATCATCGCAAAATCAAGTAATTCGTCACAAAATGAAGAAGTAGGGTGAGCATTGAAATCACCTAAAATATATACAGATTCTACGTTACTTTGTTGTACAATAGCACTAATCTCTCCTAAACAGTTCGTAAATAATGTTAGATTGTCAGATTGGTCCGTAGGCATGTACACACAAATAACTACAACTTCACAATTCATACCTGTTACCGCTCTAATCGCCGTAATACGATCACTCTCGCACTGCACCACCGACACACTTGTAAAAACACTTTTACGCCATAGGATAGCGACCCCACCGAAAGGTCTGCCACGTCTCAATCCAGATGATAAATCCATCGCTGACTTTCCTGTATAACTGAAGTTATTATCGATGGTACCGAGGAAAGGCAGATCTTGGGGCATCAGCCATGTCTCCTGAAGAGCTATCAAGTCCGCGTCCTTACATAGTGACCGTACACACTGTAAACTCCTTTTCACATTTTTACAATTAAAACTAACTAGCTTGCTGCTTTGTGTGTGATCCATTAAAATATTGTTCTTCGGGCCCCCTTCTCAAATTAACAAAGCGGCGGAACTTAATCCCGTCCGGCCAAAGATTGTCATCAAGATACATATGTGTTCTATCTCTTGACACAAATAATTTAAAAGCATTGTAACCTTTCTCTTGCTTCATTTTAATCTTTATTAACCTCACTTTTTCCTGAGTTTTATTATATATGTAATTACTTATGTCGATTTCCTCCGTATCTTTATGTACATTGGAGACAAAAAGGGGCACTTTGGTGTCAGCTGCCTTAAAATTACATAAGGGTTCCGTCGCTGCCTTGCCTAATTGGCTCACAAAACGATTACGATGGCGTTTTCTCTGTACTGTCGTCCAGCTAGAATCTGGTTCATCTTTTTTAAAATCTCCGTTTTGTTGTACAATTTCTGCCATAGATAGTCGCTTTTCTGTCACTTCACTGGACGGGGCCGCAGGCGCCGAACACACCGGTTTTATTACATGTACTTCCCGGTCAGCTGTTTGTGTCAATGGACTCACCATAAAAACATGTTGTTTACTATTTTGCTCTGTTCCGGTCATTTCTGTGCCTCGCTCGACTATATCACTCGCAGACTCATCCGCAAACCGCCTGTGTGACGGAGACAGCAGCAACGGTGAACTCACACTTACGCTTTGCCTCCGAGCCGGTTCCTTTATCTGTTCTAACACTGGTGATATGCCCACCGGCCCACTATCCAAACAAAAGGCACCTCGCCTGCGATTGTTTATGTTACACTCATCTATCCCTATAACTGACCCATATTTGCAGTTATGCAGTTCATTTCTTATTTCCTGTAACTGCTCCACCGTTGCATAGTTATTCTTCACATGGTTTAATTGGTTTTTTAGTAGAACAAACTCCTTAAGCAGCCCCGTAACATCAATGTGATCAAATGTTACGGGTGGCAGCTTGCACAACTCTTTAGCCACAAATATAGGGATGAGTTCGGGATCCGTATTCTTGAAAAGGGTTATGATATCTTCCAAATCCTTGTGCCGTTTGTCCTTTCGTCTGGATATTTTTCGCTTGCCCGCCCCCACCGATTCAAAAATTAACGTCTTTGCATGATCAATATCCTCAACAGAGAAACCACTTGCACAGACACTAATGAGGCTATCATTATCCATAACGTCCAGTTTATTTTGTACAAACGCTAACAGCTCGTTAATTACTATATTACACGTCGAACATTTTACAATTTTTGCACTCGCCATTTTATTTTCACACACCCGCACGGGACGGTGCATGCGCAGAGACTGATAATACAGTGTTTTTTTTAATCAAAATCAACGGGTTCGATTCCTGGCTAGAAATATTCATTTTTCAAAAATCCAATGATGCAGTTTTAGTTTTCATCAAAATCGAGCCCGAGACTCCTTTGAGTACTTTTCGCTATTTCTCATAGTTTCGAATTTGGCCATCCATGCCCACTTGAAAAATTCACGCTGTATATTTCAATCTTTTTATCCTAGTGTCTCAGCGGAAAGATGGATAAACGTAGAGGAAGTCCGTCCAGGCCGCCCCCTCAAAGAGTACTTGATGAGGAAGAAAGACGATGGCTACGCAGTTGTGGCTGCGGAACAGACCTCCACCAGCTCCAAGCTTCAGGGCTTCAGGTTTCCAAAGAAGACCCTGCTATTGCTTGGGTAAGAATTAAATCAGCTGTACTTACTATCCTCCTTACTAATAAACGTTGTGTAGCGTCTGTATAGTTACACAACGCTTTGTCTTCTTATTTCGAAAGTCTACTCTACTGACGACAGAATGAGAGACAGCGGTGTGTAACTATTCACCTGATATAATGCGTTTATTAGTAAGGAGGTATACAGGGTTATTGGTAAAACATTAACAACCTCTTTAGAGGTCATTGAACTCATCATTATGAACTACTTTTACTGTGAGACCAAACCTGAAATCGCGAAAAAATATCAGCTGCTTCCCTACATTTTGACGAGTTATTCGAACATAAATGTACGGGACCGCCCTTTTATTTTTTCGCGATTGATCCCATAGTAAAAGTAGTTCATAATGATGAGTACAATGACCTCTTAAGAGGTTGTTAATGTTTTACCAATAACCCTGTATATTAAACTTTCGCTCTGTTGTATTCTCAATTCTCGGCTCAACACTGAACACTGAGAGTTCAAAATCCAGTGCGCGATAAAATCACGCCGCGATATTTACGTTCGATCGAACTTTATGTAGTTCTAAGTAATTTAATTTTGACGTGCAAATTTTAAAAAAAAATAAATATCAAAAAAACATTTTTTTTTTAATAACATCACGCCTGTATCCGTCGAAGGATGGGCAGAGGTGTAACTGCAGTACACACATGTCATGTTTCAAGTCCCATTTAATAGCTGGATGTGATATCATTAACTTAATTTCAGACACGAGAAGGAAGGTGTCCCATGCGACTTGCTGCCCCTGATGGACCACTGCGTCGAGATCCCACAACAAGGCTACGTCAGATCACTGAACGTACACGTCACGGCCGCCATCTTTGTTTGGGAGTATGCGAGACAAAATGTGTTATTATAAGTCGGCCGGTCCGAACTTTGCGCTGAAGGCTGTGCAATAACATTTTTTTGAAATCTAATGGTGATATGAGGCGAGAGCGAGTGAGTGTACGTGCGCGAATGTTCGGAGAGCCTATGTTCACTTCAGACCGGCTGTATTGTACCTATAGAGGTTGCATTTCAAAAGCGCACATCAATGAAATTCATGTCTTAAAGCAATCACATAAAAGCCACTTGGCGCGCGCTCGTGATTTGCAACGACTATAGCAGGTAATTACGGGATTTTTTCATAACCCTTTATACCACGTTATTTTTAATATATGCGAAACCTGAATATAGTTTGTTCAGAACAAGTATCTGAACGACATTAAGTAGGTTATTCAATCTCCGCGCCGAACGGTTAGGTACCTAGGTACTATTATCAATCAGCGCAAGACGGCGCGGCGCGGGTGAGCATTTTTTTATACGGACAAACGGGTAACTTAACAAGCTTATAACTTTGTGATTTTTCATGATACAGTTTTGAAATTTTGTACATAGATTCTTCACATAAAAATACTAGACACGTGTTTCGGGTTTCGCATGTACTCAAAATAATGTTGTATATACTATACAGCCCTTTCACAGTTATTTTACCTCTGAGTTTGCATCACTGTCAAAATCACAGTGATATCTACTGTCGTCATAATAAGGTTGCTGTTACTGCCAAGTCTGTTAAAAGACATTGATCTTTATCATAGTTAAAATAAGGTTGCTTGTGGTTCGCTGCTGTCAGAGGTAAAATAACTGTGAAAGTACTAGTTGCCGTTAAAATTAATGGCGGCTCTGAAGTGCACTACTCGGTGCGCAGTACCTCACCCCTCACCCCCACTGACACGTGAATTTGTTACTGCGCAGCGACTCGCCTCATTTTCGGAACTCATTTTTGGGTCTCCCAGGCTTCCTCAAAGAAGTTGACCGTTTAATAAATGTGATGAAATGATAGTAAAACTAGAGTTCCAGGTACTTTACAACACATATTTTTTTATTTTTAAATAAAATTTGTTAAAAATAAATATAACATATTTTTCTTCACTCCTTTACTTTTACAGACATATTTGACTAACCGTGAGCTTAAATCTAGTTTAGGCAGCAAATGCAATGGCATGTTGAAGTAACCACTTTGTCAAGAAACTTGTGATTTATTTATCGTAGTGTTTACAGAATAGTTTTATGACTTTCGGTAATAGTGTTACTTTAATAGGCTTTGCCTCATACTCCTCCCTGTCAATGTCAATCACCCCGAGGTGCTCTTGCGGGATCAGCATCACACTTCTAGCGAGGATAGCATCTTTAATACTCTTGTTACTTACTCGATTCCAACCCTCATTCACAAATTCAGTGTATTTATAGTTATATTTCCCTATACCTATACTCAAAGCAGGGGTGCTATGAGTATTCTGTATATTTGGAGTAACAATCCTGAAGTCACTAGTTTGGAAAGAAATTTCTTGAGTAGTTTTGCAGTTTGTGTTGATTGTATTTGCAGGATCATTAACCTGAGCGTAAGACGTAGTGGGCATGAAAAACGCCCATTTCCGCTTTACTTGGGGCCGTTTTTGGAGGCAATTGCTGCATCCATCACAAGGCGGGCTGTATTTCATAATACCTTGGCAATTCCAGGTCAGAGATTCCCTGTACCCGTTGAAGATGTAAGCTGCATATTCTTTCAATGATCCATATATCCAGTACTTGTGTTGTTTTGAGAGGACATCCCTGAATGCCCCCCATTCTAGCGAGCACAATGCAAATATAGGCTTACCAAACACGGCATCTTCTTCTTCTTCTAAAGGTTCTATTTTCATGGCATCTTTCCACACTGTACTGCCCTTGACTATAGCCATGGATGCTTCAATGAGTTGCTTGATTCGTAACACACCTTCCCCTTTAGGAAATAGGGTGTTTCCAATAGTGTTTGTGCGTCCAAGTGGTAGAATGCCAAGTGGGAAGCGGTTTGCTTCATCATTTCTGCGTAGTAAACCTGAAACATTAATTCTTATTCTGTAGTTATTAGGTTTTAAAATCCCATTAATATTATAGATGTGAAAGTTTGGATGTTAAGATGTTTATTTCTCAATCACGCAAAACGGATTTGAACAAAATTTGGCACATATATAGTTTTTCATCTGGATTAACACATAAGATATATTATCCCAGTAGTATGTTCCCGTGGGATAATATCCGACAAACACGCGAGTGAAGCTGCTGGCAAAAGTTATTTATTATGAACTGTAAATATTTCAAGAAGTAAAAGGAAGGCAGTGGAAGAGAGGCCTTAGCTTTGCAGTGGGTCACAAATGGCTAATAATTAATATTTGAAGAACTGGTATTCAGCTGCATCCGGTTAGACTGGAAGCCGACCTTAACATATTTGGGAAAATAGCCCTTTGGCAGGTGATTTGAAGAAGTAAGTTATTAATTTATGAAATATTCTTATTAGAATTTTTATCATGCATTTGTCGGCGGCGTTGCATTGCGTCATTTCCCTAAGCTGTAAACAACACGTGCACTGATCACGCCATCGACAAGTACGTCACTCGACTTCTCCCACTGCTCCACTGCTCGACTTGTTTTTCTACCAGTATAAAGGAGCGAGCGGCGAAGCGGCGAGGGACTTGACCATTGTACAACATGTGCTCAGAAACTGTCTCGCATTCCATACCTGGTTGTATTGTGTATCTACAGTGTGTGATTTGCTAATGTGATTAAATTGTTCATGAAATTATAATCTGATTTGAACTGCAAACTGTTTTTTTTCTATTGCGCAATAACCAACACTACCCACTTAGTACGCCCACAGTAATTAAAATACGCCTGATAATAACGAGACACATTATGCCTTTTCCTATACATTTACATTAATTCTCTGGACTTTTATTTTGATGTGAGTGATGCTCCATTCAGATAAAGTTGAGGTTTCCTAAAAAGAAAGATAAAGGCTAAAAGATGAACAAAAGTTACCTGTAACACTTTCAGATACAGT
The DNA here is from genome assembly GCA_916614155.1 of Mesoligia furuncula. Classification (NCBI taxonomy): domain Eukaryota; kingdom Metazoa; phylum Arthropoda; class Insecta; order Lepidoptera; family Noctuidae; genus Mesoligia; species Mesoligia furuncula. Next base: position 31,590,858 of record OU744799.1, read on the forward strand.
GCCATCCCCTCCTGCAACAACAATAGCTTGCGTTCCTTTCAACGTCTCCACCAACTCCTTAGCATTTCCCTCACTGGTTGTCTGTATAACATCCACCTGCAGCCCAGCTAGATGCAGCAGAGGCTCACAGTATTTCTCAAAGTCCTGCTTCGCACTCCTCTTATTCGCAACTGGGTTGAGTATGACGGTAACATGCACTGGGTTTTGCAGCATATCAATTGTGTCATCTCCATATTTTGACGCCTCCTTGCAAGCTGCCCGCATCAGTAAATTAATGCTGGAAAATTGAGTATTTCAAAATCATGTTATTTTTAGAGAATTATCATTGATAACTTAAAATTTGAAAATAAATTAAAAACTGCAAAATTGCCACTCACTCGTATTTTTCTTTTGCTTTAACAGAGCCATAATAAAAGGCAACGGCTCCCAAAACTGACTTTTTCCAATTAGTTCGGATAATAGTGGGTAATTTTATTATTTTTTCCATAATTCTAAAATTGCTCTGTGCATAATATTTTGAATAATTTTACGAATTTGAGGTTAGTCAGCTGTTGTGCGACTTTCAGTCTATCAAAAAGTACTCTGTGTGTGCGACTGACTGGACTCATTGGTATAGGAAAAACATGGAGAGGCCGCGTTATTCTATACATACATTTGCTTATACAAATATGAGTGAAATATGATTCAGAATACGAAATATCGTTTTGTCTCGTTCTTTCTAATAAGGTAATCGTATTTGATAAAAGAGACAACAATATTTTAAGTTGTTGCTTATTTTGGCAACATTTTGACGTGACGTAGTACAGTTGTAGGTAAGGTGCCGTAGCAGCCATCTTTTGCGGCAAGTTTCGTGGTAGTTTTGCTGTCAAATGGTTGTTTACTTTTTGTATTATTGAGTTTTGCGAGAAAATTACAAAGATTTTACCTTTTAAAACTGCATGCAAATGTTGGAAAACAACAATTCAACATGTCTGTGTGTTGTATTGTGAAGTGTGGTGCAAGAAAGAATGAAAATAAACCTCTAATGTCTTTGCACAGGTTAGTAGCCGGTTTTCATGCAATAATACATTTAATAATACACATTCGATGATACAGTTGTAACGCGATCATGAATTTATGGCTAAAGTATTGATATTTGGGTTCATTTCCGTATAATAGACCTTTTTAGTATATTTTGTTAATTCATTTGTTTGTTTACAATAACATGTCAAATGGAATAGGGTTGTACCGTTGCCGTAATAGTTTTCTCCGCTGAAACGTCATCGGCATATTCTGCGATGTGAACATAAGTAATTCTGTGTCCTATTCGGTCCGAGTGATCTTGTCAGGTCCGGCCTCTGGTTCACAGCACCGAGATTAAAATATTTTATTTCACATAAACCTACTTGGACACTTAGGAAACGTCAGAAGCTAGGTGCACGGTTCCAATTGGTTGTTTCCTATGGGGAAGAACTGGCAAGAAACTCCAGAATTTTTACAATGTATTCAAAATGTACCTGGTACTGATTTTAATAAACAAATAACTCGTTTTTTATTAAATTTATGGACTATCTGTTTCTCTCTTCTCGCCACTGCAGATTTATTACCGAAAAAACTCAGTGAAAGCTGAAGTGACGGTAACAGAGAGTTGTTCCATTTGGTACTTACGCTATCAGATGCATTTATAAGTAGGTATCTTATTATATTGCCATTTGTCTTCACAACTTGTTTGTCTTAAGCATAACTATAATATTTTTCTCTGAAAATTCTAACTCTAATAAAAGATTTTCTTTTTTGACTTGTATGTACCTATCGATAAATAGTTCAGTAATTAACCATGAGTCTTTCGTTTTACGCATCACAAAAGATTATAAATAAAGTATTTTCGCACACTTTATTTTTATGCAAAACTGTAAAGTATATTTACCGAAAATAAAGTAGGATACGTTATTATAAAGTATGGTTGGCAACCGTAATTACAACGGACTTTAATTTAGTAAGTTATTATCCAAACGTGATAACTAGTAAGACTCATATTTTTAGTATCGATACTCGATAATAGTAACACCTATGTTCCTTGATTGGTACAACCCTAGCAGTGGCAGCCATTTTATGCGACAAAACGAGTTGTAGGTATGCACCCTTTTTTTGTAGGTATTTCAAGTCCATACTTTTTATATGTCAATGACTGGACTGGACTGACAAAAAATAATTAAACTGTCACTGTCAAAGTGTCAATTCGAAATTTGAACATCGCGTTCGGGTTACTGAAGCGTTCATTAAATTTTTTGTAGCGCTGCTTCTTCACAAGGGCACAAATCACTGACCTGTATTATACAAGGTATGTATGTACAAAGGCACAACCCCCAAAGTAGGACTACAGCTCTGCATAAACTTGCCAGACAAAACCGATTTGTAAAGTCAGTGGCACAGAACACATAATAATATACCCTAACGGGGTCAGTTGTTATGCCCACAGAACACTACTAACCTAGGCGGGTTTGTGCCTGGATAGGCACAAACCCGCCTCGCTTTTTGTCGATTTTTACTTCCTTTCTTTTCTGCTCTGCACTGCTCATCCGACAACTTATAGTGGATACTATAAGTTGTCGGATGAGCAGTGCAGAGCAGAAAAGAAAGGAAGTAAAAATCGACAATTTTTGTGTATTGAAGACTTTGGTTTGGATACAAATGAAACTCAATTGAAGCATTTATGTAATTTATGTTAGGCACTTTTGAATGGTATATTAATGAGTCGGTCATTCAGAAAGATTAAGCTAGTAGCCGTAGTAGGTTCATAAGTAAAAGAATGGGCAAGAAAATATGGGCGTAGCTTGGCAAGGGAAGGCAATGCTAGAAACTTCTTTGCCCACCCTAGAAAAATCGTCAGTATTGAAGAATTATTTACTTACTATTTATTTATTTAAACTTTTCTGACACTAAGGTACAAAGGCTGACTTAATGCCTTAGGCATTCTTTACTTTACTCTTTGGGCATTCTCTACCAGTCAACCAAGGGCGGTGTAGAGATTGGATGGCAGGTGCTTTGGTTGAGAGGAACAATGATAAAAAAACTTCTTTAAAAAATATATCTTTTTATTAAGAGCTGTACATATTGACCAAGATGTGAGGTTTGTAGATTTAGGGGCTGGGATTATCTAATACGAGGCGTCTTTTAAGATCTCTCATTAAATGACTTTGGTTAGTTCAGATGGACGGCTGGCCCCCAAGACAAAATCCCCGGCTACGCCAATGGTAAGAAACTCCATGGACACTTGTAAATTATATTATTACAAAATATTAGATACCTAATATTAATAATGGTAAAAAATAAAATGTGAGAACGATGTGAAAAAAGTGCATAAAGTCAAAGTCTTATCATTTATTTCAAATACAAGGCACTTTTGAACGTCATAATTTACTAGAAAATCACTTCACTAAAGTCACTTCTTTAAACAAGTTTTAGACGTGATATTTGCCTACTAAAATTACGTCAGGCGCAGATCTGGGGGCACGGGAGTGCCCCCACCAAGTCGAGCAAAAAGGGGCACGGCCGTACCATCCTTTTCTCGAAGCAGTTCAGGCCATTTTCGACGCCTTGATTTGACAGGACTAAACTAAAATTTATCTTCTGTTCTTTTCATAATGAAATAGAAAGAAAAGATGCACTGAACTTTTTAGTTTAGTTTGTGAACAACAGAATCGGCACCAGTTTCGTATGGAGAAAAATGGGCAAGAAACTCCACCGTTACTTTTAAATGATTTAGAATATATTGCATTCATTAATTATACAGGGCCTGCCAGGGCATCGACATCGACGTGCAACCTGCTACAACAGATTCGGTACACAATTTTAGGATCGTCAGTTATTAAAAAAAATCCGTTCCACACATTTCAATCGCGTAGGTATTGCACTTTTGTAGGAAACAACAGTTTTTTTAAAATAACCGACATAAAATTTCGACGTAGGGGGTCCGAATCACATTCACATTTACGCACGGCTCAAAGCACGGCTACACATCAAGCAAGCATAATATTATACATAACCAGTTTAGCTGACTTCTGATTGTCAGCTAAAACTGGTAATGTATAGTTAGCTTGATGTGTCGCCGTGTGTACATGATTAATTATTAATTATTACATGATACATTCAATACATGATTCCATGTGGATTCCATGGTAACAAGCTATAGGTCGATACCCGTGCCAGCTTGTAAAATTATACGTTAAAAGCATCTACAGTATAAACAAAAAAAAAAATATTCAAGAACAAAATAAGCTGTGGCAGCTTAGATGAATTGTCCCAACTGACGGCGGCACCCGTTCACAAACATGAGGCATCATTACCTTACTAGTAGACCGCAGCAAACACAATTTTTTGAAATGGAGGATTACCGATCCATCCACCTCCTACTTCAAGTGCGGTGTTCATGACTGACTCACTTGCTAGGGTCCTCCGTAATTCCGTATACACCAATAGCACATGCTCGTGGTGAATGCCACTTGAAAAAGCTGTTTTAAACAGTGCAGTCACTATTTTAATAATTATAATAATAACCCCGCCGCCGTATCTCTACGTTGACGCCGTGGTGGGGCTTGCGCGCTCCGAACTCTAGGCCTATGCCGGAAGAGTTTACTTTGCTGGAATAGGTCTAAGGTGAGGAGCCAGACCAAGAGAGATACAGAAATCCGCAGGGCAGCATGTGGCGAACTGTTGGGCAGTAGCGACCCCACGGACCCTATCTTCAGGGAGAAGTCTTGTTCCTCACCTCTGGCTTGCCTTTATTGGCCGGCTGGAGTGAACAATGACGATGAACAGAGCTCCCACCTCATTCTTGCCTTTATTGACCGGCTTGAGTGGAGATTCGCAAGAGCAAACGTGCTCGGAGGAAGGAAGTATTCCAGTAAGATGCTGGTAGGTATCTTGACCGTACTTCCGGGATTGTCCTGATAGCCGTGGAATACCTCTCCACTCCTCATAAGCACCTCAGGACATGTTGCCCCCTTGTTGCTACGTCACTATGTGCTAGCGACCGTTTCCGGCGGCCCATTGTTGAGTGTGCAAGTCACCCCCTGCCATTTTATCCGTGTATATATAAAACATTGATCAAGCAGGGGTCGTAGTTATTCCATAGTTCTTGGTAACCAGTCCACTTTAGCCACCCAAACCCATAGTCCAACTTTTTATTTTTCCATATCCTGCAATAGTCCTACACCAACCGGGGGTTATCCTTGGGTGCACTTGCATAGCGCATACAGGGATAATCGTCGGTTGGTGCCGCATTTCATTAAAATTTCCTAAGGGGCCTCTGCGAGTTGGCTTCGGCCCCTCGTACGCCTTCCAAAGGACCGGGACCCAATGGTTCCGAGAAAAAAGAAAAAAATAATAATAATAATATTACATTCTATTGTTGCCAATATGCCTGATAATATCACCACCACTATATTATAGTGGTGGCGCAATGGTTGTTGACATAACCGTCCCGCATGATGAGAACCTCGTGAAAGCCGAGAAAGATAAACAAATAAAGTATCTTGACTTGGCTCGCGAGGTTGTCGACATGTGGGATGTGGACTCAGCGATTTGTGCCGATAGTCGTGACAGCCAATGGATTAATATCCATGAGCTTCGACCAACACCTGAGGAGGCTCTCGTTGGGCAGCTGGATCAAGGGCTTGATCCAGAAAGCGGTACTTATAAGGACACGGCCCGCATTGTTAGAAGGTTCCTCTCTCTGGAGCCCTGACCGCCGGTAGCTTGCACCCTGTTCTCGTTACTGGTGGGCTACTATTTTTTTTAATATTTTTAAATATTTTTAATACTTTATACACTAATATTTAAAAATATAATTTATATGTATTCAATTAAATAAAGGAAATACTTAATATGTAGTACACTTCTATGAAAAAATAAGCAAAATAATCATAGCTTAGGGCATCAAAAAATTCGTCCACATCGCTGTCAACAGGAACAGTGCCCAAAACAATAGGCTGGCAGCATTGCCATTGCCACGGTGTAAGAAATAGGCCAGCCCTCTGGTCACGTGAAGAGTCGACTAACCGCTTGGCGATATCTCGAAAAACCAAGTGGGCACTTGGACCCCTTGGCCCTAGTATTTCAGCCCCAAACGGCTCGAACATATAACTCCCAATCGGGTTGGAATATTTTCGCCGTTTGAGGCTTTCTGCACCTGCAGCAGCCGTCCCAGCACAGCCCACTGTGCTAGGAAGATGGGATGACGCAAGGGTGTCGATACATGTTGCATCCCACACCAAAGGTCTGCCTAACTTCCAGGGCATTATGGTCATTCCGTCTGGTCTCTTCCCATCGTCGCGTGCTAGGCCGTTGGGTTCTAAAACAGCTGGCACCCCGGCGATGACAAGAGCACGACGGATGATGTCATTAATGCTGGCGTGCAGTGCTATCCGGCCTGCGCTCCTACTGCAAGAAAGGCCATGGTGCCCGAGGCAGTCGACAGCTTCACCGCACTGACAGCGATGCGTAGCCCCGCAAGGAGCGCCCAGATAGGTAGCGAGCCGGAAGGTGGTGTCACACAGCATACTGCTTATTTTGGGTGACGGGAGTGCTTGAAGCCAGAGCCCCGACTCCCACTCACCCACAGCCAGCAGGCGGGCACGCTTAGCAGAATTGGTGGACGTATTGATAAGACTATTCCGTACCAACCTGCAGAACGGCTCATCCCACTGTCTCTGGGAAAATGGGTTTACCTGAATAATCTAAGTAGAATTTTTTTTTCTACTTTAGAAGCTAATAGACAATAGTGCTTGCACACCATCACAATGTATTAGAAGCTAATAGACATACATTGTGATGGTATGCAAGCACTATTGTCCATTAGCTTCTAAAGTATTATATAGTACTAGCTTCCGCCCGCGACTCCGTCCGCGCGGATGTCGGTCTTTGCGTGGATGGTTTATTTCTCCATTTTGAGTAACTCTGACAATGACATCTTATAAATACTTATTGGACCCAAATACGGCTAAGCCTATAATAATTAAGGAGATCCCTCTATTGAGCTACTGCTGTTGAGCTCGCGTTCTGTAGTAAGTATTTTTTTCATAGTAATTCCGACCTTGATAAGTAGCATGTAGCAGTAAATTACTGACAATGACGAAAAGTTTGCAATAATAAAAAAGTGATCGTGACAATGCGACAGAAAGTTAATTGAGAGCTTCAGCATACACAACATTGTTAGTGAGCTCGTCCGGAATATGAACATAAAGATTTCTTGGACTGCTCACATGGGAAAGAGCTACGTAAAGTTGCCCGTGTGAAAAACAACTCGCGGTAAGATCTACGCCAGCAACTCCTATCTGGGCGGCTCAACAGCGCCGGGTTGAGGCTGACTGCTGGCGTCGACCAGGAGAGGGTTTCTATGGCTCTGCTTGAGGACCGGCCGAAAGTGCAGTATGCTGTGCCGAGGTTGCTGATGAGGCTGAGGGTGATGACCAGGTATGCGCGGTCGCTGCATGCTGGTGGTCAGGATACCCGTTGAAGCCGTGGATGCTGGCTGGCTGGGTGACTCGCCGCTCTAAAGCTTGCGGGAGTGATGATGACGTCACGCTGGAGTAGGTGCACGAAGGTTGCGCTGACGTATCACGTCGGGGTCACCAGTATAGAAATATGAGGAACAGGATGATGTAAAGTTCACTCAACCTCCATAGAAAAGGGAGGATCCTCCGACCAGACGGGTGTTGTGTCTGGCGGGCAACTGCCCGATGATTCATGTCGGGCTGTTGTATCTATGCTAGTTGCGCGGTAAACTCTGCTTGCGCGATGCAGGATTTGCGTGACGTTAGTATGACGCGTTGTTCGCATGTGGCGTTGTAGATACCGCTACAGGTCTGACCTTGAGCCTTATTTATTGTCATGGCGTAACACAAAGCTACAGGAAACTGTATTCTCTTAAATTGAAATGGAAAATTATCCACTACGGGTAATGCAACGCGTGTTCGCGGTTCTACAGAACAACGTCTATGAATAAAACCGAAAAATAAGATTTTTTTTTCTACGTATTTTTCCAGGATAAAAAGTATCCTATTTTATGCTCAGGATAATAAGGTATGATTATACCAAGTTTCATCGAAATCGAACCGTTAGTTTTCACGTGATGCCTGCATATACAGACAGACAGACAGACAGACAGACAGACAGACAAAAATTTTATTAATCACATATTTGGGTTTGGTATCGATCCAGCAACACCCCCCGCTATTTATTTTTTCAATATTTTCAATGTACAGAATTGACCCTTCTACAGATTTATTATATGTATAGATTATAGAGGTCAGTGTGTGCAAGTTTGTTAGTTTATTTTTATAGCAATTTAGGTTTTAAAACTAACAATGTCTGTTTTTAAAAGTAAAAATAGCTGTCTCTGGTATTTGCTAGTTTACATTTTCAATCAGTAAAAATAAACTTTGTGTCTACGTAATACAGTGTATATTGGTTTGGTTACGTTGAGGTTTGGTTTTTAAGTAAAATCATAGAGAAAACTCAAATTGATTTGTCAAATAAATACCTATATTTTCGTTTTGTGATGTGTTAATGATATTTATTTAATTTCTTCAGTAATTCGTCATGAGTTCTGATAAAAAGGGAGTCGTCAAATTATCTGACGGCTGGGTGCTTTGTACATCTAAATCAAATCCCGGCAGAAAGTATTATTTTAATAAGAGGACAGGAAAATCGTCATGGACCCAACCACAGGTGAATTTCGTATTTTTTTACCATTAATACATTAATACTACAAAACTGGTTTCTAAAACGATTAGGAGTAATTCGAGGACGCCTTCATCGATAATTTAGAGCAAATTTCGATGTTAATCTGCACTTTTTAATTCTTATATTTCAAGGCTACAGAAAAGTCTGATAGGAAACACAAAAACAGGAAAGAGAAAGTAAACAGAGAAAAGAGCAGAAAAGAAGACACACAAAAACTTAATTTAAAGAGGAAAAGCGACAACCATGAGGGACAAGCTGGGCAAGACTCTGTTAAGAAAAAACATAAAAAGGGTATGCCATGTTATTTACATATATTTCTTTATTTAGAAGTAACTCGTCTTTTGGATATTCCAGAATGTTGCAAGGGTAGGTGAGTTTCCTGTGTAACCAAAAATAATAATAACATCCTCAAAAATTGCCTGAGTACATTTTATCATGGATTATACTTTTACCCCTTTACTAATAAACATTGTTTAACGTCTGTATAGTTACACAACACTTTGTCTTCTTCTTTTGAAAGTCAAATTACTGACGACTGAAAGAGAGAAATTGGTGTGTAACTATTCATCTCATATAATATGTTTAATTATTAAGAGGGTTAGGCATTAAACAGCAGTTTTTATAGATATAAGTGAAGAATGTGATGAATTATGTGTTCTTGCACAATAAAAACAATCTTAAATCTGTTGGATGTAATATATTTTAACAATTTTCGTCTTAACAGCCTACATGGACCATCACATACAGACAGCTAGGAGTCAAGTCTACTTATTTATAAATATTGCAATGTTCTTTCCATTGTGAGTTGTTGACAGATTTACCAACTTGTTGTACAGAATCTGTCAAGAATTCACAGTTGCGAGACCATTGCGAACCTTCGTAAATTAGTAGGCTTATGTAGGTCCCTGTGGCTGTAACCCTGTTAAATTTAATGGTCATAGCCATTTTCACTATACTTATCTAATGGATTTTTGCAGCATGCAGCAGATATGCAGCTTGTATGTTATTTTATACACTGCGAGTTACAGAAAAGACTGTTCAAATACAATGTTTAAAATTTGTAACATTAAATTTGGTATGCAACATTATTTTCCTATCATTGTGTGCATTGCATTTTATTTTATAGGGACAAAAAACAGTTGCACGTTACAATTTTGGTAAATAACAAACTAGGGTAATAGAGGTAAACATGTCATTGTAACCCACACCAATGTCCGCTGAATAAACTTGCATAATAGGTTAATGTCTATGGTTCTATATTTTAATATTCAAGCATATTTGAGTATGAGCATGCTACATAGCTTCCCGTTCCCATGTGGGTCCTCAGAGGTCCAATTATATTTTCACTAAAGTGGGAACAACCAGCAGCATACTTTAATAACACTGCATTGCATTAAATGCCGACAAATTACTTTGCAGGTTGGCAGGTGTTATGTGAAAATAAAATTGTAACATTATGGGTTAAAAAATAAAAAAATGCTCCCCAACAACAGAAACTACAGCAATAGGTCTTTATTGAACCCACCATTGAATTTTACTCCATCATTATTTAAGTCCCATAATTTTAGGGGCCTCTGTTTAAATAAAGCAAACATTTGACATGCTTATACCAACAATAATAATTCAATTAATACTTACAATATCTATACAGAAAGCGTCACACCAGCTAAGCAGAAACCTACAACTGAATCGCCACAGAAACCCGTCCCACCTTCAAAAGACACACCTGAGAAACAGACACCAGTTAAAAATGCAGCGAATCAAAGACTTTTACAGCTGAGAACAAGGTTATCAGCTGAGGCTCAGGATGAGAGCAGTAATAGCAATGACAAAACCAGTTCGCCGGTCAAACCCAAACAGAAAATCAGCCCCAAACCTGCCACCACAGAGACGAAGACCACTAGAACAGAAAACAAAAGTCCAACGGCGAATGAGAACAGATGTGGGACATCCCAGTCACCAAGCAGTGACAGCTTACAATCAATGCCTTCACCGTCTCAGTTTTTTGCCGCAAACAAAATAATCTCCTCAATGAAGGCTCAACTGCCTGAAGAATACTGTGATAAAACAAAACCAAAAGACACATTTGCGGATATAGAGCACGGTATATGCAATCAGACTTCTGAATATCCATATATGAAGCATCCTGCTACACCACCTCAGTTTTCTGAAGCTAGTAAGCTTGTGTCGGCAATTAAATCGAAATTGACTAAAGTGGCTATTAAGGAAGCCAATCTGAAGACTTTTGCATCTGCAAGTGACAGGATGGAGGCATTACGGACTAGTTTGGGGACTGACTTGATGGAAACTGAGAGCGAACCCATAGTATTAAGCAATAGTGTAAGCAAAGAAATAATTAAGTGTGCGACTGAAGCCATGGATGTGGATTGTAAGGAGGTTTGTCATCTGTTTTATTTTATGTTTTACTGCTAGGTTTACATTTCTATTGGATTCAAACCAGTTTTATCAAGGGGTTTCCTATTATACAGTACCTGGGTTGTGGAAGTCAGATAGGCAGTCGACCCATATAAAATACTGGTACTCAGCTGCACCCGGTTAGACTGGAAGCCGTCCCCAACATAGTTGGGAAAAGGCTAGACAGATAATGACATTCCTATTGGATTCTAGTAGGCTAATAAGTGAGTAACCCCTGGTTTCCGAAAACCCATTGAACTTAATCTGTTGTCATCCATACATACATACATCCTTTTTCCCATGGGAGGGGTAAGCAGAAACTACAGAATGCCACCTGGTCCGATCCTTACATCATTATCATCATCATCATCATCATTTTGCCTCGTTTATGTTGTCACATATGTTATATTGAAATACTTATATCAAGTTTACTTTTATCAAGTGATTTTATTACATACTGGCAGCGCCCCGCGGTTTCACCCACATAAGTTTCGATCCCGTGGGAATATCGGGATAAAAAGTAGCCTATGTGTTAATCTTGGTTATAAACTATCTGTGTGCCAAATTTCATCCAAATCCGTTTAGTAGTTTTTGCGTGAAAGAGGTACAAACATCAATGCTTCCGTCCTCACAAACTATCGCGTTTATAATATTATTATAGTAGGATTGTTTTTGATGTTAAAAGCATACAATATATTTTTTGGGTTGATTAACCTTCTAGAAACTGGGTTTAAGTCATTATATATCAAGGGGATGAGTACCAGTAAGTCATAGGTTCTGTTAGTCACAATCTTTCCATCCTTAAGTAGTAGACTATTGTAAAAAAGAGAAAGAGATGTTATCTGATGTTATGTTATTTTAACGTCTGGTTTCGTAGTATTATCCTCGAAATATCTTCTTAATCAGTTGACTTATATGTTAACAAGGTTCTCTTCAATGATACAAAAGAATACTGAACAGACCTGACCTTATAACCTTAACACTAAATATAGACTAATTGTGGGTAGTATGAATTTTAAATGGCTGATTGTTACCTACACAGTTGATGTTATTTAGAGCCATTTTTGAGGATACCCAGCTCCTAATACCTATTGCCACACAAAGCAGCCTTTTCTGCTCTTATGTACTTTGTTGAAACTTGATAAGAAGCAATGATGTTATATTAAAGAGGTAGGTATGGCACTAGCGCGCGCAAATTCTTGCAGACAATTGTTGTAGTTTCATTTAGTCCGCTAATAGCAGCGAGCAACACACTACAGATAGCTATCTCTTTCTGTTCCGTATTATCTATCGCAGTAAGTACTTAGTAATAACAACGCAACAATACAGAACGTCGCTCAGTATGAACGTAGCGTAGCTTTCCTTTATAATATCATTGATAAGAAAGCATTCCCTTGAAATTGTATCGCAGATAAAGATGTTTCATTACAAAGGACGCTACTAAAGCCGCAATGGTGACGCGAATGTGGCCACCTATCGGGCCAAAGTATTTAATCTGCATTCGCGATTTATTTGAAATCAAAAATGTAAACAAATATGAGTTTATGGAAAAATAACTTTAAATCCTACACAATAAAGTTCAGTTTACACTACAATTTCAACATTTTTATAACTTTTTCAATAGTGCTAGTCACTCTGAAATCAACTTAATCACCATTAAAATAAAGTTGATATTTGCTTAACTTGAAATAATATTAATTTTAATCATAAGTTTGAATAGACTTTAGTTAATTATACGAATGTTATATCATTAATTTGCAATGACTGCCTCGTTGGTCTAGTGGTCGCACGCGCTGCTGCTGAGTATGGAGTCCTAAATTCGATTCCTAGGTCAGGCAGAGTGCTATTAGGTTTTTCCAAGAGGAAATTCTCAGTAGCTGTCTGTAGTCTGGATTTGAATATCACAACACCTGCCTAGCCTTTTCCCAACTATGTTGGGGTCGGCTTCCAGTCTAACCGGATGTAGCTATACCAGTATTTTACATGGAGCGACTGCCTATCTGACCTTCACAACCCAGTTACTGGGTAATACGATACCCCTTGGTAAGACTGGTTGTCAGACTTTCGGGCTTTGACTACCCGTAACGGCTGTCAAAGATGCACGAATGACAGCCGGGATCAACGGTTTAACGTGCTTTCCGAGGCACGGAGGGGTCGCGGTATGTAAACCAACGGTATGTAGACCAACCGCGGCAAGCGTAGCTTAACCTAATCGATCGACCTGTGCGACTGTTATTATTTGACCATGGACCCTCACGGAGTTTGGATTTGAATTAAATCTTTTATCTTTTTCTTTCAGATAAAGCAAGTAGCACCTCTAGTGAATTGTACAAAAGATAACATTAGTAGCGACTTGGTTCTAGTTGTGGATACGAATATTTTTATACACGAGTTGGACATGATAAAAAATGTGATCAATTCTAATATTAAAGGTAATTATGAATTAACTTATTATTACATGTAGGGATATCTCATACATTTCTTTCGAAGATCGACGGGTCTATCTACATATTTTTCCCAGGGTGTCTTAGTGTCTAAACACACTATGCCGAAGTTACGCGACCGAAGTTCGGCAAGATTACGCCCGCAATGCTATTTAACGCAACGTAATTTCGGCATAATGTGTCGTCAGTAATTCAAATAGCATTGCAGGCGTAATCATGCCGAACTTCGGTCGCGTAACTTCGGCATAGTGTGTTTAGATACTTAGAGAGGTAACCTGTTTATCCGAAAACGAAACGCATGTCCGAGAATTCACTTTAAGGCATATAAAGTCTGTTTATCCGACTTGGCTTAGGGTGGATTCTCGGACATACGTTTCCGCGTATCCACTTTAGGGCGGATTTTTGGATGGATAAACGGAATAACCCGTCTTAGCATAATAAAATTATAATGTTCCCACTCTTTCACCATTGTTCTCCTAAGTACCACCACCACCAGTCACCACCACGGTGATATTCGGCACCACTTCATCATCTGCCTAGCCTTTTCCCAACTATGTTGGGGTCGGCTTCCAGTCTAAACGGATGCAGCTGAATACCAGTATTTTACATGGAGCGACTGCCTATCTGACCTCCACAACCCAGTTACTGGGTAATACGATATCCCTTGGTAAGACTGGATGTCAGACTTTCGGGCTTCTGACTACCCGTAACGACTGTCAAAGATCCACAAATGACAGTTCCACTTCCTCAATAAAATTAACAAATAGTGCGATAGTTTTCTCTTCATGGTTAATTGTAATCATTGGAAGAACTGTTTTCGAAAATCACAGTCTAATGTAGGTAATGACCTAAATAAATCCCCAGGAATAAAAACTTGGAAAAGTCCCAAGAGAATAAAACCTCCTTCATAGAAAAGTAATTTTATTTGTTCTCTCTTTCGAGTATGAACTGCAGTCACGCGATAAGCTCTTCGTAGTATGTTCTGGTCGATATTACACCGATCGATATGCTGAATAAATGATAACTATCGTAATGGCCGTGGTTGCATTGTAGTCATTTAAATTATGTATGTCGCAATGGGGGATGGCTTTTGCTGTTTTCTAACCTGTGTAGGCGAAAGTAACGCACCAGTAAGATGAAAACTTGTAATTTACAGGCTTAAGGTGACTCTAGTCGATATTTTTTCCATACAAATTTCGGAAGTGTATTACTCCACTGTTTGACATTGTGCATCCAAAGTTAAGCATGATATCGTTTTGTCTTATTATTAATGTTGTCTGTACGGAAACAGAATAGTAAAATAAAAAGCCATTCAAAAGTTATGAGCCAACAAAGATTCGTTTTTCTTGCTATTTTTAACGTAACTTTGGGTGTAAATAAGTAATATAAGAACTGTAAAATCTTCAAAACCAAGTCCGTACCGACAAAGCTCAGTTATCGAAGAGTTCAATAAACTTTATTTTTAATTGATTTACGCATTATTTTTTTCATAAAACACTTTTTTCCGAAGCACTTTTAATTTTTTTTTCCGCGCCTATCAGTTCGGAATGGTATTTCTGTGGGTGAGAACTAGACTTTTTTCATGTAGACTAGCGTCTAACTGCTCATCACTGATACTAGCTCAGTCGGGCACGAAGCCAGATAAGACAACGTGATTTTTGGCCATGACCACCAGTGAGTTCGAGCTCGCGACTAGTTTGCTCTTAAAGTCTTACATGAATTAATACACTAACTTTTAGTAATGTGAGAACAGGCGTTCACGAGTTCACGGGGCTCGGAAAATCGTGAAACACATCCGTGTGAGCTGTATGATTCACTTGCCAAAAATAGAATGTCCAAACCCCTCGCCCCGTGACCACGATTGGCAGCAAAAAAAATGCATACCCGCCTCTGCATGATTGCCTAAGCATTTAAAAACTGTAGTTTACAAAAACAACATAAGAGGTAATAAAGATGTTAGATTTATGGTTAGTTTATGAAGTGTTATAAGGAAAATGAACAAATTGTCGTTTCACCATTTTAACTAATTGACAAAACTTAACCAAGTTAACATCAGATTTATGTTGACACTACAGTGCCCTGCCCACGGGATAAAAACTATTCTATGGACTCAAACTATCTCTATACCAAATTTCATCTAAATCGGTTCAGCAGTTTAAGCGTGAAGAGGTAACAGACAGACAGACACACTTTCGCTTTTTAACCGACTTCAAAAAAGGAGGAGGTTTTTAACCGACTTCAAAAAAGGAGGTTTCTCAATTCGACCGTATATACAATATATTTTTTTTTTAATGTGTGTTCGCGGATAACTTCGTCGTTTATGAACCGATTTTGATTATTCTTTTTTTATTGGAAAGGGGATATGCCAAGGGTGGTCCCATGATAAGGAAACCAGGATCTGATGATGGCATCCCAGTGAAATCGAGGGGAACTTTCGAAAATCGTAGGAGCGACTAGTGCGTTTGTTAATTTTTTCATTAAGTATTTTAAAGCACTACAATTTGATGAAGGCCTGGAGTCGATCTGATGGAGCCGAAAGACAGTCGAGGGGACTCCTCAATGATTTACAGCAGTTACCTTGTGTTTGGGCTTGATTAATTTAATTTGTATTGATGTGAACTTTACACCTAGATGGGTTGCGACTGTCATTAGGGGTCTGATGATAAAGACGAAGGCCAGTTAAGGGAACTCCTCAACAGTTTACAGTAGCTACCTTGTGTATGTTCACCGATTACTCAAAGACGGCTGGACCGATTCCAAAAGTTCTTTTTTTATTTGAAAGGGTATACTCTCGAGGTGGTCCCATTATCATCAAGTTGGAATCTGATGAGAGGATTCCATGGAAGTCGAGGGAAACCCTCAAATTTTATAAGCAAAGCTACAGCGATTTGGATATTTTTTAAAGTAACTTGAGCATTTGCTCTCGGAAATCATCACTTGGTAAAGTGGAGCTGATGATGAAGATCACAGATGGCCATCGGAACTACTCACTGACAAATATTTAACGGGTTGCGATTCGATTACTTTAATATGGTTGCTAAGCAATTTATGCTCGTCACAATGCGTATTGCGAGTGATTGTTGAGGATCTCCTGGTTCTTACCGGGAGAACTCCTCAACAATTAACGTCCCGGCATCGGGAAAAGCAATATTTTGTAAAAGATGATGAACAGTTGGCATTAGACTTTTGTAACTTAGATAAATTACAAACTGACCCACTAAAAAGTGAAAAATAAAAACATTTTTACAAAAAAAAACAACCGACTACCAAAAAAAACACTACAAATTGAAAAATAACTTTAATTTCGGAAGTCGGTGTCAATAAACGAAAACGCGGAACCAAAGACACCGACTTCCGAAATTAAAGTTATTTTTCAATTTGTAGTGTTTTTTTTGGATGTCGGTTGTTTTTTTTTTGTAAAAATGTTTTTGTAATATTAATATGAATGTGATTAGCGACTGTTTGAATGTTACTTGACTTTAATCATCGTTTATAAATAAACCATCCATGTTTAGTTAAAATGCACATTGAATTACATTACATCGTAAAATTCGTCAAATTATGTTAAACTTAAATAGCAGTTGAGCTGGACATCACTTTGGTGGAATCATGGGGAATTAACGATAATAACACCTGCTCTTTATCAGGATACGCAGAACAGCCAACCCTGCTGGTTCCTTGGCGGGTAGTCAACGAGTTGGACCGACTGAAAGACAACAACAACTGCAACGGCGCGATATGGAAGCGAGCGAAAGCAGCCATGGACTATCTATACAAGTCCTTACCTGAGAATATCAGGATACGAGGTGAGCTATAATCTTGTGTGTATTAATATATAAATAGGAGTTTTCTTCGATTTTAAACAGGTTATAAAAAAGGTTAAAAGTTGGCCCCCTCGCGACACTAAGTAGGTTATCCAATCTCCGCGCCGAACGGTTAGGTACCTAGGTACTATTATCGATGAGCGCAAGACGGCGCGGCGCGAGCGGCGCGGGTGAGCATGTTTTTGTACGGACAAACAGGTAACTTAACAAGCTTATAACTTTGTGATTTTTCATGATACAGTTTTGAAATTTTGTACATAGATTTTTTACATAAAAATACTAGACACGTGTTTCGGGTTTCGCATATACTAAAAATAATGTTGTATACAAGATGACAAGGACATCGATGCGCAAGCGCAACCAGTTACCATGGAATCAGTACATGATTCTGAATCCCCATGCGTTCAAATTTTTCGTCGGTAATAAACATAATAATCTGATGTTCCATAAATTTTGAACGAGTCCCCGTTTAAAATTTATGGAAGATTATTATTTTTATTGACCGAGATGTCGACCAATACAGAATGGAAGAAAAAAACATGTTGTGCCGACCCGAATGATGATCTTTAGAGGTATCTCAAGTGAATTCTGTTAATTTTTGTAATAATTTAAAATAGTCTTATGTTATGTGTAGGTCAACCACTCCGCGATGCAAACTCGCACATATACCCTTGCGAGTCTCCGGACGACGAGATCCTGAACTGCGCGCTACAGCAGGCCGAGAGGGGGAAGTCAGTGGTAAGATGATCCTATCATACTCTGATGTCATCACACTCCAATGTCATCATACTCTGATGACCTCAAAACCAGCCTAGGAAGACAGCGAAGACTGAACTTTGGGACTTGAAAATGGATCTATGAATTAACTTTAGGTACTTCAAATAGGGCCTAGTTATATTAGTATAAGATGACCCATTTTCTTACGAATAGTTTTTGGACGGATTTAATGATAAGACCCTTTGTACAAGGCACGGTTTCTTTAGTCGCCGCAGAAAAAACGAGTCAACAAGGTTCCATAGTGATCCATACAACACTTGAAGACCGTGCCTACACACGGCGAATAAACCTTAGTTTTTCACGTCAAGAAAAACGTGTGTGTATAAAGGGTTTTATATTATTTAACTGTTATTTAATGTAAGTAGAAATATGATCCCAATTTATTTTAAACGAAGGGTATACAAAGTGTTAGAAAATTAGCCCGACAAACTTTAAGAGGTGCTTTAAACTATCGAACTGGACAACTTTCACTATAGGACCAACTGTGAAATCACGAAAAAAAATCTGCTGTTTCATACATTTTGGTCTTCTACTAATGGACATTCAAACGTATCGATATAGAAATACGACATAAATTGCTATGCTTTAAAATGATGCCGGTGGCATCGAAAGGGATTTCATTGCACGGCATTAAAAGTCGCGCCACGGGCTCCCGCGGCGGGATGCCGTGGCGTCCTGCGGTAGGCAACGGCATGCCAAGGAGTCTAGCGCTCGTTGTGACATTCCTCGGGGTGAGGCGGTGGGCGTAGAGAAGCGGGGAAGCCGCTGGATTGCCGCGGTATTTAAGCGGCTAGTGTGCGCTGACTGACGTTAAAATCCCTTGCCATGCCGTCCCGGTCTGCGTAGGCCTTAAAGCACCTCTTATAGTTTGTTGGATTAATTTTTTAACACCTTATATAGCCTTGTCTGAACCAAATGACATCGTTCGGCTTCGGGGTTTTCTTCACAAAAAAATATTAATTTCAATTACTGTTCCTGGCCCGTGGTCTCGGCTGGAACAGGAGCGTGGGGATAGCAAAACCGCAGGAAAAGAGTAGCCTATGCCCAGCACCGGTTGTGGATGATGACTGTTCATGTCACACACATTTTTGGTGGATATTCGGAATTGTATTGATGCAGTCGTTAAGGGTAGTAGTATAACCCCGACAGTCTGACAACCAGTCTTACCAAGGGGTGTCGTATTACCCAGTAACTGGGCTGTGGGAGTCAGTTAGGCAGTTGCTCCATGTTAAATACTGGTATTCAGCTGTATCCGGTGAGACTGGAAGCCGAACCTAACATAGTTTGGAAAAGGCTGATGATTCGGGATTGTCCAATTGCTTTTGGACTCGAACAGGTCAAGGTTATTTTCACGTACTTTTTCAGATCCCAAAGGGAGGGACTCACGCGAAATCATCATCTCTAAAGAAACCTCCATCTTTCCCAGATCCTGTTATCAAACGACAAGAACCTATGCAGCAAGGCAAGCATCAACAACATCAAGAGCTTAGGACTCTCAGAGCTCAAGGGTCTACTGGAGTCTACTCCTCAAGAGTCGGACCCTGACGCTTTCGACAACTTGAAGCATTACCAGGCTACGATTTATCAACTGCTGGCTAATATTTTGGAGGTATGTTGTTCCTTTCTTTATTTCCCGCATAAGTGTCGATCCCGTGGGAATTTCGGGATAAAAAGTAGCCTATATGTTAATCCAGGGTGTCGGCTACCTCCATACAAAATTTTATCAAAATTGGTCCAGCCGTTTAAGCGTGAGGAAGTAACAAACACACACACTCACAAACTTTCGCCTTTATAATATTAGTGTGAGTAAGTATTTACTTAAATGATAAATGATAAGTCCCAGCACTATTATTTCAATGGCGCACATGACAGCCAATCACAAACTAAATGATAAATGATTTATTTTCTGTAAGTAGGTTTTTACAAACACTTTTACACGTCATCATATTTTTTAAACTAAATGTGGTCGGCGTTTCCTATCTGACTACTCTGAGAAGAAAGGCCGAAACAAACTCAGAGGTCACAGTCTCTTTTAAAGTCCAGACAAAATCTTGGTCAGATCGTGTGAAGACCATGTAGATTGATGTCTGAAATGGTCTTTTGAGGAAAGAACCACACAGATTGAGCGGACCTGTCCAATCAGTGCACGCATTTGTCAAAAATCGTGCAGCTCAACTCAGAAGTTGAGGAGCTCAACGATTCGACGAACAATACCAAAGAAAGGACATTTGGGTAGGCCGCGTAAATTACTCAAACTGCCAGATCATGATTAAAACTAAGAAGGAAAACAGAAAAAAAAATGACCCACATAGTCCTCACATTCACAATAATTAAATGAAAAAAAAAATACTTTACAAAGTAAATATTCATGTCATTGTCTAAATAAAATTCATCAATGTCAATGGATCAAAAGGATCTTAAAAGGATCTTTGATGTGCCGAAGGTAGCATAATCGCCTATAATGTTCCCCACTGCTTGGATACAGGCCTCCTCTTTCTGTGAGAGCGAGTCAGCCGTCACGCAGCACGCGAGCCTAGTGCGGGTTGGTGGATATCACATCGCACCTTGAAAACACAAAAATTTACATTTTTCAGTATTACCATTTAAAGTTTTTGACGCTGCATTTTGATCAATATCTTAGCAAATAACTGGAATAAAAGAATGCAATTAATTTCATTTATCAGTTTGACTATCTTATTTAAGTTATGTACTGAAAACAAGCCAGTAAATTATGAAGTCATCGTTGTAACTCAATATTGCCATCTTCGGTATAGTGCCACTTTTGTTTTCAAGGTGCGACATGTCTTCGAATCTTTGGTTGTAGGACATTTCCTCATAATGTTTTTCGAAGGTAGATGGCATAGAAATTATACGACGGCTTTATTAATTACTAGCTTCCGCTCGCGGCTTCGCCCGCAAGGTATGTCGATAAAAAGTAACCTACGTCCTTCCCCAGGATGCAATCTAACTCTCTGCCAAATATCGAAATCCGTTCAGTGGTTTAGGCGTGAAAAGGTAACATACAGACAGACAGACAGAGTTACTTTCGAATTCGAAGAACGTTTCTTCGTTTTTGTCTTCTAATGAGCTTGTAACTCGAGAACAACTTATCCAACTTGCGTATTTTTTTAAAAATTCATACATAGTTTCTCTGGCTGGAGACATAGCGAATTATTTTTAATTTTAAATGCAGTACAATATTAATAAAACATGTTCGTTCAATCATTCCAGAATGAAATGCGCGCGAAATACAACAACTTATGGGAGCACGTGCTGTTCAAGGCGCCTCCTTGGACGTTGGCGGACGTGTTGCAATGCTTGCTCAAACATTGGATAGCGGTCTTCAACGAGGTGTTCCCGAGGATAGAGCATCTTATCACTGACTTGAAGAGCGCTTTGACTTCTGTTGATAGTAAAGGTGAGGAGCAAGTGGTCAGGATAATGCTTTACTTGAGGTTATTCAATAAGTCATTAAATTACTGGCGGTCATTGCCGTATAAACCAGCGTCAGGCACTAGTTGTCTGGCATTTTTGCTGAACTGGGCCTTTTTGGCGCAGCCGTGAGGCACACATTCCTGCTAATTTCTTACATCGGACTTTGCACTTTTTATGTTTATCTTTTTTTTGTTTTTATCTGATGTACGGCTATTATCTGACTATCTGGTGTATTGTGTGTCTTTTAGTCTGTGCTAAATAAATGTATTTTCTTTCTTTTCTTTTATAATAAAAACAAATTGTGGTACAGAAAGGGTAGTATTAAGAGTCATCAAAGTATTTTTCTTGAAGTTCTCAAATAATAATAAGTATGTGTCTCTTAAGGCTGCCTTTCCACCAGAGATAAGCGAGGATGCGTAGCGAGCGATGTGTGTAAAACTAACCAGTACCAATAACCAATAGTAATAAAAACCGACACACAACCCCTAAAACAGTTACTGAAGTTTAAAATAATCCCGTTTTGAAAGAAGTATTTTCTTCTTTTTCAGATTCAAAATCCCTAACAGAATCCGAGGTTTCAAACTTCAAAGAACTATGCCTAGAAGTGGCTAAGAAATGCCAGATAATACCCGAATACATGGAACTAGCCAAGATCACAGTAGACCGTCTGCTGAACGACCGCTCCGTTGACGCAGAGGACGAGAAGCATGGAGAGCTGATGGTGATAGACGCCTTCGAGAATGTGTGGACTGTCATGTCCAGTTTTTGGTGCGTAATCTCATCATCTGCCTAGCTTTTTCCCAACTAAGTTGGGGTCGGCTTCCAATCTAACCGGATGCATCTGAATACCAGTATTTTCATATAGCGACTGCCTATCTGACCTCTACAACCTAATACGAAAACCCTTGGTAAGACTAATTTTCAGAATTGCTACATGTTATTATCCTAAACAGTACTAACTCTTTACGATAATAACATGTGCAGCGCAAATCCCGGCTTGCCCTAATAAAAACGTAACAAAAAACGCGAGCCTATAGATAATATAAATCACGTATAAAGCAATCATTCCCGTACGCAAAATATGCGCTTCGACGCGGAGTTGCTGACACTAGCCCGTATTATTATTCATTCATGCAATATTTTAGCATTAGCACGACTATAAATGAAAAATCCTTTATATCGAAACGTACAGTTAGCTACACTTTCATTTATTAATCACGCTATTCACCTTCCAGTGCCAAACTATCAACCCGTATCGGCGTTCCCCACAACATAGAAGATAAATGGCCCGGAGACGAGCCTCTAGAAGCGTTGACCAGCAAACTGATGCTGTTCACCAATCAGATCACTGCCTTCACACTCGCTATTAAAGGGTGAGTTTATAATAATATCTTTAAGATAACATATAAAACGAACCACTAGATTCTAGAAGCGTTGACCAGCAAACTGATGCTGTTCACCAATCAGATCACTGCCTTCACACTCGCTATTAAAGGGTGAGTTTATAATAATATCTGATAACATATAAAGCTAGCCACTAGATTCTAGAAGCGATGACCAGCAAACTGATGCTGTTCACCAATCAGATCACTGCCTTCACACTCGCTATTAAAGGGTGAGTTTATAATAATATCTATAAGAATAACATATAGAATGAGCCTCTAGATTCTAGAAGCATTGACCAGCAAACTGATGCTGTTCACCAATCAGATCACCTCGCTATTAAAGGGTGAGTTTATAATAATATCTATAAGGTAACATATAAGAGGACCCTCTAGATTCTAGAACCGTTGACCAGCAAATTGTTGCTGTTCACCAACCGGCTCACTGTTTTCACACTCGCTATTAAAGGGCGAGTTTATTATAATATCTATAAGATAACATAAACGAACCTCTAGAATTGTTGATGAGCAAACTGAGTCAGCAGTGGGAACATTATTGCTGGCTGATTATACAGTAGCAGCCCGGAGTTTAGATTTGTGTGCAGTTGATGGCAATATGCTGGCCCCCTATCACATGGGACTTAACCCTTACTGGCGAAACCCTTCAGGATTACAGGCGCTTTAACCTTTTAAGCGCTTGACTAAATATCAATTGCCGTACCCCTAGCGCGCGTCTACAAATCGATAAAAGAATCATCATCATCTGCCTAGCCTTTTCCCAACCATGTTGGGGTTGGCTTCCAGTCAAACCGGATGCAGCTGAATACCTAAATCGATAAAATAATACCTACAATAAACAAGGAGGAGCAATCGTTAAATAGAACGAAAAATTCATGCATATTGTCTGTCGCAGAAATACGACACGAGCGGTAGGGGCACGAAAAAATGTGTACAAGGTTAAACAAATCATTCCTTTTTCTTACAGGGTGTTAAGTTCAGACACTCCGGATGCTTGCGTAGAAGACCTCGAGCGAGCGTTCCGGGACAGTTTATCGCTCATCTGTATGGACAACGAGTACATCAACAAGAGCAGGCTAGCCGTCTTCTGTACTAAATGCAGGTATGTTATTTAAGCATTATCTTCAAAATTGCTGAACCGATTTCAGTATTGGGTCATTCAAGTATTACGTAAGCACTACAGGGGGGCGGCGGGTCTTTGTTTTGCTTATTTTTGATGACATGGTAGATGGGGGGGGGGGGGGGGGGGTGCCTGAATGGTGATTACGTCAGCAGTATTTATTTATTTACTTTTTCGGATTTTCTACAAAATGTAGTTGAATTTGGTGAACTCATATGGCATTCCTACTTGTCTATGTTTGAAAACGAAACGCATATAACTGCTGCTCATTAATCAATAAAGAAACCAGAACACATTGAAAAATGCATGTACCAATGTTTACGTAAGCATGGGAGGCGGGGTTAGAGCTTTGCTGACGAGGGGTATGGGCGGTTTGCAAAAAATCTGCTTACGTAATACTTATACGGCCCCTTTTCGTGAAATATTAGAGTTAAGAATAAACCCCGATTAAACCAGCCTTCT
This sequence comes from Mesoligia furuncula, assembly GCA_916614155.1. NCBI lineage: Eukaryota > Metazoa > Arthropoda > Insecta > Lepidoptera > Noctuidae > Mesoligia > Mesoligia furuncula. The sequence goes on from OU744799.1 coordinate 31,615,459, forward strand.
AATAAAAAGGAAACCGCATTGAAATCGGATCAACCATACACAAAAACGATAGTCTTCAAGTTTAGCTGGTCTAGGAGTTCACTGGTAATCCCAACAGGTTCTGGGTTATCCACAATATAACACTGTATACATTGTCTTTACTATCACAAAACCGTGTCTATCAGTTGTTTAGGCTAAATACCTTTTAAACACGATATGATTATCGTAACACTGTCACGCCCGCCGCGCCCCCTGGCGACGGACTGGAACAGCGAGATTTCAGAAGCCAGGGGTTCACTAGTGCCGGGGCAGCGGGATTGTCCGAAAGGGTTACCGCTACCCCGGAACAAAAAGGGCTAAGGAAAGAATATGGGTGGGTTTTAGTCAGTGATGATTTCCCACCCGAAAAAAAAAGGGGTTCACTAGTCTAGCAGCCATATTGGGTTTTTTTGTTCGCCGAATCTAAGCCGTGTGAAACGCCCAATTTCACTTTTGAACACCCATTTGTCTTGATTTATTATTGATTATAATCACAACTAATAATAAAAAGGCGATAGTTTGTGAGTGTGTGTGTGTGTTAATATGTTTGTTACTTCTTCACGCACAAACGGCCGGACCAATTTTGATTAAAAAAAAGGGAGGTAACTGACACCCTGGATGAACATATAGGCTACTTTTTATCCCGATATTCCCACGAGATCGACATTTACGCGGGTGAAGCCGCAAGGCGCAGCTAGTTTACAATAAAACAGCCAATTACATGAGATTGCTCTAAACCGCCTTGGGCCCGCATTGGAATTCTACTTGCTCTCACAGAGAGGAGGTCTGTGCCCCAGCAATAGCACCTGTTTTTTGCAGTTTTATCGTGTTTAAATGTCGAAATCCATAACGTCAGTGAAGTTTACACAAAAAAAAACTGATATTTCAAGTGACAACACTACCTGCGGTTGATGACCCTAAAAAAACTCATCAATATCAAACTTAGGGCAAGCCAACATACTTAAAAAAAACATACCTTAGCGCCTTAGTTCTTACTAATATTCGCATATTATAATTGTAGGTTTTTGCTAATAGCTATTAAATGAATGTTTTTAATAGTACTTTTTTTTTCTTATAATAATTAATTACTAAGGGTACCTATTAGTAATCCTATAGAAAATCGTAACTATTTATTTTTGAGTTATTAGTTTCGCGTAAAATATGATAAGACGTATAAGGGCCATCTATTAACATTATTGGCATAACAGAGCTTCGAGTAAGTTCATATTTCACTCGCACCCAACCCCCCAACAGTCGCTTTGCAAAATATTACAATCTGGCCGAGTGGCCACTAGATGGCGCACAAATAATTGATTGATTTCTAACTAATTGTTTATGATATTGATAATATTTATAATTGGAATTACTCACAATGTGAACAGCCATAACTCTTCATTCTTCGCTTCTTTACCACAGACAGATGACAATGTGACCTCGGAAAGGGACTTCTTGTTGTGCTAAATGACACACAACAGCAAATAAGCCTTTGAAAAACAGCGCGATTGTGATCGACACGCGTATTGAATTTGGAAATGTCGTCACTTATTTGACGAGTTAGAGTTTCGATTCGTGTTTTACCAAAACTACAGAATGAAATAACAGCATTCATGTGCTTTTAAGAATTCTGATGTATTTTACTGGCACCAGCGAAGTAGGTACCTAATTCAAATCATCGTAACCTGATGAATTCCAAGCGGTATTTTCTTTTGAGAAAAATATGCAACAACAACAGAATAATTTGTTGATATGAGAGCAGACTACAATCCAATAAGTACCTATTGTACGCTGATCGACTAAAATGCCTACTAAGTGATTTAGATTTCTGAGAAATGCTCAAATCAGGGGTAGGTTTAGGTGAAGTAATGAGATTAGATAGATTTGTCTGTAAAACTCAAAGTATTTACCTTTCCGAGTAAAGATTGCACACACTTTAATCCATCACAAGGAACAATTGCATGCGTTTCTGAATTCATTTTAATGATAAGATACTTTTTAATCACTTTAAAACAAAGGTAATCACCGCAAAAACTAATCACAACACTTAACTTCAGAGAAAATGAAAAAAAAATCAAAGTAAAAAAATGCATCAGTGCTCAAAACAAATTCAAACTATTTGAAATTGCATCATCATTATAGAGAAAATCGAGCTTTACTACTACACACACACACACTTTACGCACTTACTATTTACACACACACGCTTCGTTACACGTTCCATTCATAAAAAATCAAAAGCCAGGCTTAAAAATCAGTACAATTTGCGAAATGAGTACATACTAATGTTATCAACACACAGTTCCGCGTATTTATCTATAATAAAAATATAAACAGTGACATTTAGTGTAAATAAGTTATTAAAAGTATAGTGAATAGTTCAACTAAGGAAGGCAAATGTTTGTGATAACTGTTAAGAAGCCAATTTTGAAATATAGTGCAATAAACTTTCAGTGAAAAAAAAGACACTAAAGTGCAAACTCATTCTTAGAAACACAATATCTTAAATCAACTTTAGTCAACAACACACAGACAGAACTTGGATATGACCGTAAATATAACGTATCAAACATGAAACGGACCCTAATATACATTGTAATGTAAAATATAACGAAGGAATCTACTTATATTTGGTCTGAGCGAAACTAATGATTTGTTAACATTGCACTCATAAAAGATCACAGATGACAGATGACATGCAATATTCAAATTCGTGTTACTGATCACACTGTGTTGCCAAATCTTATCAGTGTTGCTACATACCATTGAGTCATTTCTTGAATACAGCGACATCTATTTTCGAATAAACAGAAGTTGTTTTATACTCTTTAACATAGAGGGCGTTACCTAATACAAACTTGTAACATGATGGACTCTAACATAACTTTACGTAAAAAAACCATCCGTAAAGAAACTTCATGGGAATCACTACCATGCGAAAATAACAGCTCACTGCTATCTGTGGATTCGAATATAATGAGAAGTTTACCGGATTTATCCACAGTACAAAATGATGAAATCATAACCGAATTAAGGAACACTATTGACAATCTGAACTTGAAAATGGAATGTGCAGATAATGAGATTGATAGATTGATATTAGAAAATAAATCATTAAAGCAAACTACTATCGAACAAGATTTGAAAATTAAAGAGTTAATCAAAATATGCTCATCTACTTCTAAAACAAACTCGGCGAAAAGTAGCAAAAAAAAGTTAATGAAAAGAAGAATTAATTTCACCACAAATGGTCTAGATAATTCATTATCTTTAAATAACACCACCTATCAATCCCCTTCCTTTCCATCTAATAATTTAGTAGAAGACAAGATCTCGACATCAAGTCCTTCCATTTTGCGATGCAATCATCAAGTCACCTCGGAAAGCGTAGTGGATTATCCTTACAAAAACTCGGAAGTAGGGGAAACTCGAGTAGTAAAACTCACTGAACCAACTACCCCTATACCTGTGTCAACTTGTGACAAAAATTCGTTGACCATGAACAGTAAAAATAATAAGGACTATTCTAAGAGGCAAATTCTGATATATGGTACTCAACAATGTAGTGGACTGGCTTCTAAACTCATAAACTCAAGAGATGGCACCAAGCATGAAAAATACTCTGTGTCAAGCATCACGAAACATTACGCCAAATCGGATGAGGTATTAAAAGGTTGTGATAGTAGCATAGTGTCTGAAAAAGACAAAATAATACTATGTGTCGGTGAAAACGACACAAATCCGACAAACAGCATATGCGATTTGTATTATGTCTTAAAGAAACTACAAAAAAATACTGTTTTTCTGGTCAACGTAATGAAGAATCGTTACCTGAATGAACGTATGTTAAACCAACAATTTAAATTAATATGTAACAGGTTTCCGAACTGCTACTTCATTAATGTTACCGGTTCTACAGAGGATTTATTGCAGGAGACCTGCGATACATTGAATTATCTAATTGACTGTATGGACTATAATGAAAAATTCCTTAGTTATAATAATTTACATGCTAATCCCCGATCTAAAAAATATAACACTATTAATAAGGTGGCACAGCACAACAGCGGCAAAAACGGTACTTCTTCAAAAAAATGCACCCAGCAATCGATTCTTAACTATTTTTCTCGGATAAATAAACCAAAAGCATTATTATCTCAGGATGCGCTTATGTATCAGTCGCCTCTCAACTCAATTAAATCAACTAATTCAGATAAACAGGATAATTTTTTGGTAGTCAAGGCGAATCTGAAACCTCCTACCTAACTATATTGCATCAAAATATAGCGGGAGCACTTAGTAAAGTTGACATTCTTCAAATTTCTCTTTGCGAACTTTTAAACAAAAACGTATACGTAGACATAATATGCCTATCTGAAAGTTTTCTCAGATCAGGAGAGGAATCTAACTTATCTCTGAAAGGTTTTAACCCTAGAGAACTAAACTAGTTTCGTTGTTACATGGTTACTACACATTCGTCGAACCGACTACGCCAAATTAAATGCATTTTTTGGAAAAAGTATTTATTAATCATAGGAACTTCTGACATGGGTACATTCTTTGGATCATATCTAAACAAAAAATAATCAAAACAGTAACATAAAACTATTCCACACAGCCACAGCACATATCGATATTATGAGGTCCACAAATGTATCGCTTGCATTTGATGCAGCGGTGTTTGGTCATTCTGCGGGCCTTAGATGGACATATTAAGTAGCAAATTTTACGCACATTTGACGCAGAAGGAACTGGAGCATCTACAGGCGGAGTTATACCGAGAATGTCTTGAATCATGACCTTGATGTCCCGCCTCAAAGTAACAGTTTGAAATCTTTGCCTCAACCATGGCTCCATAAGTTGGTCGGCTAACTTCAACACAAAATCACGCCGATGCAAAGGTGTTTTCTTTTTCCGCAAAGAATTAGATACGTTGATAACATATGCATTGATAATAGATAGGTTTAGCATATTATAAAATATGCACATCGGCCATCTCTTGGTTTTACGATTGGTACATATGTTGGAGCACATTTGATCAACCGTATCTACAGCACCTTTTGTGTTATTATAACAGTGAATAATTTCTGGCTTTCCAGAACTTTCGTTGATATTTGGTTGATCATGGATTGTCGATAAAACATATACCACTTTGTTTGACTTAGCCTTAAATGACACTAATGTTTTATCACCGTTGAAGCAGAATACTGAAGTTCCAATTGCGCGCGACTTCGAATTTTTCAGCTTTTCGGGTATTTCGCGCTTATTACTTCTTAGAGTACGCTCCAGCCATTGATGAATCTGCTCCTCAATTCCTCGTAAGTCCATCTTAAAATAAAAATAATAAATTAATAAAATCGTAACTATAAACAACGTATATAATGATACGTTTAGATATCATAAACGTACAAAATTACATTTCTATAAAAAAAGTACCCACATTCGGACTTTTCACTTATAAAATAAATATTATTCATAATTACTAACTAAATGAAAACAATCCAGAAAAAAATAAACAATAAAATGAACAAATATTTCAGAAAAATAAAATACAAAGATCAACACATACGTACCTCGTTGTTACTAAACTTTCGTCGAGCGGACGACGCTATGATCACATCTCCTGTTCTAATTATCGTGCAATCACTTCCGCGTCACACGGTGCACTGTTTACGTGTTTTAGGAAGGTAGACAAAGAGGCGCAGGGGGGGGCCACCTAGAACTGCACGAGCACAAGATTCGCGAGTAGGTGGGTCGTCGAACGGACGAATGTTTAGTTATCTAGGGTTAAGCTAGCCGATTTCTATTCCAGACCAAACCAAAGACGTGGTGGGGTTGTTATACTGTGTAAAAAGTATATAGAAACTAAAAAAGTTCCATTACTGACTGAATTGTGCATTGAACGGTCATTTGAATGCTGTGGAATTGAAATTCCACTTTATAAATGTATAATTGTATGTATTTATCGAATCCCAAAATCAAATCCTGAAATTTTTCTTCGTAACTTGGAGTACTTAATTACAACACTAAGACGCAGACTAAAAATGAAAATAATAATAACGGGGGATTTCAATATCGATTCCCTTAAAGAGAGTAAAGTGTTGACTGAATTTCAGAAAATAGTTCATAATTATAACTACAACATACATATTAATGAACCTACTCGCGCGAATGCATGCCTTGATCAATTTATTAGTAACATCTTGGAAGCTTCGAGTGAGGTTCTCAAACTTGGTTTATCGGATCATGAAACTGCGCAAATCTTATACATCCCTACCTCCAAAAAGATAAAACCTCTTACGGTATGGTACGTATTCAAACGTGACTATTGTTCCGAAAATTTAAAAAAGTTTTGTGACTGTCTCTCTAATATGTCCTGGTCGGATGTATATGCGGAAAAGGATTTTAACACTGCATTTAACACCTTCTATGATGCTTTTATACTCTTCTTCAATTTATGTTTTCCAGTATGTAAACGGAAATGTACAAACAAACCAAATAAAAACTCTGGTTGGATTACTAGAGGAATAAAAAAATCTTGCGCAACAAAATGAACTTTGCGATTTAGGTATTATAAATTCAAAACATCAGGTTATAAAACGAATTACAGAAAATACAATAAACTATTTAAAAAAATTATCTTTGCAGCGCAAAAACTATTCAATGTAAAATATATTAAAAAATCAAAGAATATTTGTAAAGCATCTTGGACATTAATTAAAAAAAATACAATGACAAATTCAAATAATGATAAAAAATGTATTACAAAAATAAAACTTAATAATAATATTTTGACGGATGCTAATGACATTGCAGACGCGTTTAATAATTATTTTATCGAGATGACCGACAAACAAAAAGGGACAAAATCTACAAGGGGACATCGTCATTTAATTTCACCACTCAACGCAAGCTTTTTCATTTATCCAGTTAATAATGATGAAACATTTAGAACTATACACTCATTAAACAATACGTCTTCTGTCGGATATGATGAGATCCCGACACATATCTTAAAACACACTGCAACTTTGACCACTCCAATAATAACGTACCTTATTAATATGTCATTCTCTCAGGGCACATTCCCGGATAAATTAAAAACCTCCGTAATTAAACCGATTTTTAAAAAAGGTGACGTCACGGATTTAAACAATTATAGGCCAATTGCCTTAATACCAGTTTTGTCTAAGGTATTTGGGAAGATTATGCATTCTCGTATGACTCAATTCTTGACTAAGCATAAAATATTGAAAGCCGAACAAAATGGATTCCAAAAAGGCAAATCAACAACTTTAGCAGCTTTTAAACTGCTGTCAAAAATTACAGAAAATGTTGATAAACATACACGAACCTGTACTGTGTTTTTTGATATGAGCAAAGCTTTTGACTTTGTTGATCACAGTATTCTGCTAACTAAATGTGAAATGTACGGTTTTCGCGGTCTGGCATTGAAGTGGCTGCAAAGTTATCTCTCAAACAGGACTCAATTTATATACAGCCATTACCAAAATAAATCCAAATAAGGAAGAAATATTATGTAAGTCTAACATTAGGAGCAACAATACAGGAGTTCCGCAAGGTAGCGTTACAGGGTCCTTATTCTTTCTGTTATATATTAACGATCTACCAAACGTTACTAATCATTTCTACTCTCTGTTTGCGGATGATATTGCGGTGGTTATCACGGAGAATAAAATCCTCAATTATAATACTGAAATTAACGAAACCGTTAATGCTATTATAGAATGGCTGAATAATAACAACCTAAAAGTTAACATTGATAAAACCTCCATCGTTCAATTCTACAATAGAAAATCTGTTTCTGACCTTCAGATCACTTATTCCGATCAAAGAATTAAAGAAGCAAACGAGGCCATTTTTCTTGGTATAACAGTGGACAGTGGCTGCACATGGAAACCTCACTGCCTAAGGGTCACAAATAAGATAAATCGATTCGCTTTTGCCTTGTGGAGACTTTGTAAAATAGCTAACCTCAAAACAGCCCTCCTAGCGTATCATGGTTATGTAGCTTCAAACATTAGGTACGGAATTGTGCTATGGGGAAATTCTGTTCTAATTAATAGGGTATTTATAGCCCAAAAACAATGTATCCGTGCTCTTTGTGATGTGCCACCATTGACTTCATGTAAACCTTTGTTTAAAGAGCTGAAAATATTAACTGTTCCCGGTATGTATATATTTGAATGCTGTAAATTTGTTAAAATGCACTCCGACTTATTTCAACGTCTTGGAGACACTGTTACGTTTAAGACAAGATATCCTGACAGATTAATTATTCCTCCGATGAAAAGCCACTTATACCATAGAAGTTGCTTTCCAATGGTCATAAGGATATTTAATAAACTACCAAAATCGTATAGGGAACTTCCGATCAATCGATTTAAAACATCGTTATTCAAATGGCTTATAGAAAAATCATTCTATTCTGTGAAGGAGTATTTAGACTTTAAAGATTCATACTGACATGTAACTATAACAATTTGACAAATACTTGACATTTAAATCTAATTAATAACAATGATATATGTACCAATTTTATTAGCTTCATTTATTAACTCATGTTATCAATAATTTTGCATGCTAGTTTTAGCGAATTGTTTTAGAAACTTAAAACAAACGACCATCTGTAATGTACTACAATTCTAGCAAATAAATTTCATTTCATTTCATTTCATTTCATTTCATTTCATTTCAACAACGTGAACAATTTCTATACAAATCGTCTGAAATGTAAAAGCCTCATTTAAAGCCAGCTAGTGCGAGCGAGACGGGACGACTTTTGTTTTTGCGTTCTCGCGAAGCGGCATTGGAGATGTTTGGCAACGGTGCGCGTGATTAAAACTGCGCTGAATTGAAATATTATTCTTTGAGCATGTAAACCTGGCAACCATGCATCGTACCTACGTAAAGCGGCTGCAGTTTACTTTTTTTTTATTATTATCAATTCTTGCGACATGTTTACAAGTTCACTAGTGTAGTTTTTTTTTTAATTTTTTTTTCATTGTTCACGTTTGATTGAAAGCTGGGCTTTTCAGCTTTAGTGAAAGGCACGCCCCTGATCGGTACCCATCACGTCTCCGGAGCTCCGCTAGCTAATTTAATTTGACACTATACAGAATGCGCAACACAATTATCTATGTTATGATTGTTGGCGACAGATCTGGCAACCGGTTGCTAGGGGCTTGTTGTTGTTGGTTGGCTAGCGACCAGTCGGCTTGCGTGTTTTTTACCTTTTGGTAACTATTCTTGTAATCTATATTTATTATACCCAATTGCACCTTACTTGGCTTTAATTTGGTGGCTGAAAACCAGCGCTGGGGCTGTCTCGTATTGGGTCTTAGCATTATGCTGAGCGATGGCCGTTTTGCGTAGATGTGACGCATACTTTCTACCAAATTGTTATTTTGTTTTATTTTTTGTTTGTGTTTTTTTTATGCGTTATGTTTGCCGCAAACAAAACGTATTTAATTTCATTCTTTATAATATGTTGCTTATACAGATAAGTGTTGATAACGCCATTATTTCTTTCCAGAAACATGCTACAGGAGGCGTACATAAAATTCTCACAACTAATGGAACTAATCGAAGTATGTAAGAACACCCTTGATCGCCAATAAACATACAGCGTACAGCCGCGGTCACAAGCCTTGTAATGTTAATAGTCGAATGTGTATAGTAGATCAAATATAACCCACGATGTGTACCTAGAACTATTGTTTAATAATCATTTTTGGTATTATGTACTTCAATATAGGCACACAATATTTTCTTTAAGATTTAAATGTATGTATATCGCGTAAACATTGTAGAGTGATGATTAAAACATGTGTTAGCTTTTGACCACGACTGTACTATCTAGTCGGCACTGTACAAAAGTGTACCAATTAGATAAAAAATGATCTATCTTTGTTTTTATCAAGAAGTTCCTTTCATTAATTAAATGAATTGTTTTCTGTGTGACTCTAAATGTGATTGAAATCTTTATTGATAACATTTTCTATGATGTAAAAAACGTCTCCCATTATAAATCATATTTCCCATAAAGCCGTTACGTTCAAATTAATGTATTTCACAGAATATTTGCTTTTGAAAGTTGAGCATTTGACGTTTTTTTTATTGTTTTTTTTTTTGTATAAAAGTCGAGTTTGTCAATATTAATGAAATTGGAAAAATGGTTATAATCCAAAAGTGTTCATGATTCTACTGCAAGTTTAGAAACTTCCCTACTACCTTAGCTTTGGTTTTCTAGGAAAGCGGTTCCGTTATAGAATAACGGCCGTCACGAGGTTCTGTCACTTTCACCAGTATTTGACCATAAGATGTCAAACAACACTCTGTATTTAGACAGCTGTAAAGCTACGGTTTTCTATTAGAGCGGTGACCGTCCACATAGCGTCCGCAATTTACCGGTGAATGACGAAAGTAAGATGGTCTGTATTCCTAGAGAACGTTTTTGACAAGTCATAACCCGCTGGCCAAAAATTGAAATCGCTACATTTGCCCTCACCGTGCTTAGTCACGCGAAAAAGTGTCCAAACTGAGAAGAGTGGTTGACTCATTATTATATAGCGTTTCCATGACAATCAAGACAACGATACCTCCAACGTATGTTATCGTAACTATCAAATTAATGAAAATTACATCTTTAGATTTACAACTACTATAACATAAATTATCGTATATTTAATAAAAATTTTTATTAGATCATACGATCTAAAAAAAAATATATATAATTTTTTTTTTTATTAGATCATACGATAATTTATGTTATAAAGTAGTTGTAAATCTAAAAATGTAATTTTCGTTAATTTGATAGTTACGATAACATACGTTGGAGGTGTCGACAAGTCATTGCGTCATTGTGCGTCAAAACGAAACAGAAACCGGACTATCTTTTAAAGCGGTATCTAGCGATTTAAATCTTTGCCGCTGTCATAATTCTCATGACAGCTGTCACTGTGGCCGTTATGTGCGGTCACCGCTTTTCTTGGTCAACCGTAGCTTTATTGTGTGAACGTTCACCGCTTTCGTAGAAAACTAAAACTTTGTGCTCAAACGGAGCGCCTAATTATGAACTTATCACAAACCAACCACGGTTTCGGAGTGTTCTTTACTCCGAAAAGTCATCAACATGCGTATACAAGATGGAGACGACGATACGACAGGAAATTTTATTAAACTTCGTATATCTATTAACCAGTGATCGGAATAGGTAGAGCTATTTAGGTTCATTGACCGCAAACATTGATGTTAATATGGATATTCCACGGGATTCCGACTGATACTACGGGATTCCGACTGATACTACGGGATTTTATTGTCGCTAGAGTGACGCACCTGTTTTTGTCTCTTTCTGCGCCACTAGAATTCAATTCTTTACCAACAGTAACTTCGAAACTAAACTTCGTAACTGAAAGGGAATATCCATATTATTCTAACCTATGGCAAGTACATAAAACAGCTCTACCTATTCCGATCTCTGCTTATAACGTTCCCAGTCTACACACAAAAATTCAATCAAATATATCCAATAGTTTAGTCGCTATAGCTAGTCAAAGATTGGCAAAACCCATAGTCGGACCATCACTGTTATTTATTTAGTTTCTTTGAAAAAAAAAAAAAAAAAAACAATGGCACACCGGGAGTGCCGAAAGAAGTGAAAACAAAACACAAACAGAATACTTTGCCATCACTCACTGACATATCGGATATACATTAAAACCGAGTACATCCCGAGTACAGCCGAACACATCCGAAGCGGGTATTTTTTTAATCGTCTTATAAACAAAACACGTGCGGTGTCGCTTACGGTAACAGTGGCGCGAGCTCAATGGTTTTTTTCTATTTCAAAAAATGTCTAACGCGCTTATAGAAGTTTTCACTTAAAAAAAACTCTTTTTTATTTCGATGATAGGATTTATTTGATAGTTTCAAAATACTCCTATGTATTCGTATTGTCAGGGTTTTCATTTATTGTCGTCTCCACATTGTATTTATTCACTTAAAAAAATATTGACATTATTATATTAATAATTTTAAAACATAGTCAATAGCCATATTATAACATTGGTTGCAATATTTTCTCGTTCATACGAAAGGGACTTCAATGTCTTCCAAGACTGATTAATCGTTATATTTTCAACATTTAAAAAAATGTTTTTTTTTTCATTTCCCCCGTTTTTTTCTGCATAATGAACTTTGTTGATGTTTAAAAAAAAAAACATTATTATATTAATAATATTCGAATCGTTTATTAAGACATTGTGCGGTTTTATTATTGCTGACGTGACGATATTATTGTGGACATTAAATGTATGCAAATGCACGTTATAACGTTCTCTCAACTGTTGAAATGCTGTAACAATAGAAATTCAACTGTTGCTAATGGAACACTTTAAAAGCGACTTCTATACAGATTATAAATTAAAGTCGCTTTCTTGACTTTCTGTGTGTGATCACATTGCTCTTCTAAACGCCGATTTTGACGCGGTTATCACCTTAATTTAGATTTGTTCCGGAGGCTTTATGTCATTATGTGCAGGTATTAATCCATCTATGGATAAATAAAACAAAGTCGAGTTAGTTACACCATTTATAACTCAAGAACGGCTGAATCGATTTTTATGATCTTGGATTAAAGTATGGGAAAAATTCACGAAAAAAATGAAGATAAATCATTTTCTCATACAGTCGTTCTTATTGATTCTTAGGCGGTATGAAGTTCGCCGGGCCAGCTAGTTAATATTAAAATTACATAATTATAATATGGAAATTTCGATGTTTTGTCAAAGCCGTGCGAAGCAGGGGCAGGTCGCTTGTTTTCATACAATCGCATGCTTAATGGAACCCATTAGTAGATAGGTCAGATAATTTTTTTTTGCTCAAAACTCATCAATAGTTAATCATACGTTCAAAATACAAGCATTCATGATTAATTAATAATCAAATCAAATCAGTTTTAATTTTATGCGTCAACAGTAGTACATAAGTCCTCACAGCAAGATCTTCTTTTGCGATTTCACAAAAATAGTCTTTTTTGAGTTAAGTCAGTATTCCATTAAGCATGCGACATTTTACTTCCGTTTTATCGTGATGCCGTGACGTGGTCGTGGACGTCCACAATAATACCGTCACGTTAGAAATTATAAACGCGCACATTCATGGATAAAAAGTAACATATCTAGATGTTGTGCGATACTTCTGTGTTTTGGGGTTCATCTGTGTAGGACGAATTTACTAAGTGGACTGCTGTGATGAGTGTAAATGTCAGGAGGGTATAATTACACAATTATAGTGCTGCCGTTGAGAGAATGCATTGCTGACACATGTCAATGCGACAATAGATATGATGACAATAAAAAAAATCTCTAAAAAGTATTTGTTTGTAAGTAGTGCAAAAAATATTATACAAGAATTATATAAGTATTAATATTATAAGAAAAATATAAGTATCCAAGTTATAAATGTTTTAAAATAACTGCTAGGCAGAGACGGCATTATCATAAAAGTGACGTCACGACTATGTAACTTCATACTAGCGCATACATTGTTCGCACCGCGCGACAAAGAACGGAATAACCCCTTCCAAAAACTTCTCAAGCTTGTAGCTTCTCCATATTTCTGTCGATTTTACAGATTTTTTCGATAATCTCATTTTACATCTTTGAAATTACATTATCTTTTCGAATATTTCTAATAGTCATCAATCATCATCCCTATTCTAGTAGCTAATAAAGATCAGATTCACAAAACACGTATTCATTTGTATCAGAAACTTAGAGGTGTCAAAGCGCATTTTCTCGTCTGCCGAACTATAATGCACCTTGTAGTGGTCATAGAGGGAAGTTTAGATTAGCAACAAAACTTGCAGAAGATGTCTTCCGCAAACAAATTCTTACCGTGTAAACAAGTGCACGTTTTCTAAGTAAGAATTTCTTGCGCAAGTCATCTTCTGCAAGTTTTGTTGCTAATCTAAACTTTGCTGGAACTTGCATCTTGCACAAACATTGTTATGTGTCATCATCTGTGTAGCCTTTTCCAAACTACGGTGCGACTGCCTATCTGACTACTTGCTTCTTGCCAAATTTCATGATTCTAGGTCAACGGGAAGTACCCTATACATTTTGATTCCCTTGAGAGTGTCGAACTAGACGTTTTTTGCGGCATAAACCGCCATATCTTTTTTTTTACGTTAACTTAGAAGTTTGATTTTTTTACAGCTTCAAGGGACCGCAGACCTGAGTATATGGTTTTATTTTCAACTCTATACCTCCACGCGTTCCCGAGATAAAGGGACTTGACAGACAGACGGACGGACGGACAACAAAGTGATCCTTTAAGGGTGCCGTTTTTTCCTTTTGAGGTACAGAACCCTAAAAAACAGCTGTTTTATAGAAATGTGCAATCGGTTGCGATCAAAATGTATGGCAGAGATTAAGATTAAATAACCGACTAAAAATTTCAACACAGGGGTTTAGAACCATGATCTGAATCAATGGTAACAGGTAGTGCATCGAAGTCGACGCCATCCTGTATTTGGAATACAACTTTCAACATCTACACTCATCACACAGTTTCCTGATGAAACATTTGCCTCTGGTTGAGCATTTCTTTCTAACATTTCCTTCGATTTGTTTAAAAAATAAAATATTTTCAGTGTTACGGGTATCTGTGTAGTTACATTTGTAAGTATAAATTATCTGTGTACACCAGTTGACGTTGTCAAAAATGTCATCTGTCAATGCCGTTTGACGTTTTGATATGAGATACAGAGAAGCATAGAGAAATAGAGTAGGCAAGCTAAATAATTTGTTAATGATTCTGATTCTAGTTTGTACCAACTAATCAAAAGTTAGAGTATTGCTATCTGTTACTGACAGATAGAGTGTGAAAGAGACAGTAATGGTTAAAAACTGTCAAACTAGTCTTGTTTACATTTAGCGTGTTCTTTTAGAAGTATTCTAGTCTATTCTTTCCTAGCCTGTAGCTACGTACTGCCAGGCAGTGGCCTCTCAACTTGATAGAAGTATTAGTTGGAACTAATTTGACATTTTCATAATGACTGCCATCTCTTTCTAGTTTTATTTGCGAGAAAAGGATGGCAAAATTTTCATTTAAGTTTCGATGGTTAACAGTAGAATCAGTGGCATTGCAACGGTGATAGAAAGAGATAGAAGACAACTAAATATGTCTTCTATCTCTTTCTCTTTGAAACGCAGCGAGAATGTAGTTTGCCTACCTATTATCTCTATTAGTAGTTAGACAGTATAAATATTCTCGTAGCAATAGAAATAACTAAACTTGGTAAATTACTAACTTTATTTTAAGACGTTATGTTAAATCACGCGCATATAATTAATCTAAATATTAAAAATAAAAGTATGACATCCTATGCCAACAAAATAAGAATATGACTTCTATTGGCATCATGGTAACTATTTAGTTGGCAAAGTTTGGTCTATGAATCTTAAAAAAAACATTGGACAAAAATTTGTCCTGTCCCTGTTGGAGAAAGTCCTGTTCTTATTTCGTTCGCAAAGTACAGAGGAGCAGTTCCCGTATTTTACAAACGTTCCCTTTCTTGTCTCAGTCTGAATCTATCAAAAATAGTTTTTGACACTGATTGTCACCGAGATGAGATTACGACTACAGTCCGGTCGTCGAGAGACCGCGTTCCCGACAGCTGTCAATGCGACAATCCTAGTAAAGTATGAAACTGACAGGTGTCAAAAACGCGTTCTTTCGTCGGCCGCACTATAGATTTTGAACGGTTTTAATTATGGGATTTGGCCTTCTGTAATCTACATCCACTGTGCCACAAATGAGTTGTTCCAGGGAAAACTATAAACTCATATTATAAAATAGTGTTTGTTTAAGTTATATTTATTTATAGCTAATTTGTTTCCTGTATATAGAACAATAAATTGTTACATTGTTATAATTCGTTTAGAATTAATGACTACTCTGTTATAGGGAATTGTTTCATACAGCATGAATTAGTTGAAGATTAGGTCATTAATTTGGCTAAATATGAACTATAGGGTTAAATTAAATTACTCAGCGAAACCCCGCAGACGTATCAGGGTATCGATATCTAACCGTGATAAAAAAAAAAAAATGATGAAGTTTTTTTTTTGGGGTCATAAACAGCCGATATTGTGTAGTCATTTAAAATATCAGTATTTTTGTGTGTAATCTTCACAGATGTGATGAGTATTGATTGGATGTATATCTTAACAAGACAAAACAATTTTTGTCAACTCACACTTCAAGTAACAACACTGCCAGCGGATATTGACCCGAAAAAAATCACCAAATCTTTTTATTTTTACCCGACTACGGCGAGGCAAAAAGGAGGGTTATGATTTTGGTCGGTATGTAGGTATGTATGTTCATCTGTTGCCTCATAACTTCTAAACTTCTTGTCATAATTGGAGAAATGAGGTATCGTTGGAAGCGTCTTGATCGCTGGTTATAGGCTATGTGACGTCACAATAAATTGAATATGGCGCCCTCTAGCGGACATAAAGTCACGATGACCTAAAATTTTTTTTATCATACCGTGTTGTGTATCAAATGAAAGGGCTTAATTAGCACATTTCCGAAATATAAGTTTTACCGAAATTAAGCCCCAAAATAATTAAATAAAAAATAAGTTTAAAAACTAAAACCCGACTACTGAAAAGGATGAAACAAGGAAGTACCTTCCCGTGGTCGCATGCCGAAACAAAGCTATGGTAGCATGCGACCACGGGAAGGTACTTTCTTGGTTCATCCTTTTCAGTAGTCGGGTTTTAGTGTTTAAGGCCTGAAACTGCGTTAAGCGGGTGCTCCGTCGCGGGGACCCGCGCGGGGACCCGCGCGGGCGTCCGTCACGGGGAGGCGCGCCCCGCACCCACGCAACGGGGCTAAAAAACGGGGTTAAAATTGAACTAGCGACACTGCGTAAATAAAATAATCCGGTCTCCGCGACGGGTACCCGCTACGGGGACCGTCGCGTTCCAACGGAGCCCACCCGCGTGTCCACGCGCATAGACACGTGACGGTTGCCCGTCGCGGGCGCCCGCTTAACGCAGTTTCAGGCCTAAGGGGAATGCTCCACCAGCCCGCGAAATTCAAAATTTCTTGCGTTTTTTGCAATTTGCAGGCCAGTGCTAGGTTGTATGTTGATTAAAATATTATTCGCGGCTGTAAGACGTATGTAGTTACAGAATTATAATCATCGAAACCACCAATACAACCCTCCAACTTCATAAAGGTGTAAGAACAAAAAAAAAACAGAAAAAGTAATTCTTACACCTTTATGAACTTAGAGCGTTTTATTGATGATTTTGATGATTATAATTCCGTAACTACATATGTCTTACAGCCGTGAATAATATTTTAATCATCATACAACCTAGCACTGGCCTGCAAATTGCAAAAAACGTAAGAAAATTTGAATTTCGCGGGCTGGTTGGAGCATTCACCTTAAACTTGTCTTTTTTATTATTTAGTCATGTTGAGGTATTGGTACCCATCACATCTGAGATTCGGTAATTAATTTATTTGACCCTGTATATTCGGATAAATACGAAATATAGGGGCGCTTTCAATCTGGCTGACAGGTTACAGCTTAGTAGTTGCTAGACAAATAGCTCGACTGTGGAGCGTGAAAATATAATTATTTAGTGCATACTCGCTGTAACCCCTCTACCAAATTGAAAGCACTTGTTCCCACACGTTTTTTAGCCGTAAAAATCTGCGGTACGTCTGCTGCGTCGCGCCTTATGCACCGTAAAAAGATACCATAGTGATCTTTACAATACTGATGACCGTTTCCATGTATATGTACGGCCAGTAAACCATAGCTCCGTGGTTAAGGCTCTCTTGTAGTGTGGTGTGTAGGTATGATAACGTTAACGTTGATAACGTTTCCTCAAATACGTATCCGGGCATCTCTCTCTCACAGGCAATGGCGGCCGTTGCGAGCTCTTGAACTGCTAGATTTTGTGTATACAGGGTTATTGGTAAAACATTAACAACTTCTTAAGAGGTCATTGTACTCGTCATTATGAACAACTTTTACTATGGGACCAAACCTGAAATCGCAAAAAAAAATCAGCTGTTCCCTACATTTATGTTCGTATAACTCGTCAAAATGTAGGGAACAGCTGATTTTTTTTAGCGATTTCACGTGTGGTCCCATAGTAAAAGTTGTTCATAATGATGAGTACAATGACCTCTTAAGAGGTTGTTAATGTTTTACCAATAACCCTGTATTTGTTTCATAGAAAAAAATAATAAGGAAATTGTAAAATGTGTTCTTACCAAGCTCTAAAAAACAATAATGCTTATCTTTTGGTATAACTTTTATATGGTTTAACGATGTAATCTCTTCAAGGTACACGTTTTAAATAGCGATTTAGTGTCAACTTTATGATTTTTTTATTGAGACAATTATTTCAATTCACGTTTGTATCTTCACACAGCGCTTGAAAATATTTTCAATTTTCCTAAAATATTTTCAATTTTCTTAAAATATTTTCTTATTGCGCAAAATTAATATTTTGCTAGATTTACAGAGGTTTAAAAAAGTTAAAAAGTACTGCAACCTCGCCTTAAAAAACGCACAGTAAAGTTATGCCAACCTCGTATGCAGCATGCATCAGTGGCCGTAGTGTGAGTTTTTTCGACTCATGTTCGATTGCGAGCGCGTTAGAATTTTGTATGGGAAATTAGGTTCCTCCTAGTGACCACCAGGTGGCGCTATAACGTTATGTGTAAGAGCTAAATCGTCTGCGAAATCTTTCAAATTTGTAAACTAAAAAGCTGGAAATAAAAAACAAGTAGGTAATTAAAAAAACTAAGAAACCCGACTGCGGTAAAAAATTTAGTTAAAAAAAACTGAAAAGCTAAAAACAAGGCCATTTTAAATTAAATAAAAGTTGGAAGCAGGCGGGACCCATACCATTTTTTATTACATTTTCAAACTCAAATGGGTCCCGCCTGCTTCCAACTTTTATTTAATTTAAAATGGCCTTGTTTTTAGCTTTTCAGTTTTTTTTAACTAAATTTTTTTTACCGCAGTCGGGTTTTTTAGTTTTTTTAATTACTTGTTTTTTTTCCTACAAAATTCTAACTCGCTCGCAATCGAACGTGAGTGAAAAAACTCACATTAAGGCCTCAGAAAGGTGTTGTTGTATTTAAGGGTGTGGTACAGGCCAACAAACTGAACTTTCTCCATGGCACCAACATCGTAATTGCGAAAAAAAATTCAGCCGTCCCATACATTTGGGTCGAATACTGTCATACCTTACTGATACAAGTTGTATGCCCAAAATGTATGGCTAACCCTTAGTCTGCCGGAACGTAGATCTACGCGAGACACAGTGGCTTTTTAATTGTGTCTCGCGCCTACCGCTTATGTGCCGTAATTACGGCACATAAGCGGTTAAAGGTAATACCATAACCTAACGCTTTATGAGTAAGCGGGTAGATATGTTTACGGCGAAAAAAACGCGTGTGAACAAAAAGTCTAAAGCGCACCTTATACAAAAGGCGGAAAGAAGAATTTTAGATAGCATACCGTAGCAGGACCAAGAAGGTCCTATAGGCACCCAGACTTATATACTTACGAGTTTCGCGATTAGTTTCTTGCCTTCTGTGTGACGCGCGCTTTATCATATTGATACTTTTTGCAAAGTGTGATGTGAAACTACAGTCCGTTCACAGTTATTTTTACCTCTAACATCAGCAACGTAATATCAACCTTATTAGTAACAACAACAAAGAAACAAAGATCATACTATTACTTTGACAGACTTGCTAGTGGCAGCAACCTAAAAGTAACCTTATTTTAACGACAATAAGTATCACAGTAATGTAAAATCAGCGGTAAAATAACTGTGAAAGGATTAACTTTACCGTTCATGTCATATCAATTTTTGTGGTAATTATGTGAGTTACCTACTTATGACAATGAAATCAAATTCTAACAGTCAAAAATAATCCTTCAAGTGTGTCTGACTATACATTACCAGGAAAGTTGATTCTATTAACAGAAATAATTAAAACAAGTTTATTTATTTTTATTGTTAAGCCTATAGAGAATTAGAATAAGAATAAAATATTAACATTTCCAATATAGTTAGCAGTGGATTCTTTTATGAACTTTCTTTAAATATTCATATAGGTAAGCGGATATTTATATAAATGTATTATTTTTGTAATTTACTTGAAGATCGTTCGTAACATGTCATGTCATAATTAATCATGAAATTACATAAATGACATTTTGTCTTTAAAATGTGCCTTCCACATAATCACGATTTTGTCTAGTTTGCAAATATCTAAAAAGTTGTATAGACGCCATTTTGAATCTCGAAGAAAGCCGAAAGTTACCGATTGCACTTATTTAAAACTACCCTCCTATATTTTTCGTTTATTAGTTTAGTAACGTCCATCTAAATCAGATACTTACTAGCATTAGTTTATTATAATTTTAAGTCCTTAAGGACGCTATCACATTTTGAACTCGCTCAAGTTTAGGTATCTGAATCGCAACACAACAACATTACGCGCACGCACACATTGAACCCATTGTCCGCTCGATTTTATACGTAACTATAACTAATCTTGGTACTTGAAGGTATTATTTTTTAATTTTACTGGTATTTATTGAGTAAAGTTAGTTGTTAGTTCGCAATCGAATCGAATTTGGTAACTGTTATTAGTACTTACTATATGTGATAATCACGTTTTTAGTATTGTTGAAGTTCATCAGTCATTACGTACTTACAATAAGTAGGTGCCGAAAAACGATCTTAACATTTTAGTATTACAAGGAACATCTACGTTTATCCTTCAGTCTGCTGTTAGTTTGAAAAGATGTAAGTACTTTTAAATATTATTTTTGATGACAATTGTTGAAGCATTACCTACATAATCAAATACTAGCCTGGGAGTTGTCGTAGAGTTTCGTTGTGATATTTAAAAATAATCATTCACTTATGAAAACAGTAAGTATTTTATTTACTGGGGCGAGAGTTCATTATTTTTTATAATAATTAAAAAACTTTGTAACAAAAAAAAACAAGACTTCCAAAAAGAGAAAAATAACTTTAATTTCGGAAGTCGGTGTCTTTGAATCTGTATTTTAGTATTTTGCCACGGCGAAATTAAAGTTATTTTTCACTTTGTAGTGTTTTTTTGGAAGTCGGTTTTTTTGTTAAAAGGTTTTTATTTCTCGCTTTTTAGTCGGGTCCGTTTATAATGTATCTAACTTACAATAACCTAATGTCAACTTGCTCATCGCCTTTTACAAAATATTGCTTTTCTCAATGCAGGGACGTTAATTGTTGAGGAGTTCTCCTGGTATTCACCTATCAGCTCCATTTTACTATTCGTATTGTGACGAGCATAAATTGCTTAGCAACCATATTAAAGTAATCTAATCGAATCGCAACCCGTGAAATACTTATTATTGAGTAGTTCCGGTAGTCATCTGTGGACTTCATCATCAGTTCCACGTCACTAAACGGTGCTTTCCGAGAGCAAATCCACGAGTTACTATAAAATCGCTATAGGTGTGTGTGCCTATAAAATTTGATGATTTCCTTCGATTTCTCCAGGATCCCATTATTAGATCCTGACTTGATGACAATGGACCTGACCACCTGTATATATCCTTTCAAACAAAAAAAGAACAAGAAACAAACATTTATTTTTCAGTTTGTAGTTTTTTTTTTTGAAATCGGTTTTTTTTTTGTAAAATAGTTTATATTTTTCACTTTTTAGTTGTAACCACCACTCCACACAAATTCATATAACACTACTTGCTATGTGAATATCAGTGACAGGAAGCTATTGAACACATCCGCGTACCCCTTTAGAGGGTAGGCGTGATGTTATGATGTGTAGTTGCATAAACAATGCATAGATATGCGATAGCAGCAATCGCGGTTGATTTGCTGGCATTTATTGAAGAGTTCCATTGTCTGTCTCCGAAACTCATCATCAGATCTTTACGAAATTTAAATGGGACCATTTTGGAATAAACCTCTTTCGAACAAAGAAAGAATTTTGCTAATCCGTCCGTCCGTATATGACGGAGTTATGCCCGAATATACAACCTCCTCCTTTTTAGAAGTCATTTAAATATACACTCGCCATCTTGAATAAAAAAATGGATGTCATATTCGTAATCACCACCCCAAAATCGACTATAGTATCGAATATCTAAAAAAAAATTGTTTCCGTCATTTTTATTTGATTATAATTTATTAACATAAATATTTATACTACTCTTTATCCGTCATCTACATCCATTAAACAAAAAATTACAACTAAGTATTCTCATCACAAACAAATTCCAAAAATCGTACTTAATTTTATTTCGGTTCGAAAAAGTATCAACATCGTATTGTGGAGTACTCAAAACCGAGCTCACTTTTTAACGTAATTATTTTTTGCGAAAAAGCGACATAGCCGTGCTTTCACGGGCGCGTCTGAGCGCGGAATGACCGACCGGCAAGTGTCCGCGGGTAGAAAATGTATGGAGAAATTTGAGAGCGTTTCTTATTTTTCTCATAAATGAAATGTTATTTATTTATCTACAAAATGTTTAGCTTATCTTTATAGAATTATATATGAGCAACAATATCTTCTTATTTTTAAGTTAAAATATGCATTGGATTTAGCTATATTGGGTCCTATTCAGACCCCTTTATATTTAATTTTTTGCGATTATTGAGATGGTAAAAACGTATTTGTGTGAAAACTTTGTATGGGGCTATTAATTGCTTTGGGCCCAGTCTGGAGATGAATATATTATCTTTAATTTGAAACCAAGATATCCTCGCAGTTGTGACTCCAGTTTGTTAAAATGGTACCTGAAAAACACTGTTATTCGTGAAAAAATGTGATAGCGTCCTTAACTTATTGATTTTAGTATCACTTTTAATTTAGGAACTTTAAAATTTATTACTTTTTAGTCAAGTAACCTCAGTTTTTTACTTTTTAAATTAACGTACGACTATCAATTTTGTGTGATGGCAAGTATTACGGTTAAAATGAATATGGGTCATGAAAATATAAATTATAATATATGGCACTTTTCGCATTTTACGTAAGCGTTCATCGAACGTATACGTTGCGCAAAAGTGATGCTAACGCCGCGGCGTCCAACGCTAGACAAGAAGGCATTTGTGCGTAGGAGTCAATGAAAGGAAAACAAATACGTAGTTGTCGGAAAGAATGAATGAATATATTAAGTCATCATTTTGATAAAATGGTAAATAAAATTACCAACAGAATATTCTATTCTAGTTTGTGTTTATACAATATAAAAGTTATTTAATATCTTAATTTAAAGCCTAGCTAACTTTGAGAAGAGAATCAGTGTCAACAATTTCATGCCTATGCATAAGGTAATATGATCTACATCTCGTCGTAATGTTTTCGGATTTATATCAGTCATTTTAACTTAGGCGTTAAATCGATCGCTATAACTACATATATCCAATGGGACATCAATCGTAGTCTAATGTATTTGAAGCGACATCAAGGTGTAAAAATATTTTTTACGGCAACACCGGTGCCTATTCCACAAAATGTATTGAACTGTTATTTTTGTCTCCCAAATCGGTGTTGCTCCCAAATATAACAGTTTGTTACTTGCAGGTTGTGACCTTTCTGTTACACCTTGTATGTCATGCAACATACATTGCCATTACAACAACGCAAAAAAAGGGCAAACCTAGGCGACGAATTGTATGTCCGATCCAGACACGATACAAAAAGTCTGTCAAAGTCTGCAAGGCGTATTGGATCATCTAATTTAAATTGTGCGCCCCTCTACTGCTTGTTACGAATAAAATATTTTCTACGCAAGGGGGAAGCGAAAAAAAAAAAGTAATTTAAAAAATAAAAAAACCCGACTGCGAAACTGAAAAGCTACAAATAAGCCCATTTTAAATTAAATAAAAGTTGGAAGCAGGCGGGACCCATTTGAATTTGAAAGGGTCATCCGCGAAATTCAAATTGTCTCACGTTTTTTGCAATATGCAGATCAGTATCAGGTTGTATGTCGAACAACATGATTCGCGACCGTAACAAGTATTTACAGAATTATTAAAATCATCAATAATATCCTCTTAGGTCGTATAGCTCTATGGAATGACTATTTCAGATATAGCGCGTGTCAATGGCGCTTCTCCCATAGTAGAAATCATAAAATTCACAGATAGACAACGCACAGCGTAAACCACTCTTGCAGCATGAAATTTTGCATAAGAGTTATTTATAAAGCGAAAGTGAGTACTGAAAGTGAGTACTCTCCTAAAGGGCCTCAATAGAAAATGAAAATTTATATGGAAGTTCGTTATTTGTCATACGGAATGTTTGTATGGAAAATTTTGTAGGGAGACACGTAATTTTTATGTTGGACGGTCTATAATTTGTGTGACTGATTTTTGTGCGTCGTGAGTACTCCTTAATTGGGATTGTTTGTAATCTTGTACGGCCGATGCGAGAGCTTAGATTCTGATTCATAAAACCTAAATCTAATTCATTTAGAGATAACGTGATTATATGTAAGCCTTCGTGATTATTTTCTATAAGTTTATTTGTACAACTTTTGTAAATATCCTGTATAAACGATGTTAAATATTTTTACGTTAAATGTTAGTTAAAGCTATAATTGTTGTAAGGCATTCAAATAAAGAAATAAATGTGGAAGAGGACGATGGGAGTAAAACAAATCTTTTATTCCGCTATTTGCGTCGTTAGTGCTTACTAACAACACAAATACCGACGACATATCAAGCTAAACATTTCCCGTATAAGCTGATGACTTCTCATTGAACGAAAAGCCTGTACAATGCGACGTCAGCTAAAACTGGAACTGCTGTAGCTTCATGTGGCGTCGAGTCTACCTTGGGTTAAAACAGACTCCTACAATATTTGATGGTGATTTGGATTTCTTGTACCTACTATAAAAACAAACAACTTTGTGTTAAATATTTTATTACACAGGTAGGTATGCCACAGACTTTCAAAGCCCTTTGATCGTGGTTTGGATTCCTCACACCTACTATAAAAAAACAAACAACTTCGTATTTATATTATTAATTAGCGGATATTCCAGTCACTTTACACTACACTCCATACTTCAAGTACTTTTTCTTAAATGTTTTATTTTATCACCGTCAAATTACAGTTACACATGTATTCCGTGATCAGTTTTGATCATATCAGAGGCTTTCTCCGCAATCATAATGACTGGAGCGTTTATATTCCCGCTTGTAACAGATGGCATTACACTTGCATCCACAACCCTGAGTCCTGCCACCCCCCTTAGTCTCAACCTCTCATCTACCACGCCCTTACCTGCGACCCCCATGGCACAAGTACCTATAGCATGGTACTGAGTACTCGCCAAGTTTAAAGCGTAACATTTCCAGTATTCATGGCTCCCAAAATCCAAGCCTTCACATTCACTTACTTTCATATCTACTATTTGAGACTCCATGTCCTTAAAATATGTAGTGTTTAAGACACTTAAATAATCTTCTACGTACTTGGCGAAGTTCTCCAAATCTTTGTTTTTTGTGAAGTAACCAGAATAGATAAGAGGACTGTCTTCAGGGTCTGAACTTTTGAGCATAATTTTGCCTATAGATTCTGGGTGTAGTTGTGTTATTAAAGTAAAGAAGGATCCTCTTTGCTGTGTGGCATCTGCTAGAGCTATGCAAGAGTCATCTTTTAGTGTAAAAGTATCAGAACACAGTAAGGGTGGAAGAATTGCAGCCGTTGGTGTAGGTACAGCAGTGATCTGATAGTCGGGATAATCTTGAGATTTGTTAAGAGCTACAAATCCCAAAATTGTTGGCACAGGAAAACGATCTAGTCTCCCTAAAGGATCAATGTTGTCTAAGATTGAAGACATGCTCCTTTTTCCAGAAATAATTACAGGAAGTAAGGGATGGTCTTGCATATTTCGGCCGACGTTTGGTGAATCTAGTACTACATCTATGTTCATTTCTTTTAAATGGTCTTTCGGTCCGATGCCAGATAGCATAAGTAACTGTGGAGTGTTGATGGTCCCAGCAGATAAAACGACTTCATTCCTTGCATTCAGTTTCATAATTTCTCCTTCGGGAAGTTTTACTTCAACTGCTATCGCTCTTCTATACTTGTTTAATATAACTCTCCTGACTAGTGTATTTTTTAGGACGTGCAGATTTTTTCTGTCCTTTATCGGGCTTAGAAAAGCGTTGGCTGTATTTTGTCGAACATTTTTATCTACAGTAAAACTTGATGGCGCATATCCCAACTGCTGATGCCCATTGTAATCCAGAAGAATTTTATGACCATTTTCTTTGAAGGCCTTCAAGTAATCCTTCGTTTTATGTTCCCAATTAGGTTGTGTGATGCCTAAATATCCTTTGGTACTGTGTAAATCGGCTGAATCACTATTCATTATATATTTATCGTTTAATCGTTCGCTTTTCTTGAAGTATGAGGTCACATTGTCCCAATCCCAGCCTTGGTTCTCTTTGGCCCAGCTTTCATAGTCTACCTTATTTCCTCTAACATAGAACATGAAGTTGACCCCGCTGGATCCTCCAAGCATCTTACCTCTTCGATTTTGGATGGTCTTCGTCTTGAGACCTTGGCTGGAGAAGCCATCGTTGACCGTGTAATAGTTCCAGTCAGGTAGAGCGGCTGATACTAATACTGATAAGCCTGGCATCTGGAATGAACAAAAGGTAATAGATGATATTTATTATTAAATCAAACCCCAAAGGGCGTTGGCCTTTTTAACAACTTTTCCGAGGATTTCAACGTATCTACACATTGAATTGGATTTGCAGAAATGAGAGATTGATTTTCCAGATAAACCGTGGAATTCTTTATTCATACAATTTAAATCAAACTTTTAGATCACTCTGGAGATGTAATGACGCAATATTTTACTGCTGCAATTGCCAGATGTGACTTGAGGGCAAAGGACGGTGTACTTGCACAACATCGCACCAGAGACTTGAAGCGAATCGCATTTTTGGTCATTCGGTAAGAATTGACTCTGGGTACTAACGTTTGAAGCTCCTGGCGGATCGTCCCCAGCCTCAATGAGCAGCACATTCCAGTTGGGTATCTCTGTCAGTCTGTTGGCTAACACGCATCCTGCTGATCCTGCACCCACTATTATGAAGTCAAACGCTTGACCATCTGGAAAATGCAAAGAAACGACTCAAGATTAGGTACATTTTCTTTGAAAGTTTAGGTTTGCAATTTTAGGCCCACTTGCACCACAAACAACTTAATAATTTTTAATAATACTGGGAAGCACTTAGATCAGTATGGCATGATAGAATTATGATTTTTCCATGCAATTGTGTAAAAAAACCATTTTTGCCAAAAATGTCACTTAGATCACTCTGGTTCTAGCATCGTCAACTAAATATATTTAGCGCTAAACGTCATATTTGTATGATGTTCCGACTTTCGGTATCTCGGTTCACTCGTGCAAAGCGATGGCGAAGTAGATCGGACTGTTAAGCACAGAATTAACACTGGATGGATGAAATGGCGGCAGGTCACGGGAACAATTTGCGACTCCCGCATTCCCCTTAAACTTAAGGGGAAGATATATAAAACCATTATTAGACCTGCTGTCTTGTATGGATCAGAATGTTGGGCCACAAAAGGGATGAATGAAAGGCAATTGCATGCAGCAGAGATGAGAATGCTTAGAGGGATGTGTGGTGTTACACGAATGGATAGAATAAGAAATGAGTACATAAGAGGAAGTTTGAAAGTGGCACCGGTAACTGAAAAGTTGCGTGGGAATCGGTTGTCATGGTATGGGCATGTGTTACGAAGAAATGAGGAAAATGTCGTGAGGAGAGTTTTGAGTATGGATGTCGACGGCTATAAGAGTAGGGGAAGACCAAAGAAACGATGGATGGAATGTGTGAATGATGATATGGTTAGAAAGGGGGTGACTACCGAGATGACGACTAATAGAGAAGTATGGAAGAAAAAGACATGTTGCGCCGACCCCAAATAAACTGGGATAAGGGCAGGAGAATGATGAATGGCCCAGTGGTAAAGGCCCCGCCTCTTATGCACAGCTCGAGGTTGTGGTTTTAAATGTACCTAACTTTTTCAATTTATATGTAGGTACTGTCTATCTGGACATTACTGACATCAGTGAAGCAAAACATCATGAGGAAACCTGCTGGGTAATAATTGCGTAACACTAATAATTGCAATACCTTTAATTTTGATAATTCTACAACATTTACATTAATTGCGTTATTTACCTACGTTGTCGAGCAAACGGATTTTTCAAACAAGCAATGGATTAGGATTTTCCTTCAGAATCTTTCGGATTGTGTGGGTCAGAATGACGGGTGTAAATAGTTATAAAAATGAATATGTTATATATGAAAGGAATGTACCAGCATGTACTTGAATGCAGCATGTACTTGGTTTAATTGTAACAATTGGTGTGCCACAAGGCTTGATATTGGGTCCTTTCCTCTTTTTAGTGTATATTAATGATCTACTCCATTTATTAAAAAATCAACCACAAATGGTATTATTTGCTGATGACACTTCCTTAATTTTTAAGGTAAATAGACGTGCTACAAATTTTGACGACGTAAATAATGCCCTACTGCAGGTCCAAAATTGGTTCACTGCTAATAATTTAGTATTAAATGAAAAAAAAACTAAGTGCATAAGATTTTCTTTACCAAATGTCAAGGGTAGTGATTGTGAGATAATATTGAATCAAGAGAAACTAGAATTCGTCGATAAAACTGTTTTCCTAGGGATCACGCTCGACTCAAGGCTACAATGGGGTCCTCATTTAACATCTCTTGCAGGACGGCTAAGTTCAGCAGCTTATGCTGTCAGAAAAATCCGTCAATTTACTGATGTAGATACCGCGAGACTAGTCTATTTTAGTTACTTTCATAGTATCATGTCTTACGGTATTTTGCTTTGGGGACGAGCTGCAGACATCGATTCTATTTTTATTCTGCAGAAAAGAGCCATCAGAGCCGTATAATCTCCGCAGACGCGATTCTCTAAGGGAACTGTTTAAGGAAATTAACATCATGACGGTGCCTTGTCAATATATCTATGAAAACATCATGTATGTAAGGAAACATTTACATCTTTTTAGTAAAAGAGGTGAAAGACATAATTATAGTACTAGGAATAGGGACCTATTAGTTCAACCAGGCTTCAGACTGGCTGAAGTAGATTCATCTTTTATGGGGTACTGTTTAAAATGTTATAATAAAATACCTCCCCACATTCTTCAACTGAATGAGACAAAATTCAAGTCTTGTATAAAACGCACACTATGCAGTCAGGCATATTATAAGTTAGGGGATTACATCACTGATAAAAATGCCTGGCTCAATGCTGGTCCTGCTCCACAACCACAACTAATTGATTAACACTTGAAAATACTGTTGGAGCTGCAGAAGATTGTAAGACTATATTTGCATTGTATAGACTCAATTTCCTTTGTATTGTATAATTGCATGGCACAGATGTGAGTTCTATGTACCCTATAACTACCATTCACCGAGTATTAATAATATGTCTTTCATTGGCTTGAATGTGCCCTGGCGGCTGATAGTATGTCATGCTCACTCAATTGTCTCGCTGACGGTGGCGTGTGTGTTGGATCATTTAGCTCCCTTCAAAATGGTTGAGCTAAATGGTGAACGGTAAATGATAAATTCGTGAACGGGCGCCGTCAGTTGGGGCTGGTCTTCTCTTAGCTGCCTCGGCTTATTTTTAATTATTTTGTTTTTGGATTGTTGTTTTGTTAAGTACTATTTGTTGTTCTCTGGACGCTTTTAACGCGTACGTCTTTTTTAATTCAAAAGTAATGATGTACTAATATTTTTGTAAAACATAATTTAAAAAGAGTGTCCATGGAGTTTCGTGCCCGTTCTTCTCCATAGGTATCTACGCTTTGGAATGGGCAACTAGCTTCATATTTTCTGACTGACAAACTTCTTGACAATTCAAAAGTGCCTGTTAATGGTTCAATTGAAATAAATGCCTTGACTTTGACTTTGTAGGTACCTTTAATGAAATTCAATGTACCTCCAAGAAACAAGAACAATTATAAAAATAAAGTGAGCCGCAGTTCTGACAGTCAGAATGACGGGTGAATACTAATAAAGAATGTACTAGATATGTTATGGTTACCTAATATCTACCTTCAATGTAGCTCATAAAAATATAATAAAAAAATATAATTGACTAGAAAATCAAGAAAATAAATTTTGACGCCTACCAATTTTTCATAGCAATGTGAGTATAGTGTTATTTGCTCGTATTGAGAATTGAACGTGATTATGAGAGGATTATTTACATTTTTTTACATACCTTATACATGTGATTTGATAAATAAAAAAAAATATTGATTAGAAAATAAATTATCAAGCAGTGAAAAAAATAAGAAAAATGAATTTACAAATAAAGGTAATTAATAATAATTGACACTGAAGGTTTGCGTATTCAATCTTTCCTATGATGTGGTATATTTTTGATTGTAGATTTAATACCAGTGGCACCTCATCAATACATACTGAGCCACTTTCGCTAAGCGCAAAGTTTATAACATTTTGCAAAATATACTTAAATGTTCGTATTCCTTCGCAATTGTTACGACGACACTATACTATGTTATTGCTTTCCAGTATAGATACTGGGGAGTTATTTATTTTTGTTATTAATTAATGAATTATTAATTATTTTTTTGTTGATAGTGGCAGAAAAGCAATTTTTGTGGTTACATTATTGATAACACAAGATTCGTTTGTACAATTTAAATGGAAATAATCTCTCTAATCACGATACGAGCAAATAAAACTATACTCACATTGCTATGAAAAAATGGTACCTAGGCGTCAATATTTGTTTTCTTGATTTTCTGGGTAGTTACTTGTCGCATTATATTTTCTGATTATATTTTTATGAGGTACATTGAAGGTACATTCCTATGGTGAATATTAGGTAACCATAAGATATCTATTACATTAATTATCAGTCTTCACCCGTCATTCTGACTATCAGGACTGCGGCTCACTTTATTATTATAATTGTGTTTGGTTTAAACCGTAAGGCTTCGTGTAGACGATGCCGGATCCGCATCGGCGCCGGACCGCATATATGTGTATACGAATGAATATCGCGCACGAGCCGCGCCGTCACCGTGCCGTCGCCGCACCGTCGCCGCACCGGCGCCGGAATGAAACCGCGTGCACGCGCATTGATGCCCAGTTTAAATAGTAAAGCAACGATCACAGTTAAACGTTTTTTTCTTTATCATTTAAGGTTTCGAATTTTTCATTTAAAATTACACAGATCTCTTGCCACGCTTTTACATTTTTTCTTTTATCTTTATAAGATTCACTTGTTTTGTCCCATAATACCTCCCTCTCTTGCACTAAATTAATCAATAACTCATAATCGAAGTCATCCATGTTAGTATTTTTTTATCGGGCACATGTGAACATCGGCGCAAGCGACGGGCTACTGAGCATTGTTCATGTACACAAAATGGCGGCACGGCGGCGATCCGACGCATGCGCGGTGCCGGTGCGGCGCCGGCGCGGCGACGGTGCGGCGCATGCGCGATTTTTATTCGTATACACAAACATGCGGTCCGGGGTCGGTGCGGCATCGGTCCGGCTCTCGTCTACCCGAAGCCTAAGATACATTGGATTTCATTAAAAGTACATTTAAGTACATTGCTGGTACATTCCTTTCATATATACTGGATGTCCCAGAAATCGACGTCAAGCCGGAATCGGGTGATAGGATAAATCATAATAGTTACCAGAAAAAAAAAATCTTTTTTTTTTTTTTTTTTTTTTAATCTTTATTTATTTGAAAGGGTTTTATCACTTAGTGATAATGTCACCCCCGTAACAGGCAACATTCAACAACTTAAAACTAAACAATGAGTAATGAACAGTTGCTTAATATTATATCTACTTATAAAAAAAATCTTAGTCGTGTATTTTTCAAATTACAGTACTTAATTTTTTTTTTTTTTGCGAAACATGTACACCCTGTGATGGTTTTTTAGCTCCTATAGCTAAAAATCTTTAGTTTTTTTCGATTATTTTTTTTGGTGTAATCTTGAGTAGTGCTTGTGCAACCTGTTGTTTTAAATTCTTAGCTAACTGCTCCAACTTAGAAGAAAATGTCACATTTATCCGAACCAAGAATGAAAAATTGATACTTTGCCCAACTTTAACGGACTGACTTAAAAGTTGACGCATTTAATAAGGATTCTAAAATGTTATAGCACTTGCTACATTGTTTCTTAGATTACAGGGAAAAAAAAATTTTTCTTCAAGAATCCCATTTTTGAAAAAAATATTTTTATCTACTAAAAATCATTTTAGTGTAACCAAAGCTTGCCTTGAGCGTAACTAAGATTCTAGTTTTAGCGAGAGGAAGAATAATTCCATGAAGTGTGAGTGAGACAGATAGTGACGGTTTCGATTCAGATTCTAATGGACAAGTGAGACAGATAGTGACGCTAATGTGTCAAATACCAAGAAAGTAATTTTATGAAGTGCGAGCAAGACAGATACTGACGCCACTTTTTGAGTGTTGGCACACGCAATGTAGAGAAAGAAAAAAAGAAAAATTGTATATTCTGCACAAACAAAACGCAGTTATTACTCGTACAAATAAAAAATAAAAAACAGAATACACACATACAACGTAGTCCAAAAGTCTCGTACTCAAACTAAAATGTTGACAATTTTGTCTATTGCTTGATGTCAGGAAGACAACACATCCGTTAGATTATTTAAAAAATCAAAAAATTCAAATTTCAAAAAGTATGACTCGAAAGCTTCACTATCTGTCTCACTCACACTTCATGGAATGATTCTTCCTCTCGCTAAAACTAGAATCTTAGTTACGCTCAAGGCAAGCTTTGGTTACTCTAAAATCATTTTTAGTAGACAAAGATTTTTTTCAAATCTGGGATTCTTAAAGAAATTTTTTTTTCCCTGTAATCTTAGAAATAATGTAGCAAGTGCTATACCATTTTAGAATCCTTATTAAATGCATCAACTTTTAAGGTTACTTGCCAAACTGGCGTAGTACATTTTTTTTCAGTACAGTCAACTGACTGAACCAAGAATGAAAAATTAATACTTCGCCCAACTTTAACTAAAGTTGGGCGAAGTATTAATTTTTCATTCTTGGTTCGGATAAATGTGACATTTTCTTCTAAGTTGGAGCAGTTAGCTAAGAATTTAAAACAACAGGTTACACAAGCACTACTCAATATTACACCAAAAATATCGAAAAAAACTAAAGATTTGTACCTATAGGAGCCAAAAAACCATCACATTTTTCGCAAAAAAAAAAAAAAGAAATTGCTGTAATTTAAAAAATACATGACTAAGATTTTTATTATATTTTTCTGGTAACTATTATGATTTATCCTATCACCCGATTCCGGCTTGACGTCGATTTCGTGGACACCCTGTATATAACATATTCAGTTCTGTAACAATACACCCGTCATTCTGACCTAGAACTTCGGATTGCGTTACGCAATTGAGCTGCAGGCTAGTTGCGTAACACACACAGGGGGCACAAAATACAGATAGTATAGAAGGCAATCACATGTAGGTATGTAAGTACTTCACTTTTCATACCTACGCTCGGCGGTCGCGCTATGGTTGTCAACTTTGGCTTATGCACAAAAAAGTATCGTGGTAGTGGCACTCGTATTAGTTGTTTGATTTATTGTTGAGCTTATTCTACAATATTAAAACAAAACAATAAACATAGTACCTACCTATTACAATACAAAATGTTTACAGAACAAAAACATATAAAATTTTACATTTGTCAACTTTCACTATCGAAAATCCCTAATAGCTTCAAAACGGATTACCCTATTTACACAATTTATTTTGCCCTATCCGTTTTAGACCTAAACCTATTAGATGACACTAAAAACAACACAATATCTACACAAACAAAAATCATGTTTTCAACTTACGTAATACGTTTGGTGGCGTGAATATACCTTACAAAAAACCGGGCAAGAGCGAGTCGGACTCGCGCACCGAGGGTTCCGTAACATCCGGGTTTATGCATAAGGTTTATGTTTATGAAATTAAATGTTTATTTTTATTTTTGAGTTGATTGAATGAATGGTAAATTGTGGTTTACGATTTATGACGTATTAAAAAAAAACTACTTACTAGATCGCGTTCAAACCAATTTTCGGTGGTAGTTTACATGGTAATGTACATCATATATTTTTTTTAGTTTTATCATTCTCTTATTTTAGAAGTTACAGGGGGGGGGGGACACACATTTTACCACTTTGGAAGTCTCTCGCGCAAACTATTCAGTTTAGAAAAAAATGATATTAGAAACCTCAATATCATTTTTGAAGACCTACCCATAGATACCCCACACGTATGGGTTTGATGAAAAAAAAAATTTAGAATTTCGGTTCTAAGTATGGGGAACCCTAAAATTTATTGTTTTTTTTCTATTTTTGTGTGAAAATCTTAATGCGGTTCACAGAATACATCTACTTACCAAGTTTCAACAGTATAGTTCTTATAGCTTCGGAGAAAAGTGGCTGTGACATACGGACGGACGGACAGACAGACAGACAGACAGACGGACAGACAGACAGACAGACATGACGAATCTATAAGGGTTCCGTTTTTGCCATTTGGCTACGGAACCCTAAAAAGTTACTTCGTTTATACTGATTCAAAATAGGAAACTATTATATAAATCAAGCTTAGATAGGCATTTTTTGTTGCCGCATGTTTGCACTTCACAGACGCGTGTCTCAAGCGGATGGCACCCGCGCTCGCAATACTCCCAACCCGTCCGAGATAACGTGTCCGTGAGCGGTGTCATGTGTGCGTTGCTCGAGCGCACTTTGTATGTAGATTGACTTCTGTACTATCTGTATTTGTGTTCCTCTATAGTTACTTTACTCTGAACACACAGTAGCAATGGCAGTGCCGCAGTGGCAATGGTTTTTGACAGTTCAAAAACATTCATTACGTGATTTAGGTACCTACATTGTGGAGCAGACACATTTTTCGAACATATAAAGCAATGGATTAGCAATAGGTATCCTTTAAAATGATTCCGATTGAGATTGATAGAGTGCTGTTAATATGAGTCTGAAATCGCCAACCCGTCTTGCCGTCGTGAAGGCTGTAGGATATTTAACGTCACGCTAGGAAGGAGACGAGCGATAGGTAATAAAAAAAAGTAAGAAAGAATGAAAGAGTTAGTGATTTGTGGGGTTATCTGATTCTATTAGTCAGTTTTATAAATTCGTGATTACATCATGTTTCTCCGGCATTTCAGCAAGCGTAGATACCTACTCAATCTACAAAATAATGCTAATTCTTTTTTTACCTTTATTTAAGCCCTATTTACACAGTGCAAGTTTATTGTCTGTGGCATACCATAAAATTAAATCAACAATTGATTGCACCGTCAACACGTACAGTTGTTCCACGATACGGGCAAGTTAGTTGTCATTCAAAACTGGTATAGGTGTCAAAACTGTACATTGAATTTTGTTTTAAAAGAATACTTGGTGCGTGATCTACAATCGATACCGAAGCCATAAATATAGTTTTTAGAATTTTTGTCTGTTTGTCTGTATGTATGTCCGGGATAAACTCAAAAAGTAGGTACTACATGGATTTACTTCAAATTTTGCATGAATATTACTAAGAGGTCGGGTCAACATATAGGCTACATATTATCACGCTATCACTTACGGGGAGGAGCTGTGAATCTTTATTTTTCTTACGCATTCTGTGACAGCGTGTAGTCTAACGACGCATATTTAAATATTGTTTTTGAGTAAGCCATGCTATTATCTAGCTTTACACTATAAAAACTACGCCATTAAGTAACTTGGACAGAGAAACATAGTTTAATTAATGTTAGTAGTTTATAGACAATTTTGAAGCAGCGCCATCTATGTGATATCATAAAAATTAAATCAAGTTACATGTTAACACTTTTTGGAAATTCATAATTTAAATTTGATCATGTTGGCGAGGTTAATAGTTAGTTATTCTTAAAATTCATAGATGGTAGTGTGCATTTTCTTCATAAAAGTTGTATCGTATAGTTCGTTTTGTTTTTTTTTCAAGTTCAAGTTCCAACAAAACCCGCAAAATCTTGAGCAGAGTTGAGGAACACAATTTAAAAAAATGCGGTGCTAAGTATTACAAAAAACCGGGCAAGAGCGAGTCGGACTCGCGCACCGAGGGTTCCGTAACATCCGGGTTTATGCATAAGGTTTATGTTTATGAAATTAAATGTTTATTTTTATTTTTGAGTTGATTGAATGAATGGTAAATTGTGGTTT